>CM051521.1:7200000-8400000 GCA_028015205.1 Mytilisepta virgata
TTTTGTCTTTGAAAGTCATTGAGAACAGGTAAAGTACTTGAAAGTCATAAAATTTAAGGCTTTGACATTGAATCGTGCTTGAAATTTCATTGTTTTCCTAAAAGTCTATGTGAACTTGGAAATTAAAATCTTAATTTGCATGTTTGTTATTCTTGAAGTGAATTATTCTTCACTGTTATCGATAGTGCCATTTTATTATTCGGGGTCTCTACTTCTTCGGTTTGTTATTTAGTGCATTAGTCATCAGCGTGCTTTAAACAGTCTCTTTTAAAGATAAGCATTATGAGTATGGAAATGCAATGAAAGGGTCTTGAAATGTCATGGAATTTGATGTTTAAGAGTCTTTATAAACCAAGTTATCTGAACCCAACTGTTCAATTTCAACCAGAATTGACAGGAATGGTCCTTAAATGATCCACTTTCAGAATTATGTCCTATGACCCACTTTCAACCAAGATGGCCACCAAAGCCAAACTTAGTATAACATAGGAACTGTATGGGAAAATTTAATTTGCAGATCTTCATACCTTAAACCACTTTGCCATTTGCAACCAGACATGGCAGCAATGGTCCTTAGATAGTCCTCTTTCAGAAATGTGTTTGATATTCCGGACTGTCAGTTAAGATGGCCACCAAAGCTGAACTTAATTTAACAAAGGATCCTATGGGAAAACAGCCAAGATGAATGTTATACTTCAATTTTTAGTTTTGTTCAAGGTGGAAAAGTTAAATTCAGGTGAGCGATACAGGCTCTTGAGAGCCACTATTTTTTATTCCTTTAATTCTTAGAGTTATAATTAATTATTACTGTTGTTGTTGATTAACATATTCTAAAAAAAAATTAAAGAAGTAGGTTTTAGTAATATTTTATGTAAAAAATTCTTTTTGCAAAGAGGGTTAAGTTATTTATTTTATTAGAAATTGCTTGAGTGAGAAAATATGCTTTAAACAGTGAAAACAACAAAAGTCTTAACTCTTTATTGAACCAAAGTTTTTTGCAATTTGAAATAGGTATTTTAATATTATTCAGGTCTATTTCATGGTTTTTGTCCTATTATTGTCATTTTGTAGAACATGTGTATATCTTCTTTCACTTCGGCTGATCTAAAAAATTTACTGTTCTTGTGAAAATACTGTACATTATAGTTTTGTTTTGGAAGTCTTTGAGATTCTGCCCTGTAAAATTATTTGTGATTAATAACCTGTATTAGGATGACTTGAATTGACCTTTCCAGGCCAGTAGATATACAGCTGTGGCTAAACAAATGTTACAAATCTGTTCCAGGCCACAATTAAATGTAAATTTGTCCAAATATTGTTTAACACAATGGAAATATTAATATTTCCTCTAAATAGGAAAAATATGGACCGAAAGTCAAAATATTGTTACACATAATTAAAATATTATTAATATCATCTACAAACTTTGAAAAATCAGGAACAAAAGAAAAATAAGCCGACCATCAAATTTGAGGGTAAATGTTGAGCCTTTAAAAATCTATTTAAAATAGAAAATAAGTTTTATTTATAGAAAAGGAATGGGTAGATCTTAGAGGTTAACCACTTGAAACTTCTGTTTCTGAGCATCAGTTTGAGTATGTATGGAAGATAAATTGAAAAAAAGCTGCTTCAATTATGAATTTTCTTAAGCTTTCAGAATTCATTAACAGAATAAGATCTTTAGTGTGCATGAACTGGGCCTGGTTGTTCAACTCATATAACCGAGGGTTAAATTTAACCACAGGTTAAACGTAGTGTTTTTCTATATGATTTAACCCTCATGGGTTAAATAAGTTGAACAACTGGGCCCTGGTGGATTGGAGCTAATTGAGACTGTTGAACAAAATAAATTTGTTGATAAGATGATTTTAGAGGATATTTTCAAATATATGTGGACTTTCTAAGGTCTATAATACTGACCACAAGACAAGGGCAATATCTATATAACCGTCCATATGGTCTTATAAAACTTATACACTGAAGGCTTTGCCTTTGAATTTACATCTATTTAAGGTGAACTCCTTTATAGGGAAGTCTGGTAATATTAAAATGATAGAAGTATAGTTTTTAATAGTGTCATAAATTAGTTATAACTGACATTAAACATCCAACCAGCAGATGTTAGATATATCTTAATTTTCTTTGTTAAGTCTTCCATGTGATAAACTTAAAAAACCAAGTGTTTTAATATAAAGTAATAAGGCTAATAAGAAAACATTTGTTATAGGTCATATTCCTTAGGATATAAATATTTAATTATACCTATAATTGTTCTCATGTTATGGCTATGTCCGAAAATTTGTAATTCTGTACTGGGTATATATGGTTTATAAACAAATTACTGTTGGTTGCCTCTTGTTTTGTGATGTCAATATCCGTTTGGTTTGTAATTTTATTTTTCAAAATAACAATAGATCTCTTACATTTATAAGGAAAATGGTTGAACTTTGTGACAGAAAATTGATTTTGTGACCATTGAGAAGCAATTATGATATCAGATTTAATGGTAATTACTAAAACATATCTCCCTATAAATGGTTTCAATAACAGATTCGATAAAGTTACCTTCAGTAAGGTAATTGATGCTGATACATACAATCTATACTTATAGTCTCTGTATTCAGGAAAGAATTTTAATGATATAGTGACAACTTATACATATACAATATAAACTTCTGACATAAAAGTAGGGATGTGATGGTTTGTTTGTGATGCATAAACTTCTGACATGAAAGTAGCGATGTGATGGTTTGTTTGTGATGCATAAACTTATGACATGAAAGTAGCGATGTGATGGTTTGTTTGTGATGCAAAACCCGTACATGCAGTTGATAAAAGACCAAGCAAAGGAACAGAGTGTTTATTGCAGTTCTTCATTTTAAGGTCACAAGAAGGTTTTTATCATCCTGTTGTAAGTTCTAACAGTGGTTTAAATGGAAGTCTATGCTGATTATCCCACATCATTGGTGTTAAAGGGTAAATCTGCAAAGTAAATACATAAATTTAACATGTAATCTAATGAATACTGTCATAATTTTCCTCATCTCAAGATGCAAGTCCAAAACAAAAACAATCACAGGGCACATCTAGATACATGTTAGATAGCTTTGAAGTGAAGAAAGTATGAATTGGGGACAACAATATGTGCTGTACAAAATCTGAAGAAAAAAAACAAAAACAAAAAGAACTTGGAAGTGTACACAATGACATACATGTACAAGTGTTTTAATTAAAAACTGGTCAGTTGTTAAGATTTCGAAGAAAAAAAAAAGAAAAATTTCCCAAATTTTATGAAACATTTAAGCAATTCTGGAACAAAAAAAATATCTCGCAAGTAATACAAAATATCTGTAATTAAGTAATGGTTGCTTTATAATAATTTTGAATTCTTTTATCTGAAGCCTTTCCATAGTAAACAATATTATACGAAGGTTCAGCGAAATGATGATTTAATTTCATATTTTTGAATTGAGATATGTTATAATATTTGATGTAAAATTCATTTTTTGTAGACAGTTTAAGCATCCACAACCATTGTAAGATCACCTGATTTAAAAGACCTGGGTAGTTGCATGTGTGATGGTGTAACTGAGCCGTAAAGTCTAAGATTAGGATTTGACATGATTTTGGTATACAATTTAACAAGCACATTTGAATAATCCATGATTTTTTACATACTTATTTTATGTACTTATTTTTTTTTCAAAAGGAACAACTCTGTATGGCATCAGTTTCTGTTTTATTACTGCTATCACTAATGAAAAAAATACATAAGCTGATTGGATGATGAAATTTATTGACTATCATGTAATTACATCATCTCTGCTTGTGATTTTTATTAGACCTAATAGGATTTTAATTACTATGAATATATACATAAACACTGATCACAGATACTACAACCATTTGTGCTCAGGTACAATCCCATCAGATTAGCAAGGTACACACAGTACAATTATAATTTTGCATTTATGAGTTTTTTTAATGTGTTTAGTGCATCTTCATTGCACTGTAGTCTCTGACACAATAAATGATATTTGTTTTGCCATTGTCCTTTACAAATCAAAGGTGTTTATACTGGCTGTATTATTATGTCACATGTCCTCAGGCTAAATTTGTGGTTCTCTAGGGTGTTTGTAGGGACACCTAATTATAGGGTATAGGTAAAAATCTAATTAGCTTTTCACACATAAATTACCTAAGTCTGGATGAAAGTTTAATTAAATTATTGATGTTTCAGTATAGTGTCTGGTTTGATCAGAATGATGAACACAACACAGGGGACATAAAGCTGTGTTTAGAGCTCAGTTAATGGTAAGAGATTTCTGTTTTTACTAATATTGGTGTAGTCACATTGATGCAGGTATGCAGGTATGATGTAAGGACGTACCAACAACTCAATAAACCACATATATTGTGTACAAAGCATGAATTGCTTTCTAGATTGTAGTTCTTTTTTTCGTATTCTGATTTTAAAGTATTTAGGTCAAAGATGTTGATAATTGAGTCTATTTGGCTGCAACAATAAACCACAAAAGATACAGTTGGATAGGGAATGAATTTAAATTCAGATTGCTTTTATATTTTAATTAAAAATAGCAGTGAAATTGTTTGACACCTTGTTCGTTATGATTGTAATTCTTTTAGAGTGATTTAGTAGTGCTTCTATTTATCATATTCTTTTGTATCTAGCTTTCATCATATGAGAAAGAGAAAAAATTGTGTATTCCATTAACATTTGGTCCCACATCTTTTGGACTCCAAAGGGATTTCATTTTTTCTCACATTAGAGGGTCAAATACTAATCTTATCTTTTGGACAAATGTAATAACAGCTTTCTATCAGAAGGCCACCTAAAATAAATTCTCTGGTTCTCAGACAATTGATTTTACAAAAATGTCAAGATAGGCATGGAATTTTTTTTAATTTTATTTTCCTGTCAAAAGAGGCAAGGGATTTTCAGTACAGATGTTTATTTTGGCAACATACGAATCTAGTTTAAATCCATTCACTTCTGTGACATTTAAATTATACAAAGGAATTATTTGATATCAGTGCCTCAAATTTCCTAAATTACTACAACAAACCTACTTCTGCAGAGCTATTCCACAGTAATTGTAGACCGAAACAGGCAATGTCGTCCATATAAGGGTTGTTTGGAGCGAATAGTAAAGTCAAACTCACTGCCATGATCGTTAATCAGCTGTTTATTTACTTTCATTTTGACTTGATCAATGTCACACAACACTTTAAAATTGAGTGTGGGATGGCAGATGCTTGAAAAATACTTTGCATCAAATGTCTAATTTTACATTACAGAAAAATACCGGAACAACAGCAATTTTTTTTTCTTGAAATCAAACTCATTCCGTTGGCAACTTTTTAGGTCGCAGGTGCACGTTGAATAGACTGACCATGTGACATAAGATGAAGGTCACATGACCAATATTACACGGCTGACTGGCTTTTAAGTTTTATGTCAAAAATCAGTTTTAACATACAAATTGACTTACAATCATATTACTTGTTGTGGAAATGCATCTTGGGGAAAAACACAGCCTCTCACCAAAATTAGGTCACTCTGACCTACTTAAAACACTTCATTGACTTAGGTTAAGTTTTACGTCCCAGTTCAGTTCTCTGATACCAAGGGAGCTACAATGATATTACTTGGTGTCAGGGTTTATCTCGCGGAGTAACATAGCCTCCTACCAAAATTAGGTCACTCTGACCTACTTAAAAGTGCTTCATTGACTTAGGTTAAATTTTACGTCCGAGTTCAAATCTCTGATACCAAGAGACCTACAATGATATTACTTGGTGTCAGGGTGCATCTTGCGGAGTAACATAAGCCTCCCACCAAAATTAGGTCACTCTGACCGATTTATCGCACTTCATTGACTTAGGTCAAGTTTTACATCCGTGTTCAAATACTATAAATATGGAAATATCTGTTGAGCATAGCAATATTAAAAACTCACATTTTTAATGAATATTTTCATGTCCGATTTATTCTTGATTTGTCCTCCTTTGTTTACATTTACACAGGAAAGTTTCTGGTCATTGATTGTGGACATCTGGAGATAGGTTAATTGGTATACACTTAGTTGTATAGTTGTTTTTTTACAGCTATTACATGTATATATATAATAACATTTACAATTCTATTATTTTTAAAACCATTAATTAAAACGATTACTTTAATAACACTTCCATTTTCAATTTTACCTGATCTCCGATCGCAATAATAAAACTTTTTTTCACACGGGCGGCAATCGCAATAATTAAACTTTGCAATTTTGAGTTTGGTAGAAAAATCACAATAATAAGTGCACACAAAAATTTTCGAATTTACAGTAACATTGATGAAATTGTATCAAAATGTTTTGTAGTCAAATCTTCCTTGTCTCAAAGGAAAAACAAGGTGTTTAAATAAAAAAGTTTACATTTATTGGAAAAACTGAGAACTTGTGACCTCCGCTTAAAGGAATAATAATTCTCTTGTTGATAATGAAAAAACTTTCATGGTCATGAAATGTATTGTGATTCTGATTAAAAAAAAAGAAAATAACAGTCCCTTGGTAAAAGATGGTGTCGAAAGGTCAAATTCATTTCTTCATTGTAAAGATATATTAGAAAAGAAAAAAGCATAGTGACTTGCTATTAGAAGTGCTATAATGATTTGTATATTAGCTCGGTCCCAGTATATTGGAATTCTTCATGTTCCTTGTTTTGTAGTTAACAACTAATCAACCATCGTAACAGGAATTTATTTCCAACTAAGTTTATTATATGTTTCAGTGCAACAAATCATCGTATAAATGAAGATGATTATATGGGACGGGGAATTACATACCCTCGGGTAAAACATTTATTTTGTTGTGTCTAATTGATAGCGGGAGTGTGTCAGAATGGACTAGCAATAGATTCATTGGTAGAAAATTACATGTTTTATTGTAATCAAATAATTATCTTTTATTTGAAAGACTTTATCTGACTATATTTATTGTATGTGTAAATATGCTGTAAAGTTTTATAGCAGGATGTGACAGTTTACAAACTTGGGGTATTATGGGTATAATTTTACTCAAAATTTGAATTTTTTTAAGGAAATACTTGATTTAAACTGAGTTTTCCCTGATTATCTGTAATATTATAATAAATACAATCATAATGGTGACATAATACAATATTATTACATTTTCATGGGATATTTATTCTTTTCATATTGAACAATTACATGAAACTTTATACAGCACACCCATATAATATTTCCAAGTTATATTTTCTTTTCTGCCAAGTTATCTAACGTATCTTAATGTGCTATGTAATTGTTAATATGTTTGTGGTGTTCTGAATTTCATGGTGAAGTTTCAGGCGAAATATTGACAGAAGTTGGCAGAATTCTCTTACCTTTCATGATGTTTAATTTTTAAATTGTACCTGACAGCTGTGTCTTGCAGTAGTACAGATTTAATGTCAACAGCATCTACCAATAAATTATACTCAGAACTATGATAGGGCTTGAACTTGCATTGGGGTGAAAGATTTTTCAGTCTGTTGAATGCCTTAAGATGAAGAATAGCAATATAAATAATATCACTGCTCTCTGCTTGTATATGTTACTTGATTTTGCATCAGCATTAATGCTATAATTCCTTCTGACAGATTTTCATTTTTCTTAAAGAGGTCAGTCAGAGTTTTGTTTGGTGAGGATAAGTTAAAACATTACAGAAGTGTCTATTGATAACAAATATGCATTGATGTTATTGATAGACTTGTAATGTTCATTGATAAATGTGCTATCATCTTCTCCCTACTGTGTGTCTAACACAATGACTGTCACTAACACAAATGTAGATTGATTCATAAAAAATTCTCATTTAATCCATGAACAGTTCTAGAACATCACAATTGACACAAAGTTATATAAATAACAGCAATATTGACACCACCCCTTTAATGGAAATCATTTACTTTTATAAAACTTGTTATGGAATTTATTTGCTGCCTAATTTGCATAATTGATTGACAGTTGTAGATCAGCTTTCTCTCACAGTTCATTGATTAAGAAGGAAATCTCCAAATTGTCTTTTTAATGGAAACATTAATTTTCTTACAATCAATAGAACAGCAGGAAAACATTATATTTCCTTATTTTACAAAACATTAGCTTTATTTTGCATAAGGTTAACTATTTTTTATTTTCATTAATCTTATTACAAAGAACAAGATAAATTGAAGAAGTAAATCAACACTATTGGTTACGTAAATTATGTGTTAATTTCAGGCAATGAATTTTACTTTTTTTCAATATTTGAAATTCAAAGAAAGATTAGTCTAGGGTACTACGACAATTTTGGTTTCTCTGTATTTTGAAAATTAAGATTTTTTACCTATATTGTATTAAGAGAATATAGGTTTTTTTTTCAAGTGTCACTATAACACTAAGTTTTAAAGGCTTCAGATTCCTCATGTTGAGTAGACCATTCAATTAAAAGTTCAACATGGACAAAAATAGATTTGAGTCCAAATGTCTTCTAGTAAATTCCAATATCTATAATACTTGTAACACTAGTGTTTGCCACAATCTTAAAGAATCTGTAATTCTGGCGTACTTGTCCGGTATTGGGTCCGTTTGCTCCCATTACACTTTTGCACCCTACATGTTCGCAACCAATTTTTATTTAAATACCAGTTGAATTATTAGATGTTTTTTAGATGTATATATCAAAATATTTATATTTTCATGAATAAAAATAGATAAAATGATCCCCCAGAACCAATGGACATGTAAGTATTGTTAGTTAAACAAGTCCAAATGATTGATTAAAATAAACGTACATGTATTAAACTACTAAACATAATTTCTTTTTAAATCATAGTGATATATGTAATAAGGATATAAGATAAATGTATAAGCAATTATCATCATCAGCTTAGTTACAGTCTCTTATTGTAATTACTATATAAATTTGCAGTTAATTTCAAAATTATTTCTGCCGTTGAAATGCGGTTCAATATACATACATGCCATCACAAGTTATAGATTCATATGTTCCATTTAATATATATACTTTTTTTTGCCTTGATCATCATGACAATATTCATTATTTATTTCATCAAAATAATTAATAAAGCACTATAGACCTGTTTACGTTTTTAGAATGTCAAATTATTTTGAAACAATAAAAAAAACTTATTTATAGCAATACACTAACTAAAACACGATTAAAGAATTATTCAACAAAAACCTTTAAAAAGGGTGTGAATGTGTAGGGTGTGAACCGACCCAGGGTGTGAACTTTGTGGGGTGCAAAAGTGAAAGGGGGCAAACGTGAATGGGAGCAAACAGGATTTTGGGCAAACCGACCCAGCTTCTATTTGTCCAGTATCTTCCAAAATTACAGATACTAGAAGATACTAGTAACAATACTGTGAAAGTTTGTTCCTTTATTGGACAGAATACTGGAACAAAATGTTGTACACAGAACTGCTAATATTGTTATCATGTTTGTATTCTTCCCTTTATCTGCTTGTTCATTAATTGACTAAGGGAATTCTAAGTTTTTATTTAAATGCATTGATACTTTGAGCATTATCACTTGAGATTGGTAGATTGTTTCACAAAAATGGTCCAGAATAATTAAATGACTTCTTCTACATTTTGTAAATTTCTGTCTTTGGGATGTAAAGATTTCCATTTATAAGATATTGTACGGGTTATATAAGTTGGTATTGATTATGTTTTAGAAATTGACAAAATTTTATTTTCTAACTATGGTAGGGCTTCACCTTTCTGACATATAAATACAAGCAAGCATTTTGTGATATAAAGTACAATGAATTCACAAAAATGCTTTTAACACTCCCCAATATTTTGTCTTATCCAAGAATGTTTTCAAATTCTGGCCACAACATTTCTTATGCTTTTATTCAGAGAAAGAATTTTATTATCAAATTTATGTATAACAGTTAAGTAGACAAATCTTATTGACTTAAGTTGTTTAAACGTGTGAATGCTTTTGTGAAAATTAAATTCAGATTGAAGTGGAACACCATCTTAAACAATTAGATTACCTTAAAATGAATTAGTTACTATTCTATAGAAATAAAAGCAAAGTCCTTTTGTTCAGCTGAATATAAATGTATATTCAGATGTATAAAACAAAATGTAAACAGATGGTAAAAATCTATTGAAATATTTAACTGCTACAGTTGTATATAGTCTGACGAGAAATCTAATTTTTATCATGTACTAATTCAGTTTGACACGGTTTATAGCAAAATGTATAGTTTGTGCAGAAACGAATAATATGAGCAGGGTTTCATTGTTTAAGGTCACATGACAAACCAGGAATTCACTTATCTCTGCTTGGTTTCTCACCCATAATTAGTCCCCTACCGGCAAAGCCGAAGTGGACTATAGGTTTGCACTCTGTCTGTCCGTCAGTCCCACTAGTTTTCCACTGTTTTCAGAAACCGTTTAACAAACTGATCTTATTTTTGGTATGTGAGCTTATAATGATGAGTTACAGATTAAGTTTGAGTTTCACGCTGATTGGATAACTATTGTGAGAGTTATTGCCCCTGGAAATATGAATTATTGCCGAAATACTAGTTTTCCATACTTTTTTGCAAACACTTTTACCAACTGATCTTATTTTTGGTAGGTGAGCTTATAATGATGAGTTACAGATCAAGGTTGAGTTTCACGTTGATTGGATAATTAATGTGAGAGTTATTGCCTTTCGAAATATGAATGATTGCCGAAATACTAGTTTTCCATACTTTTTTGCAAACACTTTTACCAACTGATCTGATTTTTGGTAGGTGAGCTTATAATGATGAGTTACAGATCAAGGTTGAGTTTCACGCTGATTGGATAATTAATGTGAGAGTTATTGCCCTTAGAAAAAGAAATTATTGCCAAAACACTAGTTTTCCATACTTTTTTGCAAATCCTTTTACCAACTGATCTTATTTTTGGTATATGAGCTTATGATAATGAGTTAAAGATCAAGTTTGAGTTTTATGCTGATTGGATAATTATTGTGAGAGTTATTGCCCTTGGAAATATGAATTATTGCCGAAATAATAGTTTTCCATTTTATCATTGACTACTTTTAAACGTGAGCCATCTGAGCAATTCAAGCTCCTAGGAGCCTCCATTTGTATAAAGTAACTCTTATCTATCAAAATTTCACATAATGATTGAGAACTGTTTGAAATATTTTTTAAAATTGACAGTGGCGTTTAGAAATATTCTCTTCACCAGGGAAATGTGCAGTCTCCTGCCAGCCATTAGTTTGCTTTGTTGATAAATGACTCTTGCATATTCCTTTGAAGTTGACAGATCACAGAAATGTCACCCATCTATTAACTGATGGTAATATGATTTTAATATTGTATGTTATCCCACTTTCCTGAAGATAAAAAAAACACTTCCTTGAAGCCTGAAAAAATCCATGCAGCAACTTTCAGTATAGTTTAATTGAGCTGATGTATTATTAATATGGCATAATGGAGTATCATATAGCTTATTAGAAATGTTATTTATTGATATGAAGAACAAAATACATATGTTTCTCAGTTGCTAGTATATCAGTACAAGCCTGAAATTGATACTTTAAATTTACTGCAGAAAAATGTTACATTTGTGAAAACTTAGGAGTATCTCCCTATGCTTAGCTCTGCCATTAAATGATTTTGGCTTTATCCTTTTGTCATTTTGTCATTTATTAATAATTATTTCTTCTACTTTTGACATGATTAATCGGTGGGATAAAAATACATAATATCTTTAACCACTTCCCGTTGATTAAATTTCTGCTTGGGAATTACTGCCCTTTTTTTCTATAGTTTTTCGAATGATATTCTAAAGAAGTCCCGAAATGACATCTATGTAAACAAACTACATGGCAAGGACATTTCCTTGAGGTTTTTGTCGAAAATCGTAGTAGAAACAGATTCTCCTTCAATTTACTCGTGAGTTATGAATTTCTCCACTCTCAATAGTTAAATTTTAGATTTTAACACGTTTGCAAAAGCTTGTGTGTTGTAAATCAAAAATTTAACTATCTCAGGTGGAGAAATTCCATAACTCACTCGTACCAGAAGGAGAATCTATATGTCTCCCCTTTGCAGAAGTAGCAGGGTTTCTTCTTCTATTTCTTACAACCTTGTTCTGGCCATAACTTTTATGTCCTTTGAGGTAAGACTTTTGTATGTAGGTGTATCTTGGTGAGATGGTGTGTCGTGTATCATCATGATCAACATTTGACCTTGACCTTTGACCTTAAACTCAAATAATGGGCTTTTTGGACAATATGCTTGTCTGGTCCATAACTTTTTTGTCCTTTGAGACAGACTCATGGTATTTGGTATAAAAGTGTGTCGCATATCATCAGGATCAACATTTGACCTTGACCTTTGACCTCAAACTCAAATAATAGGCTTTTTTGGACAATATGCTTGTCTGGTCCATAACTTTTTTGTCCTTTGAGGTAGACTCATGGTATTTGGTATGTAAGTGTGTCGCATTTCATCATGATCAACATTTAACCTTGACCTTTGACCTCATATGAACTTAACCTCTTTGTATTATGATTAATTCGTGTGTCTTGTATCAGTGTTATCTTCATTTGACCTGGACTCTTGACCTCATAGTAAAAAATATCCTGATCCAGGCCATAATTTTTATTTTTAAATAGACATATTATATTAAGAATTAAGATCTATGTTGATAAGATGATATGTCAAAGCTGCAGATTGTTCATATGTAAGAAGGGGAGACATATGTTTTACTTCAAGTAAAACAATTCCTATCAGGGTTCTCGCTAAGGCATGTACATGTGTCCTGAATGTCCTGGTCGCATCATCCTTTAAACTCGTGCGTACCTGGGATGCATGTACATTTAATCAGCTGCGTCCGAAGACTGTACTTCTCATCAAAATGTTCCTGCCCCCATTTGTGTTTCCATGGAGATCAAATGGGATGGGGAATGACAAAAAGTAAGCTAGAAAATGGTAGAAATCGGAATTCTCATGATTTTTTATTGGCCACAGTGTTTTTGACCCACAGGTAACAATATGTAGACCTCATTTGAATATACATTTAGCGGACTTTGACTTATCTATGCATAAATGGAAATTTTGACAATATTGATTACTAATATGTTAAAACAGAGTCAATGGGAGAAATTAAGAGTAAATTTGAGAAAAAATAATTTAAAGATATAGACAGATAAATATTAAAAAATAAAATAATGAAAATAATACATGTAAATAAGTTGTGTCAAAAAACGCAAAGTTTTTTTGCTCATATCTGTAACAGTAATTTTCTTCCAAGTTTGCATATTTTCAATTGATTTTTGGGGAAATTATATTTGTTAGTTTTGAGTCTGACAGCACATGATTTTAATTAAAGTTTAACAATAGTGCAGTAGGCCTACCATGGTCAAAATCATGCAGGAATGTACGTTAAAATAAGTGGCAATGAGTCCTGCATTTGTCCTGGGACTCATCAAAATCAGCTTGAACTAATCATTCTGAAAAATGATAAGTCCTGGGACTCAGCATTGAAAATTCTTAGTGAGAACCCTGTCCTATCTTCTTAAGGTATAAATAGTTTTAATTTGCTCTTCAACATTTTGGATTATTGTGTTGGGTTTTAAGATTTTAGGCCTTGAGCACAACTGGTGAGTGGTAAATTGGTGAAATGTGCATATCTAGTGCATCAAAATTTCTCTTAATCAATCTAACATACATTCTTGGGGAAAGGGGGGGTGGTCTATACATTGTCATTATTTGTCATATTAATCATCTTTCAGTAAGTACTACTATGGTTAGAATTTCTCCCCTATAGAAATGAAAATGTAAGGAGAGTAAGCATCAGAGAGACTACGTCCAATAGGATTTAAAAAAGGAAGAAATTTTATTATGTGAAGGCAAGAAACCAGTTAAAATTTATAGAAAAAAATTTACCTACATACGAACTGTAAACAGATGTATTTTTTTTTCTTAGCCTAAAAAACTTTGAAAGAATAAAGAACATTCATCATTGAGCATAAATACCATCATCCCTGTTACCTTGGAATAAACTTTTGTATGAAAATAAGTCCTACCTGACAATCTATAGGCTGCCATAAAATAACAGATGCTGGCATAGATCAGTGACATTTCAGGTTGTTCATATAAAAATTATTTATTTTGTTTTGTTTTTATTTTAATTTTCCCCTAAAATTCATGCATTTTTGTGTGTTAATTAAAATCTTAAACAATAAGTATAAGTGGATAATATACTATAGATTTTCCATTAATTAATCAATAACTTCCTTTTGTGGCAGTTTTACTTTACTTCAACTAATTGATTTAATTTATTAATGAAGAAAAATACATTTTAATTGATCGTTTGTAGCCAGAGGTTATCACAGGGTGTCATATGTGGAATGCTCATTACTGTGATTAAAATATAGAATTGGGTCACAGGTTTTTTATAATTAAATTAAAAGGGTTTAGGTGATACACAACTTTACTTCTACTTTTTATTTTGAATTTGCCAGTTTTAACAGAGTAACAAGCTATTAACGATTATTACATGACATGATATTTGGTAATTATATACAAGACATCCCTTTGACTATGAAACAGATTTTTATAAATTGATATGGATTTTTTTTAAAAATAAATTCTTATTGTTTAGAAGACCTCCTGGTCTGGTCTTAGCTCCAACTGTTTTGTACTCATTCAGAGTTTCGAATGAAAAACATTCTCATAAACAATGAATTATAACTACCCTGAGGCAGGGGTATGAAAACGTGGTGTACTCCCAGAACAGATATTTATATAAACTGTCATCAGGGTGTTATTGATAATATTTAATTAAATATTAGACAGTAAATACAACATTATTTATTAACTGCCCCTAGTCTGTGATACTGGACGGTAGTATTACAGAAAAACTAATATTTACATGTTATGTTGTATGGAATTAACTCTCTTTAATTCCATGAAATACCAGATGTGTGCTTATTGTACTATATACTTACCATATATACAGGATAATTTGTCATATACTTACCATATATACAGGATAATTTGTCATATACTTACCATATATACAGGATAATTTGTCATATACTTACCATATATACAGAATAATTTGTCATACCATTGATCTTTTCACCTTTGGGGAGTTGGCATTAATTAGCCTAATTTTGTAATTTTACTTTGGTCATTTCATAGAAAAAATGAAAGGACATAGTTTATAATGTGCAATAGATCAGAACTTTAGTTTTTTGTGTGCTATCTTTGTGGACCGACCATAAAATAAAATAAGACTTTTGATCACCTATTGTGAAAGGCACACTATCATTTTATTTATTATCTATTTATCTGAAATACATGAAATGATTTTCTCCAGTTTTGTCTATTGAAACTTTGTAACCATGAAACAGGAAATATTGTCTCTAGAAAGATTGATGACTGAAATTGGAAACAAAAATAATGAAATATTTATTTTTAATAGAATTTTAAAATGTTGACAGTTATCTTTGTTATTTATTATAATTTGATTTTCTCAGTAAATTGAAATTTGATAATATGGAAATTAGACTGCTTATATTAAAGGAAATGGAAAATGATCAACCTTTTTTATTCAATATAATATCTCTGTATTATTGAATTGTGCCGTTGAAAGTCAAGTATACTTATTTTATTATTTATTTTATAATTATCCACATTTAATAACATATTATTTTTATACATCATCTTGATGTAAAGTGCATTGATAACAAATGGACTCTCTGTAAGGTTATTGACAGGTAATTAAGAATATAAAAAACTCTTTATGATGGATTGTCACGGTTTTTTTTAATGATTTAGAGACTTTAAATGACTGATCTTTTGAAACAAAAGTTTATTTCATGGAAGGCATTTAATTTCTAATTAAAAGTTGTATTGTTCCAAAAAACAAATATCGGTTCAATTTATCGGAGGCAATTCATTTAAACTATACAAACAGTGTTCCTCTCTATCAGAAAACTGAACAAACGGACTATTTATTGATATAGCCCATTACAATCGATAAGAATAGCGGCTTTAACAAATGTTACCATCTCCGACTCAATCAGTCAAGAATAGTGCCAATATCAACACATACTTTCACTTGTTTATGACCACATTGAAATTATCACTGTGTTTAAAAGTAAGGGTACTTGTTTTTTGAGTGACCCTTAAATGCTATTTTAGTGAATACAAAAGGTTTAATGCAGCGTGGTTTGTAATCTTTGTTTACTGGAGGCGTGGCCTTCCTTTGACGGGAACATTGGAGCATGATACCAGATGATATAATATTGTTTGCCTTTCATCTTTAAAATACAATACTAGACATTTAATTGTAACTGATTCTGAGGGAATTCATCTCTGTCAAATTTTGCCAGAGCTGGAGGAGGATAACTTTCATAGTTATATGATAAAATAATTCGAAATTTCTATTGTAACCGATTTTCAATTTTGTTATATTGGGACTCGGTGACTGCTTGTGAATATAAAATAGTTGATTTTATTGAGAAAACATAAAAACTTTGTGACTTTGATTGAATATTTACAGGTTATACCAGTGTGAAGTTTTTCATTCTTCACAAAGATTCAGGTCAACAAAGTTTATATTAGAACTAAAATATAGGAGACATAAAAAAGTGAGAAAAAAACATATTGAAGGAAACGAGTGATAGACAAGAAAAGTAACAGTATTGGAAAAACTAAAATAAAAACTGAAACAGTTTACAGTAGAATTATAACCAGAGAGAAAATCAGGTAAATATCTGTTTTGTTAACTTATATATGTTGGATGTCCTTAATTACTATTCTTTACATTCTTTCTGTATTTGTAGAATAAACATAATGGAAAGGGTGTTCATACAGAAATATATTATACCAGATGATTTTCACTTGGAATAGGTACTTAAAAATTCATTGGGGTAAATTAGCCTTGTGGAACCCAGAAGTGCAAGAAATTTGTTTTGAAATTTGGCTGCAACAAAATTTCCAGTGATTTTACTGAAAATAATGGGCTCAAAACAATGTCCCAACATAATTGCTGATTATTGTCCCCCGCCGCAACGCGATGCGGGGGATATGGTAATACCGGGCGTCCGTCCGTGCTTCCGTCCGTCCACCTTGTGAGCGCTCTAGCAAATTTATTTCTTGACCGATTTGGATAATATTTATACAGTAGCTTTAACTCAATGATACTTTAAGGGAGTTCGAAGATGAGTCATGTCAAAATATTTTTGTAGGAGTTATGCCCCTTAATAACTTAGAAAATTCCGTCCGTCCGTCCGTCCACCTTGTAAGCGCTCTAGCAAATTTATTTCTTGACCGATTTGGATAATATTTATACAGTAGCTTTAATTCAATGATACCTGAAGGGAGTTCGAAGATGAGTTATGTCGAAATATTTTTGTAGGAGTTATGGCCCTTAATAACTTAGAAAATTGACAAAATTTTCATGTAAGCGCTCTAGCAAATTTATTTCTTGACCGATTTGGATAATATTTATACAGTAGCTTTAACTCAATGATACCTAAAGGGAGTTCGAAGATGAGTCATGTCGAAATATTTTTGTAGGAGTTATGCCCCTTAATAACTTTGAAAATTGACAAAATGTTCATCTAAGTGTTCTAGAAAATTAATATTCTCCTTGCATTGGAATAATATTTATACACTTGGACCTAAAGGGAGGTTTTATACATAAACTCCTATCGAAACTTATAAAATTGAAAAATACTGTCTTTAAGAGTTTGTTAGGTGGAATACTTTTGATCAAAGCATTTCTGTTTATTGAAAAGGAGTAAATGTACATTTGTATAAATTCTCAATACACATGGTAAAATAAGATTTCAACACTATACCCATATTGTATAAATATCTTCATACCACTCATTAACTTGTAAAAAACTTTAGCAATAACCACAAATTGTTTGTCCTTCTATTCTCTCTCTTTGAGAAAATTTTGTTATGTTTCACTTGTCCAAGGGTTTCTGATGCTCTAGCAGCGGGGGACTTCGGAACGTTGTTCGATTTTTTACTGGATAATTTACTTAGCACATTGTATTTTTCACTTCAAAGTATTGGCAAAAGAATGCAAAGATAAAGACCAAACTTTAAAGACATGACAAGATAATACAAATCTATAAGTAAAAGAATAAAACAAATAGCAAACCAAAACAAACCAGAAACAGACAATACTAAAGCACCATCAGAGCACCTGTCAAATTTGAATTTGGTAAATCTACTGCATGTCCAGCATGAAACTAAATAAAAATTAGTCTAAAAATTATTTGGATAACAAATGCAGAAGACCAACATTATAAAATAAAATGAAAATTCAATTAGAACAGTCATGTGAAATAGGTTAATTGTTTGGCAAAATATTAATATGCAAGGGATAGCACAATAGTTACATAATTTCTCAGATTGTTTTTAGGTTTGGAAACTCAATAAATTGACTTGCATGCAATAAAGTTACTTGTAACATAATGAAGATTTGATTTCAGTTAAGTTAATTTTGGTTTCTTCATAAATTTATAAAGCACAATCAATTCAGTTTAGGACCAAAACAGTGAATCTTCAAACATATAAATATATATACATATATAAATAATACAGTGAAGCATGTTATCCTTTTCCCAGCTGGTAATGTATCAGATGGCATCTTTCCTTAGCTTAATTTTTATAATTCTCTTGTGTCGATTATTGTATTATTTTCTGAAAAAAAGGCTATTAAAGAAGAAATTAAATTAAAAATTCTGGATAAGTAAGATTGATAAGTTAATAAATTTAATTTGTATTCAAGAAGTTGTCGTTTGCCCTAAAGATAATTTGATTAATATTTTTAATCTTTTTAAATGCATTATATAGAAAGTTTTGCGATTGAGCTTTCATAACTGTTTAAAAATGAATGGATATGGACTATGCCTCAACGAGCTATAATATTAAAGAGTAAATGTGTTGACCAACCAATCAAAATAGTAATTTAAATGAGGCAAATGTTTAATGGGAGCATTCTTATACATATCACTATACCATCATATACTTCAATGTAAAGATACCAGAGACAACTGGGAATTCCAGCCCAAAAAAAATTCACATGAAAATATTAAATAATACAGTTTAATGCTTTCATGCTGCTCCTTCCAAGGCAGTTTCTTTACTGGAGAAACTATAAGGGTATATGTATAAATGCTTGGTAAAAAATTGCAACCAAATATCAATTATAATTAGTTTAAACAAGGCAATTGATTATTGATTACTTAGCTGATTTTTATGTCCCACCTTTGAGCCAGGCTGCACATATAGTTCTTCGGTCTGTGCCTCCGTACGAGGTTAAGGTTCAAGCGAGAAATTTTCAACTAATTATAATTGATTATGAAATTTTAGTTTGAATTGTTTACTGGATTATAATAAACCATCAGAACATTACCATTAACACATCTATATTCTATTAACATGTATTGTCATTTGATAATCCAGTTATTTTGTATTTAGAAAAAATGTTTTGCAAAAGTGGTTGAAGTAGCCTATATATAATTATTTTGCATTGATATTCAGTATCATGATACATTTGCTTTGTATAATGTAGATTTGCTATATAAGGGGATCCATTTAACAGTGAATAGCAGTGCCTATGTATGTTTTCTTTTGTCATATGCATGTAGCATCGGTATTAGTATTCTGCAATATGTCAGATTCCAGGACTTTTAGGTTTTTTTTTCATTTTGACAGTATTTCATCTTTTACCCATTATGTAAGGATTAATCTCACTTCTTTCTTATCATAGGACATATGCAAGGAATTTTGTATACAAGTTTATTACAGAACAAAGTGGATTTCATTTTTTTTCATATTTCTGAAAAAGGTGACTAGCATGCAAAGAAAAGAGAAAGTGGGTGGGCTTGGTTGACTTATGTAACAGCAGGAATTTATCCTGCTAGTAGAAATGCATGCATTATAGCTGATATTTTGTGAGGCATATGTTGTATATTATATTTTTGAGAAAACTTTTGTGGTTTTCAGTAGTCAAAGTAGTAAATTTTATATAAAATTTTAATGTTTTAATAAAAAGATGCGAACAGCATCGGAAGACTTTCAAATCAATACATTTTACAATTCTTTTGTGAAAACTGTGTTTAAATCTTGTATCATCATCAGGATTGTTTTGGTTATCTTTTGATGTTGGTAATGTGTTCACAAGCCTACAGGGTAAATAAACTAGAAAGAACCATTCAGTTTCAATTTATTATGTAACTATAAAAACTTTAATGTTGTTGTCTATCTTTTATTAATCAAAATTTGATGAGTTTTATATGTATATTTTTGTCATTTAATGTATTTTTCCTGACATTTTATAGGACCCATGATATGGAATATTGATCTTTTGTTCACATCTTTACCTTGGATCTGAAATTACAAAAGAAACCAGCTGTTCGGGATACAAATTATCTAAGTGAAGTTTAAATATGAGGCTTTTTACTTAGCTACATTTTCATCCTATTCTTGTTGCCTGAAATGCTCTCATAAATTTTTACATTTTAAGAGATTTTTTTGTCCCCTGCTGCAGCTCTTGAGTTGGTGTGTAGAAATGTTAATGTCCTGTCCAACTTTGTAAGATTGTCACGTCTAAATGTTTCAACAGATTTTAATGAAATTTATATTAAAGATATATATCTGTATTGTCTCAGATAAATTTATTCAGTAATCTTGCAACCTTCAGTCTTCTGACCAGCAGCTATGAAAGCCTTAGCTAGTATTACAGTTAAAACTAGCACATTCTGAACCAGTTATCTAAATTATGTAAATTTTGCAGTTCTAGCAAACGGTCACCTTGTTGGTAATCATACTTTATTAGCTTTTATATAATGTTTTATACACCAGAGTGTCCAGATAGATGGGGGTGGGGGGTTTTGGGTACCCAGATAATCGGATTAACCCCACCACTGTTTAGTGTCTGTACCAAGTCAGAATAACCTAACTCTCTGTTGTTTTTATGTTTGTGTTTTGTGCTCTTTTATGTTATTTTTTTATCGGTTGGTTCTGTCTGTTTGGTGATGTTGATTGATTGGTATGTGATTATTGACCTTCCTGTTATCCATTTTGTTGTTTATTGTTATTTATGTTATTATGATAACAAAGCTTGACACTGATTACTCTGTAGCAATCTTGGTTAGTAAAAAAGTCAAATTCTATGGAAGACAGTCCTGTTGAAAAAAAATTTCATACATTTCTAAAAGTTGAAAGAGATTTATAGGTTCAACAGCTACTTTTAGATGTAACAAATAAATTTCATAATCAGAAATATAGATATATATATTTTAAACATCTGAGCTATTTTTTGCATATAGTAAAATTTAATTCTTTGATACCAATTTTGATGCACAAGATGTGCACAATTTGTTGATTTATGACTCATCAGTTGAAACCAAAACAGATTTCAGATGAAATTCTAGCTTGGCATTTCCTGAAAGATAAAATTTATAGAACCTGCTGCAGCTACAGCAATACAATAGTGTTAATAAGACATTAAATTTTACAAGTAATTTTCAGATAAATACAGCCTGTCTGTAGACCAAGTATAATACTCAAATAAGGACATGTAATTTCACAAAGTCAATACAGAGACTTTCTTTCACTCTCTGTAATGATCTTTATAGGGACATTTCACTCGTTTTAATGATGTTTATAGGACATTACAATTTATCTCCATCTAAATGTTTCTATTGCATGCTGTTAACAGGCGTAAGGTTTATTGTCATGTGTAACATGTAAAGCTAAACTTCTCTGTGCTGATATAAGACAGTGATAAAGCAGTTATAAGATAATGTGATTCTATAAATGTAGATATGAACAAATTATCTTCTTACTGAAGTCAGACATTAAAAAGAAATATATTTTCGGAGGAAGTCAATATTGTATTATCTTTCATTTCCAGCCTTTGCAGAATTTGTTTGATATTTGTTAAAAGTTGCCTAAAGCCATTGCTATATTGATAGACAGGTCTTCAATAATTTGGCTGCCTGTTTGCTATATTATGTGAGTTTGGGAGTGGACAGGCGGCTACATACGATAATGAAAAAAAATAAAGTTTTCTCTCAGTTTGACAGGTTTTCTTGTTGTTTCCATAAAAAACTTAGCATGTGTATTTATCATTTCAACCCCGGATTTCAACTATTAGAAAATAGGAATTGTGTAAGGGTAAATAATTGAATTAATGTAAATTTTAGGAAAATTTTCAGTGCAAGTTTTAACTATCCTCTGAGGGGGCCTCGATGGCCGAGTGGTCTAGGTAGTTCGTCATGACTACTAATCATCACTAGCCTGTCAACGCTGAGGTTGCGAGTTCGAATCTCACCTGTGGCGGGGTGTGTTCGACTCCAATCTTAATTGACAAGGATTGCCAATTTTCCTACCGAAGGTCGATGGTTCTCTCCAGGTACTCCGGCTTCCTCCACCAATAAAAACTGGCCGCCGCGAAATAGCCAAATGTGCTGAAAACGGCGTAAAACCCCAACTAAACAAACAAACAAACAAACTATCCTCTGACATTTCATGACAAAGACATAATTTTTCCTGAATTTAAAGTTATTCATTGGTTGGTTTCTTTAAGTTAAACATTATCAGTCTCTTATAACTAGCAGGTTTTTTACAACCCTATTGGGTAATGAAGAGATGGATATTTAAATTTATATCCTATATATTCCTGATAACATTAAATAAAAAATCTGCATCGTTTGAAAAAGATCTATTACATTTTAGTCACCACCCTAGAGAAATCTTCCAGCACAGCCAATTGGGTATTAATATTTCAATTTTTCTAGAAATGTTTTCCATTTATCATATAAAGCAAAAGCTATTTGACGTTATCTAATATATTTTATTTTCTATCTAGTTAGTCTAATAGAAAATGTTTGTTAGCAAAGTAAAAACTTGTTTGGGAATTCAAGTGGGAGTTTTATGTAGTTTTTACTCCTGCAGGTAACATTTACTTACATTTGTTTGTAGAGAATTGATAAAATAACGAAAGAATGGAAATTATATTGGTGTTATTACGATAATAATGGTAACTATTTTATCTGTTTGATGTCGAACGAAAAATCAATACAAATTTGTTTTTTGAAGAAAATTGGGCGGTGAAGTGATTTGACTTTAAACTTAAGCCCATTCATTTACTATTCTATAACGAACAATTTGTATTTGTTCAAGAGAAAACTTTACCGTGCAAGGTTAATTAGCTTTGGTCCATTAAGGTGGAAAATTAAGACTGGATGCTGAAGGCATAGGTTAGAAAGAGCAGTTAACTGAGAAAATTATGTATGAATAACAAATTGTTGTTTTAATTGAAAATCTATGATTTTTCCTATGCTTTAATAATATTATGGCATTCAATAATTTATCATCTTTATTTTGCTTTTCAGATTAAGATTATTATCATTCAGAGTAATCTGCCCTTGTTTGTATTCTTGTGAACTCTAAGGAAAAATAATTGATATCGCTGGACATCTTAAAGATTTTTCTTGATATATCACATTAGGGACTTGTTCCTATAAAATAGAATTGATTATCACCTAAAAAGGACTATATACATAATTATGAGATAAAAAGATAAAAATATTGTTTCTCTGTGGAAATAATATAATGATTATATCCAAATCTTAATAGTTCCTTTCCAATTTTTTTTCGATTTTGATGCACTGTATGATTTGTTTTTCGTCAGAATTGTTCAAGGCCAGAAATGTGGAAATCCTAAATAACTTGCCAAACATTCTTAAACAGATTGGCCAGCAAGGGTATAACAAAAACTAGCTAAGGACAAAGCTATGCATGATTTTATAATAGATTTTGAGCATAGTTTTCATGGTGTGAAAATGATAACATATAAATGTGATAAAAGAAATCTCCTCATTAGGAATATGTCAAGATACATAAATTAAAACTTCAATTTTTTTTTGGAAGGAAATTCCAATGGTTCATCAAATATTGAATAAAACAAGTAAGGGAAAAAGAGATGGACTTTAATGAGCACTAAGACATTTGACTACAGTTTTATTTTACTGTAAATTTGAGATTATAGCATGAATCATTGGATTTAATCCTTCCAATTGTTGACTACAGGGATTACATAAACATTTGTAAACTGTAAGCTGACAGATTTCTTTAGATTTAACTATTCCTGGTGGAAATCATGTGTTGTATTACTTGTCTGTGTTAGGTTGTGACTAACCACTTACTTGTAAAAATGGAAAAAAAGTTTCAACAAATTGTGAGAATTAAGTAAATTTGTGTCTTTGTTTTTCCAATGCTTTGCAAACATTCTTTTATCATTAGAATACCATATAGTAATATGATGAAGTCGGATGAAATCAAATGGGTAAATTTGATCCCAAAGGTGTGCAATAAACAGAAGAAATTGTAGTCCACAACATCTAAACTACAATTTTTAATTGATCTCACACCAGATTTGGAAGGATATCTGTTAATTACAGCATAAAATCGGTTATTTTAGAAATAATTTGACCATCTGTTCCATGTCCAAAGATTCTATTTTGGGGAATTATGGGAAGGGAAATAATCACGTAGAAAAGTTTTATTTGTTGTTTATTAGTTTTTTACACAACACTATGTAATGTAAATGTCATTTCTTCCAAGACTTGATGGATTAATTACTGTTTAGCCAATTTTTATCTCCTGTTATAATTAAAATAAAACTTGTAGTCGGAAGGGTGTGTTGACAAGAACCATTGTGTGTTGGTACCATTAAAAATAATTTATTTTGAATGTGCATATTACTTGAATTGAAATATTCCATATTTGGGAATATATCTTTAATATTGATTTATTAATGGACAAAGCAAAAGGTGGTGTGCTTAAGGTAGATTAGATCTAAAAAGCAATCTTTGTGGTCAGCTTGAAAATATTTGGTGCCAGGTAACCATCATATATTTAAGAAGGTCTTTGTTGTTTTTCAAGGAATAGGCAAGAACAGCATCTTTTTGATAAGGCAATTAAAAACATGTTTATTGTTCTGAATACATTTTGAATCAACTTAAAATCTTAAATATTTCTATTTTATGATGCTCTGGAAAGTTTTTTATTATACATGTGTAGAAATTATATTGATTTAAAGCAATATTCAGTTTTTATGTGATTTGAAACTTTTTTTCTCTCTTATGATCTCTTTGGAATATTTGTTTACTGTTTGACATCTACTGTTTAATATTTATCTTCTTATGACATCAGCGTTTGCTACACAGGAATGAGATTTTAAAATGACAAACATTGATTAGTGAAATTAGTGACCAGTCATAATACACATTTAATGATACTGTATTATACAGTGACAAATCAAGCAATCAAGCAAGCCAATTTTTAATATCAGTGATATATCAATTCTCAAACCATACCACAAAATATCCAACCATCTGATATGTAGATGAAATAGTACAATAATTAACTCTTGGGGTCGTATGGCAGTATATGGACCAGTTGGTCAACTAACAAAATTATATTGATCAAAGTGCAGCTGAGGTCCATGTAACTTTCTTTTAAGGAAACCAAACGGTCCATATAATGCTATTTTACCCAAAGTCTTATGTTATATTTTCCTAAATTCAGTTTACTTATTGCTGTTTTTTTTAGTTTTCACCAGATCAAGGCCAACCCATATAATGTTATATGGACCAGCTTGGATAAAATAGCCAAATAGAAACATAAAAGTAAAATATCAGTTGAAATTAAGTTGAAAGTCAAACAACCAGTAACATAAAGAATAAATTCCAAAAGGGCCAGTGAGCATTGTATTAGGCTAAAGGTAAATGAACCAAAGATAAAAATGACCAATAAAAATAAAAACAACAATGTAAAGTAAAAGAAATAAGGCACGACATTTTGGTTTACCAGCCTTGTTCAAAAGTACAGAAAAGAGATGTTAAAGGCTAAAATTTCATTACGGACTGAATCAGTGCATGATCTAGAATATACATGCTACTAAAAAAACTATCATACACTTAAAACTGCTTAAACTATGTATGTATAGTATGATTTCCTTAAAACTTTATTTACAGTTTGTGGCAGGGGTGGACACTTTATCAGAATTTACAGATCTAAACCACAGATTTAAGTGCATTTGGAAAAATTAATATAAATGGAAATTGTCTGAGGATAGAAAAAAAAACATTAGAAAATTTGGTCAAATGTCTTATTGTTAGAATTTTTGGGTGTGACTGTTTAATCTTTATAAAAATCTTGAAAAGCTGTGGCAAAAAACAATAATTCTTAACAAAAAAAGTATTCAATGTTTGATGGAGTGATGTAAAATAGAATCATGTGAACTACATATATAGTTTTCTTTAGATTTAATTTCAAATGCAATTTGATCATTTTATTTATAACAGATATAATAGTTGACTTCGATCAACAAGATTGTAAATTTTCTGGCAGAAAAATTGTATTTACTGGTATGTAATTTTTTCTCATTTTACTTAAAACTAATGTAAGATTTGTCTGGTTTAGGTTACGTTTTCCTGTTTTGTTGATCCATTGATTCAGTATATTAAATTTAAGAAGTAAATATTCCATCAGAAAGATAAATAGCCAAATTATTGACATTTACCACAGTTTTACAATTCTATTTTCCAGAAAATTAATACAAGTTTAGATAAGGACACCCGCTGGTGTTTAAAAAATCGGTAAACGTCTACGGAAATTGGAATCTGATCCATACATTATTTCTGTTCAATTCTCATAGGTATTTAAACATGGTCTTGCAGAAAATAAAGCACCTATTGTCATGGAATTTTCTGTCAGTCTGTCACTAATCGCTACATTAAACAAAATTTCCGTGATCTCCCAGACTTATATACCCCACAATTTCCTTAGAATATTGATAGTACAAACATTTTTCACAAGGTACCAGTAATTAATATTGACCAGCGATTTAATTCGACTGTCAGAAATTGATGTTGATCCATGATGGAATGATATTGGCTCATGATGTTTCAAACTATCTCTGGTTATCTATCAGATTTACTAGATAGCTTTCTATATATGACGTATAATTCTACGAGTTTTTAACGTTACTTCATTACATCGTTGTATGCTCATATAGAAATACTGTAACAAAATTATCGAAGAACCTTATTGATCTCCCTATGGCGTAAAAGATGAAGAATAATGAGAAAATAAGTGAAATTGGTTTTTACGATCATCAGTAGCGGAATTACAAACGTTACCATTTTCATTTTGTATTGAGAACTACTCCTGGCTAGCTGGGATATTAAACTGAATTGAAATTTCCTCAATAAACTGTGATGAATCGGTAGGATTAACATTAATAAGTTAAACTTGGAAGTGTGTCACAATCATCTACTGTGAAAAGAACTTTCAAAGATAAAATTTTTAATATTAAACCAAATTTTCTAAAAGAAAACTTTCAATAAAGTTTAAACTATGAAATAGACAATCATATGATGATTAGTGTTGTATAAACCATTAAAGATATATATGTTTTAGACATAAAACATCTAAAATTGTTTTGTATATCAGAATTGCATATATATTAGATAAATGTGTTTGTATGCAGACAGTATAAAGATGAACATTGACAGATTGGGTATAATTTTCTTTAGTTTCAGTCCCAGGACACCACAGTCTGTAAAACTGCAAAGTATATGATTCCAGAGAATGATTGATTTATATGGATCTAACTTATTGTTACATGTAACTTTCTTGACGGTACTGTCAGTTTTTCAATAATGAATATTTTTCATTCATATTAAATGTGTTTAAAATTTTTTTTTGCCCCAAATTTTTCATTTTAGATCAATAAATTATAATCATACATGACCAATGACTGACTTCATTGAATTTGTTAGGCTAGTACATATGATGTTCTAATTGCTAGACATATAGTATTTTAAGTGAGCTAAAATAAGACAAACTTGATATATGTATGATCTACATTTTCAGGTTTTTAGGGGATGTTTTCTATCTGATGAGTACTCCATATCCTTTTATTTTAAATATCAGAAATGTAACATTTGAAGCCATATGTCTCATTGTAGTTATGATTTTTTTTTAACTTAAATGACAAGTCAGATGACTTTGGTGTTGTAATAGAAATGAAGACTACATTTAGGAGATTACAGTATAGTATTTTAATATTTGCCGGCATCAATTGTGCATTTGATATTTGCAAATTGAGTTTCCTGGCGACGTGTTAGTGGAACCATAAACTGGCGACGTGTTAGTGGAGCTAGTAACTGGTGACATGTTAGTGGAGCCAGTAACTGGTGATGTGTTAGCCGAACCAGTAACTGGTGACGTGTTAGTGGAGCCAGTAACTGGTGACGTGTTAGTGGAACCAGTAACTGGCGACGTGTTAGTGGAACCAGTAACTGGCGACGTGTTAGTGGAACCAGTAACTGGCCACGTGTTAGTGGAGCCAGTAACTGGTGACGTGTTAGTGGAGCCAGTAACGGGTGATGTGTTAGCCGAACCAGTAACTGGTGACATGTTACTGGAACCAGTAACTGGCGACGTGTTAGTGGAGCCAGTAACTGGCGACGTGTTAGTGGAGCCAGTAACAGGTGACGGGTTAGTGGAGCCAGTAACTGGTGATGTGTTAGTGGAGCCAGTAAATGGCGACGTGTTAGTGGAGACATTAAATGGATATTTGCAACCATTTAATCAAAATTGATGTCGGCAAATATTAAAATACACAATACAGTTATCCCCATTCTAATGCAAATGCAAAGATTTTTAATTGAAAAAGGCATTTTTAAAATCTGGAAGTGAAACTTTGCACAAACTGCCAAGTCACAAGGCATAAAATGTAGAATTCAAGGCTTGAAATTTTTCAACATCATCCAATGAAAAATCAACCAACTTTGCATTAAAATGCATAAGTTTCAGAGTTAATAATTTAATGAGAAAGGACATTTTATATGCCAGATCAAAGATTTATGCTTAGTATTGTTTGTAAATCAATTATATTGTAAATGAAGGCAATACTACTGTAACATTGTCATTGTTATGGTTCCTCTATTATAAATATCTCCTTAGCAGTTTATAGTTATAACAAAATGATACACAAGGCAGAGTTGTTACGATTGAACCATTTTCCAATATCAAACATTGTTATATCTAATGAATATAGTCGCGTAATCGTCAGAATTGATCCACATTCTGACTTTATTTTGTAATTGTTGATTGTCGATATGTTTTATATGAAGTCCTTTAACAGTCTGACTGAATAAACTGAGGCAAGAAAGGTAAACAAAACTTCCCTTTACAACATCTGTTTTTTCCATTAAAGATAATTTTCTGTTTACCTTTTTTGTAGAGAGTTTAAAGTTATTCCAGTTTTATTTCGTTTACTCTTGATTAATTTCCGTGGTAACAGTTGGTGGACCTAACAGTATTTCTCTACTTATGATTCATAAATCTGTGTCAAATCTGAAAATTATCATATTTTTATTTTACATTCAAATCACAGTTATTCAGGTAGGGAAAACTTTTTTTCTGTTTTGTGATTGACAAGGTAATGTTATGTACATCTCCTAAATAAACAAGAAAAGAGAAAATGGATGTATTGGTGTTTCATGCAGAAATGAATAAAAGATTAAATTTGCATTGGATTTAGTAGTACACCTGACCTATAGGGAAGTTTAGAGATAATGATTTATCAGGATTTCTGTCTAGGTGATGTAATTATCAGGTATAAGGAAATTCAGAAATACTGAGAAATTTATATCCAGTACAGTAGATTTAGTAAGTGGATAGCTATAATACTGATCTTGCTTCATTTTGGAAATGTAGAACTTTGGATTGTTGGAATACTGGATTCATTTCTTAGTGGATTAATTCTTTGTGATACTGTTAAAGTGTTATATATCTGAGGTAAAAATGTGAGATAATCTTAAATATGGCATAATTGTTTGATGAGAAATTGAGTTTTTTTTCTCCAAAATTGAAAAAAAAGTTTAAAGATTTGTGCCTGAAATGTGAAGAGTAAGGGAAGTTAGATGTTTGGTGTATTTACTTAAGAACCGTGCAGTACTATAGGATATTACAAAAACAAGTAAACAACCTTTTTGATTGCTGTTCTTCATCTTGAATGACAAAGATCTTCAACACAAGCACGAAAGACCTCATGTAAATTACTAGTGAATCAAGAAAGATATGGCACAATTAAGTGTTAAATTAAGACTTTAGGGTAAGAGATTGTAAAAGTAAGGTATAACTATTAGATGAATCTGTCCGGAAAAGGTCTTACAAAAATTATCTTATAACAGAGCCTTTGAATACATGACTTCTATTAAGTGAAAATTTTACGTATTATGTACATTTATTATGGATTTAACCAATGTTTTTTATTGACCGTAATAATTTTGGGAAAGCAAATTTCTATGTAAAATTTTACTGCTTTAGATTGTATGTAGGATGTCTTAGTTAAAAACAAATTTCTTGCAATTCGAATACCAAAAATAACCTGCTATAAGGTGTTTATTAATACAATTAGTAACTTAAGCTATATAAAGTATATACCCTACAGAAGTCTGACAGAAAATAATATTTTTATCCATAGGAAAACATAAATCAAAGTGACAGTAGATTGATATGCTTTTATAGATGAGGGGAACATTTATTAATTCTTTGAGCTGATGAATACCAATGTTGATTAATTTAGATTTTAATCTGATGTTGCATTGATTTCATTATTTTTGCAATCTGTCTATTCTGCCAAGTGGAACTGATGTTCTAGCTGACTATTTGTCAATATACTGACCAGCATTCTTTGTTCTAGTCCATTGTAATAATCAGTCATGGTATCCACGTGTCGTCCAACAGCGACATTAAACCCACTTGATGGTATAACGGATGGCCTGGGGAGGTCACTTAAGCTGGTACTCAAGAATCCATATGAGCAGAAAATATATTGACTTAAATGACCCAAACAATGGCCAGAGTTATTGTCTTTTTGTTGTCCATTATAACTTTGGTCAGGTGGAAAGGGAGGTAAAAATGAGATCAAACGACATGAAATAGTATTAAAGCGTGTGCCATTAATATCCAATTTATGATATTCTACGACAATACAATGGGTTATTTGAGGCCAGAAGCGAAATTGGATATCATTTTAATGAATGGCTTTTACCTGAAGCCAGAGTTAGAAATTAATATAAAATTCTTTGTTTTGTAAAATAAAAGATTTAACTTCAGTATCATTTTGTCATATGCAAACAAGAACTAACTTTAGATCAATATTAAAATGTTTATATGTGTGTTTCCAAGTGATTGTTATGAATATAAGACTATAAAATAAAAGGAAAGTTTACTTTGTTGAATTCTGGGTAATAAATCACTATATAAATAGGATGAACAAATTGGGTAAATTTTCAAGTTATTCTATCTGAATACAAATTTGTCTGTATTTTTATCTCACTGTCTTCTCTATACCATTGTACTGACTTTACTTTATGAGAATAAAGATTGTACAATTTTTGAGTATATGTAAAAGCCTTTCATATTTTTGTTATAGCTATACTTTTGCCTGTAAGCTAAATAATTAAAACATTGCAGATTAGAATCAATGAGAATTGTCATTTCTTGCCAATAATTGATGCAAAACGTCATTCAGCCTTAAATTTTCGTATCGGTTTTCAGGGTTATGTCTTTTTTAAAAAAAATCATTAAAATTGTCTGTAATTGGTAAAAGTGTCACATCTGCTACACATTGTCGGACAGGTGGTCTTTGGCGGGAATCTTTTGATTTATGACCAAACTTCCGTCTTTATTATTGTTACCTGTTCAGGTAAAAACTTCAAGGTGAAATGTAAATCACTATAAAAATGGTTTATACCTTTTTGGTTTTACAAATACATCAGTGCACTATGAGAAAACTCTTGAATTGTGATAATTTAGTATTTTTTATTTACTAGTATTATCAATCAGAAACTTGTAATGTTTGAACTAATATATTAATAGAATTTTAAAGTCATTTCAAAACAAATAGACAAAACAAAAAGAATGTTTACTTGAAGCAATAGATTATTGAATTATATGGTCATTTTGTTCAGTATTCTTTTATAAACCTTTTGAGGTACAGAATAGTTAAATAGGTAATTTTAATACAGCAACAACCATGCTTTATTTATATTCCTTAATACTTATCTTTTAGTAATTTGAATATGACATTAATTTTGAGTCTTTATCTGTCTCATTATTTTATAAAATCTTTGGAGAGTACTTAAAGTCTACTATTGTATGAAGCTTAAATAATAAACCACTGATTTTTAGCTCACCTCACGAAAGTGAGGGGGGCTTATGTGATACCCCCGGCGTCGGCGTCGGTGTCGGCGTCCGCACCCACTTACAGAAGAATGGTTAAGACCCATACACGCTTCTTGACAAATGCCACATCAATCATATTGGTATGGTAGGTGCACCTAATGATGCTAAGCACAATGCATGCTTCGGATGCTGGCTCTGACCTATATTTTCCGCATGAATGAACACTTACAGAAGAATGGTTAAGATCCATACACACTTACTGACAAGTGCTACATCAATCATATTGGTGTGGTAGGTGCACCTAGTGATGCTAAGCACAATGCATGCTTCGGATGCTGGCTCTGACCTATATTTTCCGCATGAATGACCACTTACAGAAGAATGGTTAAAGTCCATTCCTGGTTACTGACACATGCCACATCAATCATATTGCCATGGTTGGTGCACCTACAGATGCTATGCACGATGCATGCTTGGATGCTGGCTGTGACCTACTTTTTCCGGATGGATGACCACTTACAGAAGAATGGTTTAAGTCCATTCCCGCTTACTGACACAAAAAAATATGGCCCACCTAGCAAAACCTTTTTTTTTATTGTGCTGCACTTTGTTCTATTTTAAGTTACCAATATTTTACTAATGAAAAAAAGTTATTCCATACTGGATAAAAAAGATGAGTTAATCGACAGCTTAGGATGCTGCCTGTCAATAAATTTTTCCACATGGATGAAACTTTTTAAATGTTTTATTCCATTCCCGCTTATGTAACATTAGTACCACATGGACCATATTAGCATGGTAGGTGTACCTAAGAAAGCTTAAAACACAAAGCAGGCTTAGAATGCGGGCTGTGACTTCCTTTTTCTGGATGGATGACCACTTACAGACCTAAGAATGGTTAAAGTCCATTCCTGCTTACTGACAAGTGCCACATCAACCATATTGGTATGGTAAGTGCACCTAGTGATGCTTAGCACAATGCATGCTTTGGATGCTGGCTGTGTCCTATATTTTTTGCATGGATGACCACTTACAGAAGAATGGTTAAAGTGCATTCCTGCTAACAGGCAAGTACCACATCAACCAAAGCATCCAGAGATGCTTTGTAAGATGCATGGTTCAGATGCTGGCTGTGACCTTCTTTTTCTGTATGGATGAGCACTTAAAATTTTGAAAAGTTCAAGTCAATTACGGCTTAGTGATAATAATGCGTTACGAGGTGAGCTTTGTAATCGATAGATTACCTATGTTTTTCCTGGTGAAACATTCATGATTCTTTCGATACATTCAGTGAAAAATAATTGTTTGGTTTTTTTTTTTTTTTTTCACTCTAGAAGACAATGAAATTTAAATGTTAAAGTGGATATCTTATATTTAATGAGATACAGTGGCAGAATTTGTATTTCAAATCATTTTAAGGTGACATGAAAATCACCAAAAATGAGGGGATTTTTTTTGTTTGTTTGAAATTGTCAAGTATTATCACCTTTCTTCATAACAGTTGCAACCGCCTCGGTGGTCTTGTGGTAGCATGCTCGCCCCGAGTGCGGAAGGTCGCGGGTTCGATCCCCGGCCGGGTCAAACCAAAGACATTAAAATTGGTATTTGCTGCTTCTCCGCCAAGCACGCGGCATCTAAGGGTAAGAGCAAAGACTGGTCGGCTCGGAGTCAGTATAATGTGTCCGAGTGAGGTGATATGTCTTCCTGCGGACAATTACCTCGTGAGTTAGCACATTAAAAATCTGATTGAGCGTGTCGGTCTAGTACAAAGCAGGGATCATATTCATTATCATATCAACATGTTCTCGTCCTGATATGCACCTGGTTGCCACTGGACGTTAAACAATAATCATCCATCCATAACAGTTGCATAATAAGGGAAGGGCAAGCAAACTGCCATTCAGTTTTTAAAACTGAATAGCTCAATTTAAGCAAACCTCACAGGAAAATAATTTAGCTATTACTTATGGACATGATGGAATTATATTTTTTTCTTGCACAAAAACATGTTTTGGTTATATTTTTTTCTTGCACAAAAAAAATGTTTTGGTAAACAGCGGGGATACAGGTCTTTCAATAAAACTGTTAACCTTACCTTTAAAATTAAATTTGTATTATAACATAAAGAAAAAGGATTATTGTTATAGGAGGCTTCTCATTCATTTGTAAGTGACAAAATTTAGCCCAACTTGAAACATAAGCCCGGAAAAATTTTATTCCTGAGAAACAAATCTTGAGGGGAGCAAACAGTTTGTTTCATTTTTCTATAACTATACAGAGAATTTTATAGAATTAACTAAAACAACTTTGTTTCATTTGTAATTGACTGAAGATTATTATGAATTATTCATTAATTAACAGTGATGCTGTTTTCTTTGAAGTAAATTAATTATATTGCAGGTTTTTGTGACCTAATGAAGAAAGTGCAAACTAGTCCAAATGATGAAAATAGAATATAGGTCATGCAATATATGTAAAACATTTCAATGTTATAGCATGGCAAAATGAAAGCTGTTCTGATGAAATCTTTTGTTGATATTAAAAGATTTTATGAATTATTAATTTCTAATATGATTATCAGATGATTCTGTGTAATAATTTCTGATTTTCATTTCAGATTGACCGCAAACATTTCAAAACTTGAGTCTTTTTACACAGTACAAGACATCCTCCTTTATACAGGCTATAGTGCTAGGTGTCAGGTAAATTTATTCTCGAGAGAAGACAATTATATGAGACACTGATTGAAACATGAAGATTCACGTTTATATAATTGTGTTACACATCCATTAAAACAATCTGACTCATCCTGTTCTTTTAATTGGGTAGGTTTGAAAATTTGTGATTTTTAATAATTTAATTGTTCATTGTAAGGAAGTGAACAATGTTTGATAATGTATGTTTTCACAGAATTGTATTATTGAGGTACACTGGTCAGACTACAATAAAAATCAGTGATGACCAAACATACAATATTGTGAAGAATACATCAACAAAGATAGGCCATTGTTATAAAGTAAAGATTTAAGCTATAAAATTAAAGTAAACAAGTTTAACTTGAGTGTAACCTGCTAATTATATAATAGATAATCTTCTGTAATTCTCTTGTTATGGTGAAAATCATCCATCATCACAAAGTCCAGGTGTACATCAAAAAGATTCTCACCTGCTGAAAACGGCTGATTACCTGTAAAGTTAAACATTGTCATAAATAGTGATCTCTTCTGTTGACAAACTGATTAAATGCCTTATATCTGTAATAACATTTTAATTTTATTGAAATCAGGAAAATAAGTTTCTTTTATTTAGGATTAAGAAGATAATTTAGAATATTGTTTTTACCTGGTTAGACATGTAATTAACTGGATGAGACATTTGGATTGATTCATAAAACTGATGACTGATTATTTATAGATGCTGATGATGCAGCACACAGGTGTGGTCAGAGTTGTCTACCCTGAAAATTACCTGTAAACGTTTTAAGGTAAGGTTTTGTTTTCATTTTCAATTCTATAATGAAAGTATAGCTTTTACAGAGAGGAAAAGATTACCAAAATCTGAAATTACATATAAATTGTCTTACACTACTAAAATATAAAAAATATGGACTGCTAAAAAAATTAATTTCGGTATTTTCTTCTGTTGTAGAAATTCTCTTTGGTAAATTTGTAACATGTGATTCTTTTATTAAAAAATATATGCTGTTTTTATAAGTAGAATTATTGTTGTATTTTTTATCTATATTCAGTTTTTGGTGATTTTCTAAATATTGCATAAAATTGACATAATTATTTCAGTATAAACACTATCCTATGTCTTAGTTTGGTTTGTTCTGATGGGGTGTTCTTATCAGCACATCTCCATTGTCAATTGCAGTTGATCTTTTAGCATTTAAAATTTTAGAATCATTTTTTAAAAATTCTAGAGTATAGAATATTTTGGGAATGTGTTTTCTACATTTTTGTCTGATTTTTGAACTTTAGGGCACCTCTATATAGCAAATTAATGTCAATAAAGTACACTGTGAAAATGTCCCTGTCGTAAAAAGTTGTTAAAATGAACCTCTAAATAAAGGGCACCTGCTCATAAAAGGCAGTTTCTTCTGGTCCCTAGAGTGTCCTGTATAAGCAGGTTTGACTGTATTTCCATATTAATTTCAATGCAATAAAGTTTTTTCCCATTTCCTTTCAAAATTTTAAGCGGTGCAGTGCATCTGTACACTTTTGCTTTACATCTACACATTTGTTGTATTACATCTGCACACTTTTTTCATTACATTGTAGGGTTAAATGTAAAAATTATATCTCCTTATATGATATTTGTTCCCTGTTTTAAAGTTTTTCTTTCTTTTTTAATCATGTATGAGAAATCTTTAAAAATAAGTGTTTTGAGAGCAGTCATCTATTAAAAATCTTCATATTATTATTTAAAGCAACGTATAAACATCTCCATAGCTTTATTTCTTCCCAGAGCAATACATTTTACAACACTTCAGAAAAACATGTAATGATAGCATGTTAAGAGCTTATCCTATAATAGCTTAATATTAAGTGCAGTAAAATGGAATTGAATTGTAGGATTGATTAGAATAATGAATCATAATATGTTTTTTATATCATAATATGGTGAATAAAAGATAGATTTGACAATTCCAATAGCTGCTTGCATCACTTGCCTGCACTTAACTTATTAAATCATTTATTAACTGAAAATTTTACAAACAATAGAAAATTGAAAACAATTTCCTGTATATAAGTTGATATTAGTTTATAGAAATGCTAGTCTGATTGATTGTCTCACTAGGAACCTAAAGCCGTCAACAAATCTCCGAGATTGATCACAGAACATGATGAACTTTGTAGTGACAAAACCCATGTTGTTCAAGGGTCAGTCTTATTGATTCTTTATAAGAAGAAATAATCTGGTAAAAATTAAGCTGCTTTATAAACATTCTCATACACTGACTATCTTTCTCATTTGTACAGAGGTATTTCTGTAATAAATGCAACTGTCGTTGTCGAGAAACCTTTTAAATCAAAATTCTAGGTATGTAAAAGCAGTTTACTGATATCATGATTTGTTTACATTTGATCCCTAGAAAATTCATATATATGAAGTAAGACTACTAGTATCCTGTCATCTTTTCTGCTTTATCGACATAACACTGTTATAATTTTTCACGTCTTTATATGAATATCAGAATAATTGATTATATATATATATTTTATGTATATATATTATGCATTATTAAACTTATTCATTTTTTAAAAGATGCTTTGAATATCCAAGTATTTTATATTTCATATTTTCTCAGTAGATTATTTTCAATGAATGCTTTTAAACAACAAAAGAAAACTTGTAGTTTCCATCTTGAAACTATTAAAATATTCAGAATTTTAAAATTTTGAATCAAGTGCTCTAAGAATCTAATAAATGTACTCATTACACTTGTAACTAAATTTTCAGAAAAATTTTTTTTTCTTATAAAAATAACCTTGCTAAATACACCTAAACACATTTGAAATTTTAAATTTAACAAAAAATTAATTTACAGTCTCAGCTGAAGACATATTGTCAGGGTTAATTTTATCTTTATAGTTATGACGATTTATAATGACCAGATCATTTCAACCATGCAAATAAACTACCTTACATAGTCAATTTTTAATGTTGATAGTTTGTATTCGTGATTATTGCTAATAACGGATAGCCATTCATCCACTAAACAAAACTATCGGTATAATGTCTGATGATCGTTTTTCTATGTGACGGTTGTTAAATACTTAACTCCACTACAATAAGAGGATGTCGATTGAATTATCCTTTGTACTGTAGTGAAAGCCAGTTAAAAGCGGGTTTAATCATCCAGGCTATGATAGAAACCGGAAAGCTATCGTTTTCACTAACATCCAACACTTTGTCTTGTAATCCAATGTTTCATTGAAGACCGACCTCAAGACTGTCATTAACAGAAGCCATAATACAGTTATTACTGTTGTCCTTAACTAAGTATGATAAATTCCTAAAGAGATTAAAACGCTTATTTTATGCCTATACATAGTTTTTTAATGGAGTCTTAACACGTTTTATTTCTTGAAACATGAAGAGGGTCTGTTGATGACAGATAGTCTGAAGCAATTTTATTCTGTTGTATTTTCATATCGATATTGTCATGATGAAGGTTTTACTAAAAAAGGCAGAAAAACAATACCTAAGAGAAGTTAATTGTTTGTGATTTTATAACCACAATAGTTAACTAAACATTCAGATAATGCTGTTGAATATCAGAGATTTTTACATCTCTCATTTGTACCAGTACATAAAAATGGTATTTAAGTTAACACATATATATTTGACTTTTTATGGAAGATTACATCATACAAAATGTAGTAAATATCTAAACAAATATTTTAAAACACAAAGAATTGCATATTATTTTGGAGGCACAACTTGCTTCATTGGATGCAAATTTAAAAATGCCAAGAGATATAAAATGAAAACAACTTAACGTCACAACTACATTACAGCAACAAACGTCACAGTTCTGAACCTGAAAGAGTAGATGTTGTGAGTGAAGTTCAGGATCAAACAAACGTCACAGTTCTGATCCTGAAAGAGTAGATGTCATGAGTGAAGTTCAGGATCAAACAAACGTCACAGTTCTGATCCTGAAAGAGTAGATGTCATGAGTGAAGTTCAGGATCAAACAAACGTCACAGTTCTGATCCTGAAAGAGTAGATGTTGTGAGTGAAGTTCAGGGTCAAACAAACGTCACAGTTCTGATCCTGAAAGAGTAGATGTCATGAGTGAAGTTCAGGATCAAACAAACGTCACAGTTCTGAACGTGAAAGAGTAGATGTTGTTTTTTTTTTAGTTTAAATATTTTTATTGAAATCTGTACATTTGTTAGTCTAAAACATGAAGTACCGGTACCTTATCCCGGCCTCGTTAATGTTAGTAATATTTCATGGAAATACAGTTGTTAGTATTTGTTAATAGAACATATATATAATACATCATTCATATTTAAAGGTAATACTATGAAAGTAGTTAACATGATGTAAAACTCTTTAATTTTAAAGGTTTATTAACATATTCATTTCTTAAACAAATATACAGAATTTCAAGTAAAGTTGTTTTTTTTTTTTTACCCAAAAAAGTTATACGGAAAAATTTGCAAAAGAAGTAAAAAAATAGAAATAATAATAAAAATAAATAAATAAATTAATAAATTAATTGATTAATTAAATAGATTTTGTCAGATGATTGTTTTGTTTTTGTCTATAAATACTTGCATCGATTTGCATAATTCATTGGCATATTTATTTTTATATATATATATATATTAAAAATTCCAAAGCATTGAGGCAATATATTTCATAAGTTCTGAGCAGGATAACGTAAATCAGTTACATTGTATAATATTAAAATTTTCAATACACATTTTTTTTATAAGATAGTTTATGTAGGATATTCAGTTACACAATGTATTTTCATTTTGTTTAAAACAATATATATATAACAAAATGATGGCTGGATCGAGAAAGAAAATCTACCAAACAAAAATTATATATACATATAATGTAGCATGTTAGTTGAGAATTGGAAGCCAGGGGCTCCAGCAGGCATCTGTTTTTTGTGGTGTATTATTCTTGCAAAATATATATTTTTCTGTCAAAAGATTTTCTCTTATGTAATTTTTTAATCCTATGATATTGGTTTGATCCTCGCACATTTTAGTTCTATATATATAAAATTTTGTCATTAGAATAATTAAATTTCTGATATAATTTTTATCTGTTTTCGTCAATAGACCAAATAAAACAATTTCCATATTAAGTGGTAATTCAATTTCTGTAAGATTAAAAATCCACTGATTCAGTCTCTCCCACAGGTCGCAAATAACAGGGCATGACCAAAAAATATGTTCAATGGTTTCTTTTTCCTCATTACAAAAACTACATTTATCAGTTTGTTTGATATTTATTTTGTAAAGGAATTCATTTGTACCCAATATTCGATGAATTATCCTATACTGAAACCACTGTAATTTTGAACTTCTTGTGGTATTAAATGGCTGGCTGTGGATTTGTTTCCAACTGTAACTTCTATTTAATATTGATGACCATTTTTCTTCACATTTCAGATCTGATTCTTTATAGATTAAAGAGTTATACATGTCTTTTGAGCCTTTTATTGATTTGAAAAAGATTTTTATAGTTTTTGGCAATATTGGACCATGTTGTTTTGTAAAATCTTTGTTTGAGAGTCCTAATGCTTTCATATATGCTTTAATTGCAGAAATTAAACCATGATATATTAGAAAATTTGTATTGACATTAAATATTTCTTTAAATTTGGGAAAATTCAGAAATTTGCCTTCAATATCAATTAAGTCATTAAATGTCCATATTTTGTTTGCAATCCAATCTTTAAACATGATTTTCTGGTTGCCTATTTTTATATTTTCATTATTCCAAATACAGCAAGTTAGAAATTCTGTTTCAGTTTGAACTGTTTGGCAGTTTTGAAGTTCCACCCAGGCACTAAATACATCTTGCCAGAAAGGATTTTTGACTTTCTTAAAAGGACCAATGTATGCTAACTGATCGATATTAATTTTTTCTGAGAATGACAATAATTTGTTAAGTTTGGAATGTTTCCTGAAAATCCTTCTAATCCAAGTTAATTTGAGCCCTTTTATGTAGTTATCAATATCCAGCATTTTAAGGCCCCCCAAGGAGTAAGGTTTAGCTAATACTTCCCTTTTAATCTTATCTGGTTTATTATCCCAAATAAATGAAAACAAAGTGTTGGTGAACTGTTTTAGTAAAATCCTATTAGGACTTGGCAATGTTAAAAATAAATGGTTTAATTTTGAAATAATTAATGTTTTTATAATTGTGATCTTTCCAATCGGAGAGAGTATCTGATTGTACCATGTTTTTAATATATTATCTATTTCTTTAAACTTAGAGCTATAATTTAGGTTTTCCATTTCTTCAAGGTCAACAGAATATTTAATACCTAATAATGTAAATCTGCTGGAGCCCCACTCCAATCCCCACTTTACACACATTGTATCCTGACTAAATTTTTTCTTTCCGATCCAAACCACCATAGTCTTATCAAGATTCATATTAAGACCAGACATATCAGCATAAATTTGCAGCACGCGAAGAGATGCATCTAAGGATTCAGGAGAACCGTCAAGAATTAATGAAGTGTCGTCGGCATATTGTGAAATTATTATTTCTGTATCATCTATAGTTATACCTTTTATTTCGCTATTATGTCTTACTAATATTCCTAATATTTCAGCACAAAGTAAAAAAATATAAGGAGACAAAGGATCTCCTTGTCTACATCCTTTTTGAATTTAAAAAAAATCAGATAGGTAAGAGTAGATGTTGTGAGTGAAGTTCAGGATCAAACAAACGTCACAGTTCTGATCCTGAAAGAGTAGATGTTGTGAGTGAAGTTCATTATCAAAATTTAGTTATTTACTTGTAACTTCTTGCATTTAAATCTTCTGGGGTATTAAAGACTCTCCCATGCGTCTATAAGTGGTGTAATCCTTTCTTGAGAGTTCTATACCGGCGAATCTGGAACTTTTTATCGAGTGTCTGGGCCCGTTGAAATGCATAGCAACTGTTTTTTTTAATACCGTATTTTCCTGCCTATAGGTCGAGACTTTTTTACTTTCAAATGACCATTTTACTATTATAACTCTATGGAGAAAGTATCAATTAGACCTATAGTCCACATAGACTTATAGTCCAGAAAATACAGTAGTTTTCCCATTTCAAATGTCGGAGAGATGGTTTTGCATCCGATCTTTTAGCATGGTGTCTGGTTCACCAACATATTCTATATGTTTGCATTTTGTGCAGTACATTGCATATACAGCATTAATAAAATACCGATACTCAAGATTTGACCCAAAAAAATAATGAGGAAATTATAATATGAAATTTAAATACTGCTTTTATGGAAATAAGAAATTTATACAACTACACCCATCTAAATGTTTTGTCTTACAGGTAATGCCAAAGTCACTTATTACAGTAACAGTCGTCTTAAATATTTCAGTATTTATTTTGTTATTATGGGTTTTCCTTTTTTATTCATTAATTTTTTAATGAGAATTAGTTAAGTGTTTAGATCAGCTAGATAACAGGGAAGTTTTCCTGCTAAAAGTCAATAATTCTAGGTTGTCCAGATTCACCCACCAATAAAGATTTGCCATTTATTCCAAAAAACCTCAAATAAACAAGGAATAACAGAATAACTTTATTTATTGGAAATTATACAAAATGACTGTCAGTCAGGTCATTCCAGTGATAGATTCACATTGGAAATTATACAAAATGACTGTCAGTCTGGTCATTCCAGTGATCGATTCACATTGGAAATTATACAAAATGACTGTCAGTCTGGTCATTCCAGTGGTAGATCCATATTGGAAATTATACAAAATGTCTCTCAGTCAGGTCATTCCAGTGGTAGATTCACATTGGAAATTATACAAAATGACTGTCAGTCTGGTCATTCCAGTGATAGATTCATATTGGAAATTATACAAAATGACTGTCAGTCTGGTCATTCCAGTGATAGATTCACATTGGACATTATACAAAATGTCTGTCAGTCAGGTCATTCCTGTGATAGATTCACATTGGACATTATACAAAATGACTGTCAGTCAGGTCATTCCAGTGGTATATCCACATTGGAAATTATACAAAATGTCTGTCAGTCAGGTCATTCCAGTGATAGATTCACATTGGAAATTATACAAAATGACTGTCAGTCAGATCATTCCAGTGATAGATTCATATTGGAAATTAAACAAAATGACTGTCACTCTGGTTATTCCAGTGATAGATTCACATTGGAAATTATACAAAATGACTGTCAGACAGATCATTCCAGTGATAGATTCACATTGGAAATTATACAAAATGACTGTCTGTCTGGTCATTCCAGTGGTAGATTCACATTGGAAATTATACAAAATGACTGTCACTCTGGTCATTCCAGTGATAGATTCACATTGGACATTATACAAAATGACTGTCAGTCAGGTCATTCCAGTGATAGATTCACATTGGACATTATACAAAATGATTATCAGTCAGGTCATTCCAGTGGTAGATCCACATTGGAAATTATACAAAATGACTGTCAGTGAGGTCATTCCAGTGATAGATTCACATTGGACATTATACAAAATGACTGTCAGTCTGGTCATTCAAGTGATAGATTCACAAGAGCTGGAAAGCACAATGTGGCTGTGATATTAGTGATGTTGCATTTTTAAACTTTTATCAGTAAAATATTTCGGTCCTACACAGAGTGAACTTGAACAGCTACTTGATAATGATAATAACTATTTTGAGGAGATCTTACATGATGAGCAGGAAGTTGTATGGCCCTATATTTCCTTATGTATACCTATCTAAATAGGCTTCAAGATATTTGAAGTGTTGTTTTTAAGTTGAGCTATGAAAAAAAATCTTTTCCGAAAATCTGTTTGATAAATCTGAAGATGCACATTAAAAAAACGACAAAATATATCCAGCATCAGTCAATAGAAAGGTTCTATAACAAGGAAGCTACTTCTTATAAATGTTTTTGGTATTGTTATCTGAAATGAGTCCAAATGATTGTTGTGTATTGTGTGTGTGTGGATATGTTTTTCTTTGTTGAAGACTTAAGGTAATAATCCTATAAAATTGAATTCCAATTTGAAGTAAACGTTAGATATTGACACACACTTTATTTTGCTCCTTTTGCATGTTTCATTAAAGGTAATACTAAGTGTGATCTGTGTGAATATCCATACTTGTATTGATTATCAATTATCATAAGAAGTTTTTTTCTCTTTTTATCATAACTAACCCATATTTCTGATTTCTGTACTTCTTTACTGTTCATGTTTATTTCATCCTGGTACATAAATATTGCTAGTTTTCCTTCAGATTAAAAAAAATATGTACACAACTCTTAGCATTGTGTCAATATCCTGATTCAGCCTGTATAACTGAACATCTGTTATTATACATACAGGAATTGACGACATTGTATTAGATAATAACTATATTAATGACAATTCCTATTCAATATTTACAAATATTGATGAAGAAAATGCTGTTTCATAAAAACGTTTGCATTGTAAGGGAGGTAACTCAGATGGGGAACCCTCTCTTATAAAAGTTTTTTTTTGGCAAACAATATGTATTAATTATTATTATCATGATTAATTTCTTAATTTCATCCTTATTTAATTTTCATTTTTGATAAATAAGTTACCATTAACTACTTTTAATGACTAATTGTTTTTTCTTGGTAACATCTGTTATATAACTAATACTATATAATTGATTTTGAAACTATTATAATGACTGTGTTTGGCTGTGTCATCACATGTGAATTTTTCTTTAGGACATATTTATGGACGGTGAAAAATAAAATTAGATAAAAATTATTAAAAGTTTACTTGAAAATTTACATGTTTTGGCTGGTTGGCCTATTAAAGTACAATTTGAATGTGATAGATATTATTTGTAATACATACTGTTACATTAACCATGTGTCATAACATGTTATAGAAGTTAGTTTTCAGTTAATACAAAATTATTAAGATGGGGAAATTTTGACACAACAACTTTGCCTTTAACAAACATATAACTGTCCTGTATTAAAATGTGTGAAGCTTTTTAATAAGTTACTCATATGTACATGTACACTTAAGAAATGTGAAAAAATTCTTTTGGCTTATGAAAAAAAATGAATTAGTAGTTTTAAAAAAATAATTTTTTAGGAAAACAGTATCTCAAGATTTGGCTCATCATGTATATCCGGTAATTGCATAAAATTAACATGACCATTAACACAGACTGATGTGCGCATCAGCTGATTCAATTATTATAGTACTACACTGATTAAGTGACCAATCTTTGTCCAGTTAACAACTGTCTGAAGTTAATTCATGGACAAAATCCTATCATTACACATGGCTACCTTCTAACTCTGTAGCTATTGTTTGTAATTAAATATCAAACAAGTCGTCATTTACTGGCCCAGAGCTTCATCTTTGTTCTGGCTTGACAGTTAAATAAAGGATAAATACATATATCTGCATTCTGAGACATGTTTTCTCTTGATTGATAAAAATAATTAACTGTCTATTTCAACAAATAGTTGAATGACTATTGAGTTAAAACAGAGTGACGTTCAATGTGACACGGTCAAGCAATTATTGCATTTCTTTGTCAAGTTTTGTTAATATATATCTGGCACCAGAATGTATCATTATTTCATTTAGTATTTAAAAATTAGAGTTATCTCCCATTAGAGCAGCTGTAACAGTGAAACTTAGGGATAAATCTTTTATGGCCACAAATTTATTGTAAACATTTTGTAAGGAAGGCAAGTCTTGAACCACTATTGACAATTAATTAGGGTTTTGATAAATGATTTTGCCTATGGAAACAACCATTTGATTTTTTACAGACTGAATTTCACCTGAAATTGAATAGTTTCTTGAGAAAAAGGTTAATAGGAACATGTGAGTACCCAAAATAAATTCATGTTCATGGATGGCATAAAAATGTCCAGGATATGCCAAAATAAAAATCAGTGGTTGCTTCCTTAAATTGCAAATTAAGATCATCAAAGAAATGAATATACATGTATTAAATTTCACAAATTTTCAAAATTTAGAGCTACTACCTCTTAATGATACATTACATAATGCTGTCATTTTGATTGTCATTGCTTTTTTGGGGGATTTCCTGTGTACAAACACATACCATACAGTTGTAATGACAGAGGACCTTTTGTAACTGCCATCTCTGTCAACACCACAATGACAGGGAAATGATACATATGAATATTTTAACCGTGAACTTTGTATCAAATTGTCCAAATCTAACTTGGTACCATTTATATGCCAGTAAGTACAATTGTTAATCACTGCACGATTTTGATACTCAATTATTTCATTAGCTCCCCCCAACTGGCATATTTTTATCTGATTTTCCTATATTAATTCGAGTAATTATATTGGCAAAGTACCACAGGTAGGCAAGCCTTTGAGTTGGGAAATGGGCAGTTAGCTCAATACAATGATGTTGGAAGGAAAAATTGTTTTACTGTCAATTTGACAGCTCATTTCTTTTTGCTGTTTGTCTCTTAACAACCACCAGACAGTGTAATGGACACTCTTCAATATCCATATTTTTATCTGGCTACTATGAAAAGTTATTTACAGTTTTAAAAACCTCTGAAATTTTTTCTTTTCTGCAGAATATAAATAATCTTACAATTTGTATTAAAGCAGTTTACATATTTTTAAGGTTTTTTCCCATATTGGACATTTTAGCTGTTGTTTGAATATCAAAAATTATCTGCTCTGAAGTTTTTTTTTTTATTAAAACTATATTATTAGGCCAAGGAAAAAATACATGTTTGTCCACTCACATTCTATAAAAATTGTAAGAAAGCAATTAATTTTTTTTTTTGGTTATAACTTAATTCACTTAATTTTTATTGATCTAGTGCTAGGGAAAATAGATTCATACCCTTGGCTTTGATTTAGTGTGTTGGATCCCACTGAAACCTCTGAAAAAAACATGCATAACACCCTTTGTGAACTGATAACTGGTTCAAAGAAATGAACAACTTTTAACATTTTCATTCACATTTTTTTAATTAAAAGTGATTTTTGAGTTGTATTATATAAAATATGGACACTTCTTTCATCCTCTAAAGAAAAAAATCAAACTATTTATTGTGTATTGATCTGGATGTACAAAAACTTAAAGAAAGATTTGTTACTTGAGATATATGTATTTATTATAACATAAAACAATTCTGTACAGACTATGTAAGGTAAATAATCATAAAATATTTGTCTGAAAAAACTCATTAGTATTACACATGGTAAAAGTCTAATCACTAGACATTAATAAAAACTGAAAGATTGTAAGTATGAGAATTGGTTTATCTGAGATTCTTTCTTTGTATTGTAAATTGTACCCAAATGTATTATAAGTCATATATGACGCTTTTATATCCAATTCTCTATTTTTATTGTAAATTTTACAGGAGAGTACAAAATAACATTTACCGGTAAATTCTTTTATTCCATAAGTGTGGTGAAATACCGGGATTTCCAAGGGAAATCAAAACCGATAATTTACCCAGTGGAATTACAAGTCATATTTCACTCTAGGAAGTGACGTAACAATAGCCGCCGCCAACGACATTGCTATACAAAGGTCGACATATAGTCATATAAAAACATCCCTGGGTATTTTCTTGTTAAATCTTCTGAATGAATGGAATATTTCAATTTCTTCTATTCTTGACGTGTTTAATCAGTGGGATAAAAATACATAATATTTTTAACCATTTCCCGGTGATTAAATTTCTACGTGAGAATTACCGCCGTTTTTTTCTACAGTTGTTGGAACGATAAACTAGAGAAGTCCCGAAATGACGTCTATGTAAACAAACTACATAGCAACGACATTTCCTTGAGGATTTTGTCGAAAATCATATTCTCCTTCAATTTACTCAGGAGTTATGGAATTTCTCCACCCTCAATAGAAAATGTAACTATCTCAGGTGGAGAAATTCCATAATTCACTCGTACCTGAAGGAGAATCAATATGTAATAAACAGAATAACTAATCTCGAAATCGAATACCAAAGGTCTACAACTTGAGACCGAAAAATACTAATAATTCAATCATGCGCTACGCCCACTTGTGAATTAATGTGTTGTTCCGTAAATCCAGATTATTTTTACTATCGATAGTAGAGTAAAAAATTTTCTGCATCATGGCCAAGTGTAATAAGTGATATTAGAACTCGGACTTTTATATCCAATTTTCTATTTGTTTTGAGAGTACAGAAAAACATTTACTGGTAACTTCCTATAGTAGAGCTGAAAATTTCTGCATCATGGCCAAGTGTGATAAGTGTTATTGAAAAGAAGTTTGTTTTTTCACCCCTCTGATCTCTCTCCTCACTCTGTCAGGGTAAACATCATTCCATATAGTCTTTAAAAAAAACTCAGAATGAGAAAGTGCATTGTTTGTGTATCTGATTTTGCAACCATGTCAAATTTTCAAGAAAAAAACAATTACTACCCTTGAGAATCAATGGAACTGTCCAAGTTGCCAAATCTCTTGAAGGGAACAGTCAGTTACTATTCTCTCACATGGGTTATAACAGCATAATCTGTTATTTGATTGGCTGACTCACAACTACACTATCTTAGTTGTAACTACATGCTGGGTTGGAAAACTTGTAATAGAAAATTATAAATTAGAAGATAAAAAGTGTGTGTAATTAACTTTCTGAGATAATTATATAGGAATAAATTGTTTGAGGGTGTGTCTGTGGACATATGATTTGTAACTGGACTTTAACAGTGGATTTAATTACAGACTGTTTAAAAATTTAGATGGACATTAATTATAATGTTTTAATATCATCACAGAACTGTCCATTGTGGTCAATCAAGATAACATTTGGTCATTTTAGGATATCTCTATTTCATTTGCAGGGTATGTACTTTTTTGTTCAATCCTCTTACCAATATTTCGTGACCAGTAAAAAATTTTATGATATATAAAGGGAGATAATCATGTAATCTAGACTGAAGTTGAAAAAAAAGATGGGCAAAAAGTAATGATTGTCACCTTGTATACTTGGGCCAGCTGTAACAGCTGTTGTCAGGAATTACAACCTTTTGAACTTACGTATGCAAAAATTTTTCATAAAACCTTTCAGAACATATGTTAGTTTGCTTGTAATTAATACTGTCTTTTGATTAATTCTGTTACCAGAGTTCCAGCTAGGATTTAAGGACAGAGGAACATTTATTGAGGATAAGGGGCACTTCCAGATATTAAAAGGGCAAACAGGATCTTTTAAGAAATATAAATGATTTACTAATCTAATACCCTTTTAAGAGTTCTATTAGTTTCTCTGCACTCTTTAATTCAGTATTGTTGATAGCATTAAAAAGGTGATTTGTTGTATTTTATATTAAACTTATTTAAAGGGCAGAGGTGTGCATTGGAAAAGGGACAGGGTGCTGTGCCCCTCTATTTTAAGCTAGCTGGAACACTGGTTACTGTAGCCTTTCATATGTATGCTTGATATATTCTTCAGTTTTGTATTTACAAATGAAAAAAACGATACAATTTTTTTCCTTTGAAATGTAATATTTCTACCATATTATATGTGCTCTCTTTAAACGAAATTTTAAGTAGGTGTATGCTTAGTACATCTTTGAATTTATATGGCATTTATATGACAATAAGTGAGAGTAAGATTTTGATAGCTATCAAGGGAACAGGTCTATAGGGAAATTGTGAAATTTAATTACAATAGAATATAGTACCTATAAAATGTTTGTCTGTGAAGTGTTATATAAGAGACTCAGTTAATTACACATGGTGGAGTTGTTAATTAATCTTCACTGTTTTCTTGGAACATTAACTTTGTTTTATCTCAAGGAAGATGTTTACACAGTGAATAAAAACTGTTCTCAACATACACTTATTTTCTTTATTCACAGATAAAAAATGTTTGTAAGTCTACAATTCTCAACATACACTTATTTTCTTCTGTCAGATATAAAAAGTCTACAGTTCTCAACATTAATGTCAAGGACAATAAAATGTTTCAAAAGATACAGTCTTAGTACTATGATTTCCGTTTTACTATCAGAAAAGATGATTGATCAATTAAATTTCTAGGGAAAAAATTCTGTATCAATAGTATGCAATTTCAAACTTCTTCAAAGAAATCTTCCAGTAGGCCTCATTTGAATGATGTTTGAAAACAGTTTTTGTCTTCAATAATGATGAAATAGATATTGAAAGACAACTATATACATATTAATAGAAAACAAGGAAATAAAATAGAAATGGACGGGGCATAAAACGTCTTACATGTACAAATACACATGCCAAACAAAACCAACTACAAAATCCTAAAAAAAACAACAACCAACCTAAAAATTTAAAATTTAAATTTTATATTGAGGTCTCCGCATTAAATTGTGTTAAAAAGAATAAATATGGTGTATAAGAGTATTGAAGATTAATGAGGAGGCCTAACCTTAGCATAGCATAATATTGTCTCCCCCTGCAGGGTTACAAATGTTAATAGGTTAATGATTTTAACATTATAATGATACACAATATTTATGGACTGTGGACAGAATTACAATTAGTACTATAATTGAAACAGAATGACTTTGATAATAGGGCTATTTTAGACCAGACCTGATACACAATTAAAGATAAAGTGTAAACTTTCAGATAACTGGGATTATAATTAAGTTTTGTGAATATTTCAGAGGTTCCATTATACAGATAAGAAAGAAGATTGAGTGGTTATGTTATACAGATTACAAGGTAAAACCATTTATTTTAATTATGAAAGTTTTTATGAAAATTTTCATATTTCATAATATTAAAAAAAAACTGAGTACTGATATATGAAGTATATAGTGGCGTCTTTAATATTCCTACTCATAGTTCTCACTGACTACTGTTAAATATTACTGGGAAAAAGGTTTTTAACACCAGAAATAGTTATTCTAGTTTGCAAACAACATTTGGTCCAATTTTATCATTAGCAAATTACATGATGCCGTATAAATTTATTGCAACATTTGCATACATGTATATTGAAAAATTAGTTATCTGTTTTCAGTTTTTTATAATGGAAATCAAAATTATACTTTTCCACTTCTTGTAAAAATTTAGTGTTGTTTTAGTTTAGAAATTTTACTCAAAACTCTTTTTAGCTCACCTGGACCAAAGGTCCATGTGAGCTTTTACCATCACTTGGCGTCCGTCGTCGTCGTCGTCGTCGTCGTCTGTCGTCGTCTGTTAACAATTTTTCAAACGTTAACTTGTCCGACACCATAAGTCCAATTGCAACCAAACTTGGTACATTTGTTTAGTGGCATTATGTGTACAAAAATATCGTTCGGATTTTTGATTCGTAAAAAAACATGGCCGCCATGGCTAAAAATAGAACATAGGGGTAAATTGCAGTTTTTTGCAAATAACTCAAAAACCATAACAGATATCAAAATTCTGGCATAGGGTAAAAGTGTTCAGCACCTCAAGATCTACCTGCCCTGAAATTTTGAAGAAGATCCAACGACCCATGTAGGAGTTATTTCCCTTTTTCTGCATTTTTTCCAAATTTTGCACTTATTAAGCTCAATATCTTGGATACTATAAAGGAAATTTGAAAAATTTAAATTTCATATTGTTAGGCACACAAAGATCTACAAAATTTGTAACAGGATTGAAGTTGTAGGTTCATTCCTTTTAGGAGTTATTCCCCTTAGATCATCAAAATTGACCATTTTTGCAGTCTTTATTCATTGTAATGAAATCGTTAACTCCTCTTACACCATAAGTTTAATTGCAACCAAACTAAGTGTAGTTGTTCCTTGGCATGAGTGCTACTAAACTATCGTTTGGATTTTTGATTTGTAAAAAAACATGGCTGCCATGGCTAAAAATAGAACATAGGGGTAAATTGCAGTTTTTTGCAAATAACTCAAAAATGGTGACAGATATCAAAATTCTGATGGGAAGCTAAAGTGTTCAACACCTCAAGATCTACCTGCTTTGAAATTTTGAAGAAGATGTAACCACCCATGTAGGAGTTATTGCCCTTTTTCTTGATTTTTTTTGAAATTTGTACTTATTAAGTTGTTGTCAATAGAGAAAAGCTGTTGTTTGCTTAAACAATCAGCTCATTGAGCTCTACAAAAGTCTGAATTGGGTCGAAGTTGTCAGATGATCCATTATAGGGGTAATAGCTCATGAAAGACTCCCTTAAAGCTTAAGGACCAGGTGAGCGATTCAGGCTCCTGGGAGCCTCTTGTTGAAAGATTCAAGTTTAGTCAAATGATCTTCAAAACAGTTTTTGTTTCATTGAAAGAAGTTATATAGTGCAAAACAAAAATTATAGTGTCTTCAATCAAATAACTTTAAAAGTTTATACAGAAGGTATCAGAAGTGGAGAGTATCCTGTGATTGGAAAAATGAATGCCTCATTTTGGTGTTCATCAACAATAGTTTCATGATAAAAGATGATTTTTATAGGAAAAGGAGTAATTATATAGAGAAAAAAGTATTTAAATGCTGCCATTAGTATAGAATCAATCGTCACATAGCACCTGTACTGTTAACATTGTATTTTGGGTGATTTCCAGGATCTTAGACAACACTATTCTACAACACTATAAATAAACACAAACATGACACAGATGGGGATTAGTCAGTTCACCAGTGTTTTCAAGTTGAAATTTGTTTAAATGATGGTAAAAACCAATATTTTATTTCGTCAAAAATTGCTGTTATTATGTCATTTCATATAATCTTGTGTTGATTTTTTCTTGCAACGATTGTTGGTAAAAATTGAAGGATCTCTCGTTAAAGAAATGAAAAATAAACTAAGATACCAAATTCTTTGTATATTATGTGTAAAATGATGGGCATAATTATCCTTCATCAGATAATGCTCAAAACTAAAACTTTGGAAAGCCAGTATGTTCCTGATCATGAATATTCTGAAATTATAAATGACTTCTGAGGTCATTTATTCATCAAATTCTTGACTGGAATTAGAAGATGCACATCTACTCATCTTATGCTCCTGAATTTTATATGCAGTTAAAATAAAAAAGCTCATTACATAACCAAGAATTTGAATGTGCTGTTCACATACTACTGCTCGAAGTAAGTAAGTACAAAGTTATTGTGGAAGCTCCCAAGGTCAAATTGAAACAATTTATACTATACAGTCAAAACACAGACATTACATGTATAAGACAAGTAGATAGATTAATTGATGCAGACATGTGACATGCTAAATCTATGATTTCCTGCAACCAAAGCTGTTACTGGTACTTATTGTGCTTGTGAAAGTTTCTCAGAAGATAACCAGTTATATCCAGTCTCTTTGATCTTCCACTTCTTTGTTTTTATAATAAAATGATAAGAAGTGTAATTAAACAAAATACAGAAACATATGGTCTACACAATGAGAAGATGTGTAATTATACACAAAAACTCCTCTAACCACAAGCACAAAAGCTTGCAATATATGTAATTATTCACAAGCACAAAAGCTTGCTATATATTTAGATAGTAGGCTTGGACTAAATTGACTAAATATGCAGACATTTTTGAAATTTTTAAAGCCACAGTTGCACATTTGTGACAAAAAGAAAAAGAAGTTATAAAGAAAAATACAGTTTTCAAATAAAACTGATCATGCTACAGCATTGGACTATAATTAAACAGTTTTTATCGAATAAAACAGAGACAGAAATGTGTCCCTATTTATATATATTCAAGCAATAGCCACATGTAAATACAATATTTTTTAAAATGTTTAAAACTAGTACAGTAATGATGGCCTACAAATTAATCTACTGTTTGTTTTAGAAACATTTTAAAGTAATTTCTCTGTAGCAAATGATGCAGAAATTTTGAAATGACATAAAACTGCTTAAAGATTGCCAACAGCATTGTAAAACAAACTGGCCTAAGTCCTTCATAGGTACAGTGTAGTTTATTTTAGTTGGAGCCAAATCTTTGTAACAACCAGATGTGTTGTATCTAAAGAGATTATAATTAGTCTACAACTGATTGATGACTCATTAGAAAATTGACTGGTCATCACTGTTTAACACCTTCCTATGACCAATAACATCCATTTTAATACCTCCCAGAGGTTTGCTTTCTACAGACAATAGGATGTGTTTTATTGTCATCTGGTGAGGTATAAATTCTGATACATTATAACAAGGAACTGGTTCAGACATTACAGGAGACATCTGTTTTATGTGGCTTGACACACACACAAAAAAATTGTATCTGTCAAAACCATTAATTGTGTTTATAATATTTTCAGGATTTCCATGAGCAAAATATTTCAGAGGATTTTGAAATATTTGCCTGTTCTTCAAGTTTTGTTATTTCCTGTTTCTTTGACAATTTCCCTTATTGCTACTCTCATTTTCCATAAAGGGTGTAATCTTTGCCACAATAAGGATAGAAAACATAAAAATATTACCATTATTTTCTAGTAGTCTTAGATTATCATATACAGGGTCCTATGCTAGTCTTGGTAATATTGTTAGTACATCAGATGCTAAATCATGTGATAGTATAAAACAAAAAGCTACAGAACATTGTTCTCCAATTCGTAAGTCATAGTAATGTCTTCAACTGTGAAAGGCCTTCTTTTATTTTATGAATAATGTAAAAAAAAATTAAGTATATAGGGGGTCTCTAAAAACACCGCAAAGGACCTCCTTTGTGCACAAAGGAGCACAAAGGACCACAAAGGAGTTTCATAAGAGCACAAAGGACCTGAAATTCATTTCAAAACATAAAAATATTGTAATTCATGAAGAAAAATGTAAAAAAAAACCAAACAATTTCAATAAAAATTGCGATTTTAATAATGTACGATTTGTAGTTTTCACCAGTATCGGTTTGGAACCGACTTTATATCCGGGTCAAGTGATAGTTCATGTATGTGAATTTTTAAATAGTTAAACTGTAACATAACTGATAAAAACGTCAATTATTATTCTTGGTATCTTATTGTTGTAATTTTTCAAGGGTAAAGCATTACCAAAACTTAGAAAATTATATAGGATAGCAATGTGTTGTTGTTGTTTTTTTTTGTCTCATATATCATCACTTTTTCTTACGTATGAAAATATCTTTAAGTGAAGTAAGAATACTTGCATTATAACAAAAAAGTCAAAACTTTATATTTCCAATTATGATTTATTAAGATTAAATAAGCATGATAAATAAATACATATGATTTAACAATAACATTTAAAATTTTGGTTTTGTCCTCACTGCAGCTGTCCTTGGCCGGTGACATTGACCAGGCTTCTTGGCGAGACGTTTAACTTTTGGTATCGCAAAACCATTTGCTGCTCTTAACATATTGTCACTAAACTTTTTGTCACTGGCAAGCTTTCGGTAAAGCACTTCTTTTTCAATTTGGGAAAGACTGTGCCATTTGGAATGTTGTATTCTGTGTTTTTTCCACAAAAATAAAGTATTTACCGAAATTTTCTTACTTGACGAACAATATATTTCTATGACGAAAGGGAACGGTATGGCAGTAATTCTAAAGATAGGAAATGGGGTTGAATTTTTGAATCCGTTTTTCAGAAATTTCAATATATACTTTGTTTTATCAAATTTTATTCTGCACAAAAACAAAGTATTTACCGAAATTTTTTTTACTTGACGAATAATATATTCTATGACGAAAGGGAACGGTATGGCAGTAATTCTAAAGATAGGAAATGGGGTTGAATTTTTTCAATCCGTTTTTCAGAAATTTCAATATATACTTTGCTTTATCAAATTTTATTCTGCACAAAAACAAAGTATTTACCGAAATTTTCTTACTTGACGAATCTTAAATTGCTATGATGGAAAGAATCTAAAGGCACCAAGGGGAACGGTATGGCAGTAATTCTAAAAGTAGCAAATGGAGTTGAATTTTGCTATCCGTTTTTCAGAAATTTCAATATATACTTTGTTTTATCTAATTTTATTCTGCACAAAAACAAAGTATTTACCGAAATTTTCTTACTTGACGAATCTTAATCAGAACAAAAATGTATACACAGCACAGTGAAGAAAAGTCTGTAGAGCTGTCAGTTGGTTATTTGTCTCGTTAGGTTGCTTGTTACTGACATATATACATCTTCTCAATTTATTTGTATTCTATTAGCCTGATTAATGGATAATCAAAATTAGTTTCTGAAATTTACTATGTATGTGTTAACTAAATTCATTTAATATATATAATTGACAAAATCATATATCATTTCGAAAATTTTAACATTCGCAATATCAAGATATACTAACATCTTATCGAAAATGGCTGTAATCTTATGCATATCCGTACCGGTTACGGAACACGGTTTCGTAAATCTTCAACTTTATACCGACTTAACTCAAGTATTTTAATAAAAATCAATATTTTTTTTCGTGAGAAATGCCTTTCCCCCCATTTAATAAACAATTTCAGGTCCTTTGTGCACTTATCATACTCCTTTGTGGTCCTTTGTGCTCCTTTGTGCACAAAGGAGGTCCTTTGCGGTGTTTTTAGAGACCAGTATATAGGGTGATTTTGTTAAGATAGACTTCATCTTAACCCCTTCTTCAACACTCACAGTTACCCAACCCTAACACCAGTCCTTTCATATCCATGATCATAACTAAACAAACAAAACCTAATGTAGCAGGACACTTGAAGAAAAAAAGCATGAATGAAAAACTCCCAGCAAGATTAAGGTGGCTCCTAGCATCAATGTTAGCCTTTACAAATAACCTGTTCATGTATTTTGTGATTATTACAAAAATAAATAATTTGAGCGGAAAAGGAAACTGCAGCATTATTAATTATACATATATGTAATTACATTGTACTCAAAAAGTTATAGGCCGTTATGTTAGTATCAGCTACTTATATTAATTAGATAATGACCTGAAAATATTATCAGGAAATATCTTGAGTGATCTCCCTATAACAGTGATGATATGGTATCCACCAGGGGACACATCAAAAACAAATTTATCTATACAGAAGTTCTAATGATGGATGAAGTTGTTATGTATCTGATCTGTTATGTTCCTGTTATTGATCGACTGTCTTCATATTTCTTAAAACATTCCTGTGACCATGAAAAGTGAGCACTCCAGCCTTCATTGGCCTGTCAACAGTGAATTGTTTGGCTTTTCTTTCTCACATAATCAAAAGAAGGTTGTAATAATTAGTTTGGTTTGTTTTGTCACATGGTTTCCTATGTACTTTATTCCACTCTGAGAACTCTTGAAAAGCTGTGAAAACAGTGTACTTCTGATAACAGCACAAGTTAAAATAATATCTGATATACATAATACTTCAGGTTTTATAAAACTTATAACATATGCTGATGGTGTTAGTCCCACGGGAAAATATTCATTGGAGAACTTGTTGCATTATGGTCCTGTTGAAATTGTTCAACTTTCACTTTAGCAACTTTGTGTCCTGTTTTCTTCAGTAACTGATTTTTTAATGGAACTTTTGTAGTTTTAATTCTGTAGAGATTATGTGATCAGTTATTTAGGTTAGGAATTATGGAATTTTCACCTATTTGGTGATGTCACATTCATTTTTATGGTGATTTCATATTTAACCAAACAAAAAAAAAAAAGAAAATTGGATTGAAAACATCCATTCACTGCTTGTTAAGACTGAAAAGGTAGATATGTGTACACAAAAATAAAAAGGAAAAACATAAGTTAAATGGTGTTTTTGTTGACATTTTAAAGATGATCAACAGCACATTATCAGAAAAGGAAATAAAATTATTTCCCCTTTTTTCCTTTCCAGAAATTAATAGTATATCTTTTATGGAAAGAATTTAAGGATTGAATAAAAAAGAGTGACAGAAAAAGAGAGAAATAAAACTATGTTTTTAACTTGATATTGCAACACATATCTTTTACATACACAATGAACATTAAACCAGCATAATAAACCTCACTTAACTAGACACATTGTGTAGATAGAAAGTGACGTAATTAATAAACCATTTGGCAGACTTTTACAAAAATGAATAAAACTTGAGTGTATCCATGGTAAAACAGCAAGGTCCTTGTTATTCTCAAAAAAATTTTAAAAATTGAAAAATAATAAAGAGGGAGCTTTTTTACTTCATTGAGGATATTATATTGTCACATTAGTTTCAAAGAGTATTATAAATTTAAAATAAATACTAAATACCATATGATGTCAAATATTCGAATTAACAAGATACATATGGTCAAATCTGTAACAAATGTTTATTTTGATGATTTATGTAAAAACAGCTACATAAAGATTCTTATAAAACAATAAAGAAGATTAAAGCAGTGAGCAGACATTACATTCTACCCAGTCTGGCATACTTATAGCTGCAGTATGACTAATATGTATGATACATATTTATTAAGAAATCAACTAGTGGGAAACTCTTTGAAGTTAAATAAAATTGTAATTTGTAGAGAAGAACAAAGTATCTGTGTTGAACACAAATTGAATTACCAGTAAGATGTCACTAAATATTTCATAATGTTTTATCTATTAAATATAAATCTGGTATATCTCAGCATTTCTTCCATCAGACTAAATAATACTATTATGTTGTAAACAGCATGGTATTGCTGCTACAAATTAATTTGGATAAAAACTAATATGTCATGTCATTTGTTTCATTATATCTTTTGTATACTTATTTTTGTGTATTGGATTGGAGCTGCATTGCGTCAAATATAGATGTACCATGAAATATGTACTTCATAATGTATAAATGGTAGGAAAATAAAAACAAAACCATTTAGTGTATATATTAGAATAGAGAATGTACACATGTGATAAACTTCAAACCAAAAATGAGGAGATATGTCAGGATTGAAGACTACAGTAATTGTGCACATTTTCTTCAGAAATCTTATCGAACTATTCAAATTTTTGTCTGAAAATAGGAAATTTTATCAGGAGATTTAATTACCTGCAGACTGCACAAAACAACTTTCACTATAAAGCCAAAACAATTGATACATCATCTTTGCGAAGGAAACTAATATTTCAACACATTGCATTTTTTTATCTTAAAATTTTAGGATTAAGCAATTTTTCAATCTAAGACTTTGAACCTATTGACAACCATAGCTTTCTTTATAGTAAAGTATGTTGTGTAACTTGATAACCAGAAATTACCTGTTCTCCAAGTCTGTTTAAAATTGATTTTTTGTGAAATTAAAAGCAAGAACAATTAATATCTTATGTAACATCTGTTGAAGACAAATGCATATTTAATTATTTTTAAGTGCAATCTGGTTATTGATAATAGTGTCAAAAATGAAATCTTTGTTTACAGTTTCTACATCTGTATCTTGTCAAGTTAGTTTTCACTGAAATTGAAATGCTAAGTTGAAGATTATGTGGTAACTAGGTTGAAATCTGTTGTAATGCATTGGAGAAGATTATGTAAACAAACAAAATTTCAGGTGCATTTCTATAGTACAAAAACCTGTCTTATTAAAACAGAGCTTGGATAAAGACAGAAATCCCAAGGATAATTCTGTGTGGCTATGTATACATCTGTATTTATCATTACAATCAAATTTTAAGACAATTATCGAGTCAGGTGCACCTCAGTGGAACTTGTCAGAATCTCTTGTCTGTTCCACATAACTGAAAATGGAGAATTTTATTCGCAAACAAATTAATTGTGTTTGCATCATTACTTTCAATCACATTAATTGAGTAATAAGAAGGGTCAGATCTTATACCAAAATAACTTACAAAATGGCCCTGGAACTTTTTTATTCCATTTGAAGATTGTTGTCCCATCCTGATATTTTATTTATTTCTATGTAGATAAAGCAGACAGACTGAGTTACATGCCTTTTGTAAGAAAGTTGTATAGACCATTTATATAGCTCTACTGTGTAAACATTGGCTCTCATACTGAAATTAAGCATTGATGGATTTATGTGCAAAAATTGTATGTTTGAACAAAAATTTATTACTGTTCTGGAAATAACCATACTTTACATACAATATACATTCCCCATGTGCATAAAGTTTTTTTATATATCAACTCAGAACCGAGTTTATTACATACTAAACAAATATTTAAAAAACCATGACATGTTTTACAAATGAAGGCATTTAAAAGATCCATATCTTCAAAGGTTGAATGTTCCTATAAAAATATATGAGCAAAATGTATCATGTCAGTATTACATAATCCTGATAGTATAATTGAATATAAGTATTTACTGAAAATGATCAAAAGAAAACAGTACTATATGACAACTTCATTACGCTGAACTAAAACAAGGATGAAGAGATTGACCTTGTAGTTTTATGTTGAGACAAGTAATGCACCAGAAGTGCATGTGTGAAATTACATAAGATGATAAATAACGACACCCCTCCCCTCTTTCAAAGCAATCCCCAATTTTCTAAATTTCTAAATTTACCAATGATACATTAGATATCCATCATGAGAATAGATTAAACATATATTTTATAGGAAATAAATGCAGTCCTTTGTAAAAATAAAACATCAGAAATTGATACATTATAAGTTTATGAACATGATACTGACTCCGGTAACATCAAAGAATTATTTTATGTTTTTTCCAGAGTACTACTGTGTATTTAAGTATACTATGTTTGATAACACTGGGATGTGTAAAGATACTTATTTGTTTTGAGGATCTTGAGATCAACAAAAACAAGTCTTAAAGACAAATCCCTCTATTCACATCTGATGTTGGGAATTTCTTTAAAATCGACCCTAACGTATTTCAAGTAATACTGATCAAAATAAGGTTTTAAAAAAACCAGGTCACTGGACTCGTTTTCTTGTTATTCCATCTCGAACTTTTCTCGTTTTCATAAATCATTAAAAATAACCTAACATTTTCAAAGAATTGTTATTTTTTTGAGAACACGAGTGAGATTGTATATTTTGGTATCAGAATTTCCAGAATTTTTCAAATTTGAAGATTTTTGTTTTTCATTTAATATTTTTTGTTGAGCTAATTGGGAAAATAGTACATTATTTAATTTCCCACCAATAAAGTAGTACCTTTTTTATTACTATATGATATATGGAAAATTCTGACGTTAGGAATTTTCTTAAAGTTGGCATGGAAGAGGATAATAGCGCTCTTTTAACAAATTAGCTCTTAAAAAATATAGGTCACCGGACTTTTAAGAAAGAAAATTTAATTTTTAATAATTTTTCAATAATTGTTATGATCATCTGAGTTATCTTTTCTTGGAAAAACGTTGAATGACGTTACGTCATAATTGGTGTTCCCATCAGAAGTTGCCATTCGTAAATTCACGGCTTAGGAATTTTTTGGTAAAACAGGTAAAATTATAAAATAACAATATTATAAACACAATAAAGAGCTTCGCTAAGCGCCGCATGATACTACACTACAGCAGCATGCTTTTTTGCCACCTTTATCCCCATGTATCTCAAGAACTGTAAGAGATAGTAAAAATCTGTTGACATTCTACTGAAAGTACTCAAGACGAATTAAAAGAAAAAATCTCCATTGAAATTGGATTAATAATAAAAAAAAAAATAGATATCAAGGAACATTGCTTTAAAAGTTTAAGTTTAAGTCACACATGATTAAATATGGTGCATTTCTATCTTAAAAATCGTTGAACGTTAACTTTTGCGAACCTTCAATTGATTTGGGCCGTCTTTCTCTTTCCCTTGATCAACGTTAGAAATTTGCGGAAAACGTGATGTTAAGCCACCGATGGCATAATACTGTTGCTCTGTTCTATGCACAAAAACAACAGAGGGATTTGTCTTTAAATGATTGCTCCCTTAGAAAGTTTTGGGTTTCTGTTCAAAGTTGTATTCTAATGGCTAGATTTCCATCATTTTATGTATGAAAAGAAATTAATTTTCAAAATTTTATTTGGTATTGTAATTTTACATTTATATCAGTACCCTTACTTGAAGTTTCATTGCTGCTATTGTGTGAAATGACAGGATGCAGTATCTATATAATCAGTAAAATGTTTCCTTGAATTAGAGAAAGTTTTACTGATCTTTGTTAATCTCTTTTTCAGATGCTTATATTAATAAATTTTAGAATTGTCTGTAGAAAATTAACAATGTTTTTTGTGTGCAAAGATGTGGAACAGTTATATTGTGTTTTATACATTGACCTTATTTACCTCAAGACATCAAAGACTTCCAGGTCCCAGATTTATATATTACTGTCTGTTTGAAGAGACAGATTTACAATTATTCTCTGTTGTTTAGTAGTCTATATAAATAAGAAATACTAATTGCTAAATCACACTTTTCAAAGGTGAATTTTGTAAAGATTCCATTACCATATAATAAATGTTTGTAATGAATAATTCTTCAGAAAATAGCAAACTTTTTCTAAACTAATATAATTGATTGTCCAGTGGCAAATATTTCATGCTTCTTCAGGACCAAAACCAGTTAAACAATTTATCAACACAATTAAAATATAGGTGGGACAGGACTTGGAGGGGAACTGATTGTGACTGCCACTGTAAAATAAGGATGGTTGGGTCGGGTCAGATAATTAAGCATTTTGTAGCGGCCATCAGCCTATTATTTTTCGAAATCTACAGAAGGGGTGCAAGGTCAGTGTGGCATTCTCCAAACTCATTATATCAATATTTTCTGGAATCTGGCTTTCCATATTATGACCTGACAATCCCCTAACAAGATGGTCTCCCCTATCCACCACTTGGCTACTTAATAAGGCAGCTCTGTGGATTGAGCTCGTGTGATCTATCATAGATGCATACACATGTAGTTTTGAACTAATGTGAAGGTTGATGTCTTTTTTGGAAGAATTCAGTTAAATTACAGTTTTGTACAAGATCTGTAATCTAAATAATATGTTTTGGCCATTTCAGTCATTTTAATTTGCTCACATGTGTTTGATATAAAGGAATTCTGTTTTGGCAGAATCTGTTGAACAGTTCCTTTGACAACTTTATGGTCTGTGATACTACTCAGATTCCTAGATAATGTTAATCAGATCTGGCTATCAAGGTCATAGGTTTATCTCCTCAATAGGCCAGTGATCATAATTCATAGATTCAATGTATAAATTCTGTCAATAGCTAGTCATTTACACAGTATTATATCTTTTTTTTGGACACTTTGAAATGTCTGTCAAACCCAATGTTGCTTAGTTAGTGGTTTCTCTGTTCTTTCTGCTGTCTGAACTTGTATGAAGCCATTCCTTTTGAGCATACTCTTATAATGTAATTGCTGTATTTGAATTTGAGTTTCAAAACAGACCTAGTACCTACATGAGTAGGATCTTTATATAAGTTCTTTTTATGTCGTAAAGACCTGTCAACAAATAACATACCAGATGTTTTCCTGTTACTGGACAATTCTGGACTGGAACTTCTGACATGTTGTTTCTATTTGGTTTGGAGGTCAACACAAACTACAAAGACAAACAATTATTTTAGGCTGTATAAACTGTCCAGTCATTTTAGTAAAACTCCTGGATGGGTTTGAACAGGTGATCTGTGTATATGATTTCCAACAGTGTATTAACCAATTTGTCAGCCAAAAACTAATTATAAAACAATATTTCTCTACATTCTATCATCAGCTGACCATCTTGAAACACTTGAAGTCCTTCAGGGAGTAGTTATCTTGTAAATCACAGATTCTGACCATGGAAAATGGTCAGTATCCTTAGATATTTATGGCTTGAAGTTGGCAATGTGTTTGAATTTAAAACACTTAAAAAACTTTTGTCAGAACTTTTTTCATTTAACCCAGGAAAGGCAGCTTCAACAATCTATGATTTTAGGCCTCCATTGTAATATATTCAAGCAAGATCTAAATTGAGGTGAAAAATAATAGTACATTGTATATTTTGCAATGATTACATTGTGTATGCAACTTTGCCAAAAAACCACAAAAATTCAGTGTATGCAGTGCAAAAAAAATCCAAGTATCACTTCTTCCAATCCCCATGGATATTAAATTTTTGGTCCCTCAACTTTTATGCTGATAATTCTTGCTCACAAAAACTGCTGTGCATTCTACTATTTCAAGAAAGTTTGAACAGTTGAATGTAATCCTTTAAATAGGGCCTTATAACAAAGAAGTAAAAGTTCAGTAGACTAACAGACCAAAAGGAGCCCTTTTTGATGGCTTCCATCACCATTTCAAACCTTTAGTGTGAGATTCCTTTGACCAGTCAACAAATTGTTTATTCATATGTGTAAGACAAAAATGAATTCATAAAAAGCGTTATCTAAATGAGATCAGACCAACTACTCCATCATACAGTACAATGTTTTCTGACGTTTCTCACTGTAATATAAAACTCTGGCATATTTTTGTACTTGTTTTCTTTTAATTTTTTCTGTGCATTTTGGCATTACATCACTACAACATTTACAGAGGTTACATAAGGGTAGGAAAATCAAGATTGCAGTAAAATTGTCTTCAGTTTTGGTCAGCATTGTTTCATTTGCACTATAAAGTACCCATGTAGAAAAAGTTTAAAAAACATCAGATATCCTGTTTTCCACCAGGTATTTCTTACAATTGTAGTCTAGTTTTCTTTTGTTTTTTTTTCTTTTTCCTCACTACTCTAAAGTAGACATGCAGATTACAGTTTTTAGCTGCAGAAAATACTTGTCATGGTAACATCCATCTCACGATATACCAGAGTCTTGCTTTCTTTTGAAAAAAAATACATGTACTAAAACAAATATATGTTGATAAAATTTCAATTGAATTTCCAGACAGTATAATACACAATGATAATATATTTTTGATACAGTCAGCATCAGAAGTCGGTTAGAATAAGTGTGGCATGTGTCAGTTTTTAGCACATGACATGATGATATGTTGTTTTGTACCAATATATGTTTTCATTCAGCTGAGGTAACTGCTGCAGTTATTTCACAGTTATTCAGACAATAGTTTGTTAACATTCTTTTTTTATTTTAGTGTAGAAGGACATGTATACCTCAGTGTTATTTTCATGATAATATATTGGTTAAGTGGCTCCTCAGGCCTGTATTTTGATGGAGTAAAAAGGATACGAACTATGAAGCAACTTTGTCTGCTCAATTAAGAGTGGGTATTGCGTGTATATGATGGGATGGAGATATATTCCATGATGAAATATTGCTTTTAAGTTTACATGTAGTAAGAATCACAACAAATCACATTTTCTATGGTCTGTTTATTGAAATGTTTTGTAAGAATTCCTGTCTGAAATGACTCACTTTGCTGGAATCATAGCTGTTGTCAAGCAACCCACTTTCTGATCATTCTGTAATTTCGTGTTCTATACATTATAACTCTTACAATTTGGTCAGATTTGTTGTTTTATCAAATTGACTACAATTGATTGATAATTTTCCCTTTATTATCACTGAGTATTGGCCTATAATTACTGTTGTGTATTGTATTTCATTGTTCATTAGACACTTCTGACAGAAAGGAATCTCTATGTTTAGATACATAGTTATGCTAATTAGACCAAATCACAATATTTAAGTTACTTTGCTAATTGTCTTTAATAAGGGAATACTGGATGAGCCATATGTTTTTATACGACCGCAAAATTTTTGCGGTCGTATATTGGTATGACGTTGGCGTCGTCGTCGTCGTCGTCGTCCGTCGTCCGTCGGAGTCTGTAGACATTTGGTTTTCGCACTATAAATGTAGTATAAGTTAATAGAAATCTATGAAATTTAAACACAAGGTTTATGACCACAAAAGGAAGGTTGGGATTGATTTTGGGAGTTTTGGTCCCAACAGTTTAAGAATCAGGGGCCAAAAAAGGGCCCAATAAGCATTTTTCTAGGTTTTCGCACAATAACTCTAGTATAAGTAAATAGAAATCTATGAAATTTTAACACAAGGTTTATGACCACAAAAGGAAGGTTGGGATTGTTTTTGGGAGTTTTGGTCCCAACAGTTTAGGAATTAGGGGCTAAAAAAGGGCCAAAATAAGCATTTTTCTTGGTTTTTGCACAATAACTTTAGTATAAGTAAATAGAAATCTATGAAATTTAAACACAAGGTTTATGACCACAAAAGGAAGGTTGGGATTGATTTTTGGAGTTTTGGTCCCAACAGTTTAGGAATTAGGGGCCAAAAGGGTCCAAAATTAAACTTTGTTTGATTTCATTGAAAATTGAACTATTGGGGTTCTTTGATATGCCGAATCTAACCGTGCATTTAGGATCTTAATTTTTGGTCCCGTTTTCAAATTGGTCTACATTAAGGTCCAAAGGGTCCAAAATTAAACTTAGTTTGATTTTAACAAAAATTGAATTCTTTGGGTTCTTTGATATGCTGAATCTAAACATGTACTTAGTTTTTTTATTATGGGCCCAGTTTTCAAGTTGGTCCAAATCGGGGTCCAAAATTAAACTTTGTTTGATTTCATCGAAAATTGAACTATTGGGGTTCTTTGATATGCCGAATCTAACCGTGCATTTAGATTCTTAATTTTTGGTCCCGTTTTCAAATTGGTCTACATTAAGGTCCAAAGGGTCCAAAATTAAACTTAGTTTGATTTTAACAAAAATTGAATTCTTTGGGTTCTTTGATATGCTGAATCTAAACATGTACTTAGTTTTTTTATTATGGGCCCAGTTTTCAAGTTGGTCCAAATCGGGGTCCAAAATTAAACTTTGTTTGATTTCATCGAAAATTGAACTATTGGGGTTCTTTGATATGCCGAATCTAACCGTGCATTTAGATTCTTAATTTTTGGTCCCGTTTTCAAGTTGGTCTACATTAAGGTCCAAAGGGTCCAAAATTAAACTTAGTTCGATTTTAACAAAAATTGAATTCTTGGGGTTCTTTGATATGCTGAATCTAAACATGTACCTAGTTTTTTTATTATGGGCCGAGTTTTCAAGTTGGTCCAAATCGGGGTCCAAAATTAAAGCTAAAAAGGGGGTAAATTTTTTTTTTTTTTTTGGGGGGGGGGGGGGGCAATTCTCCACAGCATATTGTATTACACAAAAGCAAAAAATTGAATATAAATTCAAATCATATGACCAATTCTAAGTTCTTTATTTCAGTTATTCTGTGTCAGAAACCTATTATGTGTCAAATATTTGAAGAAATTTTCAATTGCACAGTATTGCGCAATAGCAAGAAATTGATATGTGTGCCCTGTTATCAAAACTTTATTATTAACAAATTCCATTGGAAATTTGCCAGTATAAAATGTGCTGATGAAGCTTTTTTGTTTATCTTATCTAAACTGCTTTTAATATGTATATTTAAAATTTGCCATCCATGACTATGATGTCATTTTCTATTTTAATATGTTATGGTGTATTTAAAATGGGTTGTTATGGTTGCAAAGTATAAAGAAATGGGGGGGGGGGGGGGGGGTAAATGAGAAATTGGGGAGGGGGTAATTTTTTCTCATTTCATATTTCATAAATTAAAAAGAAAATTTCAAATTTTTTTTAGCCAAAAAAAGGGGGGGTTACAATAAATTTTATTGTTTTTTGTTTTTTTTTTGGGAGGGGGGTCAATGTGCAACTTCATAGTGTATTGCACAAAAGCTAAAAAAGGGGGTAAATTATTATTTTTTTTTTTTGGGGGGGGGGGGGCAATTCTCCACAGCATATTGTATTACACAAAAGCAAAAAATTGAATATAAATTCAAATCATATGACCAATTTTAAGTTCTTTGATTTCAGTTATTCTGTGTCAGAAACCTATTATGTGTCAAATATTTGAAGAAATTTTCAATTACACAGTATTGCGCAATAGCAAGAAATTGATATGTGTGCCCAATTTTAAATTTTAAATTGGTTATTTCTGATTTATATATAAAAACAAATAATACTGATATGGTTTGAATAGGTAAATTAAAAATTTTTAAGTTCTTAGACAACATTCATTCTGTGTCAGAAACCTATGCTGTGTCAAATATTTATTCACAATCCAAATTCAGTATTGTATCAAGCTTGAATGTTGTGTTCATAATTGCCCCAACTATTCAGGGTTCGACATCTGCGGTCGTATCTAGCTGCGCCCAGCGGAGCATTTTATTGTTTCTAGTAAAAAGTTAAGGGATATGGGATGTGCAACATTGAGACAATATCTTATGCAATACTTAACAACAATTTGTTAAAAAAAAATAGCCAAGTTTGTGGGCATACATGGGATTTTAGGTTAGAGTGGGCACAACACTAAGGTTGAGCAAAAGCTCTACTATATAGTATTTTTTTTTAAATTTTATCAAATGTGTTCATTGAATTTCCCAGTATAGTAAATACTTTTTATGCTATGATCATGCTGGAGCTGAAGAATTATGATTTGAAAGGTGTCAACATTTTTATGAGTATTTATTGTTTCTGGTTTTATGTTGAAGTCTTTAAGGCCTGTAAGTTAGATGTATGAATGGGTCATGAAAGTGTTGCAGCATATGGTGACCTTCTATGAATCTAGGCCAGACAAGGGTCTGATACTGAGACAGAATTAACATGTAGTGCAATAAGTGTATATTTGTACTTGCAGTAATTATAGTGCAGAAAGTTAATCAACTGCTCGTTTACTAATTAACGACATTAATTACCATTCCAGAAACAGTATTACAGGGTGTGTGACAAGTTGCTTCCAAACAAATTATGGATAATGTTGTCAGTTTCTATCAGTCAAGGAATACATTTTGCTTTTATCAAGCTAATGAAATAAAATTTTACTTTGAATTCTTTTTATTTTCTATTTCAGATTTATTTAAGATGGAATTGGCAGAAATTATAAAGCAATCCCTTATCACAGTTCTATTAATTGATACAGGTATGGTTTATCAAATTATTATATAATTAAAGCATATTGTTTTTAAAGAAAACATGACCTTGAAAGATGAAATACCATGACCTTGGAGTATATTTTTACAAGTGAGTATCTGGGATTTTGTAGACTTTTGACATTGTGGGAAAGAGTGTTTAGAATACTAAATTTGATAAAAAGTTTCTTCTATATATCATATATACTGTAGTGAATTTCCATACGAGACAATAAGCTGAACTTTCTTTGTTATAAATTTGCAATAGAGAGGTAAAAATTAAATTTGCATAAATATAAATCTAAATAAAACATTTTCATATAAAAATGTAAGAACATTGAGATAGCATTCCTTTGGATTGAAAAAAGGGAGGACTAGATTTAGGGGTCATTTTATAAAGAAATTATACTTGCTGCTGAAGAGAGGTAACTCCTTGAAATGCGTCGTATACAGCATAGTATAAATTTACTGTATCTAATATGAGTATCTTTGGATTGTTATTTTGAAACTCCTGGGATGATGCCTCTGCTGGTGGACCGTAGGTCCCCGAGGGTATTCGCCAACCCAGTCGTCAGACTTGTCTGACATGATTATTCATTGATTTTTTACAGAAATTACCAGTATTTAGCAAAATTCAAAAATAATAGAAATACTAAGGGTTCATTCCTTGTATTGCACATGGTAGATCTCCTTGGCTGAAATTTGGCTTCCTGTTTCGGTATTTTTGGTTGAGTACTTCTTGTTTAATATAAGTTTGGTTTTTGGTCTTCCAAATGTTTCGGTTTTAATGCTGCTGAAGAGAGGTAACTCCTTGAAATGCGTCGTATACAGCATAGTATAAATTTACTGTATCTAATATGAGTATCTTTGGATTGTTATTTTGAAATTCCTGGGATGATGCCTCTGCTGGTGGACCCTAGGTCCCCGAGGGTATTCGCCAACCCAGTCGTCAGACTTGTCTGACATGATTATTCATTGATTTTTTACAGAAATTACCAGTATTTAGCAAAATTCAAAAATAATAGAAATACTAAGGGTTCATTCCTTGTATTGCACATGGTAGATCTCCTTGGCTGAAATTTGGCTTCCTGTTTCGGTATTTTTGGTTGAGTACTTCTTGTTTAATATAAGTTTGGTTTTTGGTCTTCCAAATGTTTTGGTTTTAATGCTGCTGAAGAGAGGTAACTCCTTGAAATGCGTCGTATACAGCATAGTATAAATTTACTGTATCTAATATGAGTATCTTTGGATTGTTATTTTGAAATTCCTGGGATGATGCCTCTGCTGGTGGACCCTAGGTCCCCGAGGGTATTCGCCAACCCAGTCGTCAGACTTGTCTGACATGATTATTCATTGATTTTTTACAGAAATTACCAGTATTTAGCAAAATTCAAAAATAATAGAAATACTAAGGGTTCATTCCTTGTATTGCACATGGTAGATCTCCTTGGCTGAAATTTGGCTTCCTGTTTCGGTATTTTTGGTTGAGTACTTCTTGTTTAATATAAGTTTGGTTTTTGGTCTTCCAAATGTTTCGGTTTTAATGCTGCTGAAGAGAGGTAACTCCTTGAAATGCGTCGTATACAGCATAGTATAAATTTACTGTATCTAATATGAGTATCTTTGGATTGTTATTATACAGTAAGAAAGCAGTGATATTTATTGTGTCAGGCTATGTCCATACAATGTTTTATGTCTGTCTGGTACTGCAGTTTGGTGTGCAGTCTAATACATTTATTACTTGTTATTCTTAAAATACAACTGGGAAAGTCTTAAGATGACTTCAAAAGACCTTGAAGAATTCATGTTACTTAATTATGATTGCAGAATGTGTTTGCACTTATTTCTTTGAAAGTAAACATGATGTAAAAATTACACAAAATTGCTGTGAACAGTAAAGATAAAGTTCTCACGATTTCTACTGAAATGTCTTTATTCTGTAAACATTAAATATTTGGCAGTATTTAAATATTCAAGCTTTCTACCTGGTTGGTAGATGATTTAATTTGTAAAAAAAATAATTACTATGCCAAGAAAATATTTATTTGATTCTACTGAAATTTAGTTGGAAGACGTAATTTTACTTTTTTCAAGAAACTTTGAATAGGAATTAGAGATAGCTAGTAACATGCATTTTCTTTTATTTTACATTATAACTCTTGTCTTGTATTGTAGGCATTGTATTTAGTCTATGAACTGGGAATATAAGCTTTCTGGAGATCAGCAGTGTTAGGCTCTTTTTATCATACCTTTTTTTCCTCAACTGGGATATCTAATACTGAGATCAATCAAATAAGGTGTTTATGAAACCAAATTTTGACTTTTTTTTTCAAAGTCAGCTTCCTTTAAAACAGATTTCACAGACTTTTCTTATTGTTGATTTTGAAATTAAGGTGCAAAGAAATATATATATATAAAAAGTATTAAATCAGTCAACATAGATAAACAGGAGATGTGATGGAATGTTAGTGTTTATAATTTTGTCTGTCATCTTTAGTATCAGTTTGTTTGGACACACTTGTGATTTATAGATACAGCAGGATGGGTAAATGTTTGAGTAATAACACTGTTTCTTGGTCATGACATCCATTCTTCACATAATTTCAAAAATTATATCACTTCTAACTGAAATTGACAGCTTTTGGCATGTTCAACTGATAACCAAGAGTTATTTCCCTTGTATCAGAAGATGTTTGTCTGTTCTGGCAATGATTTTATATGTTTACCTGGATTAAAGGTGTACTTTATAACCAATTTGTTCCAGATGCACACATGTGCATCTAAGCTGCATCCATAAAAACATCAAAGGATATAAGTTATTGCAAATAAGATAGAGTATTTCTGCATGATGTAGATGACCTCAGACTTATTATGTAATATTTACAGGTCTATTAATCATTATATGCAGAGGTCATGTTATTTTATATCATTATTTATAACCTCTAAATTATTCAACTTTTAATTTGGGATGAGTTATTATTTCTTAACTGTTACGAATTGAATTGCCAACGGAAGTAGTAGATCAGATATTTTCTGCCTGTAAGTATCCTAGGATTTATGTGAGGAACATTGTGGATTAATTCTTGACACAAAATCTGGTTGCTGTTCTTCAGCTTACAGTGATAATAAAACCTTCAACACGGAATTAAATCTCCCACCACTTCAGAGTGCCTTTTTTAAGCGGAATTATTAAAAGTTGACCATCTTACATCTGTATTATTAGAAGATACAGCTACAAATTCATTCAATGAAGAACACACTTTAATACGTTAAGACACTAATACTGACATAATATGCAGCACCATGTTGCAATGGGAGTCAATAGCATAAAAAATATATAAACAATGAGAGGTCACATCAATATATATTAAATACAGCTTACTTGTAACATATGGTACACAATTAAATTTTATGGTATTTGGTATAATACAAGAATTGCTGATCCACAATTCTGTCCTGGGTCATATATATAAAATGGGGACTGTAAAATTTGTCTACCATTTATAAAAGAATGGCTTGCTGATGGTGCAGGATCCTTTATAAATAGATTTAGAACTAGATTTGACAAAACAACGAATGTTATGTTGATTTAGTTGACTTTGATATATAACAGAAAATTTCTCATAGGATTTCTTTATTTTATTTTGTATATAAAATGGCCATTAATATTTGATTAGAACAATAATTTTCGACTTCAGTGAACCCAATACCTGCACATGCTTAAGTTTAGTGATATTGGTTTGAATATCAAGAAACCTCAAAAATTATAATCTCATTGAAATTTACAGTTAAGTCAGACAGGAGCACATGTTACATGACATGATAAAGTTTTAGTGCATGCTATAGAATGTTGACTCATCAGTTACTTGGCAAAACATATTATACTCTGTAGACTAAATCTCAAATTTCTTTTGTCTTTAGACCGCCTCGGTGGTCTCGTGGCAGCGTGCTCCCCCAGAGTGCGGAAGGTCGCAGGTTCGATCCCCGGCCGGGTCAAACCAAAGACATTAAAACTGGTATTTGCTGCTTCTCCGCCAAGCACGCAGCATCTAGGAGTAAGAGCAAAGACTGGTCGGCTCGGAGTCAGTATAATGTGTCCGAGTGAGGTGATATGACTTCCTGCGGACAGTTACCTCGTGAGCTAGCACATTAAAAATCTGACTTAGCCTGTCGGTCTAGTACAAAGCAGGGAGCATATTCATTATCATATCAACATGTTCTCGTCCTGATATGCACCTGGTTGCCACTGGACGTTAAACAATAATTCATCCATCCATCTTTTGTCTTTATTATTTTCTTTCGAGTAACAGTGGCAATTCACAGTTTGTAAGAGTTGTCTTCCATTTGTGTAGTCGTCTGTTGATATTGTTATGGACAAATTGCTTTTTGTTTTATTATCTCACAATTCTTCTAGACTCTAGTATCTTGAAAACTTTATCTTTACATACATTTTATAAGTAATTTTTATTATCTGCTTTGTTATAATACAATTAGAAAAAATCCTGTGGTTTAATTTTTTATTTATAGTAAAAAGCATTCACTATATTCACTATATGCATGGAGTCACAAAAGGTGAAAAGAAGATGTATATTCAGTTCCTCTAAAAATATTTATTTTCAGTACATCATGTATACCTTCAATTTAGTAGGAGAAAGTGTATGTTTTTAACTTTTTCTGCAGCATAGACAAATATTTGTATTACTGTTGTTGATTTTCCCATGTACTAGAGAATGTTCTTATGGTTATATCATGCTGTGTTAAAGTATTGTGTCACAGTGTGTAGGTGAACTCTAGAAATTAGTCCTCTTGTTTTTTGTGGTGTTATATGAAACAGGAATATTTTACTTGTTTTAACATATATTAAAATGTGTACTTAAGGAACCTATGGAAATCTTGACCTTGTTTCACTTTAAGTTTCAAGCATTTTCTTGACAGAATCAAATATGTTTTCCTGAAATAGGAATACTAATAGCTCCTTCATAAATCTCTATGACAGATCTGGGAAATCTTCTGCAAGCGTGAGAAATTAGGGCAATGAATTTAAAGATGTCCCTAATCTTCCAGATTGAACAAATGTAGGAATCTAGTTTCTCAGTAAAGTCTTAGTGTTGCTTCTGTATTTCGTATGCAGTTGAGGAAAATGTTTCCATGTAATGTCATCAGGACTATAAACTTTTAAATTTATCCATAAAGGCAACTAATCTTACATGGAAAATTATTGAAGAAATAGTTGTTTTATCTAATAGAATATGTACATATTATATGAACATTATTTTTTTATCACTTCAATTTGGAGTATTAAAAATGATAGTTCTGTTGGTCCACTGACTTTGCTGTTTATTGTTGACCTAAACAAAGTAAATCTGAAGTGTTGAGGCATTTATATTGTATTTTACACACATGTTTAAGACCTTTTTACAAACAAATATTTTTATGATTACTAGAGTAAGTTACTAATGAACACAGAATTGAATGATAAGATTTAGTAAAAGATTGCCTTACAAAATTTAATATTATATATAATTTATAGATATTTATCAACAATATTGACATCCTCATATTATAAAGCAGTTTTTAATATCTTTTTTATTACCAATTTGTATTACAGGTTTATAAATTTGCACTTAAATATATATTTAATTGAATCATCAAAAACAAACAGAAAACATTTGCACTTGACTGCGACTGTCAATCTGCAAAATGCTCTTTTCTAATTTAAAAGGCATTAAATTCCTTCTATATTTTGAAAGAATAAAATGATTTTCTATTTTACATTTTGTTGTTGTAATAAGATCATAATAGTTCAACATATCCTCCTTTCTAAATCTAATTTTCCAGTTGTAGCTCTGTTCCTTTCTAAATCTGGTTTTCCTGTCGTAGCTCTGTTCCTTTCTAAATGTAGTTTTCTTGTCGTAGCTCTGTTCCTTTCTAAATCTAGTTTACCTGTCGTAGCTCTGTTCCTTTCTAAATGTAGTTTTCCTGTCGTAGCTCTGTTCCTTTCTAAATGTAGTTTACCTGTCGAAGCTCTGTTCCTTTCTAAATGTAGTTTTCCTGTCGTAGCTCTGTTCCTTTCTAAATGTAGTTTTCCTGTCGTAGCTCTGTTCCTTTCTAAATGTAGTTTTCCTGTCGTAGCTCTGTTCCTTTCTAAATGTAGTTTTCCTGTCGTAGCTCTGTTCCTTTCTAAATGTAGTTTACCTGTTGAAGCTCTGTTCCTTTCTAAATCTAGTTTTCCTGTCGTAGCTCTGTTCCTTTCTAAATATAGTTTTCCTGTCGTAGCTCTGTTCCTTTCTAAATGTAGTTTTCCTGTCGTAGCTCTGTTCCTTTCTAAATGTAGTTTACCTGTCGAAGCTCTGTTCCTTTCTAAATCTAGTTTTCCTGTCGTAGCTCTGTTCCTTTCTAAATGTAGTTTTTCTGTCGTAGCTCTGTTCCTTTCTAAATCTAGTTTTCCTGTCGTAGCTCTGTTCCTTTCTAAATGTAGTTTACCTGTCGAAGCTCTGTTCCTTTCTAAATGTAGTTTTCCTGTCATAGCTCTGTTCCTTTCTAAATGTAGTTTTCCTGTCGTAGCTCTGTTCCTTTCTAAATGTAGTTTTCCTGTCGTAGCTCTGTTCCTTTCTAAATGTAGTTTACCTGTCGAAGCTCTGTTCCTTTCTAAATGTAGTTTTCCTGTCGTAGCTCTGTTCCTTTCTAAATGTAGTTTTCCTGTCGTAGCTCTGTTCCTTTCTAAATGTAGTTTTCCTTTCGTAGCTCTGTTCCTTTCTAAATGTAGTTTACCTGTCGTAGCTCTGTTCCTTTCTCTGTACTCAAGGTTCCAGTATCTTTTACTAATAAAAATTAACTATTGTATTATAATCAGAAAGGGTATAAACACCCATTAAACAATATCAAAATAAATTCATGCACCTTTCTTTAATGAAGGATATGTGGCTTCCAAAACAATTACTAAAATAGCTCCATGTATGAAGATACAAGCTACTAAAGTAACAAATTCAACTTTTTTCTCAAAACTTTGAGATTGAGACCTTCTTGTTGATATATAACCAACCTGTTCTCTTCAACATTTTGTGTACATATAGTTCATTATTATTCAGGACAATGTATCAGTTCATTTCTGTAACTTCCATTGATTGCTTTCATTGACGGTCATTAAACATACTTACCCAAAAACGTTACCAGAGATTGTTTACCTCAGTCCCGAGTGTTCAAATAGCCATAGCTCGGGGGGTCATCATGCTGTCTTCTATAAGGACCAATAATTTGCATAGACAAGCACTAAAATTCCACAATACTAACCACATTTCTAAAATAAGCAGTAAACATAGCATTATAAAAATACAAGCACTGAAAATACTGGGTCCTGGCTTGGGGCAGACTCATGGTTAAACATCTACAGTAACACATATTAAATGGGTGATATACAATGGATCGAGTTACAGGTCTATGGGTTTATTGGCCTTTGTTCTAGTATTACCAGACAGATGTAGGAAATTTGGTTTTGTCATCAGTATACAACATAAAAATGATATATTACAAAAGATTTTATCGTCAAAAGAAATATAATAGTATTATCTGTACTTCAACAGTACAAATAATAGCACCATTACTGCTGATGTGCTCCAGTCCTTTCTTGTAATGGTAATTTGTATCCTCAATAGTCTATAACGAATTCACTGTTATTATGTTCAGCGAAGTTAAATCAATGGTTTGGTTGTCAGGGATGACCGTAATATGTATTTTAAAATTGATTTCATTTGTTTAATTTAAAGAAAATATTTTCAGAACTTGATCTGAAATGCAAAAAAAAAGTTATTATATATTTGCAGGACTTTAGTTCAAATTTATCAGTATGTTTGTTGCCCAGCTCCACAGTCTATAAAAGATTCACTGTTATGTTCTCTTTTCATTAATTTTAGTTTTTGCTGTTCAGTCATTTCATGAGGGACCTGTCAGCAAGACTGCCTCCGTCAACAGTACAGTTATATTTCGATGTGTGATTAAGGATAAAGCTGGAGAATGCCAATGGACAAAGGATGGATTTTTTCTTGGATCTGAGAGGGATTATAGTGGTTATAAAAGAATCTCCGTCATTGGAGGACTGAATGGAAATTTAGGTAATGCCTGAAGACATACATATTAATTACATCATTATCACAGTTTTGTTAACACTTGAAGTTGGCCAGTAGAAAGTTGTGTTTGAAGAATCATTTTATAGATACGTTGTAACCACTTACAGATAGGGATCTTCAAATATTTTAACACATTACAAGAAGATAAGAGATTAATGACCATATTTTTGAAAGTCATGGCTAAGATTTTTAATGGTCTGTCAGGAGTGACAGAGCCTTATCTCATAAGAGTACAAACAGAAGGGTCTTATACTGAACATTGAACTTGTTTGGTTGTATTTATAGAAATAAAATATTTTTTGTTTGTCAGAGAAGATGTCTTCTTTCAACACATTTGTTTTCCCAGACAAATCAATAGTATTGGGAGTGCTTTATAATCTGCCTTTATGTATGTTATCTTTTGTCATTCATTTCTCTAAGTATCAGTTTTATTTATTTACTCATTTTATTGGGGTTGTAAGCCACTGTCTATTGTGTCTAAAGAACCACCAAGTATGTCAATCATTGTCACACACCTCAAAACAGTGGGGTCTGAAATCACTACCTCAGTGTTGACAGACAAATAATCAGATGTAGCTACAGAAACTAATTCTACTGAAAATCATAAAAATTCCTATTCAGTAAAAAAATAATGAATCCAATCTATATCAGAATTTAAGCAAAGAAACAGTTTTTACTGCTATTCCGTCTGTTAAATATTTCTGATTTTATATGATTTACATTGTAGAGGAATTTAGTCTGAAAATTACAGACATACAAGTGTCAGATGATGGTGAATATAGGTGTCATGCCCTGAGAACTCAATCAGATCCAGGTATTAAAACTGACCCTCCAGTTAGGTTAACAGTTTTAGGTATGTATATATAAATGAAGGAATGAATGGTAAATGTAGATGTTCAGTTTCCTACAATGTAAAGGCGAAAGGATACACTGTAAAGCCTAGGCAATACCTGGTGTGAAATAATTGCACAATAGTTACTGTTGTTGACGGCAATATCACGATATATGGACTGCCCAAGGGCTGTGGTATGGACTAGGTACACTAAAATGGCCCGAGGCGAAGGGAGGTAGACTCAAAAAATGATTTATATTTTCAAATTTGGACACAGTGGTTGTAGTGTCATTGGCTAACAATATTTTAAATAAAGTTTTTCATCCTCAGAGAGGATAGGGAAACGTTCACCACCTCTCGTTTGCCATTTAAATTGGGTCATTTTCAATAATTCGAGTCAGCGTTGTTTATTCAAAGGGAAATAACTTTAAAAGAACTAACGGTCCGAAAATCTGGTATGGCTGGGCAATACCAGTTTTGTGGACCAGTATATCACATATTTCTAAATATCATGTGGTCGTACTTACACCAAATGAAATGCACTAATTGCTTGTTACCGCAGGAGGAAAAAAATCATTTTCATATTACATGTGGAACAGTAAAAACTAAGATGAAGTACTTTATTCAATAAATACATTTTTGCAGATTGATTTTTGTATTTCTCCATTCTTGATAGTTAATTTACCTTATTTAAAATGTAGCAATAGTTAAAGTTTGAAGATAATTTTTCAACTGGATTTTCCAAATATAGTTATTAATGAATACATGTATGACGAACATCGATTAAGGATAATCTGGTTTGCTGTTTGTTTGACAGCTCATTTTGTGTTAATAGCTAAACTGTCTTCATTTAAAAAAATCTTATTATGAACAGGTAACATGTATAATGTATATTTCAGCCTCTTAAAAAAGTTGCCAACTGTTTCATTCTTTCTTCAGAAAGCAAAACAAATCTTTATTTTTCAACAGAAATAATCAAGTTTGGATATGTTTCAGTCGTTATTTGATGAAAATTAGAAGCCAATTGTATCTTTGTACTATTTTCTGTCATCAAAATAATACAGTAGAGAAAATCCAAACAACTAAGTTGAAGACATCAATCATCTGAATGTTTTATTTCTGTTATAGTACCTCCAGATCCTCCTCAGATACAGGGTGGTGACATACAACAAGTCACACTCGGAATAGCCGAAAATATATCCTGTATCTCTAACCATGGTAAACCTGGAGCTGAAATCACGTGGTACAAGGATAGTCTTAGAATAGCAGATAAGGTGGTCAGTCGAACGGCTAAGATTAGTGATACTGATAAACTTGAGAACACTATTAGTCATGTGACCCTTATATCTACGGAAGATGACCACGGAAAAAGAATAGAATGTCGTGCGATAAATCAAGCCATACAACAGCCATTGAAAGCTTTTGCCACATTAGATGTTAGATGTAAGTACATCAAGGTCATTTAAGATGAGCAGAAATTAGTCTTTTACTGATCATCTCAGAAACAGGTTGATTTACAGAAAACACAGGTGAAATTTTATTTAACAACTAAAGATAAGATATTATAGTACATGCTTCAGTTATTAAATTTCTATTTTCTGTGAGATTTGTTATTGTTGATAGTTTTTATAATAAAGTTTTTATGTAAAAATTATTAAACAACAGATAAATTAAAACCTGTTTCCTGTTTAGTATTGCACCTGTTCAAAATTTTCAGTCAGCAACTTTGGCTTCCGTTTATAACTTTAGGTGTCATACTTTGTTATAGAGATATGTATGGAGTAGTTCTGTTTTTATAATTCAAAATCCAAAATTACCGAAATGGTCTTTTTCCTAGAAGTTACCTTATATTAGTGTATGTGCAGACATTCTTTAGTTTATTCTTTTTTTAGTAAGGAAATGGAATAAACAATTAAATTCCTAAATTTAACTGAGTAAAGTCAGTGGCCAAAATGTCTGAAAAGATTTTTCATTTCATACTAGAATATTTAGTATGTTCCTTTTTGGAATTTTGAACACAAGACTAGATATTATTATTTTCAACAATGATTTGAGGTTTGGATATAATTCTAAGGATGTTAGTCCAATAGGGGTAACATGATACTTTGCAAAGTGCAAATGAGTTGATTTAGGAGGGAAAAAGTGGGGGGGAGGGTGGGGATGGAGTCTTTCAGGATTTAACTATTAAGTCAGAATATCTGGTAACATTTTATGACGCCATCGTATAAATGTGTAATAACTGCTGAGCAATGAATTTTATGGCATGTTGGAATTAATTTGAGAGATGTAGTTGTTTGTATTGTTATTTTATATTGACTGGTATAAGTAGGTGTGGTTTATTGATTTAAACCACATCTTATTGAACTCAAAACATCTGATTCTAACAATAACTTCATCACGACAAAAAACTTGATGTAATTTGTATTAAAAAAATTCATTTGAAAATTAAGAAAGTCTTCATTCCTCAGAGCTGCATTTAGCTTTTAATGCTGCTGTGATATTATCAATTTTGTGATGATGTAAAATAATTATTTTCTATATAGATTTTACAATGTTTCATAGTTAGTTTTGGCATTTTATCAAATCTAGTTTTTTGACAACTAAATTACAAAATTTGAATAAACAATACCATGAGCTATTGTAAAACACACTTTCTCTAAGGACATGAGAAACATGTGCTTCAACTAAGATATACTTGTAGGTAACAATTAGTTGAAAATTATATGCATGGATAGATAGGAAAAAAGTTTGCCTTTCAACTTTGCTTATTTGTTTCCAGTATAGCCATACTGATTTAAAAATATTCTCCCTACCCAGGAAATGACCGTATTTATTTTGATTTGAGTCTGCTACATTTGCAAAGGAATTGTGAAAATACAATGTAGAAGATTTAAAAACCATAAAATTTATAGTATTTTATTGGAAACTGTAGTTGTAAAAGAATTTTCCTTTTTATCCATTGGATATTGAAAGCTAAATCTGTGTGGCTATTCCAAAGACCTTCAAATCAAAGAGGTAGTTATTTCATGTCAACATGCAAATTATTTTAAATATATTAAAGGATGCTGTGACCCCAATCTCATGGTTCAGTGATTTGGCTAGGGAAACATTTTGTCCCATGGCCAAATATTATTGTTTTTTTTTTAGGTATTAATTCACTAGTTTGTATTTTACAGATGCTCCCAGAATAACGCTGACTGTCAATGTTACACGTAAACTACGAGAACATGATTTTGTCAGATTTACATGTGATGCTAAGGCCAATCCGTCTGCATTAACTTGGAAGTAAGTCTCGTATACCTCAAAGGTATAAATTGTATTGTAAAATAATAGTTAGATAAAAAAAAATTCTTAAGTGCAAATGAACACTATACTGGACAGTTATACTGCTTTGTAAATGCTATACTTGTACATGTACTATGAAAAAATATTAACATAATGGGAAACCAGTTCACAAATTATTATTCAAAAAACATCCCCATTAGCTGCATCATCTGACAATTCAAAAAAATTTTATTACTGTTAGTGTTGAATGGTTGCAATATTTTATACCTTTTCATGAAAATATGCAATAAATTGGGATTTTATTGTGTCTATTTTGCAAGTGAATGATGCAGTTGATTTTAAAGCAATAGAATAAATGAACCAACAAACAAAATAGGAAGACACAAAAGAAGTATAAAACACATTTTGTTCTGATATTTGAAGACAGTTGACTGATTTTTCAAGACTATCAGGTACAGTACATTCAGCCACATATCTGTTAAAAACAGCTGAATTGAATGATGTTTAAATCCTTAAATCTTACATACGGATACTATTATTACATACTGTAAGTCAAGAAAAAATGGATAATTTGTATTGTAGATGGATTCAGGACAATCAAGAGATTCCTGGTGAGACAAAGAATTATTTGGATATCCCTAATTTAAGTAGAGATTATCATCGTAGTATACTGAAGTGTGTGGCCCAGAATGATATTGGAGTGTCAGAGGAAACAACAGTATTGGATATAGAATGTAAGTATATTTATACAGATGTCATATCCCCATCATTCAGAGAAAATATTAATATCACACCCTCCATGAAATAGAGAGCTGTTTGGATCACCCTTTAATTAGATCACTTTCAAGATTTTTACTCTTCCCTTTTTCTTTAGATGGGCCAAAATTTATCAACACTGAGACACATATTCCTGTTGACCTTGGAGAAACTAAGGTTATAACCTGTGATGCTGACGGAAACCCTGAACCCAGCATTATATGGCGTCGGGGAGATTATCCAGATGCCCTCAGTACAGAACATCAGTATACGGTGTACAATATTGAAGAACATGATTTAGGATTGTATAAGTGTACAGCTTCATCCATAGATGCAGGATTTGCACCTGTCACAATAGAAATCTACCTCATGAAGACAGGTAACTTAGTAATGTAGTTTATAGTAATATATACTCTAGAACTTTCAGTGGGATACAAAAAAAAATTTCAGTGTTGAAGATCATACTCTGACTTTAAGCTGAAGAACAGCAATAAAGTGCCATTTCCTTTGCTTGAACATTAAAGTGCATTATTATATTTTTTTAATACTGTAAATTTAGAAATTAATATATTAATTTATTATGGTGAATCTTCAACATATCTTACTGCTGTCTGTGAAATATTGATAAAAACATTAGCAAAACCTTTTGTCTACTTTAGTTATAATTAGTTATCACCTTTTCGAATGCTAAGATGCCTTAAAGATATTTTAATTTGACTCTGTACTAGAATGAATAATGCAGTGCTGTAAATGACTAAGAAAAAAGATCTTGCACAAGTCTTTCTCAGTTCACAAGAAATATATACCTGAAATTGGTGGTCATTTCTCATGAATAATGGAATATCAAATATCACTATTTTTTCTGTTTCAGATCGACCAAGGATATCCAGTGAAAGTAAACAATATGCTGCAGAGGGATCTACAGCAAGTATAGAATGTAAAGCACGATCGGTCCCTATACCTGAAGAAGTCACGTGGATACGTAATAACAAAGAGATAGATTTCGCTGCTTCAGAAAAATATTCATTTTCACAGACAACACGACCAGACGGTGTTATAAATACATTACATATACAGAATGCTGAAAATGGAGACTTTGGAATCTATAACTGTACTGTAGTTAATAGTATCGGCATGGATTTCATGGCAATTACATTGGTACAGAAAGGTAATGGTTTAGCTGATAACAGGAGTTGCTTTCCTTTTACTGTTACATCTGTTATTAAGGAAGGTAGTATGGGCTTATACTTGTACAGCATGTTTGCAGTTTTCATGTCACATTTTTGTGCTGGAAGGTCATTATTTAGCATGCTTTGTGCAAATTGATAAAAATATGACATGCAGGCCAGATATTTAATTTCATTCAGAGTGAATGACCTATTTATTTCGTGTTCAGTTGTGTAGTAGAGTTAGATATTCAAAGATTGCTTCGAAAAACTGAATTATGTATAACAATGCATTAGGGAAAACTGTTAAAGCCCAACATCCTGGAGCAAAATAACATCCTTACTTCACTTATAAATGGAAAGAATTCTTTTCATGTTTTTAGTTTGCCTCAATGAAATAATATATTTTTGTGTGCAGCAGGTGCATGTTGAAGAGACTGAACATCTGACATAAGATGGTCACATAACCCATATAACACAGTTGACTGGCTTTTAAGTTTTATTTCAAAAAACAGTTTTAACATACAAAGTGACCTTGGTGTGAGCATGCATCTTGGGTAGTAACAGCCTCCCACCAAATTTAGGTCACTCTGACCTACTTATTGCACTTCATTGACTTATGTTAAGTTTCATGTCCGAGTTCAGTTCTGTGATACCAAGCGACCTACAATCATATTACTAGCTGTAAGGGTGCATCTCAGGGAGTTCCACAGCCTCCCACCAAAAGTAGTGGGGGAGCGAGACAAACTTTATAATCATAGATTACCTATGTTTAAGTAATGGAGTTGAAATTTTTAACAGGTAATAATTCTTGTAATAATTTGTCTAATTAATTTTATGTATTTTCTTCAGAAATTCTGCCATTATCGTACATCATTGGTGGAGTGATAGGAGGATTAGCTGTTATATTTATTATTGCTATAGCTGCTGTGTTATATCACCGACATAAAACTTCTGATACTGGTAAATCATAATTGTTCATTACAGATACTGTAAATTCAGAAATTATTGCGTGAATTTATTATTTCGATTTTGTCATTTTAGACGAAAATGGGATTTTAATTTTTGCGATATTGAGAAAAATTCCGCTTCATTTAAATATAAAAAATTCCAAAATGCGAGTTTAAATTATTGCGATTCCAACCCTGTCGCATTTTTCGCAATAATAAAAACATCACAATCATTTCCGAATTTACAGTACAAAAAAGTCTCACACTGGTAAGTCATGCTTTTTTATCACAGATATAAAACTTCTGATACAGGTAAGTCATGCTTTTTCATCACAGATATAAAACATCTGATACTGATATTAAGTCGTGTCTTATATATATAAGAATTATGTACACGTGGTAGCTTTGGATAGATGTTATATATACATTTTATTTTTTCATAATCAAATTGATAGTTGAAGATTAACTGAATTATGGTAAAATTCTGTTAAAGATACCCTGTTTCTAAAAGTTTGGAGCATTGGAGATATTTCAGCTGATTCAATAATCATAGTTAGAAATTTATGTTTTGTTTTCAGAATCCTATGCAGAAACAGACAGTAATACAGAAATAAAAAAGAGAGAGAAATCTAACTCTCCAACAGAGTTTAATAAATCTACATTGATGGATCAATGGAGACAGGATTTAAATTACCATTGTCCAACAGATTTTGATGATGTTTATGGTAAAATGAATGGAAATGTAAGTACAGTTATCTCCCTTTTAACATATGTCTTTCAGATCAGAAATAGAGACAAGATCATATTGTACCAATATCTTATCATGTGACCTCAAACTCAGTTTATTATCTTCATGTTAATTTATGTAACATAAATTAAATTGTAATAATCAGACCATGTCTTTCCTTTTTAGCTTAAGTATCAGCTAAAATATTTTGAAAACAATTTGCTAATATAATATCTTGTATCTTAAAACATTTTTATATGCATTCAGGGCAAAACGGGAAAACAAAGATTGGACAGCATGAAATATAAACCAAATTTTACAGAAATGTATTTACAAGAAACATTAGAATTAAAGTTTTGAGATAAGAATTCTTCATTGATTTTTTTCTTCAATTTGTCTTCCAGGAATCCAAAGTAACAAGTGGTTATGGTACATTAAGATCAGAACATTATATAAATGCCTATGACAACAACAGTGGACATTTATTTAGTGATTATTTACATAGATCTGATGAAACCATACCTGGAGACAGGTGAGACACATTCAAAGATACCTTACTACCCATTATTTACAAAGATTAAACATAATTTAATTTCCCAAAATATCTCAAAAACTTTTATTTAAAAAAATATCAATAAAAATTGTTGCTGTTGTTTAATTAGTCCCTTTTCCGAAGCATTAATTCCACAAATTGACATTTTTAATGTGTGATTTATTGATTTTTTTTATAAAATATGACATCACAACAAGATTGTTGGATATGCAGAAGTTTAATTTCCAAAAGTTTTAAATATATGTAGAGAATATGTTTTATTTTTTTTAAAATGTACTGACCTTAACCCATTTTTTTTTTTAAATTTTGGATATCCCCTTTATCTGTATTTATAATTTGAAATATAAATATAAATTTTATCTGTCTACCCTATTTTTGAAATAAGTTTAACCCAAAACAAATGTATTAGTTTTGTTGGCCATAACAATTTATCTGTCAGTGCATAATTATTGCTATATCTTTTGTAGCCACATGGATAATGGAATAAACCAGTATGGGACCAGTACATTCCGATCAAGACCAGATTTTCATAAATCAACAGATTCAGATCCATATCAGTTACCACCTGCTGACATTTCTACAACTAAGTTAGCAACAAATGTATGAAACAGGTTTTCTCATTGGTTGAAAACAATAGCTTTTCTTACTGGTCAGCAGAACTTTGTTTTAAAACACTGCTGCCAATGAAAACAAGAGTATTTTTATTCCTCTATAACAATTGATGCATGAGATGTGAAGATTTAGGAAAAGCATTTTATTTTATATTCTCATTTTGAAGAAAAGAAGAGAATTAATTTCAAAATTTCATGTGGAATAAAATATGACCTGAAAACTCCAAATTGTATTCAAAAGATATTTCCAAGAACATTTTAAAAATGTCTCAGGAAAAGGAATTGTTGTTGGAGAGCCTGTTTCCATAAAGACCTGTAAGCCTGGTTCTAATATACCAGTATGAAACTCTGCCTGTGCTATCCAACACAAGAGGACAATGGCACACATAGTGTAGGAAATCCAAAGGATTTAATAAACTGATCTCTTCAATGTCATATGGTTAAATCATTCATATTATGCAATTCATTTAACAAAAGATACAGGAGAAGAGATTTATAGAATGACAAAAGTGCCAGAAATAATGTGTCATTTGTTGTATGAATCATGAAAATCAAACAGAATATATGTCGTGTGTTGTTGTTAAAGTGCTAGATCACCTACTTATTTATATGTGTGGCTCTGGTAGCTCTTTTGTTAGGAAAGCATTTGTTTGTCTTGTTCATTTTTTTGGTCATATTTAACTGTTATGGTTTCATCATCAATTATGTAATATTTAAGCATTTATTTGTTATATATATATTGTAAAACATTTTAATTATTTCGTGGAAATAAATATAAAATTTCTTTATTAAATTCATCAGCTCTAAAATCTATCTCATGTTAGAGTTTATGTTAAAAGATTTTTTAGTAAGTTTTGCTTTTAAAATTTTAAATTCAGCAGCTTTATTTTCAGTAAGAAACAAAAATGACAATCAATTTATACGTGAATTAAAAATAAGAAATGTTTTTCAGATCTCAAAATTTCATTATTTCATTAAGTAAAAGATTGTAATCTGTCTCAAATTCTTTACAAACCAAGTTAATTTGTGGAATGTCAAAATAAAAAATATAAAGAAAATAGTAATGTGTGCTTTTATTTACAATCAACAAAAAATAGGAATTTAAATAATGCAACTCCAGAAAAATTTGAAAGGAATATTGCAGGCAAACATTATTAAGTCTTAATCATTGCAACCTTTATCCTGTCACATTTATTGTTACAAAATCACAATAATTTCTGAATTTACAGACTAAAAAAATGGTGCTTCAAAGAGTACAATTTTGTGATTGTAAATACATATTGTAGGTTTGTACAATAGGCTGTAACCATTCCACTGATATATATCAGACACCTGGCCAGTACAGACCAATTTGTGATGATACTGACCAATAGAATTGTAGGATTTTAGTCATGTGATGTGTGGATTTTGCTTCATATAATATCATTATGCTTAGTATTATTTTTTAACCAGTGGATTCTTGCCATTCATTTACAGTCTTTTTGTTTTTGTCAGATTTTGTCCTTCACCTTCATTACCAAATGATGCATTTACATGGTTGACTTTGTTTCAGTCAGATCATGATTGTACATCCAGTTTGTTTGTACATGTACAGGTACTACATGTAATAGGGAACATATCTCTATATTGCTAACCCATAGAAAGCAAATTCCATCCTTATTCTTGTATGGTTCCAGTACTAAAATTGTTTACCTCTGTATTAGGTTAGCTATTACATAAACTTACCATCGGCTTTTGTATACACATACAAGTGTGATAGGTGTCCTTGGCTCAGTAATAAAGATCAAAAACATGATATTTTATGTTTTAAATTCTCAAACTTTATTACAACAATTTATCATTCAGCTTTAATTAATCTGTTCGCAATAAGGAACAAGGTCACAATGTTGGGTCGCCATTAATATTGTGAACAATGAGATCTATATCTCTCACTGAAAAAAAGCTGAATGTGTGAGATCTGTATCTCTCATAGAAAAAAGGCTGGATGTGTGAGATCTGTATCTCACATAGAAAAAAGGCTGGATGTGTGAGATCTTTATCTCTCATTGAAAAAAGGCTGGATTTTTGAGATCTGTATCTCTCATAGAAAAAAAGGCTGGATGTGTGAGATCTGCATGCTTAAAAAATAGATCTGTAAGGGTATTGAAAATATTGCCCATAATTTTTTTTTACAGACATTGTATTTTGCAAAATTGTTGAAATTTGTATACTGTGACGTAAGTGTAAGGCAACAGATTACTGGAAAAGGTGAGGAGGTTGGGTGGAAGACACAATTTTAAATTTATTTTCTACATGTAAGCAACAGAATAATATGTTCCAATAAAGAAAGTTTGGTCAGTAATTATACTGGTTTGTTATTGGAACTGATTTACTAATAAAAAAAGTATGCAATCATTATGTATAAGCTTCATGAAAAGAGGTTCTATTATTTGAAAAAAAAACACAAGCATTTTTGCTACACGTCTGTTTTTCTTTTCTTTTCTTTTTTATTTGACCTGATGGAAAGTTAATTCATTAAAGAAGAACATGAATTAAAGTCGAAATGATATGATTCCAAATTCTTGATTTTTATGATTGCAACAAATTACTTAGCAGAGATAAGAATTAAAAAAACTGAATTTTATGTGGCCTAATATTTATTTGTAACTGCATTCTTTAATCATTTAAGGATTTACATCTGCCATGTTATTTTTATTTTCTTGCATTAGAAAATTTTTGTATTTATATCCCAAACTCTTTTATGTTAATTTTAAAGATTTGTAAGTTTTTTTGTTTTGTTAACTTAAAATCACGTACTAAACATTGCACATTAACTACACTTTTATGATTTTTTGTAAATGTTGATGATTTGTTAATTTACGTATTCTAGTCATTTTTACACCTTATTTAGATGTAGACACACGGTTACCTATATGTGTTCCTGAGTTAATTTTATGATCGAAAAGAACTTTATACACTGATTCAAGGGTATATCTAATGTTTGTGTTCAGGCTGGTAGGAAGAAAGTGTAAATTGTGCACTTATTCAAAATTTGAACATTATCAGTTTTATTATGTGTTTAAGCATTTTTTTAATTTTTAAATGACATTTTAACCAACAAAATTCTGATACCGTTTAATAATGAAGGTATATAATATTTGGTATTTTTGGTTATGATATACCCGTTGATTCATTAAATAGTTGTATATACAGATATAATACTCCATCCAGAAATCCTTGTACAGTATTGTTATTTATTTTGTTTGTTATTGTGTAGAATTCCAGCCACATGTATACCATTGTAGGGTTGTATCGTGTGATCGTCACCACCTGTATAAAGTTATAGGATGTATTGTGATCACCACATATATACACCTGTAGAGTTTATCATGTGATCACTAGGTGTATGCAGTAATATGACTATCATGTGGTCTGAGGCATTTGTCTCTTCATAGTGAATTGGTAAACTACTTATACCAACTTATACTAATCTCTTGATGGATTTAGAGGCATTTCAGTCTAGGTAATCTTTTTCCACAAACCCAGAGGAGTTTGAACCTACCGATGGTGTTACCCTCCCACAACACAGGATGGCTATTGTTCAACCCTACATCTTGTACTACCATGGCCTATTGAGACCTTCTTCACAAATCTAACACAAAAATAAACCTTCCAAACTCTCACCAGGACCTGTTTATTTGGACAACCTCTAATTTTAAATCCCTATATACTTGTTTTTTTTGTTTTTTTTTTTTTTGGTAAACAGTTTCATTTGGAATGGGAAAAAGTTTAGCAAAACATTTTTGAAAGTATGGCCAGAATCATAAATTTCAAATCTTTTTTATCTAATCTTAAATATAATTTTCAGAATTTTTTTTATGAATATTGAGATAGTACAGTAAAAGAGGTTAATTTTCACTATTTGTACCATTTCAGAGTAATTTATAAAATAGTCTTGAAATTGATTTGAACCATTGTAGATGTTAAAAGAAATTTTTTAAAAATGTCCAGAAACTGTATTAAAAGAAAAATATATCAATGCATGTTTGAACGATTTCCATAATTTGCAGGATTTCTGTATTTTGACGATTTTTGTTCCTATATTTTTCTACACAAAATATTGAATTCTTTCTGATTTCCTGATTTTGGCAACATCATGTGAATGTATTTATGATGTTAATAAAATAATAGTTTAATATTACTATTACACTATAGTAACTGTTATGACATCATTTAAAGTCATTTAAACTTAAAATTTATTTTATCCATATTAAAATTCTAAAATGATTTGTATTGGTTGGTTTTGTAGATAAAATTTCCTTTAGTTTATTTGTGACTTCCTGAATACTTCCGTGATATGAAATCCAAATCTTATTGAATGTGTCAACTTTAAAATGCAGTACAACTGAACATTGCTTTGTATCCTAAACAAAACATTATTTAAAAAAAAATTCCCTAATTTATTCAGAATGAAATCCCCCTGCATTAAATGTGTAAAGTTATAACAGGGATTAAATGACACGGCAGTATCATTGATCTCAGCAGGTCTTATGAATGGAGTACATTTTGTTCAATTGTTTTTTATGGATAAATTAAATATTTTCAGACAGATGCCTTAGGTCACATTTATATAGTTATATGACAAGTTATGAATGGTTGAAAGTTGTCTCTATATGATTGAATATCTCAGAAATGTGTGCAATCAACTATATTGAAATAAAATATTTTTCAAATAGCTTATATCTCTTTATTTATCAAAAATTAGGTACTTGTATTAGCAGTCAATTTTCCAAATGGTTAAGCCTCTGATCTCGTGTATCAGAAAGATGTTTTTTAATGATCAAATTTCTTACTTTAGTATACTGTGATAACTACAACTATTTAAAGTAAAAAATAAAATACATGTAGGCAGATATTGGACTTTTGTTACAAAGCATGAAATTTTTTTAACTACACAAATAGCAAAGCAAAAGTGATAAAAATTCAGTCTTCACACTGAAGGAATTTTAGCTCTGAAAGATAAAAAGTTGTGGAAACATGCACCAGAAAAGTCTAAAGACTCATGTCCAAAAATGATGACAGCCCTAATATTTATGGCAAAAATCCTGAAATTGTGAAATGAGAACAAACAGGAGTAAAGAAAATTATGAGAATTAAGATTCTTATATGGTTATTCATTTCGGAAAATGTTTTTTAAACAAAATAATACAGTACATTATTTGTAAAATATCTTTGTTGATTGACCTTTTATGGTGTGGGGCTGTTTATCTGTCATCTTTTTTTAGAACTGATCTCCAGCGGATACAAGGATATCCCTATGTATTAGCTCATTAAGTATAAGTGGAATTGTGTGGACATTGATTATGGAGGTACATAATTTTGGTTTTTCCTGTTTAGGATAAGTCTAATAAATTCGGAAAAAAAGGTATATGCAACTAGAGGCTAAATAAGCTTGATTGGTTCACATAGATGGCTTTAATTCATATCAGATAAGGAAAAGAGCTTCAGTTCTGATGACTAATTAATTCTCAAGTACACAAGTTATATTTTAAACTAATCAAGATACCAGAGCCAATCACAAGACAGGGATGTAATATTCTTAGCTGACATTTTCATTTGACACAATTTTGACCTAAATTCATTAAAACCAGATGAAATTGTGTATCTAATGAAGAGCAGTTATGGTGATTAAAAATGAAAGTTTCTTCAGACAATGAAGGAGAAATAAAGATTATTACTGTATTACTGTTTGATTGATGTTGGTGCAGTGGTTCAAAACTTGTTCATAGTTGTCCTGTAAAGTTTGATTGTTGTTGGTGCAGTGGTTCCAAACTTGTTCATAGTTATCCTGTAAAGTTTGATTGATGTCGGTGCAGTGGTTCTAAACTTGTTCATAGTTATCCTGTAAAGTTTGATTTATGTTCGTGCAGTGGTTCCAAACTTGTTCATAGTTATCATGACCTTAGGTTTGCTTGGTAATGTGGAAAATAATTATAGGGGCTTAATTGTGGCTTTTGCCTAAAAAATGTTCGAGCACCTACAAATACTGGCTAAATTGATAACTGTTCAGTGTGATACTGGTGCTGTCGTATTAAAATATTTAGTAGATAAACAATGAGGGACTTGTTTGGCAGTTAGCAAGGTGCGACATTGACTAATTAAACAACAGCTACAAATGTTGATGGTATGGAATATCCAAGGGCCATGGTATGGACCAGATAAACTGATATGGCCCGAGCCAAACATTGCATATTAACCCTTATCATCCCTATAAAAATGCGAAAACATCAATGTCTGGACTTCAGTGGAAGACAATTGGTCAGGATGTTACACTCAAGCTCGTCAATATCACTTTCAGCCAGTTATTATGGAAAATTATAGATCTGTGAATGTAAATTGCATCTGATAACAAGGAATTAAGAAAATCTATACTTCTATTGTCTTCTGCATTAAGATTTTTCCTTTTGTATATTGAGATGGTTTAAGGTATCAAAGGTATACAGGGTTCAATGGCAAAGGTTGAACTGGAGATCTGCTGCATTCATCAAACACACCAGTACAATTACATTAAGTTCGAAGAGACCAATATTGAAAAGCAACAATGGATCCTTTTAAATTTAAATAGAAATTTAGACTACAGTACAAGATGGTCATGGTGAAGGTTATTGAACAACTGACTTTGTTGTAATATGCATCTTATCTTTTTTACCGGATTGTATCAAGTATGATATCCTGTTACTGAAGTGTATATTGAATGTTTGATTGTTTGATGTCAAGAAGGAAGGTCGACATGGCATAATTACTGTCTCTGTCTTAGATTTGGACTAAATGTAAACTTCAACTAGTTTAACCCCACCACTGTTAAGTGTCTATACCAAGTCGACTATTTTGACTTTCTGATTGATTGGTATGTACTTGTTGACCTTTCCTGTTATCCATTTTGTTGTTTATTCAATTAGTATAAAAAAAAAACTCTCATAGGATAACATCACTTTCATAATAGCAACTATTACAGGTCTTTTCAAAAAATGAAATCCCTACTACACGTAACAGAAAGACGATCTGTGTTTATGAAAAATCGATTAGAAAAACCCTGTTTTGTACATGTATCAGAGATGCCTCAAATGAACAAAAAAATTAGCTATCAAAGTGACAGGAAATCTTTTTTTTCATCACTGTTTACAGCCAAACACCAATTCAGGGTATAACAAACTTATAATCATATTTTTATTTTTATATTTGGTGATCCCAATTAAAAGGATGAAAACCATAATACCAGTATATATTGCAATTGGAAATATTACTGGATGACTGGACTGACTTTAGTGTTAGTCTGCTCTACAACAACCTCTTCCCTCCAGTCAGTATTAATTAACTGTATAGTTGTATTTTTATTTTATTGAATTTTACAGATATATATATATATATAAAACACTGATTCATTTACATTGTATCTTCACATAGTACACCCAACATATATAATGGAAGTACAAGTCAAATATGTAGAAAATAAAAGTTTAAATTTAAATATATAAAATGATTTCATGATATGATGTAGGAATTATTCCACAGAGATGAGATTCACGAAATTAGTACTATTATCAATGTCCTATTAGAAGGGTTATCTCAATTATAGACCATTCATCCAAAAATATTCTGTATATTTTATAATTTCAATATTAAGATATTTTCTATTATATTAGATTATGTATAATTTGAATGATTTAGATATAATGATAATTCAATATTTGTCTTTATTATAATCTGGAGATCATCATTTATTTCAAAGTGAACTCAAATTTTTATCTATACCTTCCAATAATATTCTATTTCAATAATAATAATATAACCTTCAAATCTGAACTTAAGAGATCGAAGTCATTTTTATACATTAAAAAATTTTCTTCAGTTAATAGCACTTATCGTATCACTACATTTAAAAAAAAATGCCAAACTTTTTTTTTATTTTCACCTGAATATATCACAGAAAAGTTTCTAAAATACTTGATAAAAATAACATTTAGACATTTGTTTAGTTTCAACTAATGTAATTATGTACAATAAAAGTTTTGTAATTTTTCTAAACTTAATAAATAACAGAAATCTACAACAAAACAAACAAACAAATATCTAATATCATGGCACAAGAAATATGTAAAAATCTAATAATACTTAAAGGCCCTAAATATACAACAATAAAATGTGAAATTTCTACTTCTTTATCTTTTTGTCCTTTTTATTATTTTTTCTTTTCTGAGATCAAAAAATGTCATAACAATATTTGTTTTAAACTTAAACGTATGATATCAAAATATAAAAACACCAAACTATTACCACATTATTATAACCCCCCCTCCCCCAAAAAATTCCAACATACAAGTCCAAAATATGAATTTTTTTAACACAAAACTTAATATAAAATTGTAATTTTCTATCTTCTAAATATTAAATCAACATAACATTACTTTAGAGAGAAAATTTACAAATGTGAAAACATGAAATAGAATTGCTGCCAAAATTGTACAACATGACCAAAGCCATATATTTAGTACATATATACATAACGATCATGTCTTTTCAGTATGCTCCGATGATCAACGATGTTTTTGGAAGTTCTCCTGTACATGCTTTGTTTAATAAGTCCCATAATTTCTGCCACGTCTGAGGATCGAATTCTGATTTACGTCCTTCTGCTATCTTTAAACAGTTACTTCCATCAAATGTTTGTGACTTCACAACATTTCGTAATTTTTTAGGGTCAAATAGTCTTAACATTTTTTCTATGAGCAAATAGTCCCTCTTTTCAATAGCATACATCAATGGAGTTTTTCCACTTTTCTTGTCCTAAAAAATAAAAGAATATTCACATTACAATCTTACAACTTAAACAATGCTCTATATCAATAAATAATTACATTTAAATTTTACTGCCACTTTCTTGATACAATCCTGACAAAACAGCTATATTCTCTTGTATAAAACCATTTATTATTACTAATTTTCCTATAAATTATGCCTTCATTTAAAACAACTCTAGACCAGTTTGATAAAGATTCTGCCATGAAACCTCGTTCAGTGTGATACTTTTAGACTTAAGTAGTTAAAATCTGAACACAGCCCACTCAAACGGGTCAAATTATAAGTATATGAAGTTACCTGTGAATTAGGGTCAGCACCAGCCTTTATAAGTGCCTCTATAGTGTTCATACTGTTAATATGCGTCCCTGTAGATGATCTCTTTGTTCCATGAGCAATGATGGCTGTATGTAAGGCAGTGTGTCCTGTAATGTAACAAATTATTACTGAGAATCTGTATGATATATTTCACCACGTTATAATTTTAAATCATGAGGAATGTTCAATTTTATTTTATGTGAAAAATATATGCATGGTTTAGAATTCATATGTACTTGTAAAACTTGCATTTCCACCTGTTTCTAAGGCTTGTACTGTAGTTTCCAACAAGTGAGTGTGTGTGTATGTATGTATGTCTACAATAAACTTGTTAATTATGTTCAGCCAATTTTTTAAGAATAATTTCAAATATTTGTTCTTTGAAAAAACTTTAATAGTTTTGAGAAATAACCCCCATTTAATATCTGATCTCTATTGTAATACATGTATCATATTCTTTTTATTATAGTGAAAGTGTTACCAATTATGAAAATTAAACACTATTTTGATCCTTGTCAAACCATTTGTATTCAAATTTCCTTTAAAATAGTATTTCTTCAAGTATTTTATATATTAATATATTTATTGTAATCATTGTCATATTTTTTGCAAGAAAAAATATAGTCTCAACTTTTTCTGCACTTATAATAACGAGGTCAAAATAATTATATCCTCTTCTTCTAACTTGGTAGAATATTTAATTTTTACCTTCCGAGTTATAAATATTTAGACTAATATCTCTGACACTTAGCAATTTCTTCAGTGTAGATAAACTTTCCTCACCACCGGCAGCTGCTACATGTATTGGGGCTTTCACTTCCATCGATTTCCCATCTGACGACATGGACTGAAATAAAACAGGAAATTATTCATCTTCACAAGTACTAGTATTTATTCTAACCAATGCTGAGTGACGCTTTTTCAAATTCATGTAAACTGTAATTGCATGCCAACTGCTGATCAATTTTCAAGAAATCCCTAAAAATCAATAAACCAAATTGAAATTTGTCACAAGATAAAATATGGATTTCCTGTAATATAGACTTCTTGGAAAATAATAACAGAATGTACTCATGTTTAATACAATCATTCAAGGTTAAATTTCCAAGAAAACATTCATTTTGGCAGATAACTGATTTTCTTATGACACAAAACACAGGTTGTAATGTAAATTTTTTCTAAAATCAAATATCTAAATTTAAAAACTAAAACCAGAGAAAAAACAATGATGTAATCTTTGTTTAATCCATTCCTGGTATCCATCCCCCAGTGATACTAACAAATTTATAAAGCTTTTCTCCAAACACTAAGGGTTTACACCAAATGTCCTATTATCTACCAGGATATAGAAAAGAGATTTTAACTTTATAATTTAATATTTTAAACTGCAGTCAACCAGTTTTATTGATTTGAGGGTAAAAATTTACCCAATTCACCAAATTTGAATATACACACTGAATGACCTAAGCCATTTTATTGGATGAGCACCATGATTTGGGAATCAACATTTACCTGAGTCAGCAATGTCGGATCAGGACAGAAATTTAGGACTTAACATTTACCTGAGCCAGTGAGTTTACATCAGCACTATGATTTTGCAGTAAACATTATGATTTACCGGAGCCAGTGAGTTTGGGTCAGCACTATGTTTTGCAGTAAACATTATGATTTACCGGAGCCAGTGAGTTTGGGTCAGCACTATGTTTTGCAGTAAACATTATGATTTACCTGAGCCAGTGAGTTTACGTCAGCACTATGATTTTGCAGTAAACATTATGATCTACCTGAGCCAGTGAGTTTGGGTCAGGACTATGTTTTGCAGTAAACATTATGATTTACCGGACCAGTGAGTTTGGGTCAGCACTATGTTTTGCAGTAAACATTATGATTTACCGGAGCCAGTGAGTTTGGGTCAGCACTATGATTTTGCAGTAAACATTTACCAGAGCCAGTGAGTTTTGGTCAGCACTAAGATTTTGCAGAAAACATTTACCCGAGCCAGAGAGTTTGGATCAGCACTGATTTTGGGGTAAACATTTACCTGAGCCAGTGAGTTTGGAACAGCACAATGATTTTGCAGTAAAAATTTACTGGAACCAGTGAGTTTGGGTCAGCACTATGATTTTGCAGTAAACATTTACCAGAGCCAGTGAGTCTGGGTCAGCACTATTATTTTACAGAGAACATTTACCAGAGCCAGAGAGTTTGGATCAGCACTGATTTTGGGGTAAACATTTACCTGAGTTAGTGAAATTGGGTCAGCACTATGATTTTGAAGTAAACATTTACCGGAGCCAGTGAGTTTGGGTCAGCACTATGATTTTTGGGTAAAGATTTACCTGGGCCAGCACTATGATTTTGGGATGAACATTTACCTGAGCCAGTGAGTTTGGATCAGCACCATTATTTAGGAATATTTCCACAATCTCTGGTTGATTTCCTAACACAGCCAGATATAATGGAGTCATACGCTTCTTGTTTTCCAGATCAATCAACCAATCCATTTTCTCCCTGTTTAATCTCTCCAGTATGGCCTGTACCATGTCAGGATCAGTTCTACAAGCTGCTACATGTAAATACCTACAAATACATTATAACTCATATATTTCGTTTATCACTTCAAAAATTTTAAAGAGTCCACAGATTATGAAAATTTGTGCTCAATTTGGTTCCCACAAACACTGACAAAATTATAATCCTGTATTGATGTAGTAATTAATTCTATTTATATGGTAATACATTTATTTATAGACAGAGATCATATATTTTTTTTAGTTTAACATGAAGCAAGTGTAACCTTTATAAATATGTACATTATTAAACTTACGTGTCACCTTCTTCGTCCTGTTGACTTATCTGTGCTGATGGAATTTCAGCTACCATCCTACGTGCCACATTTAACTTCTTGTTTCTTTGGCCTACAACAAATTTATTAATCATTACTTCTTCACTGATAAAGCATATCACTGATTTAGCCCTTTGTATATAAATAGTTTAGACATGGTGATAATGTCCATGTAAAACTAACCCCTTTCACTGTGTATATGTAAAGCAGAAATATATCAGTAATATAGAAAGAAAGTCTACAGCACCTTTATTTAATCTATAATAATCCTTTTACTGCCACATTATTTACAACACCTCTATATGAAGATACATGTATATGTTTTAATATGATTGATTATTGTTTTACGCCGAGCTGGTGATATCACAACGGATACTAATTTAAATGGAGTTGATTTATTTTAATATCACTGTATGTATACATTGCTCTACTTTGCATGTATAATGTACATTATCAAATACATATTTTACTTGCTGACTTCTATTAAACAACTTTAAAATGTCTCCAAAAAAATATTTCAGTTTGTTAATGATTACTCACCACTGGTCATATTGTTGGTCGGTGGGCGCTGTGTTACATAAATTGGAGTCTGTGAAGGAGTAGGTTTAACTGTCATAACCGGAACTGTTTCCGGCCTAACTATTTGTTTCTGAACACCATCTTTATTTTCACCTGGACTTGGAACAGGTTTCTTTCCAACTGGCTTCTCAGTTTTTGGAGCAATGTTACGAAAACCTTGTTTTTTCATAGTTTGGGGCGGTCCTTGTTGTATTATAATTATCTGTGGCTGTGTATAAGGTGGCATTGGTCCTACAGGTATGGGGCATCCCTGTGGTATCATGACAGGATTACCTATTGAATTAACAGGCATTGGATGAACCACAGCAGATGGCTGTGTTGGAGGAAGTATGATCTGTTTTGTCTGGATAGGTTGCTGACCAAATACAGTTGCTGATTGCGGCATTGAAATTTGTGTGGCCATTGTAGAAACTGGATGGTGGTTCATCGGTTGATTAAATTGCTGCTGCTGCTGCTGTTGTTGTTTTAACACTAGATTAGAAGACATGACTTGTTTAGCTATACTCATAGGTACGTCAGACATAGATTTATTTGATTTCTTGGAGCTGTCTTTTTTCAATTCTCCAAAAATAACTGACTCAGCATCTTCTAGTTCCTTCTCTCGTCCTGAAAAATAATCAGACTTTGTCGAAAGATTTGAACATCCCATATAATTCATCTGTGCTGGCTGCTGAAAATTTCCTTGAATTTCTGGCATGTTACAATTGAATTCATGTGGTGGAGATGCATGGGCCACTGACTGGGGAGAGGGCATCTCCTGATAAGGACTACCATAACTCATGCCACTAACTCCACTGTCAGTGGCATCACTCTTGTTGGACGGAGGGCCACCATATGGACTGTGACTCTGTTCTTCCATTATATTGTCCTCCTTAATCATCTGAGTGTACATAGTATTGTTGACGGGAATATTATTCATGGGATCAATATTACACGTAAATTCTTGTCCAAGGTTTGGATAAGGTGCTGATTCAACAATCCCAGATATATCCAGCAGTTTGTCATTAAAATCAAAAGGGTTAATGACTTCATTTTGTTGTATGACTGGGGAAGGTGATTTGATATTGACAGTTCCACCACCAAACTGGTCTACATTTTGTATAGTCATCATCTGTGGCATATCAGGCAAATTAAATTCACCTACAGGTCTAATATATTTGTGTGGTTCACTCTCCTCACTATATGTACGTTTGTTACAGATAAAAGACTTTCTTTCAGGCTGCTGATTTGAACAGTTGAAATTGAAACTGCTGTCATATGAGAAACGCGCCACACCTCCATTAGGTCCTCTTGCTTTCAAGTCTTGACTTTTCTGTATTCCTGTATCATTTTCTGATTCACTCTGACTTCTCGGACGTTTCCCATCCTCCTCCACAGTAATTTGTCTCTGCACTGTGTTTGTATCCTTCTGTTGCTCAGATATCTTAATATCAGAAACTTTATCTTCTTTTCCATTTGATATTTTAATTTCTTTAACCTGACTAGTTAAATTGTCAATTGCTTCATCTGTTGTATTTTTCGCCTGTTCTTTTTCCAGGTTATCTGCCTTTTCTGTCTGTTCTTCTTTGGTCATATTTCCTGACAAATTGTTCTTCTTTTCAAATGTTGCTTGATTATCTATAAAAAATAAATAAATAAACAATTGGTACTGTAACTAATTGATAACTAGCAAAACATATTTATGTTGTGAAAAATCACAAAGACAGGTATAAAATTAGTTTTATTTATATCATTTTAAATCCAATATTTTACAGGATTGATTGATTGTTGCCTAACATCCAGTGGCAAATATTTCATGGGGGCCTCGGGGGCCGAGTGATCTAGGTTATTCGTCATAACAACTCATGCAAATAATGTAGGAGGAGTTGCAGACAACACTTAGAACGAAGTCCAAACAGCCACATCTTTTAGATGTCTTGTCCAAACAGAAATTTCTGATAATATGCACATCTTCATAAAGTGATCTAACACTCGAGAAAGTTTCATGAGAATCCTGAAAGAAACGTAGGAGGAATTGCAGACATTATTTTGGACAGACTGAAACCTATACCCCCCCAAACTTTGTTTGCAGCGGGTATAACAAATAAGAAATGAGCTGCGGTATGCCTTTAACTATGGGATGGCAACAATCAACTATATTGGTCTGTGGGGATATATTTTACAATTCACACTTCTATTCCAGAACCCTCTGTTTAACAATCCTAAAAACAGTCATGAAAATTCCAAAAAAAAGCCAAATGAAATTAATTTACATAAGGTTGTTTATGATTATATACATGTAAACACATATGAATATATAATATAGGATTAGGAAGATGACATGACAAGATTTACCCTCCAGCTATCTAAAGATCATTGAAGAACAGTATTCTTCTGTTACAATGTCTTTTTACAGTCAATGACACTTCAGTATACTACCGATAACAAGTGACTGACCAACCAAAAAGTATCCTGATATATATATCCCATCTTGAACAAGTAAAATCACACTAATTGAAAGGGTACAAGTCCACGCCAAGACAAAGGAATTGTTTTCCAGACATATTTTATTAATTTGTACCTCAGACACATAAATGTCTACAGTAGTTTGGTATAATAAAGCTCTAGGCAATTGAAAATTAATTTGACAACTTTGTGGGTGACTCATTAGTCTGCCAAAACACCTCTTTGTCAATTACTCCTTTCTATATTCTGTTTCAATCCAATTAATCTGTGGCCACTTAACTAATCCTTGGGAAAAAGTTTGGTAAAATCTGTTTCTAGCTAGTTAAAATAATACATCATTTGTCTAGTAAAAGGAACTTAGAAAAACTATCATTTTTCTAGTCTCTGAATGTCTAGTACATGATGAAGTTTTTTGTGCAGATTTCTGATACTAAATTATTCTTGTTTTAAACATATCCCATCATCAAATATTAATGTATGATATAGGTGTTAATTGTTCTCAGAGTACAATGTAAAAACTGGACTATTATAATGTCCTCAAATTACATGTACAGGTATACTGATCTTCCTGAGACCATACCTGTACCTACAGCAGATCAGGGGACACCATACTGGGATAAATGGGAGACATAGTTTCTTTAGTAGTCATAAGGCTGAGGGAGAAGTTATGTCTACATGTACTTGATATTATGAAAATTTCAGTACAAATTGAATAAAAATATTGTCAATTCAATGGGAAAGTCTTCTTATCGTTGTTTTGGGGGAGAAGTGACTTTTCCCCAGAAAATTGCAAGTGTGGTGAGCCTTGGCAGAATACATATGTATAAAACAATTCTTTATTGTTTTGATGCCACTTTATGCACCACAATACAAACAAAACAATAAATAATTTACACAAATATTTTTCCTTTTTGCATTTACACCAAAACATCAAAACATATATACTATTCAATAAAAACTTATCCAAACATATGATCAAACAGTTTGACAAAATCTTCTGACAGTGAACATATATATATGTTAATATAAATTACGGTTTTCCATGTAATGTTTAATGGGGATTTACCTGGGGATATTTTGTTTAAATTTTTATTTTTAATTACTTTTTACCTTGGTTTAAGGATAAGTATTCATACATATGTAGGGCAACATGAAAAATACTCAAACTTTTCCTGTGAAATGTTTAATTATCTGAGAGTTGGAAATAAAAAAATCTGCAGAAAACAAAACTTTTTATCTGTATTACACCTATTGCTATTAATAATGATACCAGCAGATAAAACAGCAAGAATGAGGTGTTTTCCAGCATCAATTTTTTTTAATGGTACCAATTCCATATGCACTTTAAAGACGTGATTTGTTTCACTTTTATGTGAAAAAGTTATGTCCCTGAAGTAAATCTAATTAATACATTATAGCAGTACATAGTACCGTGACAGAAAATATTAATTAATCAAATGAAAAACAACATTTTCCTCAACAATGCCATTACAACAAAAAGCCTTCAGGGAGAGGAAACAAAATTAACAAAAATAATGAATATTAAGTAGGTGTACAGGTAGAAACACACCTGAACAGGTAAATCAATATAAATACCTGATCGTCTGTAAATAAATTATCACTTAATGTCGATGCTTATGCCTTGTGTTCCGTACTGAATTTACAAGTTTCCTGTTATAGTATAAAACTATAATGACGGCTAAAAATAAAGTCTATCCTATGATATAACAGATATTTTGATTGGTTACGGAGTACCCAATGACAGTCAATTTCAGGAAAGCTTTGTTTACTTCATATTGATTACCAAAGAAAAAGACCCTTTCGATATCTAAAATTAAACAATATCTTTTAAAATTTAAATCTTTGGAATTCCTTACTTGTCTGTTTTGTTTTCATCTTCTATTTTTTCTAATTTTTTTTTCAAAAAAATTTTCATGCAGGTTTTTTAATATGAAAACTTATAATTAAATTAATTTTAGATACATAATAATATAATTTTAACAGGTATACTGTAAATAAATAAATACATAAAAAAACTGGGTAGACCAGACTGTTGTTTAGCATAACTGTGTTATAGATTTTTTTTATAAATGAACTAATAGACACAATAACAATTTTAGCTGGAATTATTTTTACAGGGTTCATTCCAATAATATAAATGTCCCATATATGTAAACAATACTAATCAGTCTATCAAAGGTAGGGAAAATAGACACTTGTTACATACTTATTCAACATTTTTCCAAGGCAAAAGTATCAGTACTATTATTTATTCTGTGCCTATTAAAACTAAAATATCATAAATAAATAAACTAATTCAGAGAATATAATTTGACTACAGACCATATTTTTCTTTAATTTTCCTAAAAAAGAACTGATAATATCACAACCAAAAATCAATGTATGTAAAAATATCACAACCAGACTATACAATGTATGTAAGAAATGTAGCTGACCATTCTAAATATTTTCAAGAAATAGAGCTGAAAATTCTGTTACTTTTGCAGGTAAGATGGTAATAATGGTGATGTTTTTTAATCAATAAAACATAAAGGTGTAAAATTACAGTTTTTCAAAATGTGTCCACTCTTGTTTTCTGTGTATTTCAAAGAAGACCATAAAATATTCTTGAGATGCAAAAATATATAGGTAAATTATCTCCCCATGATATTTCTTTTGTTGTAAAGATTTCAGATTCTAATATATAACTAGAGGCTGAGAGGGCTGAGCCTGTATCGCTTACCTGGAATTAAAGCTGTTATTATTGATGTACCTCAGAGAGGTCACTTTTCTGACTATCCTTATGAAGTGTGGTAAGCATTGTAGGGACCAAATTTTTGTGCATCAAGGTCCTTCTATTTACAGGTAAGTATATTCTAAAATTCAGTGGTTCTCCAGAAGGTTTTTGGATGTATTTCCAATAGGGTCTAAATCCTCTGCTGGTGGCCATCTTGAATGAGGGATTGGCACGTTATGAGGAACGTTCATGCCATATTTGGTTTCAAGCAATTCTGCAGTTCTGTAGATTATTGTTATAAGCCATAGACATTCTGTCAAGTTTGGCTCTAATTGGCCTAGCAGTTTTTCTTTTAAGTCAACCAATCAGAAACAAGAATTGCCCATGGTGTCAATGTCTGTCACCAGAGAAAAAAAAATTTTAATCAACCAACGAGAAACAAGAATTGCCCATGATTGCCATATTTGTAGTCCGATCGGGGCGAAATGAGGAACCTTTGTAAAAAACCGCCGTTTCACCAAAGAAGTTTTTTGAAAACTCAGCCAATCAGAAACAACAATTGCCCATGGTGGCCATGTTTGTTATGAGCAAACTTTATAATTACCTTATATAGATGCTTCCTGCCAAATTTAATTACATTTGGCCAGTGGTTTCAGAGGAGAAGATTAAAATGTGAAAAGTTAATGGACAGATGACCATTTGGCCAGGTAAGCTAATAATGAATTATCAGTTTTGCCATGGTGTTTCAAGATTAAAAACTAGAAAATGTGTCTATAAGACATGGATGCCCCGCCCTAAAAACAATATAGGTTTTCATTTGTAATAATGCCTAAATAGGAAAGAAATGGACCCAAACATAAACCTTAAGCAAAGTCATTCGACCGTGAAATGTAGGTCAATGTGACCCAAATATCACTGAATAGCATAGTACTATACAAGAGGACTGTAGTGTAGTAGTGAAAAATCATTGATATATTACCAGAAGATTCTGATTAATTGACCCTAATGTAGTAAATTTAAACCAAAGTCACTGAAAAATGATCATGAAATGTAGCTCACAGTGACCCAAGTGTTGCTGAACTGTAGTGGTGAAATATCATTGATATGTTACTATAGGTTTCTGAGAAATGAACCTAAACTCAAAACTTAACCAAAGTCACTGAAGCATGAAATGTACGTTATAGTGACCCAAGTGTTGTTGAACTGCATTGTACTATACAAGAGGACTGTATCATATATACTACTATAGGTTTCTGAGAAATGAACTAAACGCAAAACTACCAAAGCCATTGAAGCATGAAATGTAGGTCATACGACCCAAGTGTTGCTGAACTGCGTTGTACTATACAAGAGGACCGTTGTGGTGAAATATCATTGATATATTACTATAGGTTTCTGAGAAATGGAGCTCAATGCAAAACTTAACCAAATCGGGACGTACGTATGGACGGACAAGGGTAAATCTACATGTATATGTAAGTTTTCTATACATGTAGATCTATGAAGGACCAAAAATGTTTTGATTGGACAAATATTCTTGATAATCCAGAATATCTGGAGAATTTATCTCCTCTAATTTTTCTTTTGTACAGTTGTCTCCCTATGCCACATTATCAGGTTATTTATGTAGAACCGTTTACTCATAACACACACCAATCATGATTTTCTACAATGAATATACATTTGACATCAATTTCACCACAATTTGCTACATTCTTCTTCTAAACAGAGGAAACTTTAGCCATTGGCAAACTGGCAATCTTTGTCAATAAGAGCTTTGTCAAACACTTTGCCACAAACTGCATTTGAACTCATAACCTCATTGTTGACATGTGATCACTTGTAGTTAATACAAGTTACAAGTATCCATTCAGAAAACTTGGCCATAGAGATTTATGACGTACCTGCACAGAATATAAATGTGCACTCAGTTGGCAATGATAGTTGAGGTTGCTTAGGGTAGTGGAAACACAGAATTTTGTATTTAGCTTTATAGAAAATGGCTATGCTTGGTTCCACAGTTAACTGGAATCTACAACTTTAGCAATGATAAATTTATAAAGTATGTTCCCTTTTGGATTCTCAACACAAGAATAAACTTTTAATTTGGAACATTACATTTACTACACAGTTACTTCTATCTAATTAGTTATTTTGGCAGCTTACACTTTTAAAGCTTGATTTTATTCATTCTGAATGAATTAAATAATTTATTTCCTGATTACTTCAATAAAATCAGTAAACTGTACTTTTGTACAGTTTTTCACATTTCCTTTCATTTACAGTTTGTTTAATGTTTTATGTTGCATGTACCTCTTCAGTTCAGTTTGGAGGTTATGATTTCAAGTTTTACTAAATTCTCATAAACTATAAATATTTTTATACTGAAATTAAAAGAACATTGGAAATAGTTGTCATTTTGTTAGCACTATAATGAAATAAGTTACAATCTCTTATTGAATTAATATAAGTAGAATTTTCTGTCCTGAAAATCTAGGATATCTGAGGTGATTCCACATTGTATACATTTATATTCTGTGGTGCAGGTACTTTATAAATCTCTATGGCCAAGTTTTCTGTATGGATAGTTGTAACTTGTATTACAAAATATTAATGTTGATTAATATGTTAATATCACCTTAATTGGCTTAATGACAATGAGAACTGTTTTTACTCTGTATCCACCTATAGGAGATGCTGGATTTCCCAAATGTTATGCAGGATATTTTGAGCTTCCAAAAAAAAAATTGGTTAAACAAACATGTGGATTTCCAGACTTATTTTGCAACTTTCAAAATTTGTTCTTGGGAAATTATCCTTACTTTCAAAAAAGGGGGGGTAGCTGGTACAGACTATTGAAAAGGCCCATTTGAATAATGACAAACAAAAAGCTTGCCAATCTTGGCTACTATACTGAGTAATAAAGTAAAAGTGAAAGCAGAAGAGGCTGCTACTCGATAATAATCTTATCCATAATGATATAGAAAAAGCCTGTGGTCTTTTCCCGCGAAGTCCTGTCAATGTATGAATTGACAGTAATAATAATGTTTACAGCATATAGAATATAATTATCCATACCTTTTTCTGGAGCAACAGCTCTGTTGTCTTCGTTTTTCACTTTCATCTTTGATTCTTTACAACAATTATGAGTGTCTTTCATTCTATAAAATATTTCGACAAATGTCAATCGCCGAACGATAAATAAGCCGGAAGTTATAACTATTGGTCCATATGAAAAACACGTGGTTTACTGACTTCATTGGGGAATTTCCCATTGAATATTTCCCACTGATAACCAATCACCGACGCCGTTTCTTTTGTTCTATTTATAGCCAAAATCTCAACTCTATTTGAGAAGTGCTTTGTGTCAAAAAAGAATAAGTGCCCAAGAACTAAAAATAGAAAGGGGCTGATATATCGATATAAGAAACCCTATATAGAACGTTCACAAAGAATATGTGAAAAAAGTTCGTCAAATCAAACAGAAGATGAATTTCATTTTATAATTAATTACCCATTAATAACAACACAGAAATCATGTTTAATAATATAGGTGAGCTTTGTACAAAATTTAAAGATCCTCCAAATGAGGTAAATTATATTGCTTTTTACAAATGAAGATATATCAGTACTCAAATTTCTGGGGAAATATATTATTGATTGTCTAAAGACGAGGTTAATAACTCTGGTCTTGTCCAACATAGTTTTTTATTTTATTTTCATTGTAATTTATGCTAATGAATCAACGTTTGTTGTATATGTTGCTATATCTTGCCCCTGTGGGGGCCTGTGATTGGAACAATAAATATTTTTATTCTCATTCTTAATAAGAACAGCAAACTTCAGCATTCACATCAACAATAAAATATATATGCACAATTTTATATAATATACTTCAAATAATATCAGTTTAAACTAATTAAGACTTTCTCCTAATATCAAGACCTAAAGTTATTAATGAAATCTCCCAACACTTTAAAAAAAATTCAAATTTTCTTTAGTAAACAGCCAAATAAAAGCAATATTTTCATTCAATAATTGTGAATTTTTGCAAAAACTTGATATTTTGTTTAATAATTCTAACCTTATTGTAGAGTAAAAAGTACATTCTAATATAAAATGTATCTCATCCTCTATTTTATTGAGAGTACATAATTTACAAATTTTTTGTGATCGGCTTTGAATATACACTTTTGAATATCTATCAGTTTCAATTCTAAGCGGATGTGCACTTATTCTTATCTTACTAATTGCCCGTCTAATACAAATCTCTTTTATTTCTAAATATTTTTCTTTGCCAAAGGAACTTTTTATGGAAAAGTAAGTATGAAGTTTACCCTTTTCTGTTCGTAAAATCTCATCTCTATATGAAACCCAAAATTTTCTAAAACTTGAGCATAGTTTTTTTCTGAACCATCTTCACCCACTAACTCTTTCCAACATTAATATTCGATATATACAGTTCTTTTTATATAAATTTAATGCTAGAATACGAAGTGCTAATATTTTTGTCATGGATTCTCTTATTACAGATATAAGCATCATATAAAAGTCCTTCCTTCAGATTTTCTCATCTATAGTAATATTTCAACAAAAACAGAACAACTAAAAAAAATAAAGTTGCTGGATTTTTTATTTACAGGAAGTAAATATTTTTGAAACTTTGTATGAGATTTCTCAAATACATCATTTGAAAATATCTTTTATAACAAATAATCACTGTTTTCCATCAAATTCAAAGTTAAATTTTATATCATCAGTGTTTACCAGGTTTATTATATATCATAACCTTTGTTTTATTTAAATTGACATTCAAACACAAATTTGAGCAATAAATCTGAAGTTCATTTAACCTCTCTTGTAACCCAATGTGTGTATTAGAGAACAAAACAATGTCACAAGCATACATAAGGCAATCAACTCTACGACTTTTTATATTAACAAAATCTTTACAATTAGTGAAAGCTTTCGAGGTCATTTATGAAAAATTTGAATACGTTAGGCTAAAGACATCACCTTGCCTTACACCTATACAAGACTCAAATAATGAAGTTAGTTTACGGCAAACCTTTAAACACAGTCTATTTTTACAATACACATCTTTAATAATCGAATAAAAGTTGCCTGATATGTTCTTTTTTAGTAATTTAAATAAATAAATACCTGAATGAATGAGTGTGTCAAATGCTTTTTTTTAGAAAAATGAAACATGAATATAATTTTCCATATTTTGGTTAATATATTTATCTATCAATGTTTTTAAAACAAAGTCATGATCTGAAGTTCTTGCCTTTTTACTAAATCCTATTCATCCATAAATTTATCTAAACGATGGTTCAAAACAGAGTTGAATAATTTACTAATACATGAGTTAATCGCTATTCCTCTATAGTTTTCTGGTTTACTAGAACCACCACTTTTAAAAATTGGATATAAGTATGCAGATGACCATTGTGAATGATAATATCCTGAGAAAAAACAACTTTGTTAAATAATTTTTGTAGGAGAGGACAAGTGTTGAAGACCCTGCTTTTAACATTTCAGAAGGAATACCATCCAATCCAGATCCAGATGCTTTTCCATTTTTGGAATTTGAAAGTGCATCATGGATCTCCTTTGTAGAATTTTCATAATCCAAATCACCTGACTTGTTATTTTTTTTCCATCTTATCAACTATTTCCTGGATTTCTTGTATCCTAGTTAAGTTTTGTTTTGGAACCCGATTAAGTTCTGAAAAATATTTGAACCATTCATCTGATTCAACAGATGAAGATTTATCGTCAGTGATTTCTTTCAATGAATTGACCAATTTCCAATATTTTTTGGGGTTATTAACTCTTAAATTGTCTAGCATATCAAGTATTGTTTGTTTAAAATACCTTTTCATACATTTCCTAAGTACTAGCCTGTCAACGCTGGGCACAGGAATCGGAAGTTCTATCAATAAAATTCTGTAAATAATAAAGTCGACTAGAGAAGCTCTATTGATAGTCGACTTTATTATTTACAGAATTTTATTGATAGAACTTCCGATTCCTGTGCGCTGGGGTTGTGAGTTCGAATCTCACCTATGGCGGGTGTGTTCGACTCCGATCTTAATTGACAAGGATTGCCAATTTTCCTACCGAAGGAACTCGGTACTCCGGCTTCCTCCACCAATAAAAACTGGCCGCCGCGAAACAGCCAAATGTGCTGAAAACGGCGTTAAACCCTAACTAAACAAACAAACAAACATTTCCTAAGTTTATTATACTCTCTGTAACACTTGTAAAAGGATCCTCTAATAATAGGGTCAAATATTGATTATTCTGTCTTTATGGGTGCTGTGAGTAGCATTAAAATATTTTGTATTTGTATTTGTTTACGGTCCGGGTCGACCGTAGATATAATTTGATTGGCTTGTTTGAACAGTTTTAGTGAGTTAATATGTATTCGGTCTTCTACACAGTTGATAAGTAGAGCCGAGAAATGGGTTTGGCTCCAATAAACCGGGGTTCCACCCCCCCCCCCCCCCCCGAAGTGTTTTTTAGGTTAAGTCGATGCAGATCCGAAAGTTTTTATATTTTAACTTTTTTGTCTTTTCTTTTCTTTCTTTTTTTGTTTGTTTGTTTTTTTTTTGTTTTTTTTCTGTTTTGGGACCTAATTTTCGTACGAAAATAAAAACAAAAAGGTTGAAGATATTGTTTGTTCCAAAACTTTCCATAAACTTACTATTTGCTAGAACTTTCATCCGTGAAATGTTTTCGCCGGACACACTATATGACGCGGTAATTGGGTCATAAATATTTATTAATGCCTAGGCATAAATCGATTTAATATGCCTAGGCATAAATATTTATTTATGCATAGCCTTAAATGGATTTATGCCTAGGCATAAATAAATATTTATGACGCACATACCGCGTCATACACACCAGTTGTTCATTTGATTGCCATCTTTATAGCTGGATCTTATTCATGTAAAAATGACGATTCACGTCAATGGTGGCATTATATATAGCTCACTTGGCACTTTGGTCCAGATCAGCTAATAAAAATGTTAAAATGCAATTAAGTTCTGTTAATTTACTAAGTTCATACCAATTAATAATCAATGAAGAAACATAAAAAGGTAAACAGGATTGAGCATACTAAATGTATCGCTTGTACTAGTGTGCACATGGTCACACAATAAAGATTATCTGATACCCGATATTGTAACGTTAGCTCAAAGGAAAATGTATTAACAGAAATAGTTATGGTCAGGTGACATTTGTCTGAAAAGTCTGACGCATGTCACTCAAGCCTAAAATTGTGTCAAAGGTCAGCTGCTAGGTCTCCGACAGGTGTGTACTCATCAAAAAGTATCAATAAACCAAAATTGGTTGGTCTACATATAACATTTGTTGAGAAATAGACTTATCTGTGTCGGAAAAAGTGATGAGAGTCGCTCAAGTCCTGCACTCAAGCATGAAACTTGTGTCAAGGTCGCGTGACAGACTGACCCCTACTTGCCAAGAAGTATCCGCAGACCAAAAAATGGTGGATATGTATTAGACGTTTCGCGCGATGTTCGTACACATTAGGGTAACGTTACGTCGTCCGTCACAAGCGACGTTTTTCAATGATGAAAGTTAAATATGTTCTGCTTTTACACATTTGCACGTTAAAATAATAATTGAAATACCAAACTCGTACAAAATTTAATATACCTCAATAGAAATAACTTGGTTTCTCATTTTCGACGATCACCAATAACTTAAAACCATTTTATCAAGTTTTATCTCCTTTTATTTTTTTCTAAATTATGTACATAAACAATATCCATCAAAAATAAAACCAAAACAAAACCCAAAAAAGATTTTTTTTTAAATCTCACACTCTCCCTCCTTTTTTAAATTTGTAAATAAAGTAACAAACATTTCTACCAGCATAACTTTAATCATTTTACAAAACTGTATAATTACACTAACAATCACACAGCCTTTAGCATGGTTTAATAAGATTAATTACAGATTAAGATAAATAATGTATAAAAACTAAACTGGATAAAAACACTTCATTTTTATATATTTAAAAAAAATAGTTAATTCATTTGATTTAAAGTACAAAATGGTTAACATGAAGCAGAGCATTCATTCATCGAATAGAATAAACTTCAAAAATAACACTAGACGTGACACGGTTTCTACAAATTAATGAAAAGTAAAGTCCCATCACCACATGTATTCGAAAAAAAACTAATAACAAGTATCAATGTTTTTTTTATTATTTATTTAGTCTTTTATTTCTTACGATGTATTAAAACAAAACGATTTTAAGAAACTTGTACGACGTCCGATTTAGACGTTATTTTAAGAAAATCGCCTCTGTGACATTTTTGTCACTATTTTTGAGAGGCATATAATTTTCTTACTGTTCATGTTAAGTTCATAAGTTTAGTTTTTAACTAAAGAAGACGAAAATAACATTTTATTACTGGATTTGAAATGTGCTTAAACTAACCAAAGTTAACCCAGGAAAGAATATAAAACGTTATTTTTCGCAGTGTTTTAAAAAAAATCACAAGTGTGACATTTGATTCACACAAAATGAAAGTGTCATGATTTTTCAATGATTGACTGAAAATATATGTCCATTGAAATTTTTTATCTGCTTGAAAGTAACATTTGATAGATAAAGCGATTTTTAACAGACGGCCAGAAATTTGTCTTTTTTCACACAATATTAAGGATGACTCGGCTGAATCGCAAAAAGTTGCATGGGACAGGAAAACTTTGTGAACTTAAATTGGCTTATCTGTTTATGACGTCATCATAACGTCACAACAAGTTACGTCAGAAAATTTTGCCACTGTGGCAGCAATGTGGCAAAAATTTGGGGATATGCGTCCAAAAATAAAAATACAAGACCGACTTAAAGTTGAAATATTTTTGATAAATGTTACCTGGGACAGCAAACATTTTCCCGTAAATCTATCTTTAAATGCGCGTAATATTTATGTATAACAGTTTATTAAAATTTAAACAAGTAAAATTGGGCGTCCTATTTAAGATCTACAAGAAAATATATATATATTGGCATACATTTCTATAATTTCTTAAAATTCTGGACAGTTTTATAGCAGAACACGTTGTATGTCTTCAAAGGCATGAACATCGCGCGTAACGTCTTACAGAAACAGAGAAATGGACTTTATCTTGAAAATAGAACACAAATCACTCAAGTGTGAAATTCAAGTCAATGTCTAAAGGCATGTACCCAGCAGAACTATTTATAGACCAGATATGATGGGTCTCGGTATTACAGTTGTTGAGAAGTGGACTTAATCACGAAAAAGTAACTCAAGTCACTCACGCATGAAGTTTATGCCAAGGTCGAGGGACAGGTGTCAAACTCGCATATACCCAAATGAACTAAAATAGATATAATATGATGGGTCTCGGTATTACAAATTTAAAGAAATGGACTCAATAGGCGGCAAATGTGATGCAAGTGATTCAAAGATGAAATTCAAGTGAAGGTCGGATTACTGGTATCAGATAGGAATGTACCCAACAAGAATTATCTATAGATCAAAATATAATTGGTCTACGTATTATAGTTGCTGAATAATTTATTCAAGCATGAAATTGAGGTCAAGGTCCGGAGACAGGTGTCAGACTGACATGTACCCACTAAGAACTATCTATAGACCATATGGTGGGCCCGGTATTACTGTTGCTGAGAAATGAACTAAATCAGGAAACTTGGACGCAGATTTTACAAATGTTAATGAAGTCAATGAACCATGAAGACAAGTATACCGCTGGAAAGCTTGCATCATAATGTATATGTGGACCAAACATCTTAATTGTTTGCAAAGTTAATGAGATTAAACAAATATGACGCGGAATCATGGTCATAAATATCGCATGCGTGACAAAAATTAATTTGAGAACAACTGTCATAATCAGATAAAAAAGGTAAGGGTCAGAAACCGTTTATCCAAAAAGAGATGTTTTTTTAAATTTAATTCAAATTCCTTTATTACTAATTCATATTCATTAATTACATTAAAAAATACCCAAATTTACTTTTTCTAGATTCGTATGATCTCTATATCTGGATCATGAGTAACGAAGACAATAGCTTTTTATCTATTTTATGTGAATATCTTGCTAATGGTCTGGAACTAAGGAAAACTAAGGAAAACCAAAAAAATATGAATATTTAATATCATTATTATCTCCCTTTGATCACTGACCCTTTCCTCATACAGTTGACATATAAGCTATATGTTCTTTTAATTGCATTGTAATGTTTTGTTCTTGTACTGTTTGTGTTATGCTCTTTATGGGCCCTATAATTTGGAACTAAAACTTATTATTCATTTATATAGACCTATTAACAAATTTTAACGGATTTTCCTACTCTGTTATTAGTTAGTTTGGCAATGTACGGCGGGTGGACGATCTACCCCAAACTGCGATAAAAAAAAATAATTACAAAAATCAACTATTAAAAATTCTAAATGTACCAATCGCTTTGGGAACGTTCTATCGAATCTATGGTGTTTTGGTTTTTATCTGTATTGGTTTTTATTTCTATCACGTGACATATCATATGATCGTGTGTTTCTAAAGGCAACTATACTCTGGGTCAGGTAAAGCTGCCGCACTTTGAATTGCCATATTTTTTATTTGCGGTAAAAACCGTCCAAATTATCAGTGCAGTATGAAAGATTATGGTTATTCCAAGTTATATTTCGTATTGGCACACTGATTTCCCCCTAAGATACCTTCGAGATTGTCGTTCTTTAATCCTTACGGAGATTTTCCATTATAAAATCGGCCATGTTTTAGCTCCTAGCAACAGCAGGGATATTGTTGTTTTTGTACTTCCGTGAAAGTCCGTAAAAACTCGGTAGCCAATCAATAATCAATTTACCGATCCGTGCGTAATTTCGCGCCATTTTCAAGAAAATTTTACTTTCGGTTTGCAGACGAGGGATTTAAGCGTGTTTGGAGTGATTTGAGCAGTCAATACACACTATCTGTGGTAACGTGCACATTTTTAAGGTATAGTGACGTATAAACCAACTATGTTTATTAATGTTATGATATTTATCTGGAAATAATTAATACAAAGTTTTGATTTTAAAATGATAAATTCAAATGTCATATTTGGTCATATTATTAAGAACACGACCATGTTCACAGTCGCAGATATACAAGCTACAAAATACTCTACTGACAATCCGGACATTGGACCTTAGATCAGAATTGATCACAGAAGTAAATAAAGAAATCAGTTGATTTTCTGTCCTAATCGTCATATGTGCTGTACGAATTTGAATTTTATAATCGATCGTAAGACACTTGTTTTTTATGTAGTATTTCTGATCATGTCCAGAGTGAATATGAGAGTAGCGGAGTCTCCTTTGTGGTTCAGCTGGATGGGTGCATTCAGATACAATTGCACCACCTACTGTCAAGTAAGGGTATTTATTAGCCATTCCAATGAATTAGCGATTTGGGTACGAGATCTAATGTTTACAATCGCTGTTTCTGCCCAGTGCTGCACCTAGCATTAACTAGAATTGCTATATTTATATTTTATCCTGCAATCAAACCATTTCCGGTCTAATAAAAGGGGTAGAATAAATAGCCGTATTAGGTCAGTGACCTAATAAAGTCTACTGGCACTTGTTTACATGAAGAGCACGAGGAGTGTAGCGAATGTACCAGATGACGTCGTGGCGTTTCCCGTGTTTTCACTGCAGTTGAATTTCAACTTCAAACATAATTTTAAGGCATATTACGCATCTAAAGGGGATTGCAGGATAAAGACAATACAAAGTCATTGTCGGAAAATATGAAATTTATTTGGGCTCGCTGCGAAACTTGGGGAAAAGGCTTACTAAAGCTCGCCTTTTCTCATGTTTCTAAAACTCGGCCATATAAATTTTATATTTTCCGACAATGACTATGTATTGTATATTTCCATGTGACATAAGTTGTGTGCCAATAAAAACTGTATATTTTCTACCTATGCCTATGGTATTATCTATTGGTTCTCTGCTATATTAGCAAACAAAATGCATATTAACTGTATATTTAAGGCCACATCAAATTGATTTTCCATTCTTGGATTTTTGGGTGAAAAATAGGTGAGGAGCGAATTTTTTTTTTTTTGTTTGTTGAAGACTATTTCTTTCTGGGCGTAGATTAAATTTACGTGCGGCACAATTAAAATATTGCAAAGAATGGAAAAAAATGCCAATTTTTTAACCAAATATTATGAGCGGTCAAACATTTTTTATTTTCAATTTCTTGAAAGATGATGAATTTGGGGCGTATTAACAGCATTTTTCATACATGAAGTGGCAACAAATTTCTTTTCTCAAATTTACAAAGTCCAAAACTCAGAGCTGCGAAACCCAAAGAACTAAAAATAGATTTGTTGTGGCCTAAATTTATATGATATGTGCAATTTTTTCTTTTGTTTAAGGAGAGAACCCTATAGGGTCTTTCAAACAAAAATTATTGGAATATTCTTTTCTTTCTGGTTTGAAAAGTTATATTTGAAAACAAACTTTGTAACAAACAGTTGTTCAGCACACTTGCACCAAAAATGAAAACAATAAACCAGGCAGTGGTTTTTTTTAAGGAAACCTCTTGTTCATAATTATTTCTTTTTCACAGGGTGCATCTCAAGTTTTCAGATACTGATATAGGACTGGAGATCCTACATGTAGTTGCTTCCATCCATCAGCATAAATGATATAAGGTAAAATGCCCAAACAAAGTTTGAGAATTCTTGACTTTGCTGTTTTTTATTATTCTTTCTTAGCAACTTTGAACTTGTCCAGGCTGTAGTTCAGATAACTGTATAAAGAAATTTTCATAAAATTTCACATGGTAATAGCTTAGCCTAGTGGTGTCAAATGTTAAAGGGGGGAGGGGTGCCCACCCTTTCAAAACCCATAAATTTTACATTTTTTGCAATATTTGATTGAAAATGGCTTCATTCTCCATCTTATATTTATATATATATATATTCTTATTCCTTACAAGTGATTTACATTGGAGGAAAGGGGGAAGGGGGGCTTCCTTCATGTTCATTCATTGATGTATATGGGTAGGGGGTGTGTGTCAACCACTCAAAATAGATTTGTCTTTGTCACTTTGAAACCTTTGAGATCTCCACTCAAAAACCATATATGTTATTACTCCTTATGGGATGATTCATGCATTGATGAATATTGGTGATCCTTGGGTTGTATGCTCTGCCCTCTTGAAATACATTTCTCTTCATAATTTGGAAATCTTTGAGATCCCATCAATTTAATTTATAAAAATTCTTGATGCATTCATATAAATTTTTTTTTGGGGGGGGGAGGGGGGTCCTCAAAATCACATTTTAATGAATGGGAAATTTAATTGGAATTCCAACCCTAAAATCCTACAAGTCTGCTACATGTGCATATGAGCAACCAAAATGCATTGACTGTATTTAAGAGTGATGGCAAGTAATATTAAAACAGTTACATCTTTTATAAAACAGTCATTAGAACTGAGGAGAGGGGATTATCATAACAATTAATTGTTTATATATCTTCTTTATTGTCACATTTTTGTGTGTGTTATGTATATTCTATGCTTATATCCCTAATGGGATTGTGTTTTGCATTAAACATTTATTAATATCAGCCTGTTTGAATCAAAGACAATTTACAAAAATAACCAATGCACAAAAGGATAATGTTTCTAACTGCCTAACAATGTACAACATTCAAGTGAATACTCAGTTGTATAAAAGACTAGTCCAACAGTGTAAATATGCTTTAATATGGGGGGGGTCTCTAAATAACTTCAATAGTGTTAGTGTGCTCCAGTATTTTTAAATTGTAAGTCTTATCTTTGGTAAAGTGATAGGCACAAATAAATGAATATTATAGTGAACTACCAGTTTCTTAGAAGTATACAAACATGGTAATTTATCAAGAAATAAGCATATAAAGTGAAAGAACAACAATTTAATCAAGTAATTGGTAAAGTTGAATCATGATCACAGTGTACAATACATGTATATAAAAAGGAGACTATATAAACATTATCACAGATGTAATTAACAAAATAAAACATTATGGATCACAGCATTATTATCACAGGTATAAGTAAAATTAATTCATAAAAAACATGATTATTCAATAAAATTAATGTCAATCAATATTAAATTTATTATTTCATGATTTGCAGGTTTCGAATTACAGGTACACTCCATGAAGGTGACACAAGAATATTGTTCATCTCTGAAGTAACTGAGGATTAGATGAGAGGATGTTGACAAGATCTTTCCAATGAAGTGTACTCATTCAAATCCGGTAACAAGAAAACTCGATTCAGCCCCAAAATATGCCATCAAAGTATGCAATTTGTGATCCAAATGAAAATGTAAGAAGTATGCAGATAAAACCAGTATCTTACTATATCATCAATGCCAAATATGAAAATGGGTAATACATGTACGAGTATAAAAATTAGAATTTTTGTTTTCAAATTTATAGAGAAAAAGATATCACAAAATTTTAAATTTCAAAATGATAGTATTATTAAAATTAATACTAATTTTCTGAATTTGCATAACATTTTTTTTTATGTTAAATATGACAGTACAATAAATGTTAACTGCATTTTATACTTAAACTTTTATGTATGGAAATGAAGTAAGAAACCAATAATTGTCAAAATAGATGTGTACTGTCTACCTCCAAAAAAGTAAATCTATGTATTACTTTGATGGCAGTTAGAAAGGGAAATTCATGATTCAGTATCCATTGGTTCAGACGACAGCTGTTGACAAAGGCCTCGGTGATGCAAGATGGAATAACACCGAGGACACATATCATCCTTACGTGCAGCACCCGTACAACATTTCTCATGCAGCCAACCCTCACAATACCCACACTGATACCAAAGTATCTCCTTCTCCTTCCTTTTCAAGTGTGGGGGCTCAGCTGCTTGACAAACCTTGCACGGTATGGGGACATCAGAGTTGTCGGTGGCATCAGAGGAATCAATTTCCATGTCACAGTCATTTTCAACATCATTTCCCTCCCCCTCATCAAATTCGTCATCTGTGTCACAGTCTGAGTCATCTTCCGTCATGTCAATCAGAAATGAGGAAATCTCTTCATCTCTGATGCCATCGACTAACCAGAGCTTTTCCTCAACCTCCAGCACAACATGAGTCTCAAAACAAGCCCAGCGCTCCGCATCGAAACGGGATTTGGCCTGCTCAAAAAGGCGTATTACATCTTTCTTTTTATAGGTAGAATTATTCCTAGCTACATACCCTTTTAGATCAGACCAGACCATTTCGATGGGATTGAGCTCACAGTGCCTAGGAGGTAGTCGTAAAACCTCATGGCCGTGCTCTGATGCAAGCTCATCTATCACATACCTTGGACGAGGCTTGTGCTGCTTCACCAACTCAAGTAATTCGGCCTTAATTCCATTTGAAGGGTAATGAATATTGTTCCTATCTAGCCATGCCGAGATCTCAGACTTTCTGTTCCCAGTATTTGGGACCTTCGAATCAGGAACTAAGTGACTATGATAAGGAGCATTATCCATTACAATTACAGACCGAGGGTGTAGCTTCGGGATAAGTGTTTCTTTGAACCATTCAGTAAAGTGTTCTTTATTCATTTCGTCATGATAATCCGAGCTACTGGTTTTAGACTCAAAGATAAGACCACATCCGGGGATGAGGCCTTGTTGAGAAGAACCAGCATCTAGGATTATCAAACGTGTTCCTTTACCCGATGGAATCACACGACCGCCAGCTCTACTAGATGGTTCAAAGACTGACAAAGACGTACTGGGTTTGTCTAGCCAGTCTCCCTTCACTACATGATTTGTGTTCAGCCAAGTCTCATCAAGGTACACAATATGACGACCTTCCTGCCGAAACTTACGTACCGTTCGGAGGTATGTATGCCGCCAAGACACAATGTCTTGTCTCTCAACGACAAATCGTCGGTTAGATCCTTTCTTGGCATACCTGAAAATATACGATAATAAAAATTTTGTTATTAAATGTTTTATTTGTCTGAATGCTTAATTATATGATTATTTGTTGTCTTTTGAAGGTCCATATACTACTGTCTTTCTGGGAGAGATGATTATACAAATTCAGGTAAGTTCAATTGTTTTTGTTATGAATAAGCTACCGTTAATTGCATCTGTCAACCAAATATGACAGTTCAAAATTTGAAAAATCGATTGGAATTCACAAAGCTATTGCAAAATTTTACCTGCTGTTCAAACAATGAAATGAAAGGATATTTTCATAAAGTATATTAAATTGAGGATGTTTCACCACTACAATCATCTTGTTTATTGCAGGGTGAAGGGGCATGTTTGTTACAGTCGCACATACAATCTCTAGTTTTATTGCGAATGAGGGACCTAGTAATGGTTTGCATCTGTCTGTCTGTCGCAGTTATTTGTGGGTGCAACTCCTCTGAGACCTCTGAACGAATTTCGTTAAAATTTTGTAGGATTGTTAGTCAACACATGTACTTGATCTTATGCCACCATTTCAATAATACACATTTTGTATATCTTGTGGGGCTTCGACTTTTCTATGCGGTGGAGGACCTATGGCTACGTGTAGCAATTTTGTTCTTTCTTTCTTGGCACCCTTGTACAGGCTTTTGCTCATATACTGAGTAAGAGAATTTTCATGACAGTACACATAATGATGTTGCTCTGTGTGGAGAATTACCTTATGATGTATTTAAAGTGGGGTCTCAGGTGCCCTCTCAACTTCCAATAATATTATATCCTTAAACTTCCATATACTGTGGATTCATTAATATTCGTTGTATACCAATTTTCGTGGTTTTCGTGGGTCCCAGTAAACCACGAATTTAAATATCCAACGGAAAATAATATTTTTCCTCTTGCTTAAATGCACTGAAATTTGAAACCACGGAGTTTTGAACAATTGCGTTTTTACAGTATGTACTTGAATTCTGACATATGATGAGTTAGCTATATCCACAGAGGATACAGTGTTTCATGTAATTTTGTCTTTGGTAACATATAAACGCTCAAACAATTTCTTTAAAAAGATTTTGACTCAGTAAATTGTTGCGGAATTCAGTTCCGGTTTTTTAGCTCACCTGACCCGAAGGGTCAAGTGAGCTTTTCTCATCACTTTGCGTCCGTCGTCGTCCGTTAACTTTTACAAAAATCTTCTCCTCTGAACCTACTAGGCCAAATTGAACCAAACTTGGCCACAAGCATCATTAGGGTATCTAGTTTAAAAATTGTGTCCGATGACCCCGCCTGCCAACCAACATGGCCGACATGGCTAAGAATAGAACATAGGGGTAAACTGCAGTTTTTGTCTTATATCTCAAAAACTAAAGCAATTAGGGCAAAACTGACATGGGGTAAAAATGTTCATCAGGTCAAGATCTACCTGTCATGAAATTTTCAGACGAATCAGTCAACCCTTTGTTGGGTTGTTGCCCCTGAATTGTTAATTTTTAGGAAATTTTGCAGTCTTAGGTTATTATCTTGAATATTATTATAGATAAAGACAAATTGTAAACAGCAAAAATGTTCAACAAAGTAAGATCTACAAATAAGTCAACATGACCAAAATCATTGATTGACCCCTTATAGGAGTTTTTGCCCTTTAAAGACGGCATCTAGCGTAAACTTTCTTTAAAGGTCTTTTCCTCTCAAACCACTGGGCCAATTGAGACCAAACTTTGATGGAATGGTCCTTGGGTGGCCCCCTTCCAAAATTATGTCCGACATTCCCGACTTCCAACCGAGATGGCTGCTGTTACTAAAAATAGAAAAAAAGGGGGGGGGTGACTTTCAAAAATCTTATATGAAACTACATGTCCAGTTGGAACCAAAGTTGGCAGTAATAGTTCTTAGGATGTTCTCTTTCAGAAATATGTCCAATGACCCGGACTGTTAAACAAGATGGCCGCCACAGCCAAACTTAGTTTAACATAGGGCCTTATGGGAAAATTCATTGAAAATCTTCTTGTCTTAAACCACTTGACCAATTGGAACCAGACTTGGCAGCAATGGTCCTTAGATGGTCCTCTTACAGAGATGTGTCTGATGACCCGAACTGTCAACCAAGATGGCCGCTAAAACCGAACTTAGTTTAACATAGGGCCCAATAGGAAAATTCATTGAAAAATCTTCTTGTCTGAAACCAATTGACATATTGGAGCCAGACTTGGCGGCATTGGTCCTTAGTAGGTCCTTTTTCAGAAATATGTCTGATTTCGTGGACTGTGAACCAAGATGGCCGCCACAGCAGAACGTAGTTTAACATAGGACCCTCTCGTCTGAAACCACTAAGCCAATTAGAATTAGACTTGGTAGCAATGGTCCTTAGATGGTCCTCTTTCAGAATTTTGTGCGATGACCCGGACTGTCAACCAAGATGCCCGCCACAACCGAACTTAGTTTAACATAAGGCCCTATGGAAAAATTCATTGAAAAATCTTCTTGTCTGAAACTACTTGACATATTGGAGCCAGACTTGGCAGCATTGGTCCTAGGAGGTTCTCTATCAGAAATATGTCCGATCACCTGGATTGTCAACCAAGATGGCTGCCACACCGAACTTTGTTAAATATTGGACCCTATAGGAAAATTCATTTAAAAATCTTCTTGTCTGAAACCGCTTAGCCAGTTGGAACAAGACTTAGCAGAAATGGTCCTTAGATGGTTCTCTTTTAGAAATGTATCCGTTGACCTGGACTAAACCAAGATGACTGCCACAGCTGAAATTAGTTTAACATAGAATCCTATAGAAAAACAGCCAAATTGACTGCAACACTTAAATTTTTAGGTCTGCTCAAGGTGAAAAGTTAAATCCAGGTGAGCCATACAGGCTCTTAAGAGCCTCTAGTTTTATTCAAACATTCAAGAAAAATCTTAATCCTTTGTAGGCCTAAACAATACAGACTTTCTCATAAATTACAGTAAAAACATCTTGTCAAAAGATAATAAAGCAGAAATTATTGATCGTAGTCGGATTAAAAATATGTATGTATATGCCCCGAGGTATTTGGTGACAAGTGATTGCAATTTTGTCAATATATATATTTCACACATAATTAATAAGTAAATAATTACGGATTTTGTTAATCTTGTTAAATTCATGACAAGCTTTAAATGTTCCGTTACAAATTTAAAGAATCTGAACTTTAATGAGCGCTTTAAATCAGTACTTTACTGTACAATATCAAGTCTGATTGGCAATTTTTGTCGCAGTATTTTCATGATATCTGATGTGCCACGACACGAATTTAAGTATTCCAACAACTTTTTTATATTTTTTTCTAGCCAGCAATCCACGAATTTAGATATCCCACGAAATGCCTTTTTTCCTCTATCCACGAAAATTGGTATCCACGAAAATAAATGAATCCACAGTATTTGTATTTTAAATAATTCTCATAACGATTGTTTGTCATATATTATAAGTAGGAATTCCGTATGCAGGAGGATTGGGTGTCCATATATAGACACCCAATCTCTAGTTTTCCCCAACCTGGATAAAGAATAAAAAGCTTTTTTTATCACTGTTAATTACCGAAAACCAAGTCTTTTAACTGTCCTCTTTACAGTGGATAGAGAAACATGAATGTCTTTCTTTTTCAGGGCTGACTGGAGTTTTGGCATGGTCACCATCAATGACTTTTTGTACATATCATGGATTGTTCTCCTCACCACACTCTCATCGAAATCATCCAGCTTCTTCAGCGGTGCAACAGGCTTCTTGATGACATCTTCATGGAGGGACTGGACAACATGATCAACACCATCATCAACACAATATCTTCTGACGCTTCTCTCACTCATTCCTGAAATATGAAGAGGAATAAACTGAAATATACAAATGGATTAAAATGTGGAAGGGGCATGTAGATTAACCTTTGTCTGTCCAACCAGTTTGGATAATGTTTTTGCGTTTAGGTCCATTTCTCAGAAACCCATTGAGATATATAAATGATTTTATACCACTACAAAAGTTTGTTCCTACAAGGCTTACCACACTGCATAATGATAGGGAGAAAAAAGCCTGTGATGATATACAAATTCATTTTACTCCAATCAAACCTGCTCAAAAAGGGCACCTCTATATAGCAAATCACTGACTATAAAGGGCACTTCTTTCTGGTCCCTTGGATGTCTTGTATACACAGGTTTGACTGTACAATCACCAACATATGACGGACATTACATTATTGAGTGACTCCAGTAAATTCTAGTGTTTGTGTATCAGAATCAATGGTCCTTAGATGGTCCTCTTGTAGATGTGGGTCCGATGACCCGGACTTTCAACCAAGTTGGCCGCCAAAACCGAACTTAGTTTAACACAGGGCCCTATAGGAAAATTCATATGAAAATCATCTTGTCTGAAACCACTTTTCCAGTTGGAACAAGACTTAGCAGAAATGGTCCTTAGATGATTCTCTTGTAGAAATGTATCCGTTGACCTGGACTGTCAACCAAGATGACTGCCACAGCTGAAATTAGTTTAACATAGAATCCTATAGAAAAACCAGCCAAATTGACTGCAACACTTAAATTTTTAGGTCTGCTCATGGTGAAAAGTTAAATCCAGGTGAGTGATACAGGCTCTTGAGAGCCTCTAGTTGTAATCAGGATATATTTTATTATTTAAAATATTTCAAAACTATATCCAGTCATAAATATTAGATAGGAATTCAATGTGCACAAGGACTGGGCACCTGTGTCTTACAGACGCACAATCTCCAGTTTTATTAGAAATTTGTTTAGTACTTAAAAACTTTATATTTATATTGTAGGAGTTCTTGATTTAATTCCACAATTTTTGGTCAGTTTGCATGTATTTCAAATCCAGCATATAGAATGGTGAAGGTCAGGCAGGGTATGTGTTTTCTATAATCAAAACTCTTCCTATATTTTGAAACTTGCAGAATGTTTATGGACATGTTGAAAATGTACTGACATTTGAAGATTTTTCAAGATTTTCCATGATGTGGAAATTGGATTATTTTTTGCAACAACTGTTTATGGAATGATCTCTGAAACTTTGCAGAATGTTTACAGACTGATTGCCATTTAAATGAAAATCACAGATTTTCGTTTTGTGGAATTTAGTGATTTTTTACAAAAATTGTATCCCCCTCCCAAGTTTTATTGTATATATACAAAAGTTATTTGTATCTGCCACAAAACAAGTGCATTTTACCTGTTTCTAAGGCTCGTACATATAAACTTGTCATTATTTTTCTAACAATGTATAATTATATATTATAGATTTATTCAAGTTTAAAAAAAAAATAAATTTAATACCTTACCTGTGGCAAAAGCTAGTCTTTTAACAGGATTATTCAGATACCAAGTCCTGTTGTTCTCGCTCTCTCTTATAAAAAAATTTAAAACCTTCTGCAAAACATCTTTAACCTAAAATATCAAAAATGTAAATTACGATGAAAGATTGTTTTTTATAATTTCAGAAATATTGTCAATTGTTATTTATATGTCACAAAATTAAAAACTCTACCGCTTAAAAAGTTGTTCAGCGACACTTGGCATTTTCATTGGAATGAGAAACCAGAGCGAGTTATCTTTTCCTAACCAATGTAGGTAAGGGAGATAATAAATTTGTCTCCCTTTTAGCCTCAGGACAAAAGGGAGAGAATTTAATTATCTCCCTTTCCTACATTGGTTTGTTTGTTTGTTTAGTTGGGGTTTAACGCCGTTTTCAGCACATTTTGGCCATTTCGCGGCGGCCAGTTTTTATTGGTGGAGGAAGCCGGAGTACCCGGAGAGAACCACCGACCTTCGGTAGGATCCTACATTGGTTAGGAAAAGATAACTCACTCTGGTTCCTCATTGTCTACCAAGCTCAGTGTGAAACAAAATCTGGAGGCTTATTTGTTAAATAAACAATAAGTTTCAATCTTGTGTATTTTTGTCGAGCCTGCGACGTTACATGTTGTAGTCGCAGAAAGCTCGACATAGGGATGGTGATCCGGCAGCGGCATTAACTCACTTCTTAAAAGCTTTATATTTTAGAAGGTAGAAGACCTGGATGCTTTATACTTTGTATATAGATGCCTTATGTTACGAACTTTCCGTCTGTCATATGTACATTGTCCTTGACCTCATTTTCATGGTTCAGTGACTAATTGAAAAAAAAGTTAAGATTTTTTGTAATGTTAATTTCTCTCTTATTATGAGTAATAGGATAACTGTATTTGGTATGTGCATACCTTACAAGGTCCTCATCCCCGTCAGACAGTTTTCAATTGACCTCGACCCAATTTCAAGGATCAGTGAACAAGGTTAAGTTTTGGTGGTCAAGTCCATATCTCAGATACTATAAGCAATAGGTCTAGTATATTTGGTGTATGGAAGGATTGTAAGGTGTACATGTCCAACTGGCAGGTGTCATCTGACCTTGACCTCATTTTCATGGTTCAGTGGTTGTAAAGTTTTTTTGTTTTGGCTAGTTTTTCGAATACTGTATGCAATAGGTCTACTATATTTGGTGTATGGAAGGATTGTAAGGTGTACATGTCCAACTGGCAGGTGTCATCTGACCTTGACCTCATTTTCATGGTTCAGTGGTTATAGTAAAGTTTTTGTGTTTTGGCCTGTTTTCGAATACTATATGCAATAGGTCTAGTATATTTGGTGTATGGAAGGATTGTAAGGTGTAAATGTCCAACTGGCAGGTGTCATCTGACCTTGACCTCATTTCCATGGTTCAGTGGTTGTAGTTAAGTTTTTGTGTTTTGGCCTGTTTTTCGAATACTATATGCAATAGGTCTTGTATATTTGGTGTATGGAAGGAGTGTAAGGTGTAGATGTCCAACTGGCAGGTGTTATCTGACCTTGACCTCATTTTCATTGTTCAGTGGTGTGTTTTGGCCTGTTTTTCGAACACTGTATGCAATAGGTCTACTATATTTGGTGTATGGAAGGATTGTAAGGTGTACATGTCCAACTTGCAGGTGTCATCTGACATTGACCTCATTTTCATGGTTCAGTGGTTATAGTTAAGTTTTTGTGTTTTGGCCTGTTTTTCGAATAATGTATGCAATATGTCTGATAGAATTTACTTTCATTAGAAATACACGGCAGGCGAGACATTTTTGTGTGTCAACTCTTGTCCTAAATATATTGTACAGCAATTATACATGTATTGTCAATATTGTGTATGATTTTGTAGTGTTTTTTATATGCTTTGTAAATGAGGATCAGTAACTGTTTTACACTCTTGAAATAAAGTTTTATTATAATACCTGATGACCTTGTGCACCATCCAAGATGGCTGCCAGAGTGGAACTTAGTTTAACATAGGACCTAATGGGAAAGTTCACTGAAACAGAAAGATCTTTTTGTTTGAAACCAGTGAGCCATTTGGAACTTGACAGCAATGTTCCAGGCTGCCACTCAAGATGGACATAGTTCAGGTGAGCGATACAGGCTCCTGGGAGTCTCTAGTTTCAGAGAAATTTTACTTATGGGATTAATTACTCTAATTTCATCCGGAAATAGGGTAGATCAAAATACGTTTTTAGCTCACCTGGCCTAAAAGTGATTGTCATCACTTTGTGTCCGTCATAAAGTCTTCACATTTTTATCAATTCCTCTGAAACCGCTGAGCCAATTTAAACCAAACATTAGTGGAATGGTCTTTGAATGATCGTCTTTAAACAATATGTTCGGTTTTATCATGCACCATCCGATATGGCTGCCATGGTCAGACATAGTTCAACATTGGGCCCTATGGGAATTTTAACATTTTCGTGATCTTCTCTGAGATCACTAAGCCAATTTGAACCAAACTTTGGTGAAATGGTCCTTAATAGGTTCTCTTTCAGAATAATGTCCGTTGACCAAGACTGTTAACCAAGATGGCCGTCACAGATGAACTTAGTTTAACATAGGGCCCTAGGAAAAATTCATTGAAAAATCTTCTTGTCTGAAACCACTTGACCAATTGGAACCAGACTTTCCAGCAATTGTCCTTAGGAGGTCATCATTCAGAAATGTCCGGTTTCGTGAACTGTGAACCAAGCAAATTGACTGCAACACTTGCATTTTTAGTCCTGCTCAAAATGAAAAGTTATATCCGGGTGAGCGATACTGGCTCTTCAGAGCCTCTAGTTATACCAGTTCTTGTAGCAATTTTGGAAGCCGGCAAATATACCCTGAAACCAGTTGGATATGTAATTTGGAATGCACATAAATTACGCAGGAATCCTTGCTAGGATACTCTGAAGTTGTTCTGTTTTTGGGATATTTGAAGGGAAAGGCTTATATTTGTCAGTTATCTTTAATGGTAAGAAATTATAAAACATTTCCTTAAAAAATAATATACAGTGAAAGCTTGAAGAAATATGTTTTATTTGTATCTGGTCTATGGGTATGTGATACAGCCAATTGTCCAACCAGCAATCTTTTCGGTATGTTCAATTCTTGACGTCATGAAAAGTACTAAGAAAAACTAGTGTGCACCCCAAGGACCTCTACATACGATCCACAATGTGTTCCGGTTTGATGAACAACGACCGCCAGAGGCCATATTGATTTTTATTTGCCAATTGTAAAAAAAATCTCTGAAACTAAGAGAATGAAATGTTTTGAAACTGTATGATTGATAACAAAATATCCTCTACAAACGACCCACGTTTGGTTGAGATGCATCAACTCAACCAGGAACTGTATATGAAGTATATGATCCCCGACTCAACCGATGGCTGCGGCGGTTCAAAGTTTCCATTGAAACCGTATGGGGAAAAAACTTATCAATTGGAACTAATGGGCAGATTGTAACCAAACTTAGCAGGAATGGTGTATGAAAGGGTCTCTATTAAATTTCCACCTTTGATTCCGGTAGAGTGAACAACATGGCTGCCAGAGAGGCCATTTTTTTATTGGCAATTTTCAGAACTTATCTGAATCTACAATATGAAATGAAACTGCAAGATTGATGACAATACCATTGAAACCATATGGGAAAGAACTTTTTATACGCCCATCAAAATTTTGACGGAACGTATTATGGTATACAAATGTCCGTCTGTCAGTCGTAAACATGTCGCATTGTAACTTAAGAACAACTTATCCAAATTTCATGAAACTTAACAGTTGTTTCTTATGATGGTCAAACGATCTGTTGAACTTTTGTTGAAAATAAGATTATTACTTTTTGAGTTACGGGACTTTATAACTTAAACAGGGGTGTGTTGTTTTTTTTTTTTTTTTCACATGCCGCGCTGTATCTCAAAAACGATTTATTATTATGGCTTAAAACTTTACACACATTTTAGTTATATTAGTCTAAAGATCTATATACTTTTTGGTGATGATTCAAAATTTATTATAGAGTTGAGTTTTTTGTAAAAAAAAAAGGAGGGGGGTTCACATGTCGCGCCGTATCTCAAACTATTTATTATTATTGCATAAAACTTCTTTATTTTATTTTTGAGTTTTTTTTATTGAGCTTTTTGGTAAAAAGGGTAATCTTTCTTGGTCACATTTCGCGCCTTATCTCTATTGCTTAAAAGTTTACACGCTTGTGTTTTGCCGGGTTTCCATATACATCCCACCAGAAAATCCACTAAATAAAGGCGGATTCCAAAAACATTTATTAGGTTTTTTTTTTATAAGACAAAAAGACCTGCAAATGATCCACCTTTTTATGGTCATATATCAAGGTTACTTTGAAATTAACGTTTCTTTAAAAGCCATGTGGATACAAGAGAGCTTAATTTTATAATGGCATTAAAGCCAAGTGAGCCTATAGTGATTTTTATACCCCTGCTCCAACGGAGAGTGGCTATACTATTTTATTCTATTTATTCTTGTGATTCCTTGCTAGCGTATGTCCGTAACTAATCACTGCCTCTTGATATTTTGTCACAAGCATTATATAGGTACACCATATCGTAGTTCTTTGGACCAAAGCGATATCAGCTTCATGTTTGACGACCTCGGATATATTTTGACCTTATTGAAAAGCGGGGGTATCGCTAATGAGCTCCCAGTATACATCTTGTTTTGGGGATTTTTTAAGGCAAAGAAATAGGTACGAGCGACAAAATATAAATTCAAATTCTTTTTTGGGATTTCTTTTGCGTGCGGCACAAAATTATTCACTAAGATGTTAAAATGGGGGAAAAAAGTCTTGTTTTTTCAAAATTATAGGATTGGGTGAACATTTTTTTCATTTATTTATTAAAAAAAAGTGTGGCAAATTTTCGTCATTTTTGCAAAATGAACCGAAAGATTTTTTTCAAGTGTAGTCCGAAAATCATAGCGGTGAAATCAAAAGAACCAAAAATCAATTTGGTGTGGCTTTAACACCCTAAAAATGATTTGAATAAAGTATGGTTTCAATCGGATAGGACGATTATCAACAAAAAAAATAACATCCATGACAGACGCCAATGGAGGTCGATAGGTCAGATGGCCCCTAATATATGGAGGACCATTTGACCAAGCATTACCGTCCACTTTATTGATCCGTTAATGGATTTCATCAGCCTTCAGACAGAAAATATTTCGGTTAAATTATTTTTTCACTAGCATACTCAATGGATGTTACTCTTGAAGAAATGCGCATCGTACTCGAGAAGAACAGATATCTTGAGATATATTTTTATGTGTTTATATAAAAAAAAAACACAAGCCAATCAAGATGGAAAACAGGGAAAATAATTATGGCGGGAAAAGATCGTTGAAGATGTGGACAAGGAACTAAGTATGGACTATTAATCAAACGTGTTGCAAGGTCTGATTTCTGGTCACTTTTTGTAAGAAAATTCTTTCTTTAAGCGTACGAGTAGGATGGGAGGCATTTAATCGCTAGAACCTTCCCCCTCTTAGGTATTTGTAACATTTTGGGGTAAGAAAATTTTATTTTTAGGACCTAATATTTTATAACATTTTTTTGTTTAATTTATGAACAGTTGACACATTGCATGTCAGTTTGACAGATATCTGCTTATATATTTCATTTTAACTAAACAAAAACCGAGGATGGAGGGATGCGTGGGTTCATACAGAAACAACCCACTGGAATAAGTAACCTTGGTAATAAAGTTTCCATTTTACAAAACCAGTGTAATTTGAAGCTTTGATACGCCAATGATAGATTTATCTACAGTATACAAGCCTCTACTTATTGCAAAGTCGTCTTTCTTTGATCAATTAGTAATGTTAGCCGCCGTTTTCCACAAATAGTTATTTTAATGGTAAATAAATATGCGGAATATCTAAATTTGAGATCGTGACATGCCTCCCCAGATGACAATGTATTTTATGTACTTGTCTCACTCATTCTCGGTATCTTTATTGAGTATTTTTCTGTTTGAAATCGTCATTATTTTTTAGGGGGCTTGTTTACTTTGGTTTAATATTCTACACACCAGAACTCAGTTCAAAGAAAGTTTAAATAACCCACACTCATTCTATTGTACGTGTATGCATACTTTAACATTAACATTTAAGGAAACATGTAAGGTTTAACATTAATGCATTGTATTATTGAAAATATATACATAAAAAAAAATATCATATTCTGATATTACTGGGACTGTTGTGGTGAAAAGAGGGTTGTAAGAAAAGTATATTACAAAAGATTACACAAAGAATTGAAAGAGGTATAACATTGTAACAGGACTGTTTGACTTCACAATTTTTTTCAGTACTAAGTTTATTAATTGTGGTAGTTCTACGACTACCTATCTCTGTAAATCCCAACCAATAAAACCCAAAAACTTTTTTAAATATATAAAAGACAAACAGTCGATATAAGGAGTATGTATTTGGGCATAGCTGTGAAACAAGCATTTCTGAATTTTGGATTTGGCAAATATTGAATCTCTATGTTGAAGTGTAATAATTTAATTTACTTTCCCAAAATATACAGAGATGCTTGTTTCTTTTCTTTTTCATTACCTCCATTTTTCGTATATCTTTAGTCATCTCTTCTTTCTATAAACTTTTAATCTGTCTTTTCTGTTTCAGACTAAGTGTAGCGTAGTAAGCTGACGACAATGCGAGTTATCTCCCGTTGTCCGTCGCGTGCAATTTACGTAATTTTATAATTTCTCCCGAGTGACGTTTCCGGAAAAACAATGGCCGTCATTGCAATGTTAAATCCTCGTAGACATTGGAAAAACTGCACGATTACCGATATGGAGAAATTAATTGATCTGGAAAGTGTGTAGTTAGTCGTGGAATACGCTACGCTACAAGGAAATGTCCATCTGAAAACTTCCTCGTGAGTATTTAAAAAAATATCGCGATTTTTGGGGTGGCAGTTTTTGGTGACCCAGAGTATAGGACGCTACGTCACACAGTGACAGTGAAAAGTACCTCATTTCTTGTAAACATTGATCAGAAATGCAGTCCAGTGTTGATTCATATCCAGGCCCTCCCTTTCAGTCCATGGTTCGAGCCAGTGGACTAGCAGAAATTTGGACACATGATATCGAAGATTCAAAATTTAAACAGTTTGGTTGGCGATGCACAAATAAAGAAAACTCGTATGCAAACGACACGTTAGTAGGAAACTGGAATGAAGAAAGATTTGATAATAAATATACGAAAGAAGCTAAAAGTCTGCCATCACAGGTCAGTAATTTAACAGTTGTTCAAAGTATAATATAGAATCTGCAAAATTAAGAAGCAATGCTTTTAGTTTTAAAGGGGCAACTTTAGACATGTCTAAGAGTTTTTTTAAAGGCAATAAAGCCCTTGTTTAATAAACTGTAATTACAGCCAATATCAATGTAATCCTACTGCTTATAAATATAATCGTTGATTACGTAATATTCTGGGCCCGAATGTTGATTGGATAAATGTTCCATAAAAAAAAGTTCACAGATAGCTCAAAACTTTTATACAGTAAATTGAATAGGGAGATAAAACCTGAAGATTGTCTACTACAAGAAAAAAAGACAATTTTTTGCTGAATTAGAATCATGCTCTCTTTTATCATTGTTGTCAGTCGAAAAACTGAAATTTTAATAAGAACTTTATTACAAAATTATATCCATATGTTACAAACACAATAAGATAATGTTTATTTACCAATTAAGGGCCCTCAATGGGACAATAAGTAACAGAGTAACAAGTAAAAACATTGAAAGGGAAGAAGTTACTTGATTGACATAAAATTAGACAACTGCAGTTACATGACAGAAACATTCAATATAAATAAATAAACCATGATCATATAAAATATAAAGACTCGTGGCATATTAACATGTAAAAATTTGCCAACATAGTTTAATATATCAGGATCTTCACAATGGAGAATATAATATAACTTTGTCTGTCTGATAAATTTGTGAAAAGGGGGGGGGTGACTTTTGATGATATAAATTTAAATAGTTCTTTCCTCGCATTAGTATACTTTTCACACCAGGTTAGAAAATGTTCATCGTCTTCAACCTCCCCAATGGAACAATTTTTACACTTTCTTTCATTTCTGACTATTTTTTTGTAACGACCTGTTTCTATCAAAAGTCTATGTGAAGATACACGAAACGTACAGAATGCTTTTCTAAATTCAAATTTCATTAGCAAAATTAAACATTTTTCGAATTTTTTTTCTAATACAACATATATCGTACAGAAAAACTGAACACGGTATAATTTATACATAATATGTTATGAACTTGTTTGACTGTTTAATGCCTTTGATGAAGGCTCCGAACAGAAATTTGCACTTTATCGACTGTTAGTTCCTTCAGGGCTGAGATAACTACCCCCCCCCCCCCCATGCACTGCTTACAAATTCAATATTCAATTGTAGGTTTTTAATGCATAATAAACATTAGTTCTGAAGAGTAAATGTGGTGCATGTACTTTATTTAGTGTTTTCAATTGTTCAAACTCATATTTGTTTCTGTTTCTGTGTAATTGTCCATAGGGACACACGGTGACGCGACTGCTATCGTTTCATCTTACCAAGTAAAGTCCAGATGTTTGGATGACAAGAACCAATAAGTTATTGAATTTTCTTTTAAATCCAATTCCTTTCTTCCAATTTCTTTTTATTTTTAAAATTTTTATTTTATGAAATTGAAAACCGCGGTGCCATCCTTCGATGTTGTTGTTGTTGGTTCTGAGTAGTTCGTTCATTTTCCAATCAAACTTTAACTATCAGTAATTAGAAGCAATTCATTCTGGCTTGCCAAGCTATTACAATCCTTTTGAAGTTTTATCTTAAACACTTTTAAGATATAAACATTTTTTATTATTTGCATCAATATCGTCAAGGAAATTACTATTTATTCATTAATAATTAATTAAATTTTTGTTAAAATATATTAAAATGGAGGAAAATATATGTTTGGTTTAGTCAATTAATTTGATAATTAAATAATTTAGATAAAACCCTATCATATTAATATTTCTCCAAAATTAAGAACTGTTCAATTGTAGGTTTTTAATGCATAATAAACATTAGTTCTGAAGAGTAAATGTGGTGCATGTACTTTATTTAGTGTTTTCAATTGTTCAAACTCATATTTGTTTCTGTTTCTGTGTAATTGTCCATAGGGGGTAGTTATCTCAGCCCTGAAGGAACTAACAGTCGATAAAGTGCAAATTTCTGTTCGGAGCCTTCATCAAAGGCATTAAACAGCCAGACAAGTTCATAACATATTATGTATAAATTATACCGTGTTCAGTTTTTCTGTACGATATATGTTGTATTAGAAAAAAAATTCGAAAAATTTTTAATTTTGCTAATGAAATTTGAATTTAGAAAAGCATTCTCACTATTTTTTTAATCAAGGAAATTACTATTAATTCATTAATAATTAATTAAATTGTTGTTAGAATATTTTATATTGGAGGAAAATTGTTTTGGTAAAATACCCGTATAACTGTATCTATATTGTATTTTACGTGACCCTTATGAGTGTAAATGCAAATGTGAGACGTGGTGTGATACGTCTTACGACTCGGCGTGTCGGTATGTATAGAGCAGGGTTCATATTCATATCTCGTCGTGAAATGCATCAAATAGTTGCCACTGGACGTTAAACGATAATTCAACCATCCATCTTTATTCTGATTAAAGTTTGTTTGTAAAGCAAACAACGTCTGTAGACATTAAGAAATTTTTTTTTTTATTCGGTCACCTGTCTATTTTTGCAAAATTTGTCCTAGCTAATCTAAAGTATTTTTAAAACTTGAAGTTATTATTATATTAATAATATCTTTTATATCTTTCTGTTGAACACCCCTACAAAGTGTGTCATGGGTAAACGTAGTCCAACTATTAAACTACTGAACATTTTAATGTTTTGAAGAATATTAACTGTAATATACAAATAACACATTGATGATCGAGCGGATTGTTAGCGCGCGAAAAGGTTGACAATGGAAATGACACATTGATGATCGAGCGGATTGTTAGTGCGAGAAATGGATGACAATGGAAATGACACATTGATGATCGAGCGGATTGTTAGCGCGAGAAAAGGTTGACAATGGAAATGACACATTGATGATCGAGCGGATTGTTAGTGCGAGAAAAGGTTGACAATGGAAATGACACATTGATGATCGAGCGGATTGTTAGTGCGAGAAAAGGTTGACAATGGAAATGACACATTGATGATCGAGCGGATTGTTAGCGCGAGAAAAGGTTGACAATGGAAATGACACATTGATGATCGAGCGGATTGTTAGTGCGAGAAAAGGTTGACAATGGAAATGACACATTGATGATCGAGCGGATTGTTAGTGCGAGAAAAGGTTGACAATGGAAATGACACATTGATGATCGAGCGGATTGTTAGTGCGAGAAAAGGTTGACAATGGAAATGACACATTGATGATCGAGCGGATTGTTAGCGCGAGAAAAGGTTGACAATGGAAATAACACATTGATGATCGAGCGGATTGTTAGTGCGAGAAAAGGTTGACAATGGAAATGACACATTGATGATCGAGCGGATTGTTAGTGCGAGAAAAGGTTGACAATGGAAATGACACATTGATGATCGAGCGGATTGTTAGTGCGAGAAAAGGTTGACATAGGAAATAAAACATTGATGATCGAGCGGATTGTTAGTGCGAGAAAAGGTTGACAATGGAAATGACACATTGATGATCGAGCGGATTGTTAGTGCGAGAAAAGGTTGACAATGGAAATGACACATTGATGATCGAGCGGATTGTTAGCGCGAGAAAAGGTTGACAATGGAAATGACACATTGATGATCGAGCGGATTGTTAGCGCGAGAAAAGGTTGACAATGGAAATGACACATTGATGATCGAGCGGATTGTTAGTGCGAGAAAAGGTTGACAATGGAAATGACACATTGATGATCGAGCGGATTGTTAGTGCGAGAAAAGGTTGACATAGGAAATAAAACATTGATGATCGAGCGGATTGTTAGTGCGAGAAAAGGTTGACAATGGAAATGACACATTGATGATCGAGCGGATTGTTAGTGCGAGAAAAGGTTGACAATGGAAATGACACATTGATGATCGAGCGGATTGTTAGTGCGAGAAAAGGTTGACAATGGAAATGACACATTGATGATCGAGCGGATTGTTAGTGCGAGAAAAGGTTGACAATGGAAATGACACATTGATGATCGAGCGGATTGTTAGTGCGAGAAAAGGTTGACAATGGAAATGACACATTGATGATCGAGCGGATTGTTAGTGCGAGAAAAGGTTGACAATGGAAATGACACATTGATGATCGAGCGGATTGTTAGTGCGAGAAATGGATGACAATGGAAATGACATATTGATGATCGAGCGGATTGTTAGTGCGAGAAAAGGTTGACAATGGAAATGACACATTGATGATCGAGCGGATTGTTAGTGCGAGAAAAGGTTGACAATGGAAATGACACATTGATGATCGAGCGGATTGTTAGTGCGAGAAAAGGTTGACAATGGAAATGACACATTGATGATCGAGCGGATTGTTAGTGCGAGAAAAGGTTGACAATGGAAATGACACATTGATGATCGAGCGGATTGTTAGTGCGAGAAAAGGTTGACAATGGAAATGACACATTGATGATCGAGCGGATTGTTAGTGCGAGAAATGGATGACAATGGAAATGACATATTGATGATCGAGCGGATTGTTAGTGCGAGAAAAGGTTGACAATGGAAATGACACATTGATGATCGAGCGGATTGTTAGTGCGAGAAAAGGTTGACAATGGAAATGACACATTGATGATCGAGCGGATTGTTAGTGCGAGAAAAGGTTGACAATGGAAATGACACATTGATGATCGAGCGGATTGTTAGTGCGAGAAAAGGTTGACAATGGAAATGACACATTGATGATCGAGCGGATTGTTAGCGCGAGAAAAGGTTGACAATGGAAATGACACATTGATGATCGAGCGGATTGTTAGTGCGAGAAAAGGTTGACAATGGAAATGACACATTGATGATCGAGCGGATTGTTAGTGCGAGAAAAGGTTGACATAGGAAATAAAACATTGATGATCGAGCGGATTGTTAGTGCGAGAAAAGGTTGACAATGGAAATGACACATTGATGATCGAGCGGATTGTTAGTGCGAGAAAAGGTTGACAATGGAAATGACACATTGATGATCGAGCGGATTGTTAGTGCGAGAAAAGGTTGACAATGGAAATGACACATTGATGATCGAGCGGATTGTTAGTGCGAGAAAAGGTTGACAATGGAAATGACACATTGATGATCGAGCGGATTGTTAGTGCGAGAAAAGGTTGACAATGGAAATAACACATTGATGATCGAGCGGATTGTTAGTGCGAGAAAAGGTTGACAATGGAAATGACATATTGATGATCGAGCGGATTGTTAGTGCGAGAAAAGGTTGACAATGGAAATGACACATTGATGATCGAGCGGATTGTTAGTGCGAGAAATGGTTGACAATGGAAATGACATATTGATGATCGAGCGGATTGTTAGCGCGAGAAAAGGTTGACAATGGAAATGACACATTGATGATCGAGCGGATTGTTAGTGCGAGAAAAGGTTGACAATGGAAATGACACATTGATGATCGAGCGGATTGTTAGTGCGAGAAATGGATGACAATGGAAATGACACATTGATGATCGAGCGGATTGTTAGTGCGAGAAAAGGTTGACAATGGAAATGACACATTGATGATCGAGCGGATTGTTAGTGCGAGAAATGGATGACAATGGAAATGACACATTGATGATCGAGCGGATTGTTAGTGCGAGAAAAGGTTGACAATGGAAATGACACATTGATGATCGAGCGGATTGTTAGTGCGAGAAAAGGTTGACAATGGAAATGACACATTGATGATCGAGCGGATTGTTAGCGCGAGAAAAGGTTGACAATGGAAATGACACATTGATGATCGAGCGGATTGTTAGTGCGAGAAATGGATGACAATGGAAATGACACATTGATGATCGAGCGGATTGTTAGTGCGAGAAAAGGTTGACAATGGAAATGACACATTGATGATCGAGCGGATTGTTAGTGCGAGAAAAGGTTGACAATGGAAATGACACATTGATGATCGAGCGGATTGTTAGCGCGAGAAAAGGTTGACAATGGAAATGACACATTGATGATCGAGCGGATTGTTAGTGCGAGAAAAGGTTGACAATGGAAATGACACATTGATGATCGAGCGGATTGTTAGCGCGAGAAAAGGTTGACAATGGAAATAACACATTGATGATCGAGCGGATTGTTAGTGCGAGAAAAGGTTGACAATGGAAATGACACATTGATGATCGAGCGGATTGTTAGTGCGAGAAAAGGTTGACATAGGAAATGACACATTGATGATCGAGCGGATTGTTAGTGCGAGAAAAGGTTGACAATGGAAATGACACATTGATGATCGAGCGGATTGTTAGTGCGAGAAAAGGTTGACAATGGAAATGACACATTGATGATCGAGCGGATTGTTAGTGCGAGAAAAGGTTGACAATGGAAATGACACATTGATGATCGAGCGGATTGTTAGTGCGAGAAAAGGTTGACAATGGAAATGACACATTGATGATCGAGCGGATTGTTAGTGCGAGAAAAGGTTGACAATGGAAAAGACACATTGATGATCGAGCGGATTGTTAGTGCGAGAAAAGGTTGACAATGGAAATGACACATTGATGATCGAGCGGATTGTTAGTGCGAGAAAAGGTTGACAATGGAAATGACACATTGATGATCGAGCGGATTGTTAGTGCGAGAAAAGGTTGACAATGGAAATGACACATTGATGATCGAGCGGATTGTTAGTGCGAGAAATGGATGACAATGGAAATGACATATTGATGATCGAGCGGATTGTTAGTGCGAGAAAAGGTTGACAATGGAAATGACACATTGATGATCGAGCGGATTGTTAGTGCGAGAAATGGATGACAATGGAAATGACACATTGATGATCGAGCGGATTGTTAGTGCGAGAAATGGATGACAATGGAAATGACATATTGATGATCGAGCGGATTGTTAGTGCGAGAAAAGGTTGACAATGGAAATGACACATTGATGATCGAGCGGATTGTTAGTGCGAGAAAAGGTTGACAATGGAAATGACACATTGATGATCGAGCGGATTGTTAGCGCGAGAAAAGGTTGACAATGGAAATGACACATTGATGATCGAGCGGATTGTTAGCGCGTGAAAAGGTTGACAATGGAAATAACACATTGATGATCGAGCGGATTGTTAGTGCGAGAAAAGGTTGACAATGGAAATGACACATTGATGATCGAGCGGATTGTTAGTGCGAGAAAAGGTTGACAATGGAAATGACATATTGATGATCGAGCGGATTGTTAGTGCGAGAAAAGGTTGACAATGGAAATGACACATTGATGATCGAGCGGATTGTTAGTGCGAGAAAAGGTTGACAATGGAAATGACACATTGATGATCGAGCGGATTGTTAGTGCGAGAAAAGGTTGACAATTTGATCATACTGTGTGGATCGTTTTCATAGAGCTCAAACAGTATTCAGTGTTCCATTTCCGATGTTTGATCAGTTTTAGGAACAAGGGAAATGGACTAGCAATACTAATACAAACGTTGCAGAAATATAAATGAAGGCCTTTTTAAAAGCTACTTAATACGTTATCTAGCATTAAAAGTATGTTTTATTGTATTAAAGTTATATAACCGCCTCGGTGGTCTTCACACCGAGTACGGAAGGTCGCGGGCTCGATCTGCTCGTCAAGGCATAGACTTCAAAACTGGTATTTGCTGCTTCATTAATAGTATAACGACTCATTTATGAGTAAGAGTAAAGACCGGCACATGGAATCATTGGAATGAAATATTTTTCTGTAAATTGTTTTGTGTGTATACGTGTGTGTTGGTTAGCACGCCAACAATCCGACTCGGTTATTTTGTGTAGTATAAAGCAAGGTTCATATGACATCAGCCTTCATTTATTTTTACTATAGTCCCACCGCACCTTCATGTTAAGTTTGCGTAATAAGGTTAGGCTTATAATATTACTTTGTAATATTAGCAGGGACGTAAACATGAGTCAAATAAAGCATTTATCTTGCTTTATACCCTTAACATGAACACATTTAATTTTTTTTCTCACTAAAACAGGTTGGAGTAAATTATACTTTACTCCAGTTGGGATACAATTCCCTATAATCGAGGTATTTGGGCGAAAAAATTCACTTATTCATTCATGTTTTACCCGCGAACAGAAATTATTTTAAAATATGAAACCACGGGCATATCTATTAAAACTTAGACTACTTGCATTGTAATAGATTACTGCGTGTAAAGCTAATCCATTCAAACTCTGTTAATATCAGATGATTATGCCTATGTTTCCTCGTTAGTCGTTCTATGTTGACAAAAAATTAAAAGAACAAACACTATTCTTCGTATTTTCTCTCTTCATCTCTGATGAAATTGAACTTAATTATCACCATTTTGTTTTGAATGATTTTTGTATCTTCTGCTTAGCAAAGCGTGGGATATATAGTGTTTGGGATTCCGTTCTTCCGTCTGCACCTATTAACTGCAACAACTCGTACACCAGTGACTAGATTTCATTGAAACTTTCACAGAATCTTCATTACAAAGTAGTAGTAATAATAATAATAATAATAATAATAATAATTCTTTATTTGAAGAGGGTTACACAGTTAGCTATAAAACTAATCTACCCTGAGGCCCTCATGAAATACAATGGGATATAACAAACAATTACGAAATATCAAACAAACACACATATATGAATAAATGAAATAAAAAATTGTTATGAAATATACAATTTTCAAAACAGGTAAAAATTACAAATTCATATAGTATTGGCATCATTCAAATTACCTCAACAATATCTTAAGTTTGAGTAAGTGTGTGAAAATTGTTATACATATAAAATTACACAGCTTCTTGATGTTCCAACAAGTATTTTTTAAATCTTTTTTGAATGAGCTTGTACTTGAGGTTGATTTTTTCAGGGATATTGGTAACTTATTCCATAAGATAGATCCTGAATATATAAAAGATTTCTTATATAGCTCTGTTTTGGCTTTTGGACCTTGTAAATTTTGCAAAACGCATTCCTCAAACAATATTGGTTTATTTCTGGCATTTCTTTAAATTTTTCAGTGAGATATATAGGGGCTTCGTTCTTTAGGCATTTCTGCATCAAAACAGATTTGTGGTATGAGATTCTGTTCTCTACTGTAATCCACCCAAGCTGTTTAAACAGTGGAGCTGATGATGAAAGTGGATCAGCATCTAAAATAAGTCTTGCAGCCCTTTTCTGCAATTTTATTATTCTGACTAGCTCATTTTTAGCACAACCACTCCAAATAATACAACAATAATCTATCAGTGGGAGAATATAGCCATTCTAAAATAATTTTCTTGAATCAATATTTAGAAATTTCTTAATTTTAGAGAGTAAATGAAGTCTAGATGATATTGATGAACATAAGTAATTAATATGGCCTGTCCAGGACAGATTAGAGTCAGTTCTAACTCCTAAAAGTTTTTCAATTGATGATTTTTGAAGAATATTATTCTCAATAGTTAGAACTGGTTCTGCTTGATTTAAACGCAGCCTTTGTCTTGTACCTATAACCATACATTTCGTCTTATCCGAATTTATGAACATGTTATTTTCATGACACCATTTTTCAACACATTGGATATCATCTTGTACTTTTAATTGCATATCAGCAATACTCTTTCCTGATGTATGCATAGTTGTGTCATCAGCATACAAGTCTGTATGGCAGTTTTTGATGTGTAATGGAAGGTCATTTATGTACAAAACAAACAAAACGGGACCAAGTATTGAGCCCTGTGGGACACCAAAATTTATAAACTTTTTATCAGAAAACTGATTATTTATATGGACTTGCTGAGTTCTTTCACTCAAATATGATTTAAAAAAATCAACAGTATCTTCATGGAAACCATAAATTTGAAGTTTTTTACATAAAATTTCATGATCAACAACATCAAAAGCTTTCTTAAAATCCAGGACTGCCAAATTGATATTTTCATTATTCATTTCATGTAGCCATTTATCAATGATATTAATGAGGGCAGTTTGACATGAATGGTTAGGTCTAAAACCAGACTGGGAAGGGTGTAAAATTTTAAAATTTGTCAAATAATTATACAGATGTTTAGATACACGTCTCTCTACAAAGTGGCATAGCGCACCATCTATTTTATTTTTGGTCAGAGTGATTTGTGGAGTGTTCCACAGACGTGCATGAGCTTTTCTTCATAATATGGTTATGTGAGGGGATATGCATACCCCGCCCACAACTCCTCCTAAACCAGTGAATGGATTTCTGTGAAACTTTCAGGGAATCTTCAGTGTACATTGATATTGTGCACCACCCATTTTATTTTTTATCAGAATGATGTTTAGGATTTTTCACAGACAAACATGGACTTTGACTCTTCTTCATGGTTATATAAGGGGGTAGGCATGCCTTGTCCACAACTACTAAACCAGTGAATGGATTTCTTTGAAACTTTCAGCGAATCTTCATTGTACATTGTCATTTTAATAAAAATATTTTTGGGGTTTCCCATATAAAAATATGGATTTATACATATTTGTATATTATTGTAACTATAGCGGGGGGCATACGTGTGTGAGCTTTGGTCACAGTATTTCTAGTTTAAAAACGAAATTGAATTAGCCTTGTTTAAACAACCTCAATTGAAGACGAGCAAGATTATTTATATAAATAAAAGAATAACAACTAAAACTTTTTCTAGATACCCCAGTTTTGGTATACCATTATACACCAATTGGAGTACAGTACGTTAAATAGGGGTTACACCCAACCTGTAATATGACAACATGTACTTATCTCTTTCCAAATTTTAGTAATCAGCTGAGATATTTTAAGTTACATATAATTTTGATACTAAATGATTCGTTCAATTTTCTATTACAGTACGATCATTATTTTGAATCCACATATGACAAAAGTTATAATTTCCAACCATACGAAGTTCCTAAGGAATTGCAGCATTTGAAAGGTAAGTTGACGGTTTAGGTGTTTGACACCTACAAGAGCTTTTCATAGAATTACCAATTACTTTATATAAGAGATTCTCCTTCTGAGTACATTTTCTCCATATCTCTACTTTTTTACTTTAACTATAAACAGTTTATTCATACATGGTGTACCTCCAGACTTTCTTTACAGTTATAGGTACACAAATGAACTACAGTTTTTTTTTGTGTTTTTTGTTTTGTTTTGTTTTTTTAGTTAGCTCAAAACTTCAAAAAGTTTGTTCAAAACTGCATTGTCTAGAATCAGTAAAACAATTACTCAGAGACACCGTTTGGAAAATTTGCAAATATATTTTTACTGAAAAGATTTGAAATATGTGCTAGGCCTGCATTTTTTAGTCCCCTACCGTCAACGCCAAAGGGGAATATAGGTTTGTACACCGTCTGCCCGTCAGTCCGTCAGTTACAATACAGTTTTCCGGACGTTTTTCAGAAACCGTGTAACCAGCTGATCTTATTTTTTGGTATGTAAGTTTATAATGATGAGTTATAGATCAAGTTTGAGTTTCAGGCTGATCGGATAATTATTGTGAGAACCAGCTGATCTTATTTTTTGGTATGTGAGCTTATAATGTTGAGGAAGATCAGTTTTGAGTTTCAGGCTGATCAGTTAATTGTTGTTTACCCTTTGCAAACATATTTCAGGATTTTTAAGAATCACTCTGTCCATAGGTGTGCGTCCGATTCACATAGTTAATGAGCATTTGGTGTGTTTTCTCACGGCTCAAGTCGGTATGGGAAATTGTATTGCCCAGCAATACTCTTAGAATGCTTGTTAAAATTATTATTTTATTTTCTGTTTTAGAGCCACATTCTCATGCTTTCCCTGGACACCAACCTGAGATTGACTGCCAGGGTTTGAAAGCTATATATAATAGCTGGGAGACAACGTCTAGATCAGCTTATGTAGACCCGCGGATTCGTGTTCGGCCCACACAATCACCAAAGGAGTCAACTGTCAGCTCGTAGTGAAAGAAATACATTGGAATTTATTGAAACATTGAACAGTATTAAACAGTTTCGTATTCAGTTATATGTATTGTAAGGCATTTTAATTTTATACATTTATAGCATTCTAAGAAGGAAAAGACTCTTCACTCTGCCTGGTCCTGGCACTGGACACTTGGCCTGCTACTTAATTTATCTGCTAGTGTTTAATTCAGTTTTTTCAAATACATGTAATGGGTGAAGCATAATAATATAGTTGCCCTTAATTAAGGTTGTAGTGTTCGTAAATTTAATTTCATATTTGGGGGGGGGGGGGTTCGTAATGTGTTGTTTGTCCTGCTTATTGTAAGATTTTATATATACAATTATCTTTTGAAATAAGGGTAGTACATGTACTATATTTGAAAAAGGCAGTATTAATTTATATTGATATGTTACCCTAAATGTTTACAAGTATGTTTTCAATGTAGCATCAGTATTATAATGAAAGCTTGTTATATTTCTTTGCTCAGATATTTTTTATTAGATATAAGATATTTTGTTTTTGTTTGTTTTAGAATAGCATGTATATGTATACATTAAATATGGTAATATATATACATCTTTTTTGTATTGTGATAAAAAGTAGGAGAGGACCTAATAAATTATAAAATTGTTATTTCTATGAACGTTTACTTAAATCGTTAAGAAGAATTACGAATAGATAATAAAAGACTATTGAAAGATTTTCATATAAATAATTCAGGGTACATATCACATTTCAACAAATCATTTCTCATCAGCCATGTTCGAGGCAAAACAATGTACAAAAAAGTCAAACAAAGACCCCAATAGGCTTTAGATCAAATTCCAACCCGAAGTGACCAAAAAATTAAAATCCATCTAATGATTCATATCTGCGTAGATAGATATCCCCCCTTACAAAAAATGCGAAATTCATACTTTTATATCTTTAATGTTTAGTGTCACATTCATGAAAGTAACCAGATATTAGTTCCTGTAGAGGCACCAGTAGAGCCGGTGTATCTTTAGTGCTCAACAAGGGATATCATAGTACGAGATTGCTCTGACGTCTGATGGCCTTTTTTGTGATATGCTGGGGCCGTGGGACGTCAGGGCGCACTCCGTATAGAAAACATGAAAATACTTTAGACTAGAAATCGTAACATATCCAAATATAAGTAGATAAATCATACATCAATCGGTTCCTTATTCATTTTTCTCCAAGAATATGTAAATTTTATTCATCAACAATCTCCCTGTAGCACAAACGAAAGCTTTATTCCCTTCAACACACCATTTGTTATAAACTACCTCAGAACAACAACTGTCAGTACACACAGCCATAACATCCCAGCTAGTACAACTGTTATACACTACCTCAGAACAACAAATGTCAGTACACACAGTTATATATATAACATCCCAGTACAACTTTTATACAATACCTCAGAACAACAACTGTCAGTACACACAATAATATATAACATCCCAGTACAACTGTTATACATATCATCCCAGCTAGTACAACTGTTATAGATCACCTCAGAACAACAACTGTCAGTACACACAATCATAGCATCCCAGTACAACTGTTATACACTACCTCAGAACAACTGTCAGTACACACAGTTATATATAACATCCCATTACAACTGTTATACAATACCTCAGAACAACAACTGTCAGTACACACAATCATAACATCCCAGTACAACTGTTATACAATACCTCAGAACAACAACTGTCAGTACACACAGCCATAACATCCCAGCTAGTACAACTGTTATACAATACCTCAGAACAACAACTGTCAGTACACACAGCCATAACATCCCAGCTAGTACAACTGTTATACAATACCTCAGAACAACAACTGTCAGTACACACAGCCATAACATCCCAGCTAGTACAACTGTTATACATTACCTCAGAACAACTGTCAGTACACACAGTTATATATAACATCCCAGTTCAACTGTTACACAATACCTCAGAACAACAACTGTCAGTACACACAATTTTATATAACATCCCAGTACAACTGTTATACATATCATCCCAGCTAGTACAACTGTTATAGATCACCTCAGAACAACAACTGTCAGTACACACAATCATAGCATCCCACTACAACTGTTATACACTACCTCAGAACAACTGTCAGTACACACAGTTATTTATAACATCCCATTACAACTGTTATACAATACCTCACAACAACAACTGTCAGTACACACAATCATAACATCCCAGTACAACTGTTATACAATACCTCAGAACAACAACTGTCAGTACACACAGCCATAACATCCCAGCTAGTACAACTGTTATACAATACCTCAGAACAACAACTGTCAGTACACACAGCCATAACATCCCAGCTAGTACAACTGTTATACAATACCTCAGAACAACAACTGTCAGTACACACAGCCATAACATCCCAGCTAGTACAACTGTTATACAATACCTCAGAACAACAACTGTCAGTACACACAGCCATAACATCCCAGCTAGTACAACTGTTATACACTACCTCAGAACAACTGTCAGTACACACAGTTATATATAACAACCCATTACAACTGTTATACAATACCTCAGAACAACAACTGTCAGTACACACAATCATCACATCCCAGTACAGCTGTTATATAAAACGTCAGAACAACAATTGTTAGTATCCATAGTACAACTGTTATACCACAGTGTGAGAGCGGAAATTAACATTTTTTGGTCACTTGTTTAGTTGCGATTTTGTATAACGGCGAATCGGCCAAATTTTACCGAATTATTTTGCCCATAAAATGAATTAAATTACTTGCGAATAAAGAACGCACCATTTCTCTTACAGTATCTATAGGTGCTTGTATGTGCGGGCACTTGCGAATGGTTTGTATAGTCACTTGTTGTAATATATACTTGGACTATTATATGGGGTTATTTCATAAATATTGTTAAATGTAACCAAACATTTGCGCCAATATTCGCATATATTGCAACTTAATAGCGAAATCATCGGTACTTTTCTTGGTTGGTTGGAAGGTCTATATTGCATTGCCATACAATAAAGGAGAACTTGCACATCGCTCGTGTGATTTTACATTTTACTCAGGACAATATTTCCCAATATTCATGAAATAACCCCATATTATAGTCCAATTAAGTATATATTGCAACAAGTGACTATATAAACCAAGCACTCGTATATTTTTTTCGAAAGTTAATGTTTGTATGCCTCTTTTGACGCTTGGCCTCCGCTGCACTTCCCAATGTTGGCAAAAACTGTGCTACCCGCTTTGGGTTTTGGCGCATTGAGTGGATTGGGCAGTGCAGCCATGAACAAGACTATTGGGTCCGGATTGTACCTCAAAAAGCTAGGATGGAAAGGTTTGTTGCGTTAACGTTCGAGGTGGCGGTTTGCATCTCAAACCCGGTAATCTACCTCAAACATATGGGAATGGAAGAAGATTTTACGATGGTTCCGGACTGATCTTGGAACCCAATAACCCGTTCAAAAATGTTCCTACTCTTGGTATGATCTTGTACACATATCAATAAATGGACAGTCGGTACAGGCAAACGAGAGTTGATCGTGTGGAAAAGGAATTAAATGCCGAAATTATAAAATATCAGCGGATATAAAATAGTTTCCATTGCATTAGGACCTTGTTCAACCTTGAACGTTATATGCACAACCGGCACACTAAGCATGGCTGCAACAGGAAGCATTCCATTGAGCTTATTAGTCATCATTAATTCCATCGGGCTTCTGGTGTTGACTGTTTTTTTTCCAAGCGTATTGCTAAGAAAAAGAAAAAACATATGAACACTTTACGTCAACTAGAATGATTAAATCACAGGATAATATCAGCAAAGCCTTGGAAGATGGTGTCATCAGCGATCACGAATTTGGTAAAATTGTGGGATGCTTGAATATGTATTATGATTAAAAACAAACACTGCGAAAACCGTCGCCATCCTCTGACATTTCCCCTAAAAAAAGTTCTGGCGCCCTCAACAGACAACGGTTAGATTTTCCAGTATTTTTTTTACTCTGTCAGCTATTGGCGAAAATCTTAAGATTTTCCCGCACTTTTGCTGAGGGTTTCCTCGCCATTCATTGAAGACCCATGGGTTCCCTTGGGTTATTTTTCACTCTTTGACACATTCCCCGTGTCCATTCTTAATCCTAAGATTTTCCATACTTTGCTGACACTGTCGGCAAAACGTGGGAATATTTCTCGATGCCTTGTTGTTGCCACTGTGAGCAAAAGGCGGGAAAATTTTTCCCACACTTTGCTGACTGTCAGCAAAAGGAGGGAAGATTGAATTGGCATTCTATTAAGGCGGGAGTATTTTCCCATACTTACAAAGACACGATCCTGTATGTTCGACAGATCTAATTACCCAGCCAATCACCCCTCAGGAATACCATCGGGTTTAAACAAAAGGTAGCTGGAATGTTCAAAGACGAATGCAGTGGGAAGGAAATTACATAATTCGTCGGAGTGCGAGCAAAGATGTATGCATACAAGGTAGAGGATGACGACCATAAGATAACACAAGGAGTGAAGAAGAACGTCATCCAGAGCAATATTAACTTCGATGATTACAAGACTTGTTTGGAGACGCAGCAACAGGTCAAACATCATCAGGAGTAGATTGCACACTATGTTCATGGAAGAGATCAACAAGACCGCTCTATCAGCCGCAGATATAAAGCGTCACATACTGGAGGACAAGATATGATAACTTTGATACGAACTATCTAAAGACTACAGACAAAGAATATAAAACCATCACTGAACTCTGCAATGAGCAATTTATACATGTTCCTGTAACACAGGATCAAATACTAAAAGCTACTAACAGTTTGAACCGCAACAAGGCAGCTGATTTCTATGGCATTACAGCTGAAAATATTATCTATGGTGGTGACAATCTAACATGCAACATATTTACAAGCCTTAATCAACAAATCTTTTCAGTTGCATTGTATTCCTGATTCACTCAAAATTGGAACCCTCTTTCCGGTATTTAAAAATAATGGTGACTGTAAAATTGCTAAAACCTACAGAGGTATTACTGTAACACCAACATTTTCAAAAGTGATTGAGAAGATAATGAAAATGAGAGAAAATTGTAAAATAACTTTAAACCAAAATCCATTACAGAGAGGATTCACAGAAAACTCATCACCATTACATTGTGAACTTATAGTAGAAGAGTTTTAAAGAGAAAATAAAGATCTTAAACGTCCCGCCTTTATTGGCCTATTAGATGCAAAATAAGCTTTCGATGTCGTGGTTCATGCAAATCTGATCAGAAGACTTCATCAAAGTGACTTTTCAAAACAATCAATCCTGTTGATAGACAATCTTTATCAAAATGCAGTATCACATTTTAAATGAGACAATTGTTTATAGGAAGAAAACTTTAACATTGAACAAGGTGTTCGGAAAGGAGGAACTCTTAGTGCCGACTTATATAAATTATATATAAACCCTCTTTTGAATTTCTATGTGACTCTTGATTAGGTGGAAAAAATGGTAACATTAATTGTTGCGCCCCAATCTGCGCAGACGATGTCGCATTAATTGCCTGTAACCCATTAGATTTACAAACGATGTTAGACATTGCCGTAGATTTCAGTAAGCGTGAAGGTTATCAGCTACAACCTTCCAAAAGTGTAATCTTACCTGTAAAAAGCAAGGCCAAATCTTTAGAGACCAATAAAGGATTTTGGAAATTGAATGATACTATAATGCCAGTTGTGGACAAAGCTACACATATTGGAATAACAAGATCTCAAATTAATTCTGCACAATCAACTGTTGAAGAGAACATGAAAAAAACAAGAGGAGCTATCTACAGTTTAATGAGTACTGGTCTACACGGGGAGAATGGACTTGATCCAGAGACATCAATTGCACTGTTGATAACTTACATCCTACCAATACTGACTTACGGCCTTGAAATTGTAATACAAAAAAAGCAAAATTTTGGATGATATACAACTCCAATACAAAAAGCTACTAAAACAAATTCTCTCATTAAATATTAATGTTGCTGACCCTGCTGTGTACTTAATTTCTGGATTACTACCTATTGAAGCAGAAATACATCTTAAAATCCTAACAATGTTTGGTAACATAACAAGAGCAAATAAAAACTCAACCGAGTGGAGGCTGGCAGAAAGACAACTACGGATTCAGAGCCTGGATAGTAACAGCTGGTTTATTGAAATGAAAAAAGATATATATCAAATATGAATTACAAGAAACACTAACATTACTCTATAATGAACTGTCAAAAGGCAAATGGAAGAAAATGATTACAACAGCTGTACATAAATACTGGACATCAAGTATAAATGAAGAAATAAAATACTATTCCAGCATGAAATATATATCATCTTCATATAAAATTGGGAAAATTCACCCATAGCCATAACAAACAGAGCTAATCAAAGAGATATCAACAGAATACCAATCAGAGTAAAGGTTGCAAATGGAACTTACATTCTACAGACAAAAAGAGCAGTTTACAATTAAAACAACGTAGATCCAACAATCAAACTATGTAATCAGGCTGAAGAAACTTTAACACACTTTCTACTGTGTAGTAAAACTTTAGACCAAATCCTAACACCCATACTGAAAAATATTATATATAAATGTAGTAAGCTTCCTGCTTTGCAATATACTAACGCACAGCTAAACATTATGCAACTAATTATTAACCCATTCTACTATGCTAAAAGAGATAAAGTAGAAATAGATATCAGCAGTAAAATAGAACCTCTGTATAGACAATTTATTTATAACTTACACAATAAGAGATACGAATTACTTGCAAGAATGGACATGTTAAGTTGTAGGAGGAAAATGAACATTAAAGTTAAATAGATAGGTCGTATTCAGTGTTTGCAGATCGTCTAGACTAACTAAAAACATTAAGGTTAATGCACAGAGAAAGTTTCATCAAATTTCTTTGAACGGTTATGGAATAGTTGAGGATAGAAGTTTTGACCCCCTCCCTTTTTTCAAAAATGTCAATTTTTACAAAAAAAAATTAAAATTTTCTAAAAATGAAATATTCCTTTGAGCAGTAGTTGAGGATAGAAGAAAAGTGTATCGACGCAAGACGACAGATAGTGATCCCTATGTGTCGACAATGCGTTCCAGTGTTGTTGGAATTCATTGACTATAGTGGTTTTGGAATTACTTTTCTTTTTACTCCAAATCTGGAGGTGTGCCTATATTGGCAGAAATTCATTGGTTACAGATAGCCACCTTGACCCAAAGTCCTTAAAGGAAGCGAAACGATAGATTGTAATAATGATGATGAACTTACAAGAGTTATGTATGAAAGTGGTTGCGGAAGAGGGACTTCCAATGGAAGAACTACCCAAAATTCTACAATAGGGTGTCAAATATCTTTGGCTTAAATCCTTAGAATCTGATGAGTTGAATTGTCCGATTTTGAAATGCTTTGATACTGAAAAGGTATTTCGACACTTCGAATTCTATGATTTAATCGGCTAGAAATCTAAAGGCGGTTGAAGGAGGTTTCAAGAATTATTTTAACGCATCAATGGCCAAAATATTGCTTGAAACACTGATCAACTTTGATTACACCTGGTTAAATCCCAATCATGTTGAGCATCTGTGGCAGCTTCTGTTCAATACCAACATGGATCAGACTGATAGCTTAGGGATGGTGGAACTCTTGGAATCGTTGGGATATCTGAACATAGATGGTGTGTATGAATTGGAGGGAGGAGGGGATTGGGGTAAGTATGTGCATGTTGTTATAATAGGTTATATGAATCAGATGCGTTGAGAGGGAGACAAATACAACCCGAATAAATGTAATTTTTTCAAAACATACCCCGAATTAATACCAAAAATCATGAAAAACCTACACAAATTTTCCGCACATCCCCGTATAGATTTATGTTGGGAGTTACCCCCCCCCCCCCCCCCCCTGGGAAGACATACATCTTGTCAAAGGCTTTTTGAAATTGTGCTCCGATGAACCATTGCGGGATCTCCTAGACGAATACTTGAATGACATTCAAATGACTTACTTGGATAACTTCATCATGCAACAGCTTTAATATTTGGACACGTTGATCGTACGTGATTTGATTCTTTCACATAAGCCGTGGGTCGTATTGAACACAAAGATGAATGGACAAAGGTTTAGTTCGACCCTTACGGACTGTCACCTCCTTCTGAGATTGTGAACTATTTGCGGCACGTGATTCAATACAACACGGATGAACTGCCAATCTAATTAAAAACCGATCTCTCATCGCTCCCGTTTTCTGATATGTCGCGTGGGAGATCTAACAAAAACCGCTTTGAGGTCACATGTGAGTGAACTGGAACTTATGAGTTTATAATGATATGCAAATGAGTTGACTTCCTATCAATAAGCCAATCAAAAAAGTTTTCCTTTAGATCTAATCGTTAAAGAAGATCCGAATGAATTCTGGGGACTGACGATTTCTTCGTTAATAAAATAAGTTACATCCCTTTACCACAGGATCAACTTCCAAGGTCGCCGAAGCCGCAATTTCATTGGTCGAACAGGACACATATACGAGGTCACTCACATGAGACCTCAAAGCGGGTTTCGTTAGATCTCCCACGCGACATATCAGAAAACGGGAGCGATCAGAGATCTGTTTTTAATTAGATTGATGAACTGCAGAAGCGCGAAACGGTTGTGTGCGGCAACTTTTGCTTCTATGTGTTACAGTTGCTATCGGGCGGCTGGTCGTTTGATCAAGCGGTTTTCTCACTATAAATAAATGGATCGAACTCGAGGAAACTTGTGTCTTTGGTCGAATTTTTCAAGACCTCGATATGAACGACAATCGTATCAGCGATCTGGCATATACCGGAACAGCTCGGACGCCGAGACAAAACGATGGGTCAATCTACAATTGAAAGATGGTATGAAAGACATCGATGAACTAGAGGTGACACTCGATGGAACATCGAAAGCGCTCAAGGATGACCTCGAGAAAGATGTGGCCAATTGCTTGCCTATGGCTGGCGGTGGGATGAATGGCGATACAGATATGCAGGGGCACTCGATTGTTAATCTTCCGGTGCCGACGAGAGCTGATGAACCTATCACAAAAGGATGGTATGCGAAGAATTGGCAAGAACTGGTCTTAAATATCTCCGGCAAAAGGAACCCCTCTTTGACAGAAAATCAAAGGTAGGTCATGGCGCGAGCTCGATGCTGTATCTGAGGAGGATCGGTATATCGATAACATTAAGAAACTACTAGGGTAACATCATACAGTTTTCCAGTCCCACTGTCGGGTACCCCTTCCATTTGACGTAGAGCTCCTTCACGTCACCCTGCGTTCGCCACCGAGAGATCTTTTCGACACGATAGGCGTTTTGATCGGTCTTCTGAAGTTCGGACTCGTAGAAGAATCCCTGGATCTTTTTGTCGTTGAAGTCCTTGAGGCGGTATGTCGGCGGATTAGTGTTCAGCACCTGGGAACGGTGAACATCTCCTTGGTCCAGCGGAGTGTGTATCCCTTTTCAAATGTGCCTTTTTTCTTGGTTATTCGGACTTTGTCGCCAGCACCAAATCGCAGTGACTGCATGGGTTGTACATCTCCCAGAAATGCTTGAACGTCTTCTCTTTCATGGTACGGTTCCAGCACTCGACTTCTCTTCGTTCTCTGTGGAGTAGAGCTCGACGCCGTGCTTTTGGAGCAGCTGTTTCACTTCCTTGTAGAACTCGGAGCCTTTGTCGGTCCACAACTTCTTGTGTACGCGCGACTTGAAGACGGATTGAAAGGCGTTTCTGATCGTCGCACCCTTCTTGTCTTTGAGTGGCACCAACCAGCCGTACTTGGAGAAAACATCGATGATGCTCAGTCATGTCAACGAGATCTGCCGTCCAGGTCTCATCCACACCACCAACGGGGCGTTTCTGAAACTTGTGACGAACTGGTTTGTGTAAGTAATCAGCTAGTTCATCCGACCAACGAACTTTTTTCCCCAATCCAAATCGCGCCTTTGTGTCAATGATGGGTTTGAAAATGCCGCGGTCCAGGCGTTCGCGCGTGGTGGGATTTTGAATGGCATCGAGTGAGGCTAGCATGGCTTTGTCGCAGATGGAGTTGCGGGCGGCTGTGCTCTTGTATTGGGCATCCTGATCGACCCTGTCGATGGGTATCGACCAAGCCTTTGGGGTTCAATTAGCGTTCAACCGCTTACTAAGTTTTTTCCCCGGCCCGGTGGAGTTGATGCATCTCCATGGGTAATCGGTTGATCAGCTTGTTCATGAGCCCGGGTCCGGTGGCAGCGGAAAACTGAATTTTTGGAGCCACAAATGGCACAGGTCCCAACTTTCCGTCTCCGCCCGTTGCTAGTCATCACCTTACCGTGTTGGTGTTGTTTCGACATTGCACGCAGTAGATCATTGTTTTATTTAAATAAATGGACGTTGAAGACATCTCACACAATGAAACTGCCTCAAACAGGAGCAATCACGTCCTCCTTCCACAGCAATCGATCCGAGTCCTAATTATCGGGAAGTCGGACTGCGGTAAGACGACACTGTTGAACAACCTCCTCCTACACGAGGGGAGGCTGGACTACGATCGCTTCTATGTCTTCTGGAAGTCTCTCCACCGGTCCATCTACCAGCTGCTGCAGCCGGCAGGGGGGAAAGGGTTCTCAAAGGAGGATATCCGCGCCCTGCTGTCTATCAATGGAGATTGCCCTCACACGCTGATTGATGTGGTGGAAGCGATTAAAAGGAATATCTTATGCATTTTCACTTCAAGCCGGGTAGCTGCTCACGATAGCTGGATAGGTGTGAGAGGTGCAGATCACTATTTCCGCCGGTACGGTGAGGAAGGTTGGTGTGAGAGGACGATCAAGGTGTCGCCCCAACATCCGCAAGCTTTTTGACGAAGTCGGAGAATGCAAGTGTCCCTGCCAACATAGCCTTGGCAAGGGTGGCTTCTGCGACAAATGCGGGCTCCAGATCCAACGCCCCATCGACCGCGGTAGTGGTGATTTCGACACGTGGAATGCCATTAATATTTAAAGTTTCTACTTTGCAGATAAATTACCCATTTGAATAACACCCTCATTGTGAAAGCACATATACCAGTACAGGGAATTGTCTGTTTTATAATTTGTTTGTTTTGTTTTTTGTTTTAATCAAAATTTGCCAAATAAATTCTTGTCCACTACATGAGACAAATATCTTCATATCCAGTCAGTATGAGATAAATTATTCCCGTGCCCTGTGGTTTGATAAATATTGGACATTGAATTAACATTGAAAATACCCCGTAATATTATGGTCAAATACATTGAGAAAGGTCTTGATCTAAGAAAATCTTTGTTTTAATTTCTACATATAAAACATGTAAAATGCCTTCTTTAGAGCCTTCAAGTTTTGGCATATGAAAAAGATCGGGTGGGGGCATGGTTCCCACTCTTTTTTCCTGATGAAAGTCCATGTTTTTTCAAGTCAGTTTTCAAGCTATTTTTCACCTTTTCAAGGTCAAGTTTTGTTACTATTCTGTCAAGTTGGTAAGCAGTTTTGTCAAGATTGGTATGCAACTGTCATATATATCTGCATAATACCTTTTGGGATTCTGTGTCCGACTAAGTCAGAAAAATAGCTCCAGACACAAAATCCCAGAAGGGATTAATATGTGCATTGACGTTCTTCATTCAAGGTATTTAAAGATTAAAATACAATGTTCTGACTGAGAGTAATGCCTCCACGAATATGTGTATAACTACATGTAGTACTTAAAAGAGGGATTTTAATCCCAATAAGATGGAAATGAAAACAACTATTAAAAAGCCCTTTTATTGAACACAAGAATCAATATTTCAAACTTTGAATCAACAATGAAACATCAAGCAACAACAAAAAATCAAGATATTACAAATACTGCTTTCCTGGGAAACATAACAAAACTCTCTCTATAATAAATTTATCAATGTTTTAAGTGTTGTAAGTTTTCATCAAGCTCCACGACTCATAATAACGTGCGGTTACCTCCTCCGTAAACTGGTCACATTTGGTTAAAGTTCTCGGTTCTACTTCCAAAATCTTGATGTTCTTGGATAAAACATTTCATAACAAATCAAACACCTCGCTGGGTTTTTAAATGTTTCCATTAATTTTTAATTATTAGGGTGAGGGGCAGAGGTGGTGGTTCATGTGGGCTATACGAAAAATCGCGCCATAATGTCAAAGTTATTCCTTAGAATACTTGCGATTGTTTTCTGAACCGTTACTTCAAGCGCACAAAAGAACTAGATAATAAACTCTGGTTACCGGTCCGAAAAAAGAAAAACACTATTACATTACACAATAAAAGATACTGAAACCAGTCAAACTTTTGTTTACATTCGAGACTTTCAGTCCTCTCACGATGATATGAAATTCCCGGGTTTTTCCAATTTTTGTAATTTTCAAGGACTTTTCCCGACCGGGAACAAACAAAATAAAATTCCTGACTTTTCCACATTTTCCAGGTGGCATGGGAACCCGGGGGGGGGGCAAACAATTTATACTCAAATATTTATAATTCGCAACACACACAATTAAAAAAAATGAGTTTTCGTTTCACAAATAGCACTTTAGCGTATTTTCCAAAATCGACCAGTATTTGTGGATTCGCCACTCACAAATACAAATATTTATTGGCACAAACTCGTAAACTTACAATAAATGGCAAAGGCCCATTATTACAACATGATGTAACACAATAATGAGGGGCCTGATGGGGGGTTCTCATCACGATTCACGAGTTGATTTTTTTGTCAATCACGATTCACAGAAAATAAATTTCCATGATCACGGATCACGAAAATATAAAAAGAGTATCCCCAATCAATCTCGATAATAGAGATTCAGAAGCTGCATGGTTGTTTGTGTTGTAGATTGGTTCAATTTAGTCCGAGATTACTCTGACGTCCAACGGCTGTTTTGCCAGACAAGCTGGGGCCGTGGGACACAAGTAATCTCGGACTAGGTTCAATTAAGCTACAATCAAATCCATTACTTGCTCATTACTTGTTTACATGTTGAATTTTCCCAGGTTCTAAATTAAAACGTTAAAAACAGTCACATTTTAACTACTTGTATTGTATCATATAATATTTCATAGAAATGTTTTACTGGCGTGAAATACCACGGAACCACGTCTTTGTTTTATCTTGAGACTAAACTCAGAGACTATATAGTATATATATTTATTTTGTCAATAAAATTTACTGCTGAGCCTGATTGTTCTCCCACTCCTGCTGGTTGTACCTTGAAGAAAACTAAGACATTCTGGGGTGCCATGAATAGCATGACCTAATTGCACTTTTAAAACTATAGCGCCACTTCAACTTTTTAAGCCAAGAAAGACAACTCAATGGAGCTTTTTATTTCCGTAATGGAAAAAAATCACGAGAACGAAATATATGTCTCAATCACGAAGAACGAACATAAAACTCCAATGGAAACGATTCACGAACAATGCTTTCATCACGAATCACGAAAAATAAATCTGTAGAAAAACGGATCACGATAGCGAAAATGCGCCGATCACGAAGAACGAAAATAACCCATCAGGCCCCTCAATAATTACAGACATCAAATCAAATTACATTGTTTCTAGTTTCAAGGCAATTATATATAAAGGAGGAAGATAATTTAAGGACCAATGGAGATTCATTATTTAAAATTATTTTGATTCTGTCGTAGTCATTTTTTGGTAGATTTTTTGTTTATTTATTTAATTTGAACATAAATTCTGTTCGTTGTGTGGTAAATCCATCACACTTTAGTAAAATATGTACTTCATTTTCAATTTGGTTTGTTTTACAAATTTGACAGACTCTTTTATCCCTAGGAATATTGAGATATCTTCCTCTTTCAATCATAAGTTGATGTGCACTTATGCGTAGCTTGCATCTAGCAGATCTGTCACATCTATAGGTAAACAAATCAACATAAGGTGGACGTTGATCCATGTTATATAAACTCCTGAAAAAACTTAGTTTAGGAGAATTACAGATAATTGAATTTTGATCCTGTAGACACTGATCTTGAATTCTTCAGTTGTTTTATATTATTTAAATGCGGTTTTAATGGAAAATTTAAATCCGTTAGGTATGAGAACCCTAGCTTTTGTAGTAAGAGCTTGATTTGATTAAACCATGGGTTTGTGTTTTTAGTTTCACAAAATATTTCATACACTAAAGTGTTATCTGATGAAAGTATATGATCTAAATAGCTTATGTTAGAAAACATAATTTCAGCTTTCATTGGAAGCCTTGCAAGTTCATCTCTACAGGCATCATTCCAAGACTTGCAATGTACTCCTAATATTTCTTTTATAAATTTGATGTGCAGTTTTTCAAAGGGATCAGAGTCTTTAAAAGGTGAAAGCAGACCCCATACTTCACATGATCTATGAAAATAACCAATCAGAGGAAGTGGTGTACAGTGGTGCAAAGTCTAATCCACCGTATTTGGGGTGCCTAGAAACTAATTAAAATTTAATTCAAGTAATCATCCAACAGAGTGAAAAATATTAAAATCGGTATTTAGATATGTAAGCTGAAGAAGGTAGATTTGGAGTTTCATAATAAATATCCTGTTTGTCTTAACTAAATTGGCTTTTAAAACTTTTAACTTTCATAATGGAAGTCAGTGATAAAATCCAAGGATTCTGCATTGTTCCCCCATCCGGTGTGGTGCCAAAAAAATCTATTGATTGAAATTTGTACCCCCCCCCCCCCCCCCCCCGTGTATTTTTTTGTTAACCCTATACACACTAATTGATAAAAAAATTACTGTACCTTTAAACAAATAAAATATATTTAAACTGGAAAAATTATCAATAACCCCCAGTAAATTATATACTCTACACTAACGATAGTTACACACATTATTTGACTATTTTCATTGACGTGTAAACAAGCGTATTTTCGTAGCATTACGCAACATTTGTCATAGCTCAACAATGGATCCTGGTGGCCCTTAAATCTGCATAATCAACCAAAGGTTCTTGTAATAATTCGTTTGATTAGCCAGTGCAGACGAATAGGCGTGGTCGTTTTGCATGTTTTTTAGATGACGTATAAATATAGATAGTAAGCTATTTCTGCAAAATCGCTGATGCATCGTAGCCTTTTTTGCTCATGTAATTAGATTATCATATCAAAACCCTCATGCATCTATAAGTGTTTGTTTTTGTAAAGTATTTCACATATGGTAAGACTATACTATGTTAGGAGATTTTGTCAATTGGCTTGATCTTTATAATTCTTCAATCCAATCAAACCTCAACATAATTCTACGTCACACAAAGCAGTGTGCATTAGCCAATCATATATCGTGTACCTCTGATCACGTTCTCATTCACCTTTTTTAGAAGTAGGCAGAATGGACGATGAAAATGAGACACATACAACTTTCTCGTCTTAAATGTGAAAAAAAATCAACATTATATTTGTAAATAGATTTTCATTATCGATACCAAAAACACCTTGAAAAAATTAATAAAGTCTGGCCACCATATAAAATTATCAATAAAGTAGGTCAATCTCGTAAAAACGCTGGCCCCGTACTCTGTATACAATCGTATGCTGAGTACAACACAGTTGTCAGCTCGATTTTACTACACCGTGAAAATGTTCTGGACAGCGACACATTTTTTATCGCCATCCAGTCATTAAAAGCAACATTCTAGGAATGTGATTTCTATATTGTGATAAAAGGTAATGCAGATTTAAATATTCAGTCAAATTGTGGTATTTTTACTTGTAGGTTATTGTGGAAAACGAATAAAACTGAAAAGACCCTGGAAACACGAGACATTTTTTCATCGACAAGACTCGACGCAAGCTGAGGGGTGGTTGGAATGTGCTCCAGGAAGTTCACTTAAAGTAGTTTGTTTCGAGATTGACGTAGTACAGTAATAGCAGTTAATGCAAAGTAATGAAAAACGCGTTTAATATACCCGCCCAGGTTTGTTTTTCTATGAATTACTTCCACCAAAATAGGTCACGACTCGTTCGCCATTGGGTTGCACTGTGTCTGTGGGTTGAAATCATTACTAATAGATTTGGAAGAAGGGGAAGTTATTTTGATTAGGTAAAATCTTAATATACAGTTCAGTGCATAATCTAATTTAATATTAAAAATAAATTGTATTTAATATTGTATAATGACCCTTATTTGAAATGGCCATTAATATTGTTACTGCCAAGATGAGGACTGTTGTGATGATCATCTGATTCAATCCCTGGCTTAATTTGTTTGTAATCATTTCTTAAAACCAGCTGAGAAGATATCCCTTGGTGCAACCGATCGACACTGGTTATATACTTGCGTCCAACCCTTTAAGCTTTTGATGGGCAGGTCATTGCATCTTGCATATTAACTTCTATAACTGCAGAATCTGAGTCTGTTCGCCTTTATTCCCATTTGCCTTAATACCTGTTCGCCTTGATATGGCAGCGTTTGCGAATATCATCAGTCCCTACCGCCAAACTTTCAATACATTCGGTATTGAGAGTCTTGTGCCGACCCAATTTTCTGACTCTTCATTCTGAGAATAGGTATGTTGCGGTGCATTGGAAATAGTTGGTAATTGGTTAGATCATAACTGAACTGGTTCCTGATCATTTGCTGCTATGATTTTTAGCACCAAAACTTTCAATAGATACAAGTTCAATTAAAATTGATGACACAAACCGAGAGCTGTTTACCCCGTAATATCTCTTATTATTGGTTGGCCTAATTATTCATCAGTTTGAGAATTTCGTGGAAAAATGTATTTTTTAAAATATCTAATTTTTTGTCACTTTCGAAGTTTTCAAATTAATCGCAATCGTTGTGAAGTCAGAATTTTCAATATTATTCATGAACTGCATTAGTTCTTGTCAGCATCAAGTCTTCCATTCCTGAAAACATATTTATTCAGCCAAAGCATAAAAATAAATGTTTTAACTACAAAATTTGAAACAAATTTAATCAATTTTTTGCACCTGAACGTTAGGACAAAATAGTAACAACAAATTAAAGTTTGAATAGGCAACATGCCCCACCCACGAATTAAACTTCATCAATGGACGACCTTGGGTACTAGTGAGCAGTCATACAATAATTGGGTCATTATGACCTACATTTTATGCTTGAGCTACTCTTGTTTTGCATTTAGGTTCATTTCTTTGGAACTAAGCATATTGTATCAATGAAACTTCATCAGTAGACCTGCCTTGGGTAATGAGAAGTCTTACAATAATTGGGTCATTATGACTTACATTTTATGCTTGAGCGACTCTGGTTAAGTTTTGCATTTGCATTGGATAGTACTGAGCATCCATACATGATGACCTACATTTTAGGTGAGGCATCCATGTCTTACAGACACAATTTCTATTCTTATACATTGTATGTTGTTAGACCTGATATGTGATTAATAGTATATTAGACTGTGTTTCTGTCCTTCTTAATGTTACAATCTTAGATTAACAAAAAATTGTTTCATTTAGATTGATATGTTTGAGCTAAATTTAATTTTTTCTTGACTTCAGTTCAGGTGTTTACAAATTTTTTATTTCTTTATATTTTGAACTTTGGATATATAAATTAATTAGTCACAATTTCAACCAGACAATTGTGTTTTAATGGAAATGTGTATTTATTAATCACAAGTTTCATTCAGGAAAATTTTGAATTGATCAGCTTATCAAAGCAAACATTCCGAATTTTTAAAAAGTACATGAAAGATCAATATTAGGTTTTGAACATGTCAAGTTGTGTTTATTCTGTTATTAATTACATGATATCATTATTAACAGGAAACAATAAAAATGTCATTTCTCCTTTTAATTAACAGTTTTAAAAGTTAAATAAACACCAAAAATCTAATTTGCTTTATTGATAACTCTGATAATTAGTTGAATTGTTCTAAATATTTTTTTTTATAATTTTAAAAGAAAATAAATACACCACTGGTAAAATAATTATATTCATTTTCTTTATAACTAATTAATTTATTAAAATAAGGCAAACAGACCTGATACCCTAACTCTCAGGGAGTACCTGATTCCACTCAGAATGTCTCTGGTCACAGACTGACTCAGTTCCAATTTTCCAAATACTAGATCTAGATCTAGAGATGTTTGACCAATTTTTAGTCCTTGATTAAATTCATATTGATTTCTAATTTCAGAATGTAATACCTTTGTATAACAAGGTTTTTTTTTGTTGGAAAAATGTAGTTTTAAACCAATTCAGCCACGTAACTTTATACAGAAATAAAAATTTATGTAGTTTCAATATCTTATGAAAAGTTATGATTCTGCTCAAGTTAAAAGCAATAGAAATCTGAATTTAAAGTTGGTTTTGAATTGTATGTTGTGCGAAGTATACATATGTTTATAACAATCACTTTATCACAGTAAAGTCATCATTATAGATGTATAACATTATTTTATCATCATTTCTTGTAATAATTTATATGAATTGAGTTGCAAAAAGTGCTCACAAGTACAAATACACATATTTTATTGTGAACCATTGAATCATGTACCTATAAATTGAGAAATTAAAATTGGAATAGGAAGAAACTAAACTAGGAAATCTTCACCGTATCGTTTTAATCCTTTATTTCCATTTCACATTTTATAGGTATTTATTCGACTAGAACTGACTTGATATAAACTGCCTCACTTCTCTGTCATATGCAGTAGGCAATCCTTTATCTTAAACAGGCAAGATACTGAAACTTGATCATATAAACAGATTTATGGTACTGGAAATAATTTGTAAATTATGTATACAGCACAATTGTCATTTCCATAGGCAAACCTCTACTAACAGTAGATAGCATGTGATTTATTAACAGATCAACAATTAAAACTTTATTTTTAAATGATATAACCATGTGACCAACTGAGTAATTTATACACATGTAATGCTTCTCCAACACATCTTATAGAACTCAGTCATGAACCTGTTACACTAAGACTTAACTTAAATTATAGACTAGGGAAGCCTTGTGCGTTATCTTACAATAATGAGCAATGGACTAACTGAAACATATATAGCTTGTATTCATGGTCCTCAAAGTCTGTGACTTTTACTTCTAACTTCTATTGAAAGTAAAAATGAATTGTTCATATTTTTTTTTTACAGAACAGAAGTTGTTAATTTATAAGTTATGAGCAGAAGAGAAACAAGAGTTAAACGTGGACGATCTGGTAGCCCTTCTCCAGCAGGATTAAAATCTACAAGTACAGGTTCGGTTGTTATCAAAATCAGTTGATTTAACAATGATTGGACAATGAGTCTCACCCAGCTGAATTTAATCTCACGAAGTCAAACTTAAAACATGCAATGCCAAAAAGTGATTGCAAAACTACAGTCACTGAAGAATCACAGGCCGTTGCAAGAGTTGTTCTTACTTTTCATCAATCCTGCTCTCTCTCGTCAAAATTGCTTGTCTATTTCACTCTGTCCTTTTGATGTATAAAACCAGGTTAAGCTTGGTACCAGTACTGATTTAAATATGTTATTGAAAGTTTCGATACATTTGTTTTGTTTCCAGGAAGAGGAAAGAAAAGAGCAGCACAGAATATAGAAGAACCAGCAGAAAAATCTGATCAGACAGATGAAACATTAAAAGATAACAAAAAGCAAGACCCGGATGTTCCTACTACTGCTAACAAAGGTAGGACACACATTATCAACATGAGTCTTAAAAGTCATTGAAATGTGAAGTAGATTATTAATTAATATGATAGTTACTTGTGTCAAGGGACACATGGATACATGTATATATGTGCACTGACAAAGGACTATGTTAAAGACTGGATATTTGATCAGGCCCAGTAAGGTAAGGATGATATCTTATTCTGTGGGAAGCACATGCCAAAAATACTTATAGATTAATACATGGCCTCTTCAGCTCACCTGGCCGAAAAGGCCATGTGAGCTATTGCCATCACTTGGCATCCATCGTACGTCTGTTAACTTTTCACATTTCAATCTTCTTTTCCAAAACCCCATGGCCAATTGAAACCAATCTTGGTGGGGATGTTCATTGGATGGTCCTCTACAAAGTTTGTTTTTGCTTCTGATCCAAAATTCAACATGGCTGCCAGGGTGAAATTTAAAAGATCTTCTTGTTTGAAACTGCAATAACAATTGAATTGTTATATTGCAGGAATGATCCTTACACGGTCCTCTACAAAGTTTATATGTTTTTTGTGCCGATCTGAAATCCAAGATGGCCACCACCATGGGAGACATCTAATATGGGATCATATTGAAAAGTAACTGTTACAAACATCTTCTTGTCAGAAACAGTTGGTCAGATGGAAGTAATAATTTATATTATGCCTGAATGATCAGATAATGGTCCTTAACAAAATTTATGTTTTTGGTTCTGATCCAAAATTTGACATGGCTGCCAGGGCCATTTATGCACTCTGATTGGCTTAAATTTCAAAAATGTTCTTCTCTGAAACTATAAAAGCAATTGAATTGTTATATTGCAGGAATGATCCTTACATGGGCCTCTACAAAGTATGTTTTTCATGCCAATTTTAAATCAAAGATGGCCACCAGCGTGGAACACATTTAACAGAGGATCCCATGGGAAATACATACAAAGAGCTTCTTGTCACAAACCATTTGACGGATGGGAGTAATATTATGCCTGAATGATTAGATAATGGTCCTTAACAAAATAGATGTTTTTGGTGCTGATCCGGGTCAATTATGCACCTTGATTGGTTGAAATTTCAAAAATGTTCTTCTCTGAAACTACAAAAGCAATTGAATTGTTACATTGCAGGAATGATCCTTACATGGTCCTCTACCAAGTTTATGTTTTTCATGCCAATGTGAAATCCAAGATGGCTGCCACTGTGGGACACATTTAACATGGGATCTATGGGAAATACATACAAACATATTCTCACAAAATATTTCCCACACTAAACACACTCCTATACAAATCATACTAGAAATGAAACACATAATGGCCATGATCATCTGATTAGAAATTTCACATTTTTCTGTTTATTGCCTATATAATCAGGTGAGCTATAGAGGCTCTTGAGACCCTCTGGTTTCATATTGTCCATGTTATTAGCCCGAGACCTTGATGTCGCCCCGAGGGATGATATCAGTTGAGGGCTGATAACAAGGTCAATATGAAAAAGGCCATGTTTTAATCTATTTATTACATATTTTACAACTACCAATAAATGATTTTAAATTGCTGATTAGATTTTCCTGTGTTCAAGCAAGTCTGTTAGATTTTGAACAACCTTGATGAGGGAAATTAATATAAGGTGGCACATTCTTGCAGTTTGAATATAAAAAAAAAATGGTCTTTAGATGGGCCTCTGTCAGAATTATGTCCAATGACCTGAACGATCAACCAAGGTGGTCACCACAGCCGAACTTAGTTTCACATAGGACGCAATGGGAAATTCATTTAAAAATCTTCTTGTTTGAAACTACTGAGCCAATTGGAACCAAATCTAGCAGCATTGGTCCTTGGATGGTCCTCTTTCAGAATTGTGTCCGATGACATGGACTATCAACCAAGATGGCGCAACAGCTGTACATAGTTTAACATACATATAGGATCGCTATGAGAAAATTCATTAAAAAAACTTCTTGTCTGAAACTACGGAGCAAATTGGAACAAGACTTGGCAGCATTGGTCCTTAAATGGTCCTCTGTCAGAAATATATCTGATGATCCGTGTAATCAATCAAAATGGCCGCCACAGCCAAACTTAGTTTAACATTTAAAAATCTTCTTGTTTGAAACAAGTAGGCCAACTAGAACAAGACTTGGCAGCAATGGTCCTTGGTCCTCTTTCAGAATTGTGTCCAATGACCTGGACTGTCAACCAAGATGGCTGATTCAGCCGTACATAGTTTAACATAGGATCTTAATCTTATGGAAAAATTCATTAAAAAAATCTTGTCTGAAACTACTGAGCCAATTGGAACCAGACTTGGTAGCAATGATCCTTAGATGGTCCTCTTTCAGAATTATGTCTGATAACCCAGAATGTCAACCAAGAAGGCAGCCACAGCCAAACTTAGTTTAAAATAGGACCCTATGGGAAAATTCATTAAAAATCTTCTTGTCTGAAAACACTAAGCCAATTGGAACCAAACTTCACAGAAATGGTTCATAGGTGCCCCTCTTTCAGAATTGTGTCCAATGACCCGGAATGTCAACAAAGATGGCTGCCACAGCTGAACTTAGTTTAAAATAGGACACTATGGGAAAATTCATTAAATAATCCTGTCTGAAACCACTGAGCCAATTGGAACAAGACTTGGCAGCAATGGTCCTTAGATTTCTTTCAGAATTGTGTCAGATGACCTGCACTGTCAACCAAGATGGCCGCCACAGCCGAACATAGTTTAACATTGGACCCTATGAAAAATTCATTAAAAATCTTCTTTTTTTAAAACTACTGAGCCAATTGGAACCAAAGTTAGCAGCAATGATCTTTAGATGGTCCTCTATCAGAGTAGTAGTCGCTGACCTGGCCTGTCAATCAACATGGCCACCAAAGCTGAACTTAAAGTTGAACTTAGTTTAATATAGGACCCTATGGGAAAATTTAATTTGCAGATCATCATACCTTAATCTTGGCCATTTGGAACCAGACCAATGGGAGCAATAGTCCTATTTAGAAATGTTTGATAAACTTGAATGTCAACTAAGATTGCCACCACAGAATAACTTTGTTTAACATTGTACCTGATGGGAAAAGAAGCCAAGCTAACTGCTTCACTTAAATTTTCAGTCCTGCTGAAGGTGGAAAAGTTAAATCCAGGTGAGCGATACAGGCTGTTGAGAGCCTCTAGTTACACATGCAAAATCTGTTGTTTTAATGAGATATGTGATAATGGTCCATATCTTCTCCTTCCCCAGTTATTGGTCCAAATCTTAGCTTGTCACAGTTGTGGAATGCCCATTCCAAAAAAAACTCTTCCATATCTTAGCCTGTCACAGTTGTTAAAGGACCTTGCAAAAAATACTGGTCAATATTTTAGCTTGTCACAGATGTGGGAGGCCCATGCCAAAAATACTGGTCCATATCTTAGCCTGTCAAAAGCCCATGCCATATATCTGGATACAACCTTATGCAAAAGTAACCTTTAAAAAAGTACAGAAATTGATTTCTTTTAGAAACACTTACACTTAATGTAAAACCCCAAAATGTCTGTTACCATTTTTGGATGCATATCATCCCTCTTATATCTAAATTTTGTAATAAAAAAAAAACAAAAAACACTTGCAGTAGTAAAGACTGACACCATGAAATATTTGATAATTATGGATTTTTTTGGAAATGGGCACAAAATCATTTTCTGAAAAATAAGAAAATACATGTATGGGGTGTGCCGATTTTTAAGGGGAAGATAATCTTAGTTAACTTAAATTGGACTATCAAAGCTTATGTATTCCGATTACATGTTTATATGCAGATTTTTAATCATAATTATTTAAAATTTAATGATAAATCTATTGACAAAATTCTTATACTTCCAGGAAAAAGTGGGAAAAATAAAAAGACTGCAGAGGAGAATACAGAACATATTAAAGACATAGACAGGTCATTCCAACAGCCATTACCACCCCCACCTCCTAGTCCCAAATCTGAAAACACTTTCCAAATGCAGCGTTTAGGATTTGAAGGGCCCATTAATCCTGGGGATGCTGGAATAAAAACTCCTACAGAGGAAAAGTCGATTGCTATTCTACCTAAGAAAAGAAGAAGTAATGATATTGATAAAGAAACGTTGCCACCATCAAAAAGACTGTTGATTGACTTTAATGAATGGATTAATCAAAGAGTTCTTGCTAAACGTGATGGAGTATATCAGCCAGGTGTAATCAGAGAAATAAAAAACAATCGTCATATTGGTGTTCTATTTGACATTGATAAAAACATAATGTATTATAATGACGTTGCAGATCAAAGAAACTTTTGTGATATTATTAGTGATCATAGCCCAATGGCTATAATGTTGAGTGTAGGATCTAGGATCTGTGTTCGAACAAATCCAGAGGAGAATATTTATTTTGAAGGACAAATGGTTGCCAAGCGTTCACAGCAAATAGGATACCGTGTGCGAACAAAGGACAATAAATTTGATGATTGGGTATCCAGAGCGGTGTTAAGACTTCTTCAGCCTCCATGGTTTGAAGATTTAGAAGAAGGAATCCCGGAGCAGGAAACACCCCCACCATCACAGTTTATTTCAACACCTATATCTGTCCACGTTCCTGTGCAGCCACAACCTTTACCTCCTCATATGACTCATCATGCGGAAATCAGTCCTTCATTTGTACAGCGATTTGTAAGATCACCTTCTTTGCCACAGAGTACAAGTAATGAGAGAGGAGATTCTTCTGAAGATGAAATGAAAAGTGAGGATTTCTTTGACTCTTCAGGGTTGAGTACCCCTAGGTCAGGAAGTGCAACCCCTGGTTCAGGTTCAAGGTCACACGGAAATAGACAGCCACCTAAAAAGAGAGAATCGGCCAGAAGTCGTAGTGCTCAGTCAGGAGAAAGTAGTCGATCAAGTACACCAAGGTCACCATCCACAAATCAGAAGTATAAAAAAGGAGATGTTGTGTCAACCCCAAATGGTATCAGAAAAAAATTTAATGGAAAACAATGGAGGAGACTGTGTTCAAAAGAGCAGTGTACTAAAGAGTCTCAGCGTAGAGGTTATTGTTCAAGACATTTGTCTATGAAAGGACAAAAGAGTGGTAGAGGTCAGGGTTATCCTGGGTCAGGTAAAGGTGACCTCAATGATGGACAGTTAGATTGGGAAACACAGTCCAATCGTGATAGTGAATATGATCAATCTGCTACACCACGTTGTGATGAAACAGAGGCAGCTAATATGTTGTTATCATTAGGAAATTCTAGATCTACTACACCTGCATACTCCCCTACACCTATGCAGAATCCAATGTCACCATTAACAGGAAGTGGACCATCCCCTTCAGCAGGTGGAAGAAATTCTGTGTCCTTCACCCCTATCTCGCCTCTGCCTAGATCACATGCCCAGGTATATATGAATTCACCAACCCGAAGCTGGAGCTCTAAGTCAGGAAGTTCCTCTTCTGAACATGTTTCTCCAATCACCCCAAGATTTCCAAATGCCTTGGGAATGATGCAGCCACATTCCTTAGAACATTTATATCAGAAAAGTGCTAACTTGCCAAAACAAGAATCTCTAAGAAGTGATGATTCTGGGATTGATGTTCACACACCAACTGGTCCTTCACAGAGAAATATTCCATATAGTGCATATCAAAGTTCATTACAACAGCGCCTTGGAAGTTTATCAAACATGCACTTGCAGCCAGAACTTCAGGGCAGAATCAAAGCAACACAAAGTCTTTCATTGAGTGCTATGCCTTCTCCAAAATCTGTGCAAGATAGACAGATAGACAAAACATACCATCAGTTATGCAGTGTTCCATTTGGAATTAGCAACAACCCAGTGCCTTTGGGGACTGATAGATCAAGGGATTTAACTGTGGTGACCTCTAACAATCATGTTGTCGGTACTGTTGCTACGACAACAATGTCCACTTTGAAAAGTTTAATTAGTGCTAGTCCATTGAGAAGTCAGTCATCAATAAGTCCTGATCCTAAGCCTGTGTACATAAACAATCATGGTCGGACAGGAAAAACTCAGAAACTGTCTGTAATTCAGCAACAACTTCAACAGGTGACCCCAATGTCGACTGGATTAATGACGGTGCAGTCCTTGTTACCTGTGATGCCTGTAGCTGAAGGACCTCGTAAAGTTCAGCATCTCACAGAAATTTCTACAGGTAAGTTTTTAAATTGTTTTTAACTACATGTATATTTGTACTTTGCACCATATATAGTCAAATAATTTACCAGTAACCTTTGTATGTTTAAATTTAATTTATTTATGGTACATGTAATTAATGCAGAAGTATGACAATAAATAATTTCAGTATCTATCCAATGTCATTACATGACAAATGAATGAAATTCACATTTCATTTAAATGTAAATTTTTTTATAACAAGAAGGAATATAAGTAAGGAAAAACCGATATTTTCTATAAATAAAATAAATATCAGCTGATGTCAGACTAATCAATAGGTTTCATCTGGACTTTTATTCATTACAGGCATAAAACACCCTTTAATGATATTTATCTAAAATATATTTATAATTTGTTCAAGCTATTTACAAAAATATGTACATACATGTGTACATGGTGTATGGGAGTACCACTAAACATGAGACCTGTAATGACAGCACCTTTTACAGGTCATTTACATTACAAGGAATGCAAAGTTCATACACACATGTACATGTATCTTCTTTATAGAATTCCTTAGGCCACAGCCCATGGTACATTAAATTTTATATCCCCACAAATAAAGTTTAAGTTTTAGCATATTTTTGTAGGAATTGCCATGTACACTATGTACATGTATCTCTAACAAATTTTCCTATACACAAGAAGAAAAGTAGTACACCATGAAGTACAAATAATTCCTTTCAGAGATCTTCAAAATAAGTAGAAAATTAAATGAGATCATTTGACTTCAGCAACACCATACATGTATTTCAGAGCAGTGGATGTCTTTGTGAACTATTTTGTTTTGTTGATTTATGGAGTAATGATCAATACATACATGTATATACTGAATTTTTGTTTTTGCCCATTGTACATTTGTAACATGAGGTAAGGTACATTTGTAAAGATATTTATTTTTGTCTGTGAAATTTCTGTTCTGTTTCATCAAGCAATGAAAATAAAAAGTTAACCTATGATTTAGATATTGTTATAGAGGTTGGACATATAAAATTGGTTTATGATCATAGCAAACCTGAAAAATTTGGCACACATGCATATATAATGTACAAATGTATGTACATGTATTTCATAGTGAAATCCTACGGTACATGTATTTTATAGTGAAATCCATATAAATAGAAATCATTCTTTCTTCTATACTTCTGCACATGTTTTTGGTTCATTTCACAATTTTGGGTGTTACCCAAAATGTTTTTTCTTTCTTTTTCCTTTCCTAAAAGAGCATGTTTATATACAATGTAAATATTACATATTTTAATAAGTTAATATGAGATGAAATTTCATTTGATTGGTCAATTTTTTCGTCTATCATGTTACAGACTAAATTTTCTTTTCTACTATGATGTCATTAAAGGGAATCCAGAAGTTTTTAACATCCATTGGAATTAAATTATAAGCATTGACAGTAATTTTGTTTTCAGTCTATTCGAAATAACCTCAATGCACAAAGTGCACACTTTCAAATAACCCGCTACGCTGGTTTTTTATTGTGCACCACGTGATTGAAGTTTCTTTATAGACTGAAAAAAAAATCATGAATTTTTATAAACTTCTACACGTAGTTTTGACAGAATTTGTCCTCTTTGGAGCCAATTATTTCTATAGATTCTCACTTAAGTGTATCATATAGCTCATTGATTCTTTACTGACATAGTTCATATCATACAAGGACATTGACCTTTTATTGACCGCTGAAGAAGTATTTTAACCCATTTCTGTTTTCTTTGCTGCATTGATTATCACATAAGTTTTTTCCTTTTCATGTATACATACGTGTACAGTTTACATGTATTTTACAAGTAACACAAGTCAGCCTTAACCAAAATGTAGTGTTTAAACAAAAGATCTGATATTTAAAAGTAAGAAATGTCATAGGAATAATGGCCTACATGTGAAATATTGTTATAAAACTCTTCTTTCGTGTTTTATCAAAGTTGGGTAGTATTGAGTGTAACTGGATGTGTATTGCAATCAATAAACATATTGATTACCCAGTTGTAATGTCTTTGATGTTAAATATAATTACAATGTGAGGTACAGTGATGATTCAATTAGTATAACCAGAACATGTCATTTTCCTTCTAACTATATGTTGGAAATAAGGAAACTCTCTGTATAATGAAATTTAGGAAATCAGGGAGGAAAATGAAAATGTCTTTAGATTGATTAGAGTTAATGTGATTATCAATTATCATCATCTTCTGATTATTTGTTTCCTATACATTAATGTACACATGATACATGTTGATGCACCAGTTCAATTGACAGACCCAAAAAAATTCATTTTTTCCCAGAATTATTATCATGATTATTATGTAAGATTCTCAAGAATCAATTTTAAGAAAAAAAGAACTCTTTTTAATGAAACAGCCTGCAGTGTTTTGTTGCGATTCTGAGACAGGCTTTTGTATTAATTTGACATAAGGTGACATATCCTTGATGTATACCCTCATCTTAAATAACATTTTAAGACATTTTGTTTCAAAAAGCCTGAAAGAAGTCCTTTGGAAAAAATATTTGGTGTTTGATATTTGAATGGAAAGTATGTTTATACATATAAAAATGTATATACAAGTAAAGAATGTGATTTGCTCAAATTTCACACACGTATATATATATATATAATTTTTATTTTTGGACTTCTAAACTTAAGTAATTCTTTGTTCTTCCTTGTATATGTACAATGTACATGTATATTAAACATAAATTGGTTATTGATTTTAGTATCATTAATTTACATTGATAATGATGATATATAATGTAGAATATAAAATGATAATATACAGTGTGGAATTACACAATACATATAAATAGTGTTATCCATGCATATGTTAAAATATGTCCCAAGCTTAGAAGGCATAACACAAGACCCGAATAGAAGTGCATTATGTGTTCTAACCATAGGGCATATTTTGGCATATTACATGAATAACACAATATTATTATTATTATTACTCTGTATATTCTATTCATTGATTTAAAGCATTTTAGGTAAATCAATGCCATTTTTATGCCCCGCCACGAATGTGGCCAGGGTATATAGATTCACAACCCTTGTCGTCCAATGATATTTCACCACTACAGTCCTCTTGTTTAGTACAACACAGTTCAGCAACACTTGGATCGCTATGACCTACATTTCATGCTTAAGTGACTTTGGTTAAGTTTTGCATTTACATGTAGGTTCATTTCTCAGAAACCTATAGTCATATATCAATAATATTTCACCACTACAGTCCTCTTGTATAGTACAACGCAGTTCAGCAACACTTGGGTTGCTTTGACCTATATTTCATGCTTCAGTGACTTTGGTTAAGTTTTGCGTTTAGGTTCATTTCTCAGAAACCTATAGTAATATATCAATGATATTTCACCACTACAGTCCTCTTGTAAAGTACAATGCAGTTCAGCAACTTTTGGGTTGCTATGACCTACAATTACATTTAATGCTTCAGTGACTTTGGTTAAGTTTTGCATTTAGGTTCATTTCTCAGAAACCTATAGTAATATATCGATGATATTTCACCACTACATTCCTCTTGTATAGTACAATGCAGTTCAGTAAAACTTGGGTCACTATGACCTACATTTCATGCTTCAATGACTTTGGTTAAGTTTTGCGTTCAGGTTCATTTCTCAGAATCCTATAGTAATATATCAATGATATTTCACCACTACAGTCCTCTTGTATAGTACAACGCTTAACTGGCTTAAGTTAAAAATAATTATGTGAATTATTGTTTAACGTCCAGAACAAATTGATTTGAAAATTAATATGATCCCTGCTTTGTACGAGACCGACATGCTGAGCCGAATTTTTAATGAGCTACCTCACGACATGTCACCCTACCCGGACTATATATAATGACTACGAATCGACCGGTCCATCTTTGCTCTTAGTCATAGATGCCGTTTGCTTTTCGTAGAGAAGCAAAAAAAAACTAATTTTAATGTCTTTGGTTTGGCCCGGCAGGGTATCTTATCTGCACTCGAGCAGAGCACGAGACCACCGAGGCGCTCCCGCCAATTAGGCACAATAATTTGCAAATGGCAAATGCATATTAATTTGATGCTAATTGTTCTTTATAAAAAGATGTTTAAATAATATAATTGCAATTCTAATGAAAGATTCTTACATGAAGAGTAATAATATAAAATAATGATATGCAGTGCAGAATATGAAATAATAATATACATGTACAATGTGAAAAATAAAATGATAATATACAATGTGGCATATAAAATAATAAGATACATTGTGGGATATAAAACAATCATATACAACCTGGAATATAAAATAATGATATTCAATGTGGAAAATACATGTACATTGTACATGTGTACATAAATATACAATGTATGTACATGTACATTGTCGAACAATATACAATTTAAATTTACGAGCCATAGAAACCATTAGATATGCGAGGTTTTGCGGCGAGTACAAATGAATTGTATATTTTCCAACAATGTAAATGATATCATTGGAGAGTTTGGCACATAGTCATTTATTCTATCTACCTGAAACCTAGTATCAGATCATGGAAGCAATTCTCCCTCAACCCAGCCCAGTGCCGTAAAGAACTTTTAATTAAATAATTATATGGGATACAGATATACATGTACGTGTTTGTAGAAATTCTATATCAAATACTGTCTTTTAACTTATAAGTATCTGTATTCTGCTAATATATATAACATTGCAATAATTACTGCTTGGTGTGAACTACATGTACTCCCTGACTAACAGTTGCAACGTTAAATCAGCTACATTTGTGTATATCAGTGGTTTTTAATAAAATTTTGTATCTCTCAGTTTTGTATGATTATTTTTATATAGGAGGGGCAGCTGGAAAACCTGTTCCTGTTTTCCCATGGCATTCCCTGGTACCTTACCTAGCAAATACAGGACCATCTAGTGCACAACCAGCACCTTCTACAGAATCTCTACATCCACCAGCAGAGGCACAGCTAAAACGATTATCACCAACTCCAAACCAGACCAATCAGAATGAAGCTCATAACAGTATTTCAGACACAGGTATTTTAAATTCTCGGCCATTATAATTACAACCACCTTATCTGGAGGCCTCTGGTTACTTAACAAGGCCATTGGTAGGTCTTAGTTTGGTTATGATTTTATCCTGTTGGCAGATAAGCAAGGGAATATCAAAATTAAGACTGAATGAATGAATAATTTACGAATTTATGACTTTTCTCTCCTTCGAATATCTCTTTGGTATTTCTTGACTTTACTTAATCCCCAGTTAACAAGACATTCCATAAATTATTTCCAAAAGAGCACAAATTGCATACTGTATCGAACAAGGCCATTCTCAGAAATGTTGTCTCACCTGCGAAGAAAAGTCGTGAAGGTGAGATGTAGGTATTACATTCTGGAGGCAACGGCGGCGTAAACTTTTTTGAAACTTTAATAACTTGTAATACCTACAATTAAGATTTATGGTCCACAAGGTAGCTTATGGTATAAGGTTTGCTGCAGTATACTTGTCTTTTGACCCTAACCTCATTTTCATGGTTCACTGGCTTCATAAACCATGAATTTAAAATTTGCATCCAAGTTTCAGGGTTATATCCATTTCTCAGCAACTGTAATACCTAGGCCAACCATATTTGGTCTATAGATAGTCTGACACCTGGCTTGGGACCTTGATTTAAATTTCATGCTCGAGTGACTTTGTCCCATTTTTGTGGTCAAGTCCATTTCTCAGAAACTGTAATACCTAGACCCACTGTATTTGGTCTATTGATAGTTCTTGGTGGGTAAATGCCAGTCTGACACATACCTTGACCTTGACCTCGATGTCATAGTTGAGTGACTTTCATCCAAATTTCTTGATTAAGTCCTTTTTCAGCAACTGTAATACCTAGACCCATCCCTGTTTGGTCTATAGATAGTTCTTAGTAGGTACATGCAAGTCTGATACCTGTCTCTGCATGCTTAGTGACTTTGTCACATTTTCGAGATTAGGTCCATTTCTCAGCATCTTTAATACCTAGACGCACCATATTTGGTCAATAGATAGTTCTTAGTGGATACATGTAGATATGACACCTGCCTTTTGACCTAGACCTCAGTTTCTTTTAAAGCATTTTCCTTTGACTTGCAAAATGTTGGGTATCAGATAATCATTATTCTGTGTCCATGTGCATACTCAGGCGAGACTATAATCTAAGATGTGAGATGGGAAAATTCCACCCGAGGTTTCACATTTTCAAGTCAGAAATGATGCTTGCCGAGCAGAAGTTATAGAACCGTAACAGGTTTATCTTTCTCACATTTTTTACTTCACTTCTACAATTAGAGTAGAAGAGAGAGGTTTAGGTTAAAAAAATGCCAAAGTAGATTACATTGAAAGTAGACAAAGCAGATTCAGGCTTGTTCTTACTAATACAAATATTTTACAGGACCTGTGTTGGAAGATGATGACAATGAGGATTATGATGATGATGTATTTGATACCAGTGATAAGCCACTCGCGTCATCAACGCAGCATGAAGGATCCCCAGCAGAACAATCAGAAAAACCAACTGACAAGAAAGATTCCAAGACTGTAACGAAACGTAGATCACAGTCTCTTAGTGCTCTGAAAGACAAAGATGAACCAAAGAGTCCTAGAAAGGTAAGTTTGATAAGGAGATAGTAAAATTTTCAAAAAAGACAGACAATGCTTGGTTAAAATGTCTCTCCTTATCAAGTGAGCAATATTTGGTATCTTCATTCATCTTCATTCATATGTCCATCTGAAATATATGTCATAAGGTTTTACCTCATTTTCACACTGCAATTTGTCAGTTTTGCAGGAGTAAATCTAGTAAAATATATGTAATAGGTTTACAATATTGTGGTGTTGGATTTTATTGTAAGATAATATGTATACGAACCTCAACAGTCCGGTGGTCAGCTTAATTCTTTAGGATTAGGTTTGTTGATCGGACCCTCAGATTCCTCACCTTTTCTGTCTTATCATAGTTTGACCAATATGTTACAGATTACCAAAGTTTTGAGACAAAATCAGTTTAGACTGGCCATCCTTAGTATACCAAACAGGAGTTGATGTCCATTCATGCCAGTTAAAAAATAAAAAAAGATAACTCCAGGGCTTATATTGCTATATATATATTATCAAATAGATTTCAGGTAAGCATTATGACCTCCAATGACCTCTCGTTCAATACATATAGAATCCATTGGTGTTGTTGACTAAATTAGTAATAGTACCAAAAATGCTATTTTGCTAGACAAAAGACAAGGACCACATCAGGAGACCAATGAATGCCTTTATGATATTCAGCAAACGCCATAGGCATTTAGTTCATGAACGACACCCAAATCAGGATAATAGGACTGTTAGTAAAATTCTTGGTGAATGGTGGTATGCCCTAGGACCAAAGGAAAAACAAAAGTATCATGATTTAGCTTATCAGGTTAGTTTTACCTATTAGGTTCTATAAGAACATCATACATGTGATATCCCACACATTGGTTGTGAGAGTTGTCTGAACCAATCTCGTGACCTCGCGTGCGGGGAACGATTTCTCACACTTACCTGAACTTTGGTGAAAAAATATAATGTTTACAAAAGCCACCCAACTTTAAACAGTAAAGGAATATTTTTTATGCCCTGCCACGAATGTGGCTGGGGCATATAGATTTACCCTTGTATATTTCCGTACGTACGTACAGATTTGATTAAGTTTTGCATTTAGATTCATATCTCAGAAACCTATAGTAATATATCAATGATATTTTACTACTTCAGTCCTCTTGTATAGTACAACGCAGTTCAGCAACACTTGGGTCGCTATGACCTACATTTAATGCTTCAGTGACTTTGGTTAAGTTTTGCGTTTAGGTTCATTTCTCAGAAACATATAGTAATATATCAATGATATTTCACCACTACAGTCCACTTGTATAGTACAACACAGTTCAGCAACACAATAATAAGTACTTTAAAATGACCTACATTTCATGCATCACTGACTTTTGTTAAGTTTTGTGTTTAGGTTCATTTCTCAGAAACCTATAGTAATATATCAATGATATTTCACCACTACAGTCTTCTTGCATAGTCAATTCAACACCTATATTGTTTTTAGGGTGGGGCATCCGTGTCTTATAGACACATTTTCTAGTTCTTTTTGAAATCGTGCATGACATGAAAATTACAGAACTGTTTGTTAATTGTTGATTATTTCATACTGAAATTATCGTTTGATGGCCATCTTGTATCATTCAATAGCGATCGGTTTCATAGTTAACTTGTGTGTTTTTGTAAACAATTGTGTGTTTTCTGTCTTGATTAAGTCCAAATTTCACAAAATTGTTAATAAATATTTTCTGTAATGCAAAATTGTTATGAAATTGGTTAAATTTGATATATTTTATCATTTGTTGTTTGTTTTAAAGACAATTTTCCTATTTAGAAGTAACAATAAAAGATCTGAATTTGTTTTCTACAACATGCTCTAAATAGTGGATGAGATTTTGACTGTTGATGATTAGAATATAACATAACAGTAAAGATTAAAATACAATAAACAAGAACAATAAAGACAAAGAAATGATTCAGCAGAACTTACATTAGTTGAATAAGATTAAATCAATTCGTTACTGTATGACAGTTGTCAAGAGGAAAAATTTAATTTTAAAAGCTTATATTTCGATGTCAACAAAAATATCACCCTTAAATGAGCAAAATCTCACCCAGACCCATTCTGAATTTGTCACATGTATGGAACATTGTCAATAGTTTTTTACATGATTTTGAAGTAATATAACTTAATACTTTGTCTGGTACATGTGTAACGGGCTTCCCTTGAATAATATAGAAGTTATAGAACCGTAACAGGTTTATAACCACCCTCCATTAGCTGCGCTAGTGGAGTACTCCTTTAGCTCAGTTGGTAGAGCGGTGGACTACTGAACCAAAGGTTCCGGGTTCGATCCCCGGTTGGTGCGGTAGGTAATTTTGGGAGACAAATCATGCTCTACTGTTACATTGGCGCCCAACTAAAAAAACCCACGATTGTCAAAAAGGGCTAGTTGGCAAAAGGGTTGAGGTTGGATATCGTCATCGTAGGACGATGACTCTTGAGGTGGGGGAAGTGTAACGGGCTTCCCTTGATTAATATAGAAGTTATAGAACCGTAACAGGTTTATAACCACCCTCCATTAGCTGCGCTAGTGGAGTACTCCTTTAGCTCAGTTGGTAGAGCGGTGGACTACTGAACCAAAGGTTCCGGGTTCGATGCCCGGTTGGTGCGGTAGGTAATTTTGGGAGACAAATCATGCTCTACTGTTACACATGTATGAAAAAAAAAAATTTAAGAGAAAATTTTTATAGAATTTTAAAGTACTTATTATTGTTTAAATTAAATCGAAAATAGTGTCACAAGATATTTTCAGGATGTATATTTTTTTAAGAAAAAAGTTTTATATGTGATAGCCCTATTTCTTTTCAATTGTAATTTGATGAAATTTTAGGTAAAAGAAGCTCATTTCAAGGCTCATCCTGACTGGAAATGGTGTTCTAGAGAAAGAAAGAAATCTAGTACCATTGCTGAAAAACTTAAACAACGCAGCAGTACAAGTCGTTTGGATGATGAGGCATATGAAGAGGGTATGAATACATTTATTTGATTTATTTTACAGGACGGCATTATATGTGGCTGGTGAAAGGGGTAGAATAAGAATAGATGTTTGGTATTTGTTCTAATGTAGTTCTTATTTCAACATATTGAGTGATTGCTTGTAATGTTGCATCATTTCAGACATATTTCTGCAACAAAATTTTTGTTACCTTGGCTTTTTTTGTCCATGTGACTTAAAAGTGAAGATTATAGGATGAGGAATGTTCACAGATGTTGTTCCTTAAATTTTTATGTAACACCGCTTGAAATATTCCATAAACAGCAAGCCTGGCATTTCATTATGCCTTAATACTACAGACTAGTAACATGGGCTTGAACAGTTTGTGTTGGTAGGTATTTTAATAACCAAGAATAATAGCAGTTTTGACAGTATTAGTTGAAATCCTCTGTATTAAATCTGGTCTTACCAGACTTACTTTGTTGTTGATCATAATTCAACTTTAAGAAACGGTCAAACTTTTTATTACTCTATATATATACATTTGAAAAAAGTTTTGAATTCTTTTACTGCTTTATTTTCAGATGAGGCTCCAGAAGGAATACCTGATGTTGAAATTCCAGATGATGAAGAAATCAACAAAGAACTTTCCTTGTTTGAAATTAAAAGGGGAAGATCTCAAAGTTTATCAGCTGTACCTCAGGAAGGAGAAACAAGATCAGCCTTTCTTCCTCCAAATAAACTACAGTCAGGAGAGGAACGCCACAATTTTGCAGAGGTATTGTACAAAAGGAATCTGAAGAATATCATTGATATTTTTAACAGTGATGCAAAATCCTACATGTTTTCATTTCTAATTTAAATCCAAGAGGTATTTGGTTTACATTGTATAATATGAAAGAAGGTGTAATAAGACTTGTTGTAAAACCCCTTTATATGTATATATTACAAAATTTTAAGTAATTTTAAACATTTATTGCTGTTCTGCTAAAAAGAGTACTTACATTTTTTATGACACATAAATGAAATCATAAATCTGAAATATAGAGAACATGATTTTAAACACATGATAAAATGTCTTCTTTAATTTAAGGCACTGAAAAGACAGTTATCTCAGACTTTTGGGGAACAAGATTTCCAGTCTGAAGAAACAAGTCAGACAGCCTCCATTGCCCAAACATTGATGCAATCTCAACATCTTCCCAGACCACGACCAAGGTACCAGTCTGTTACTAGGCAACCAGACACGGAAGAAGCAGCAAGTGATGACGAGCGTATGGTCATCGACGAATCAAATAAAGATGGTATAGATTATTTGTAGCACTTAATTAACAGAGTTAAATTTATTATTTTGGCAAAAACCCCAAAAAGTATCAGTTAAGCTCATAAAAAAAACCAGAAACCTCTTTACCTTGCTATTTGTATTTTGTTTTGTTTTTTTATGCCTCACCACGAATGTGGCCGGGGCATATAGATTTACTCTTGTCCATCTGTGTGTCAATGAAACTTCATCAGTGGATGTGCTTTTGGTACTACTGAGCAGTCATACAATATTTAGGTCATTATGACCTACATTTTATGCTTGAGCGACTCTGGTTAAGTTTTGCGTTTAGGTTCATTTCTTTGGAACTAAGCATAGTGTATCAATATAATCTTCATCAGTGGATGTGCCTTGGATAGTAATGAGCAGTCATACAATAATTGGGTCATTTTGACCTACATTTTATGCTTGAGTGACTCTGGTTAAGTTTTACATTTAGGTTCATTTCTTTGGAACTAGGCATAGTGTATCAATGAAACTTCATCAGTGGGTGTGCCTTTTGTAGTACTGAGCAGTCATACAATAACATTTTACACTTGAGCAACTCTGGTTATGTTTTGCGTTTAGGTTTAAGCATAGTGTATCAACGAAACTTCATCAGTGGTTGTACCTTGGATTGTACTGAGCATTCATACATGATGACCTACATTTAAAGCAGGGCATCCATGTCTTACAGACACAATTTCTAGTTTAGTATTATGTCTCCCCCACTGAGATGGGGGGGCATATTGTTTTTGTCCCGTCTGTCCATCTGTCACAAAATTTTGTCAATGCTGTATCATGCATCATACTTCGGATTTGGATGAAATTTTGCAGGAATACTTATTAGGATATGTAGATGTGCACATGTTCTTGACTTTGATATAGATCAATTCCTAACGGCTTACCATGGTAAAAAAAGGACTTTGCCTTATGACTACATGGGAGAAATTTTGTCATCACTCTATCTTATGCGTCATACTTTTGAAATGGATGAAACTTGGCAGGAATACTGGTAAGGGTATGCAGATGTGCATGTCTTCTTGAGTTTATGATAAATCAATTTTTTAGGGTTGACCTGGGTAAATAATGGATTTAGCCATTTTGCCTTCGGACTAGATGGAAGACATTTTGTCATCACTCTTTAACTCGTGCATCCTACTTCAGATTTGGATAAAACTTGGCAGGAGTACTTGTTACGGTATTCAGACATGCATGTATTCTGGTCTTTGTGAAAAATCAATTTCTGAGGGTTGACCAGGGTAAAATATGGACTTAGACATTTTGCCTTAGGACAGGATGGAAGACAAGATTCATGCTTAGAGAGGAATATTGACACATCTTTCTTTCTGACCCATTATGAAATCCAATGAATTGTATATTTGATTTCAGGTTTTTAATACAACTATTTTATGTTTCCTCCTGATAACAATTGGGGAGAGGGCATACCTTTTTGTGTGCAAAAACAAACTTTAATTTTTCACTGTATTACTGTTTTCGGGAATTCATTTCTCTTTGAATTTGGATTTTAGAGACTACCCTACTGAGCTGATATCTACAATTTCAGTGAACAAGATGCCCAATTAAACAAATTTAGGTCATTTTATCAATCATTTTGTAATACAAGATAAGGCTGAGAAGACAGAATACTGTATCTGCACATGAAGAACAAGTTTGAAATTTTACAAATTTAAATATTTACTGTTAGCATTAGAAGATATAAGATTTTTGATTTGTTTCTTTTTTGTTTTTCAGAAGGAAATGAGAGTGAAAATGAAGCCAGTGACCTTATTTGTAAAGAACATGTCTCAGATAGTGAAACTGACAGCCAAACTGAGGAAGATAATCTCATTGAAAATAAAGCTTTTCCTCAACAACGATTTTCTCCGGTAAAACATATCAACCCAGCTGACATTACATATCGTCCAACACCTATACGAAAAGTACCGGAATCTCCAGAAAAAACACAAACTCGGTTGGTAGGTAACACTGAGACAGAACAACATATTCCTCGTCCTTCAAGTGTTGGGTCCAGTTTTCAACCAACTGGAGCTGTTTTTCGTGCCAAAAAACCAAACAGAAATATGTCCATTGGTAGTATGCAGGAATTAAAGCAAAATAGTAGCTCTCAACATCGTATACAAATTACTCAGCATCCCACAGTCAAGATGGGACAAATGAAGATTCACAACATTACAATGACAACAAAAGAAAACGAACAGATTCTGATGTCATCTAATACTGAAACAATATTAGGAAATCAAAACAGTCAAGGAGCTATTATGAGGAAAACTTCACAGAAAGCTAGAGGGAAGCCAGCACCGATTTTAACTACTGGTAACTGTCCTAATTTAGTTGGAATTCCTGTGACTTCAAGTAATATACAGATTGTTAACTCTAATCAGACATTTATTACAAATGCCAGTTATGCTATGAGTAGTTTAGCATCAACTTTCACTACTGTAGGCAAACCAATTACAACTCCTGTGCCTATAGCTTCTAAACCAACTGTCTCGCAAGCCACAATATTAAAACCAGCAACAATGCCTGGTTTACAGCAAGCTGTTCTTCAAAATTCTCAGAATAATGGCACTATCTTATTGCAACCATCAAATCAACAGTATGGGATGTTTCTTAATTCTGCCTCTCCAAAAACATCTGCCATCCAAACCAGTATGGGAGGTGGCTACATAACAACATTACGTAATATAGCTCCACCACAGAATCAGACTCAACACATTCAACAACAGCCTCACACACCAACACAGAGCATGGCACCACAAACACTTTTGACAAATCTCGTACTGAAGACTTCTCAACAGGTGGCAGCACCCTTGACTGTTCAGACTTCACAGTACCAGCAGCAAGGTCAAACATTCACACAGGCAAATCTGCAGCCAGCCCAACTACAGTATATTTTACCGTCAGTCAGAGTGGCTCCATCTAGTGGTGGAAAAGTTCAGAATATTCTACATATGGCACTTCCAGGCACTCCTGTTCAACAGTTAACCTTTGCAGGGAACCAGTCACCACTTCCTCCTCAACATTCTCCATCTCCACACACAGCACATACTGGAAAATTCCAGATTGCATCTGCCACAGCTGGTTTAAGACTAACTGCTCTAGGGCAGCAAGAAAAAGTTTATCAAACTCAGCCTACCAATCTTCTTTCACCGAATCCACAGAATTTGAACTCCCCAATTGTGTTGAATGCTGTAGGTAATAAACAACAAATGATTACACAGTTCCCAGCCCTCAACCAAGGTGTTGCTAATGTGATGGCAACTCCATTGACAACAGTTGCCTTGGCACAACCAATTGTCTCTCTTGGTGCCTTACAGCAACAACAAGCATTACATAATCAGCAGGCAGTACCGACTCACATACAGATCGGATCACAACAGCAAATTTTCCAGCAGCCCTCTACACCACAGAAAATATTGTTGACTTCAACTCCAAAGTAAGTTTTATCTGGAGAAATGTCCATCACATTTTATTCAAAATATTTTTATTTGATTGGCAGAAATTTATTTATATCTGGGTAATTCCTCTTCCATAAAAAAGAACAGTGAACAAGTGGGATGATGCTTTTACATTTTCATATTGATTTAGCATAGTAATATTTGATATTTGATGTAAAAAATGAAATTCTGGTTTATACTGTTGTTTCAAAGTGTGGTAAATTATTGGCTTTTCTGGAACATACATGTACTTATCTGTCATCTTGGGTTATGAAGCCTGTTCAATAGTTAATGGAGATAAACAGATAGGATCTGAATTTTGGTGTTATTTTATTGTTACAAAATGAGTTAACTTGGCACTTATTTTGTTTTATTATTTTAACTATGTTTAAAGCAGATAAGGACAGGCCTGGGCAATTCAGCTAATATGTCCTTGGCTTTCGGATATTTAATGGAAATATTCTTCAGCCATATGCATTCAACCATGACTCACATTTTACAATTAAATATCACATTAAGAATAGATTTGTGAATAGTGTAACATTAAATCGAAGCAATTTGAATTTATTGTATTGATTTCAGGTCACATGATGCAGTACCAGCAGTAAACACTGTCACTATGGTAGCAGGATCCCCATCACCTGTTTCCAAGTCTCATGGTTCCCCTGCATATGCTTATGTTGGTTCTATTCAACAAGGTATCTTTAGCAACATTTTGTTTTGATGAACAAAAATATCATTTTGAGTAAATTTATTTTAGTGCATATATGTACAATTAATTGGAATATTTCAAATGTTTATGAATTAGAAATATTTTAATTCAGATGGTAAAGGTGACTTGTTTAAAAATATTACTGACAAGTTGAAGTATATTCATGTCAAAATGTCACAATCATTAATTACTCTGAAAAATAATGAAATTTCTTGAAAATATGAAAGCAGTAGCTGTGTAATAATGTGTCCAGTATAATTATACAGTTCTAACTTGAAGATTTCATGTCTTGTTTTAGGATCACAAGGAACTGTACAGCAAGTATTGATACAACCACAGACAGCCAGATCCCCAGCCCCTAGTCCAGGAGTCAGTCAACATAACATAGCCCCCAAGCCTGTCACACAGCCTACTGTTCAAAGTCCCCCACAGAGTCAATATCAGGGTAAGTTAGTTAAATATTAGCTTACACAGTCCAAAGGTCAGTCAACATAACATAGCATCTGAACCGGTTATAGAAGCCTCTGTTGAAAGTCCTCTGGAGTCATTGTTGGGGAAATTCAGTTGTTACATCTCCTAGACCTGAAGTCTTCAACACAATACAGCCCCAAACTAGTTGTACAGGCTGTAACAGCTGTCTGTTTTAGGTCCAAGTCAGTTATTGCCTCGCAGAGTAATTGCAATCTTAAAAATTGTACTTTTTTATTTAGATATTCATATGTTTTTATACTGTTATTAAAGTAATTTTGTTTGGAAACTCACTAAGATTAAGATAAAAAAAATAGAATCAAATCCAAAACAGTAGCAATATTTAACTAAAAGATTATTCTATTGTTTTGTGAATCATTTTTTGATAAATGCATTTGATTACATTATGCAAAATATAATTCTGTTATATTTTAACTATATAAAACATAGATTATGCATCACTGAACATTTCAAAAATTTACTGTGGATTCATTAAAATTCGTTGTATACCAATTTTCGTTGTTTTCGTGGGTCCCAGTAAACCACGAATTTAAATATCCAACGAAAAATAATGTTTTTACTCTTGTTTAAATGCAATGAAGTTTGAAACCACGGAGTTTTGAACAATTGCGTTTTTACAGCATGTACTTGAATTCTGACATATGACGAGTTAGCTATATCCACAGAGGATACTGTGTTTCATGTAATTTTGTCTTTGGTAACATATAAACGCTCGGACAATTTTCTTTAAAAAGATTTTGACTGTGTAAATTGTCGCGGAATTCACTTCCGGTTTTTTTTATTCCTGTTACTAATACTTATGCGTATAATATTGCATATGGTCTCCAAATTTGCTTTATATGTATTTGTATGTCTTTGTCACAAACTATATCTTTATGTATTTTATGATAAATAAAAGTTATTATATATTCAAACATTCAAGAAAAATCTTAATCCTAAGTAGACCTAAACAATACAGACTTTCTCATAAATTACAGTAAAAACATCTTGTCAAAAGATAATAAAGCAGAAATTATTGATCGTAATCGGATTAAAAATATGTATGTATATGCCCCGATGTATTTTGTGACAAGTCATTGCAATTTTGTCAATATATATTTCACACCTGTTTAACCTAATGAGTAAATAATTATGGATTTTGTTAATCTTGTTGTAAATTCATGACAAGCTTTAATTGTTCCGTTACAAATTTAAAGAATCTGTTTGTTAGACTTTTGTTTAATGAGCGTTTTAAATCAGTACTTTACTGTACAATATCAAGTCTGATCGGCACGTTTTGTCGCAGTATTTTCATGATATCTGATGTGCCAAGCCACGAATTTAAGTATTTCAACAACTTGTTATATTTTTTTCTAAGCCCGCAATCCACGAATTTAGGTATCCCACGAAATGCCTTTTTTGCTCTATCCACGAAAATTGGTATCCACGAAAATAAATGAATCCACAGTATTTGATTCTTATGGTAATTGTCTCCCATTATAATGTGATATAGAAATGATTCTAGTGTTTTATTCTCTAGGTATGTACAAGACACCAAACTTGGGTTCTATGACAACTGAAGCTAAAGGTGACATCGGTTATATATCTGGTGGCAATCAGAAATCTCACAAGATTAAAGCCACCATAGCCACCATACCAGTGGGAACAGAAAGTTTACAAGTTACAACTACTGTTCCTGGTTAGTATTATTGTGTATGAATTAGAATTCAATGAAAGGGGAGACTTTGTGGAATAACTTTCTATAATTGGGTGTCTGAATTTTTGAATAATAATTCCTCAGAAGCTATAAACTTTTGAAATGTGTACTGTTGGTACTAAATATGATTTATGGAACAATCTTTACAGAATGTAATAATTGATTTCATTTTTGATTTTTTTTGCTAGAGAAGGTTAAGGATTCAACATTATTAGCAATGAAAATACATAAAAATTGAATGTTATTTGTACTAGATTTAATGTGATTTATTTGAAAATTATCACTGCAAATTCCATGTAATGAAAATTTTTTAAACTGTTGAAAGTGTTGAGTTTTATACAGTATTCAGGTACAATGTAGATTTAAGGCATTGTTTTTAAATTACAAGATAGGAAACTGGTGTTGTTTTTTTTCTTTCCCAAAAATTATTCTATTACGATTCATAATACATCTAAAATATAGAATTTCAGATCTTAGGCATCTTATTTGATGTAAGAAAAATAGTATGTTAGTCAATATCACAGATGGTATTTGTACTATTTTATTCAAAATGGGAGCCAAAGGTCCTCAGTTGGTTACTAATCATAAACATTTTATTTCAGTTTCTAGAACCAATTCCCAAGTACAAAGTCCTCGTTTGTCACCAGTTCACCAGTATACCAGGAATGTACCACAGCAGTTTGGTATGCAACATAAACCGTCTCGACCTTCACCTTTAGTACTGAAATCTGAACCTTCAAGGCAAGATGCAGAGATCAAAGATCAATGTACAGACAAAAAGGAGGATGCAGGTCAAAGTCTAGACAGCAAACCACAGAGAGCATGTAAAGGAAAGAAATACAAAGAATTGGTAGAAAAAGGAGGAATCAAAAAAGAGAGAAAAGTAGGTTACATAATTCATAGAAATCATTAATTTTCATTTAATATCAAAAACTGATCCACAGTACCCCAAAACAGATTTTGGCATTTAAAAACTCTTAATTAAATTCAAACAAACAAAATATTAGTTGTAGAAGAGAAGTAAACTGTGATTAATAAAGAAGCTTCACACTAAAGAGCTGTCAATCAAAGTGGACATAAACAACTACATGTAGTGTAGTGGGAAGGGGGACATAAGTGCTGGTCTGTCTGTCTGACCATCGCAGCGGCCAGTTTTTATTGGTGGAGGAAGCCGGAGTACCCATAGAGAACCACCAACCTTCGGTAGGAAAATTGGCAATCCTTGTCAATTAAGATCGGAGTCGAACACACCCCACAAGGGGAGATTCGAACTCGCAACCCCAGTGTTGACAGGCTAGCGATCATTAGTAGTCATGACAAACTACCTAGACCACTCACCCGCCGAGGCCCCCAAACAAATAAGTATCAAATCTGATTTTTTTTTTTATTGCCATGGCCAATAGGTTTTGCATTTGCAGCTGCCAACTTTTGCCTGTATCCCAATGATATTCTATTATTGCATGTAACGACTGGCTAATGTGATTATAATAATCAGTCATGGTCTAACATGTGAGATGGGACAATTCCACCCGAGGGTTCACATTTTCAAGTTAGAAACGAGGCTTGCTGAGTTTTTGATGATAGAAAATGTGAACCCAATGGTGGAATTGTCTGATCTCACATTTTTGACCATGACTGATTATTTTTCTTACATTTATGCGCTCAAAATTGAAGGTACTAAACATGGCCGCCATTACACAACAATATGTTCTCTTAAACTAGGCGACCTAGTGCAAAATAAATTCTATATTCGAAAAGATCGTATATGCGTTTTGGTTTTGTACCAAAGGTACAAAACTTTCAAAAGATATGTTTTAGATTGCGCTTCAGGGGTTTTCAAATTGAAGGAATGTTAATTTCGACATTATCGGACCATTTGTGCAAAGTTGTGTCTTTTCTGACGTTCTAGCATTGTGATGTGACGTTTTTTGCATTGTTACGTCAAAGGTAGGTCATGTGATGTGAGATGCATAAATCTCACACAGGTGTCTCACACAGAATATAACTGTCCCAAACACATAGAAATATGAGAAATTATTGTCTTGTTTAAAAAGTTTTACAATAATAAATGCATACATAATATCTAAATCAGTTATAAGTTATCTGAATTTATATTACAGTCATCTAAAGGTAGTACAGATTCTGGTGAGGAGAAGTCTCCAACATCACAGCAGGATACTACAGAGGGACAGAAAGAGATTTTACCCTCCACTAATCAAGAATCCTTACAGAAGAGTGTGACATTCAGCACATCTGATACTGGTATGCCAGCTCCATTGACTACAACTGTACCAACATCATCATCTGAAAACAAACCATTGGAAAGTCCAAGGGTATTTATCTTTGTAATCAATTTGGGCATTTCATTTCAAAAGCCATATTTTAAAAATTATGAAAATAATGTAATTCTGCGCCTCAGCTAAATTTGATATTTATCAAATAAACTTTGTGATTTAGTATCAGTAAAGAACCAAAGGCTTTAAAGGTGGCTGTTATGCTTGATTGCATATGCTTATTTCATGGAAGAAAGTTTTCTGGAAGATGCAGGATTCAAGATTTGGATAAATTCTGTATTTATCTATTTTCTTAAGTAACACACAAAAAAACATGAATGATCTCCAAATATCTGGTGTTTGACAAATGTACTTTTAGTCATGTGATTTAGAGAAGAATTCAATAAGTAGTAATACATGCACAACTAAAAACAAAAAATTCATATGTGTTGATTATTCAATAAACAGTTAGTTCCTTTGTTTTACAGAAGCAAAAGATGAAACCACCTCCACTACCAGTCCAAGTTTTACAGTCTGCCTCAGCAATAGCATCACCTAGCAGTACCAATAGTCCAAGGAGGGTAACATTCAAAAAGTCAGTGCAAGATGGGATGGAAAAGTAAGCTTCCATCGTTGTCTTCGTAAACTGTATATTATCTTATGATTGACGGGTATTTTCTAACTCTCAGACAGTTAGGAAAATTTAGTATCACATCTTGTACATTGATAATGATATGAGAAGTCTGCTCATTTGAGTTGACAATGCGTGGTTCTGTATGAACATTTGTACATTTTGAATTGTCGACAATTTTGCTACACAATTTTGTATAGCCATATTTGCATAGCAAAATTTGACATCATAGAGAAATGAACGTTAAGATTTCCCTGAACGCTGAATAAAAAGCAAACAAATATTCCTGTAGAATCATAAGAAAAATGGGTTTAACAACTCATAAGAATTAGATATCGTTTGATATCAACTCTCGTTGTTTAATTTGGAATTGATAATAGACTTGCAAAAGGCTTGTTTATTATTATATCCAAATTAAATAACTCAAGCTGATATCATGCAATGTCTAATTCTCACTCGTTGCGAAACCTATAATTATAGCATTTACATAGTCTTTAAAAGTTTCTTTTAACAGAATTATCATTTGCTCATAAAAAAAGAAATATCTTTGTTTTCCACAATTTTCAATTTAGTAATTTTGACACAAGGCATTCAAAGTCTACAATCTTCTAGCTTTCCTTGGAAGTGTGGGAGAGGAAAACAGCTGATTAACATGTAACAAAAATAGAAACATGAAGTGTTGGCCTTCAGAATTAGCCAAAATTTTCATTCTTATACAAAGAATCAATGGAATCAAAAGACTTCAAACTGTGGAGAATGTATAATTTGTTGTTTACTAATTTCAGTTATATTGGTGGGTGTCATTGAAACATCAGATTTATGTATTCAACAAAAGTAAATCTGATATTTACTAGAAAATTTCAAAACCATGAAATTCATTATACTCCAAATCAATTTTTTGTTGTCAAACTTTGAAATTGATATGCACGAAATACACTGAAAAGTACAGGGTTCTTGCTTAGGACATCTCGGGGACAGTATTGCAGACGAAAAGTTATTAATTTCAGCCTCAATAGATGTTATAAATTGTTGAGCTTAGTATGGCAGACATGGTATACACGAGGTAAAATAATGAAGCAGAGAAGCTTATTTAACTTTGTGTTTTACAGAGTATTGGAGAGAGTAGATTTTGACAGGAGATTTGAACAATTACCACAGTTTGTTCCAGAAAGAGCTGATATGTCCTCGCCATTACCACAAAGTCCGAGGGGTATAATAAGTAACTACAGGAAAAAAGGCAGAAAAGTTTCATCTTTAGGTAGGTACAGCTACCAGAATATATAGATCTGTATAAGTTCACCAATACAAGAATTATCTTGAAATATTATTCTTGTAAGATTTTGTCTCTCTGTTTGTCTTAAAGAAACTGTTCCATACAGTGTTATATGGACCGGTGGGGGGGGGGGGCTTAATTATTATATGGACTGGTGGACGGAGCTTAATTATTATAAGTTTTGGTATGAAAGAAGTATAATTTAACTAAAATTTAATTGCACTGAAGGTGAAATGGCAGTATTTGGACCGGTCAGTTGCCTTAAAATATTATTTGGACCTCAGCTATTCTTCGGTTCACATAATTTATTTCAGGACGACTTACCAGCCCATATATACGTGCAATGAACTATTTGCTAAATATTTTAGAGGTGCAAGCTTTGTTCTAAAATAATTTTTGGGATAAGTGCTTTGAACTGAAATTTTTAAGGATATCTTCTTTTATACAGGATAATAGTGGTTCTCCAGTTTGCTAGAATTGTCCTAGACAAAATTGGATTTCCATAGATGTTATACTTTTAAAGTATTTTAGTAAGAAAAAGTCAACTGATCAAATATACTCCACTGAATATTCAACACTTCAGTAGAAGAAATTCTTTCATTTTCATATTTTTTCCCTTCAGCAACAGGTGAACAGACACCCAAAGATACAGAACTGTATGAAAGGCAGTCACCAAGTTATAAAAAGGTATCAAGTGAATCAGAAGGAACACCAATGGGTACACCCCTGGGAACTCCATTAGGAACACCTCTAGGAACACCCAGAACACCAATGACAGGAACACCTAGAAGTGCTATATTCAATGATGATAATATGTTCTTTGGCAAAAATTTCAGTTTGGAAACTTTGGCTGATGCTGCAGTCTTGTCAAAGCCAGGTTAGTTTCAATGTATACTGGATACAATAATTTCAGAAATTTTTTTAGCAAACATGACCATTGTTCCATAATGTTTCTCTTGTCTCAGGTTGATGATAACTGGAATCCAGCAAGTCCACAATAGTACCAAATGATCCAGTTATTAATGGTGTCTCCAAATGTTTTCAAACTTCAGAATTTGATTTTGTGTGTCTACTAAATAGAATACAGAATGGAAACAGGGAATGTTTCAAAGAGACAACCCGACCAATGAGCAAAATGTTTATTTGTAGTATTGTTGAATCTGACACAAAACTGAAAAGGGAAAATTGAACAGAAACAAGTATTTTAAGGGGAGTACTGGATATAAGGCTATGTTTTGATTTAATTAAATACCTAAAACATATTTTTTAAACTTAGTATTAAACATAAAGTATTTACTTTATCATTAAATCCAAATGGCAGGGATTCATATCTAATTATTGTTTGTTTTATTTTTTTGTTTTAAATGTATTGTTTCTTCTGTAGATGAATATGGTGATGGTGCTTTGAGTTCACCAAGGACACCTAAAACACCCAGCTCACCAGGACAATTTTCATCATTACGCAGAATATTGGATCAGAGACGACAGCTTGTAATGCAGTTGTTTGATGAGTACGGATTATTTCCATCATGTAAGTTTAAAATGTTAAAGATATCATATAGGGGAAAATTTGATAAAAAAATAAATGTTTCATTGAAAAATTCTCAATAAAGACAATTTAATGGATTGACTAAATTTAAAAGTCTGTTTTCATAAAATGAAGTACAAATGTAGAACATGAAGTAAAATATTAATTTGTATTAGTGACTGTCCAGCATTAATACAAACAACAGCCATGTGAAGTAAAATATTAATTTGTATTAGTGACTGTCCAGCATTAATACAAACAACAGCCATGTGAAGTAAAATATTAATTTGTATTAGTGACTGTCCAGCATTAATACAAACAACAGCCATGTGAAGTAAAATATTAATTTGTATTGGTGACTGTCCAGCATTAATACATTCAACAGCCATGTGAGACAAATTTTCCATTTTATTCCTTTGCATTGGAATAGAATTACCTGAATTTATTAAGTGATTTCCATATGTTGTACAAAAATGTACAAAAATTCAGTTTGTAACAGAAAGTTGGACATGTCTTTACGGAACCCATGAAATGTATATAGAATATGTGCTCGTTGTCTCAGAATATAAAATTTATTCGGTCAGTGCTTAGAAACAGGCAGAAATGCGAGGTTTGCAGAGGTTTCACCTGTTTCGTGCCAAGTTCTAATAGATTCTATATCAAGAGACAATATACACACATTCTGTTTATCCTTCAAAATAGAATCTGTCAAAATTAGTTGGAAAAGTGTGATTTTAAGCAAGCAACGTCAAAAGACATCAAAATGGTCACATTTCATGACGTCATAAACTTCCAAGGTTTTGTACAGTGACATTACAGTAACAGTGGTATACATTCAGTGACTGTATATCATTTTTAATTATACATTCAATGCATTTTGGCTGGTTCGCCGTGATATTGGCTGCAATATCGCCAGAACGGCGTTAAACAACAATCAATCAATCAATCATTTTGGCTGGTCATGTAGCAGAGTTTTAGGATAACATATAGTTACCTCTGAACTAAAATTTTTAATCTGTAAAGTATTAATTGTAATTTTATGATAACTTTCCAAATTATAGCTCAAGCGACAGCCTCTTTCCAAGCAGAACATGCCAGCATATTTCCGAGTAAGACATGTTTACAGCTTAAAATAAGAGAGGTACGTCAGAAGATGATGGCAGAAGCTGAGAAGAAAACTTCAGATTCTAGTAAAAACTCCATGGGAAGTGATGGAAGCAATCAAGGGGGAGATAACTATGGGCAGGCCCAGTCGGACTGATGGCAGCAAAGGGAGACAATTCAAAAGGCTGGTCCTTTATGAATTCATAATACTTTATTCTTATTGATTAATGTTGTAAATTTAGTTGTAGTACATACAGAGATAAAAATGATTTATTTTTTAACATATTTGCAAACATATGGATAGATTTATATTAGTGCTATTATTAAATGCAATGTTACATTTACTTGTTTATGAAAATGAAATTATTACAGGCTGTAAAGTTATTTCTATGTTTCTCATTTTTCTACTGTGGATATATTTTTTTGCTTAAGGGAAATTCATTAGTTTGATGATATTGAATTTTCTGGTAATTTTAAGTAATGTATTTTGAGCTCACCTGGCCAAAGACCATGCGAGCTTTTGCCATCACTTTGCGTCCGTCGTCTGTAAACTTTCACATATTGATCATCTCTAAAACCAATGGAGCAAATGTAACCAAACTTTACAGGAATGATGTATAGAAGGTCCTTTACTAAGATTGCCAAAATTTTTCCAATCCGCCATAAAACATGTCTACCAGCGCAGGACATAGTTTAACATTGGACCCTATGGGAAAACATTAAAGTTCATCTCCTCTGAAACTACTTGAGCAAATTTAACCAAACTTTACAGGAATGATGTATGGAAGGTCCTATACTGAGATTGTTGAAATTTTTCCGATCCGCTCAAAAACATTTCTGCCAGCGCAGGACATAGTTTAACATTGGACCCTATGGGAAAACATGTTAAAGTTCATCTCCTCTGAAACTACTTGAGCAAATTTAACCAAACTGTTCTGGAATGATGTATGGAAGGTCCTTTAGAGGGATTGCTCATTTCGTTCGAATGCGACAAACATCATGGCTGACAGCAGGAACAAAGTTTAACATACATGCCTATGGGAAAAAACATATTTTGATCATCTCCTCTAAAACTATAATAGCAAATTGAATAAAACTGTACTGGAATGATGTATGGAAGGTCCTTTACAAAGTTGGCTCATTATGTTCAAATCTGAGAAAAACATGGCTGCCAGAGGGGAAATACTTTTAACTTTGGACCCTATGAGAAAAATATATTTTGATCATCTGCTCTGAAACTTTTGAAGCAAATTCAACCAAGGAATTAATGGAAGTTGGTATAAGCATTTTGTAAGGTGAGCGATACAGGCTCAGCCCACTGAGCCTCTAGTATTAATTAGATGTAATTAAATTTGTTGTTCCTTTCTAACCACAAGAACCACAAAAAATTATAATCCAATACACTCTAATGAATCTGCAATATATTTAATCCCATGCAAAGAAATTTGTTGAAGGAGGTATATAGGAATAATTCTGGATGTTTGTCTGTCCATCTTCCAAGAATCTTGTAACGAAACTCCATTTTAACTGTCTAATAGAATTCAATGAAACGTCAGACAATGGTAGTACACCATATGAAGATGTACACAAAATAATTTGTTTACAATATCATAAAGGGAAGATAAATTGTCTTGAACAATGGAGTAGGGGTATCGTATGTCATAAAGTTATATCTTAAGATGTTTGTAAAAGAATTGTCAGAATGAAGAGGTTGTAAATTACAATGAGTATATGAGGTGTATATAGGATGTATGAGGCCAGTTTTATAAAACAGGGATATTGTAAAGTAATATAGAGAATAGTGGACAGGGTAAGGATTTATATAATGAGGAAGAGTGAAAGGAACAGAATTTTATGTGTCACTGTTTAAACATGGAATTAAGTTGATATAATCACAAAAAGTTATTATTACTCCCCGCAAACAAAGTTTGGAGGGGTATATAGGAATCACCTTGTCCGTCCGTCTGTCCATATATCTTGTAAGCGCAACTCCTCCTAGACCGCTCAATGGATTTCAATGAAACTTTACAGAAAGGAAGTACATAATCCAAAGATGTGCATGAAGAAAAATCTTTGCTTTCCGATATCACACAAGGGAGATAATTGGACTTCTATTTTTTTTGGCTTATACATTATATATGAACCTCGTAAGCGCAACTCCTCCTAGACCGCGCAATGGATTTCAACGAAACTTGACAGAAAGGAAGTACATCATCCAGAGATGTGCATGAAGAAAAATCTTTGCTTTCCGATATCACACAAGGGAGATAATTGGACTTCAAAGCAGGGGGGTATCCTTTGTGAGCTTTGCTCACAGTACATCTAGTTTAAGAAGTGTATTAGTACTGACCTTTTTAAAATTCTCGGTAATATTTGATAAATCTGTTGATACTTTGAAATGGTTGAAATACAAGATTATACAATGAGAGGGTTATACAGAAATTTTAAAATCTACACAAAAGTATGAATTTAGGGATAGATTTTGTTGGAGATAGGAAGTTTTAATTCTTTCATTTGTTGCTGTGTAATAATCATATTTGTTATGTATATTTTGGGTTTTAAAGCTTCTTAAGAGTTGTTAAGGATTTATTTCCAGCATGTAAATAAAACAACCTTTATTTCAGAAAGATTTGTTACTTTTACATACAATATAAACATGTATAGGAGGTTTTCTATTAAATTTAATATTTTTTGACCCTGTATATATGTATTATAGACTCAGCATAATTGAGAGTTGTATAGCAGAACAATTCTTTTTTAAAAACCAACAAAAATAAGCGAAAGAACACACTAATAAATGTAGATGTTTAAATATTTTTTTTCATTTTTAGCTCACCTGACCCAAAGGGTCAAGTGAGCTATTCTCATCACTTGGCATCCGTCGTCGTCCGTTAACTTTTACAAAAATCTTCTCCTCTGAATCTACTTGGCCAAATTGAACCAAACTTGGCCACAAGCATCATTAGGGTATCTAGTTTAAAAATTATGTCCGATGATCCCGCCTGCCAACCAACATGGCTAAAAATAGAACATAGGGGTAAACTGCAGTTTTTGTCTTATATCTCAAAAACTAAAGCAATTAGAGCAAAACTGACAGGGGTAAAAATGTTCATCAGGTCAAGATCTACCTGCCCTGAAATTTTCAGACGAATCGGTCAACCCTTTGTTGGGTTATTGCCCCTGAATTGTTAATTTTAAGGAAATTTTGCAGTTTTAGGTTATTATCTTGAATATTATTATAGATAGACAAATTGTAAACAGCAAAAATGTTCAACAAAGTAAGATCTACATATAAGTCAACATGACTAAAATCATTGATTGACCCCTTATAGGAGTTTTTGCCCTTTAAAGACAGCATCCAGCTTAAATTTCTTTAAAGATCTTTTCCTCTCAAACCACTGGACCAATTGAGACCAAACTTTGGTGGAATGGTCCTTGGGTGGCCCCCTTCCAAAATTATGTCTGCCATCACTTACTTCCAACCGACATGGCTGCTGTTACTGAAAAGAGAAAAAAAGGGGGGGGGGGGGGTGAATTTAAAAAATCTTCTTATACAAGGCCAGTTGCAACCAAAGTTGGCAGTAATGGTTCTCTGGAGGTTCTCTTTCAGAAATATGTCCAGTGACCTGGACTGTTAACCAAGATGGCCGCCACAGCCGAACTAAGTTTAAAATAGGGCCCTATGGGAAAATTCATTGAAAAATCTTCTTGTCTTAAACCACTTGACCAATTGGAACCAGATTTGGCAGCAATGGTCCTTAGATGGTCCTCTTACAGAGGTGTGTCCGATGACCTGGACTGTCAACCAAGATGGCCGCCACAACTGAACTTAGTTTAACATAGGGCCCTATAGGAAAATTCATTGAAAAATCTTCTTGTCTGAAACCAGTTGACATATTGGAGCAGGAGTTGGCAGCATTGGTCCTTAGGAGGTCCTTTTTCAGAAATGTGTCTGATTTTGTGGACTGTGAACCAAGATGGCAGCTACAGCAGAACTTAGATTAACATAGGACCCAATGGGAAATTCACTCAAAAATCTTCTTGTCTGAAACCGCTTAGCCAGTTGGAACAAGACTTAGCAGAAATGGTCCTTAGATGGTTCTCTTTTAGAAATGTATCCGTTACCAAGATAACTGCCATAGCTGAAATTAGTTTAACATAGAATCCTACAGAAAACCAGCCAAATTGACTGCAACACTTAAATTTTTAGGTCTGCTCAAGGTGAAAAGTTAAATCCAGGTGAGCGATACAGGCTCTTGAGAGCCTCTAGTTTTTTTATTTAATTTTTACTGATATACAATTAAGAATAGATATGTAATTAAAGATAGCTCTAGTTGCTTTAATGCAGTTTTAATAAGAAAATGATCCTGAAGTTTTACCCTCTGCTTGAAATTCCACACTTGGCCTTTGCTGTTGTGTGTCCTTTGGATCAGAAATGTTTGTTTTTGTGGTTCGTTACTAGGCTTTTGAAACTATTCACACTTTGTACGTCGTAAAATCAGGGAAGTTTGATACCACCATAAAATGTGGTGATTTTTTTTAACTTTATACTATTCTCCTAACTACATATCATGTGCAGTATTATTCTTATACTGTTACAAAATAACCAGTTGCCTTCCATAATTATTTCATTGAGGGTTTGTAAAAAGTGCTAAAATTCCAAAGTTAATATATATATATTTGTAAATACTAATTGTTGTGAAGCCATTCCTATGTTAATGATATTTATTGTAAATTTAATGTTGTTGTTGTAAATATGTGTAAATAATGTAAATATTGGTAAATATGACTTTCCATGTAATAAACAAGAATGAAATAAATGTGGATTTTACCACAATGTTGTCATTCCAGTTTAGATTATAAATACAGATACAGTCAAATCTGCTTTAAAGGGCACTATGAAAATTACCCTGTCATGAACAAGTTTGTTAAATTAACAAATATATAAAGGGCAATTTTTCTGGTCCCTAATACAGGTTTGACGATTGAGTTTATAGTAAGAGAATGAGTTAATAGTAAGAGAAATAATATGTTGTTTTACAGTGTAATGTATTGAGTGTGAGGATGTTGTACAAGTCTGAAAACCTGTCTGTTTCAACAGACCTTTGGATTAGAAACTAATTAAACTATATTTAACTTGATCTGTAAACAGATATCTAGCAGGCAAGTATCTGGATAGGCAGCTGAAAACAGTGAGATTGATTTTGCTGTTAACCACTTTGTATGCTCTGGTTTGAAAGTTTTGATTCCTGTTTTTCTGTAGCAAGTCTGCATTCAAACAGCCATCATGAATACACTGATACATCACTTAGGATTTCACAGTAAGACCTGTCTAAGCCAATTATTTTTAGGATTGATTATTAAGTTCTGATCAGACAGGTTTTCAGTTTACACAGGTTGATTTACGTGGAATGTTAAATGTATGTTTTATACCAAAGTTCACTTTAGGCAGGTTTCTGGCTTACAAATATTTTTATTTTGATAGATTTCTGATTAAAACTGGTTACAGAATGTAAAATAGACAGTTATATAAGCCATCGTTATATGATATCTATATATTTTTCATAAAAAAAACTTTCAACTTAATGTAGAATTAAGTCTGTAGAATAATAGAAAAAAGTTTTTCTTTAAATGTAGTAAAATACTTGTACACTTTATAAAAGATTTTGTTGAAAAAATCAGGATAAGTTGTTGGAATTTTGAAGTACTGAATAAAATTTTAGATTTGTAATGTGATTAAGTACTAATGAATTATCAGTATGTTAAATACATTTGAGGAACTTTCAGATTTATTACATTAACACATATATGTTTCTTTTTTGTAAAGTAACTGGGGAAAAGTAGTAGTTTACATCCCTGGCATTCATAAACAGATTTTCCAACAAAAAATCCTTTTATTTGGCAATGTATGTCTGGTGGGTGGCTCCAGTCAGTGAAGAAAGAAAATACAGCTTGATCTCAGTCGAACATCATCTTTTTATTGGGAAATACAACATGAATTGTTTTTTATAATAATGAAATTAGGTCAAGTGGAGTTTGATAAATGAAAGATTTTTTCTAAAGGTATCCGGACCATAAATGACCTCATGATTCTTCAAAATGTGTACGATTTTCCGGCAATTTCAGAAAAGAAATATACCTAACTTTTTTTCATAGACGAAGCATACAAACAAAATTCTAACTCACTTTCTGTAAATTTTTGGTTCAAGCTAATTTTGGTAAAAAATAAAATACATTTAATGGTCATGATCAGGATGCTTTAAATGATATACAAAAAGTTTTCATTTGTTATGCTTATGTTGTTTGTTTCGATTAAAACTGAATATTGAATATAAGTTTAGCCAAATTATAAAGTAAGGAATTGAAAAAAGTTATGTGTTCAAATATTGATATTTATTACATGGATAGTTGAATTAGTGTCTGTGATAGAACTCTCCTTGATAGAGGTATAAAAGTTCACATTATAGATTAGTACAATTATTATTGTTAAGCTTACATAATATATGTTAAATCTTTACTTTGTTTGTAAAGAATAAAATGACGTAAAAAGGAATATGTGTATTTTTCCGAACGGCTTTAAGTATTATTTACTCATTAGGCTTGCATGGAGAGTTGTTTTTCTTTTGTTTCTGTCAAGTTCAATGGGTAAGAAAATGTGTGGTGGATTAATTCTTGACACAAAATAAATTTAATAAAAACAAAATCAGTGATATTATTGCAGTTTGTTGATCACAAATTGGTAGTGAAGTCTTCAACATAGAATTTGTAGGGAGGTTTGTAGTGAGGTCTTTAACATAGAGAAAGGTAAGATTGTGCCTGTCATTGGGTTTGAACAAAACTCTTTACTAGATGTTGATTACATGAAAACTGGGATCGAAGCCTTACACTGATTCAAGATCACAAAGAAATCAATTCGATACATGAACCGTCATTTCCACAATGAAATTCAAAAACACAACAAACACAGGTCACATTCAGTTATGTGTTAGATAACTTATCAGTTAAAAAAAAGTATGATTTTGTCAAATAATACTGATGGGATGTGGATGAATTTATAAAGAAAAAAGTAGAAACTGATGTACACAAGTATAAAGTTTTCAAAAATGCATATTCCATATCAAAAATAATACAAGGCATACATTTCGAGCACAGGAAACTTCTACAGCCTCTTACAGAGCACAAGAGACAAACTTTGTAATATGGAGGGGGAAATCTGATACAAACTATTTTAAACTTCTCTTAAAGCATTGGAGGAAACGGAGTGAAATTTGCTGGGAAGGCTATAGCAGTTTCTGTATGAAGTATTCTTCATTTGTCAATATTGAAAACAAAATAAACTAGAGGGTAGGGGCTGTCGGAACGACAGTTATACCCGCACCCCACATTTATTTGTAAACAAACATTCTTAATATTTTCAACTTCCATTACAGTTTGCATCTGTAACAAATAACCTTTGAAGAGATATATCACAACCCAGTTTTTCTGTAATCTAACTTTTTGGCCCTTTAAATCCTCAAAATGCAAAATAAAAGCATGCTTAGCATTACAGTTTGCATCTGTAACAGATAACGTTTTCACAAATATATCACAACCCACTTTTACTATAATTTAACTGTTTGGACTCTTTTAGGGACCTATAGCTCCTTAAACTGAAATTCACAAATTTCTCCATTTTTTTTTCTGTAGATAAAATTTTAGTAATTATGGTCATTTTCTGTTTCAGCCTTTTTTGGTCCCTCCCACTCCCTTTAAAAAAATTTGGAATTCAAAAACCTTATTGTGCATCTACAGTTGGTAAGCAACAATAAAAATGATTTAAATTCAAAAATGAAATAGGAGTGTGCGTCACAAGGCTCTTTGTCTATTTTGGCCCTTTTTGGTCCCTCCCAGGCCTCCTTTTAGAAATTTGGAATGTCAAAACCTTTTGCGCATCTGCAGTTAGCAAGCAACAATATGACAGTTATTTTAGTAATGATTTTTTTTGTTTCAGCCCTTTTTGGTCCCACCCACCCCCTTTTAAAAACTTTGGAATTCCAAAACCTTATTGCGCATCTACAGTTGGTAAGCAACAATATGGCAACAATAAAAATGGTTTAAATTCAAGAATGAAAGAGGAGTTCAGGTCACAAGGCTCTTTGTATAATTTTGCCCTTTCTTGGTCCCTGGCAGGCCCTCTTTTAAAAATTTGGAATCCCAAAACCTTCTTGCGCTTCTACAGTTAGTAAACAACAATATGGCTCAAAAACAATTGGTAAAAATTCAAAAGTGAAGGAGTAGTTTGCGTCACAAGAAAGTGTGACGGACAGACGGACAGACGGACGACCGTAACCACAATATACCCGAACTTTCATACGAAAGTGCGGATATAATCATGTCAGCTGAATCTGCATTCTACTTTTAAAAAACACACAGTCACTAATTTGAAATTTTGGAAAAAAGTACAATACAAAGTGCATAATGACAAACAAGAATTGTTGATGTCTGTAAACAGAAGAAGAAAGTGGTCAGGTAAATCTACCAATGAAAAATATATCACTACTACCAAGAAAGTGGAAGTGATATATATATATATATACAATTAAAGTAAGGAACGATCACTACTACCAAGAAAGTGGAAGTGAGATATATATATATATATATATATATATATATATATATATACACATACAATTAAAGTAAGGAACGACAGGTAAACTTACTAATTACTTCTTCTATAGTAAAGTACAAAAAGATATACCAGAAGGCAATCCCAGACTGAAATGTGACTGAATCTTCCTTATTACATAAAGGCTTACTCAAATCACCAAACACTTGCTTTGATTGTGTGGTTAAGTTGTATCTTCTTGGAAACGTGCAGATGAAGAATTCAAGATCTAAAATCACACCCACTGCAACGCAACTTTTTGGTGATATTGACATCAATCAAATGAATATACTGTAGTGTACACAAGGAGAATATTTAATAATGTGATAAAGAAACGATCTTATTGTGAACGAGGTGTCGTTACGACTTCAATTGCATTCAGTACGAATTAACATGGGATTTAACGTCAGATATTTCCACGTTTTCGAGCAGAGACTTTAATTCAATAATTTCTTTAAATTTCATTTTATATCCAAATAAAATTCCTAAATGAAATTAGAAGTTGATGTTTGATAGAGTACATTGTAACACGATTGACTTCATTGGATTCGTCAGACAATACGTCAGCCTCGATCGATGTACATTAGAACTTTTCACAAAAAATCTTAAGAGGAAAATTACTGTTAAGTCATACAGATTGTAGTATAACTTACGAGTGATTTTACTCTTAAGATATTTGGTGAAAAGTGTTCCAGAATATCAAATCTCGCATATTTCTTTGCGACATCCAGACCCTTATGCAAAACTTACCAAAGTCATTCATGTACATTTTCCCCTAAATCAAATTAATTTCCTGCCAATAAAGCCCTTCTATGTTTTCGCTTCTGTAACCAATTGAATAATTATCTCCAAAAATGTTCTGGTCGATTTGAGATATCAGTCTTTTACCTATCAAAATCATAGCAGCGACACAATTTCGACAGTTATATATAGCAGTTGTAATTTTATTAACTTCTTGATATAGTAAGGAAATCTTATAAACTAATAGAGATATCTTACTTACTTATAGAGATATCTTATTAACTTATAGAGATATCTTATTTACTTTCAAATTAAATAAGATATCTTATAAAAATTAAAGATATCTTAATACTTAATAAGATATCTTGTTAAATAAATAAGATATCTCGGAATTTGAATAAATATAAAAACGGCGTGCCATAATTTCTTGGTAGAAAATAATGTATTGGTCGTAAAATAACGACAAAGCGGCAAATATCCCAGTTTTATATGCACACTGACTTCCCAAGGCCCGAGGCAATTCTATAAGAGGCCGTTTGATGATATTGTATATCTAGTGTTTTAAAAGCCATATACACATTGAGTTTTATTGTAATAAATAAACTTTTTATAAATAAACAAAGTCAATATAAATTATAAAGGATTCTGGAATGACTGAAGTCATACAGCTTTCATCAAATACACAATACACCACAAATCAAAATTACGTATAAAAATATATGACATCACAATTAAGTAAAAACTGATGAAATAAATGAAGTCCTTTCTTCCTAATGGTATTTCTGAATGCGGTTCATTTTCGATTGCGTACATCTATATCACCGATGTCTAACACTTTCCATTGCAAGTATGGCTTCTGAAATTGTAATTATGACAGCTTAACAATAAAGTACAGTTTCCAAACACAAAGAAATTCATTTTCATCTGTATTCAAATTAAAAAATGATAAAAATGTTTGAAAATGTGTATACTAACAGGGGCGGATCCAGGATTTTTAAAGCGCGGCGTAAAATTTATAATTAAAAAATATGTAATGCCGAGGCGAAAATTTTTTTTTGAAGATTTATACAAAAAAAAATCATGTATATCGATAAAAAATATTTTTTTGGTGATCAAAGGTCGGCGTACGTACGCCCTTTACGCCACACTCTGGGTCCGGCACTGAACAGACTAAATTGCCTAAAAAGACCCATTTGTGGCCTTGGGCTTTTTTCTGCTCTTTAGTCGAGTTGTTGTCTCTTTGACACATTCCCCGTTCCCATTCTCTATTCTAGACCTTATTCGAAGACTTCAATATAAACATTGATTAAAATCTATACCAGGATCTATATTTATCAATAATGGGACTATTAGGCAACACATCAAATAGATAAGGTCCATCAAAACTAAGCAACTCAGCATACTATTAGTAAAGAGAAATCAAGCTTCTCAGTGATCAAAATTAGTGTTTGTCAAACTGTTATATATCCAATGAAATTATTCCCGAAAATTGTGTGGTTTAAATTTCTTTGAATTTTTATATTTTTGTCAACAGGTCAAAGTAAATATATCATCAAAATTTTATGAAAATTAAACGAGCCAAATCTATTTTAGTCAAAGTGTTGGGTACCCTTTAAGAACAGTTTACAATCAAATTTGCGCTTTTAGAAATTATATTTCTTGTCAGTCAATCTACCAAAGGAATATGTTAATTCTATTCTGTAACAGTAGAGCATCAACCGGGGGTCAAACCTGGAACCCTATCTTCGGATTCTGATCTTACACAATTTTTCCACCTTTTTGTAACTTAGTTATTTTTGCAGTTATTTCTTATTTTGGAGTCAACTTTGTTTATTATTATCAAACACCGTATAACGTTATATTATCGTATTTCACTTCGCCTTTATCGATATTCTTAAGCATTCAGCGTATTCATGATTGGAATACAGCTATATTAGAGTAAAACCTGTGTATTCATGATTGGAATACAGCTATATTAGAGTAAAACCTGTGTATTCATGATTGGAAGACCGCTATATTAGAGTAAAACCTGTGTATTCATGATTGGATACATCTATATTAGAGTAAAACCTTTTTTTAAACAATATTATACATGTTAATTCGTTATACGATTTATTACTGTAAAATATCAGGCGCTCGACACCATACGAAGATTATTATAGCTTGATCTTTCGCTACGTTCTCTCGATAAAAAAAGCTTCAGTGTCTCACGTCTGATATTTCACAATATAAGTATGCAGAAAACCTGGCAATATATATTTACCTTCCAGACTAAGTCTGTTATCACCATTCATGTCTCCTCGTTCTATCATACTTTTTGCTACAAACTCAGCAAGTGGTGCTGGGAACTGTATCTCTTTTCTATAGAATCTAGCAATCTCTGATTCTTCTAGACGATTATTATTATTAGTATTACCTATACTAAACAGAGTCCATGCTAGATCATAGTCACTTACAGGGTCCTTAGATAGTACACTCTGAAATGTAAATACATACTTGTTCACTTACGGAGTCTTTACAGAAACTACAGTCTGAGACAGGTCCAGGCTAGATCATAGGACTTCACTTACATGATCTTTAGAAAGTACAGTTTGAAATGTAAGCTGAGTCAAGACAAGACCACAATCAAATGGTGCATTCCGAGTCCAAGTCAGAAGGGCCATTAGAGAGTACAGGCTAGATTATAGTCACGGTTCTTTAGTTTATGAGAATTGAGACAAACGTCTGGGGGTGGGAGGTGTGGGGGGGTTGGTAAAAGAATACAGACTATACAGAACTATTAACCGGGGAAACAATCTTTAAAATATTCACCGGCGGAATAGTATTGAAAGGGTAATAAACGATCGAATGTAGCATAAGTGTTACTATACATAACTTCTTTATAAGAATATATTATAACCACTAAACATAAAACAATTAAAAACCATGCAACAGATTTCTTGAAAGCATTCAATGTCAAAAACTGGTAAGACGAAAAAAAACTTTAAAAAATTAAAAGCCAAATACTTTTATGGGTTATTAAAATAATATCTATGGTCTATTATATATATTTTGAAGTAGTTACTTTTTATGTAACCCAACACTACATAAGTGCAAAAGTACAAGTCACTGAGCTGATTATACACTATAGGACTTGTGTTTAAGACAGGTACTCATTAAAAGTACTATGGGTACCGAAGACGATGCACTACTGTATTTACTAATTTAATCATGTCTCATTATCTGCGGTTAATTTGTATATAACTATGGACTATTTATGTCTGAAATAAATTATTATTATTATTATTATTATTATTATTATTATTATTAATTCAGTAAAACTGTAGAACTGAAGAATGTTAGGCTATATTTCAAAAATAAATTATTTTTTTCGTGACATTATTAATATGGAAATTTTCACTTGGTAAATAGTGAGCTATTTTATACCTGAAGTAATAAAACAAGAACTGTAATAGCAGTAATAATACCGTATATCTTCATGTCACAGTCTCTACAACCTGTAAAACAAATGTAAACATAATAATTAAAAGACGTTACGCGCGATGTTCGTACACATTAGGGTAACGTTACGTCGTCCGTCACAAGCGACGTTTTTCAATGATGAAAAGTTAAATATGTTCTGCTTTTACACATTTGCACGTTAAAATAATAATTGAAATACCAAACTCGTACAAAATTTAATATACCCCAATGAAAATAACTTCGTTTCTCATTTTCGACGATCACCAATAACTTAAAACCATTTCATTAAGTTTTATCTCCTTTTATTTTTTTCTAAATTAAGTACATAAACAATATCCATCAAAAATAAAACCAAAAAAAAAAAAAAAAAAAACCCATACAGATTTTTTTTTTAAATCTCACACTCTCCCTCCTTTTTTGAAATTTGTAAATGAAGTAACAAACATTTCTACCAGCATAACTTTAATCATTTTACAAAACAGTATAATTACACTAACAATCACACAGCCTTTAACATGGTTTAATAAGATTAATTACAGATTAAGATAAATAATGTATAAAAACTAAACTGGATAAAAACACTTAATTTTTATAGATTTAAAAAAAAAATACTTAATTCATTTGATTCACTGTAAAAATGGTTTAGATGAAGCAGAGCATTCATTCATCGAATAGAATAAACTTCAAAAATAATTCTAGATGTGACACGGTTTCTACAAATTAATGAAAAGTAAAGTCCCAATACCACATGTATTCGAGAAAAAAAACTAATAACAAGTATCATTGTCAGTTTTTTATTTTATTTTTTTTTTTATTTGGTCTTTTATTTCTTACGATGTATTAAAACAAAGGGATTTTAAGAAACTTGTACGACGTCCGATTTAGACGTTATTTTAGGAAAATCGCCTCTGTGACATTTTTGTCACTATTTTTGAGAGGCATATAATTTTCTTACTGTTCATGTTATGTTCATAAGTTTAGTTTTTGAATAAAGAAGACGAAAATAACATTTCATAACTGGATTTAAAATGTGTTTAAACTAACCAAAGTTAACCCAGGAAAGAATATAAAAAGTTATTTGTCGCAGTGTTTTAAAAAAATCACAAGTGTGACATTTGATTCACACAAAATGAAAGTGTCATGATTTTTCAATGATTGACTGAAAATATATGGCCATTGGAATTATTAATCTGCTTGAAAATAACATTTGATAGATAAAGCGATTTTTAACCGACGGCCAGAAATTTGTCTTTTTTCACACAAGATTTAAGATGACTGAATCGCAAAAAGTTGCATGGGACAGGAAAACTTTATGAACTTAAATGGGCTTATCTGTTTATGACGTCTCATAACGTCACAAAAAGTTACGTCAGAAAATTTTGCCACTGTGGCAGCAATGTGGCAAAACGTTGGGGATATGCGCCCAAAAATAAAAATACAAGACCGACTTAAAGCTAAAATATTTTTGATAAATGTTACCTGGGACAGCAAACATTTTCCCGTAAATATATCTTTAAATGCGCGTAATATTTATGTATAACAGTTTATTAAAATTTAAACAAGTAAAATTGGCTGTCCTATTTAAGATCTACAAGAAAATATATATATTGGCATACATTTCTATATTTTCTTAAAATTCTGGACAGTTTTATAGCAGAACACGTTGTATGTCTTCAAAGGCATGAACATCGCGCGTAACGTCAAAGAAATCTTCAAGTAAATAGTGTTGACCATGCAGCTGTGTATTCAAGGATTTATATACTTAATATTTGTTTGTCATGATACTGAATTGTGTTGTCTTTGGTTGTAGTCCTAATATTTGGTTTTTATATAAATAAAATATTTGAATTCAAATTCGTCTGTTTGTTTAGTTGGGGCTTTAAGCCGTTTTCAGCACATTTGGCTATTTCGCAGCGGCCAGTTTTTATTGGTGGAGGAGTATCCGGAGAGAACCACCGACCTCTGGTAGGAAAATTGGCAATCAATAAAGATCGGAGTCGAACACACTCCGCCACAGGTCAGATTCGAACTCACAACCTCAGTGATGATTAGTAGTGATACATGAACTAACCAAACCACTCCGCCACCATGGCACCGAATTTGATATTTTTATATAATTCAAATTCGAATTTGATACATGAAATAATCAACATTTAGAAATTAGATCCTCTCAAGCAGATGTTAGGGACCGTCTTGTGTTTGCTAAAAAAAAGGGGGGGGGGGTACCGTCTCCGTCTTGAAAGTTGTAAACGCTTTGTTGGACTGCTTAATTTACTGTCAATTCTATGTGTGGATTTTTGTGCGAAGAATTAATTTACCATACATCTTCTCTCATATAAAAAGTTTTTTAACATGTAGCATAATTTTCTACCTTTTGTTATGGAATTATTAACCTGTATTATTTTAATTTTATTTACATGTGTTGCTCAACAGGATGAAGACCAGGATCACGATTAGCCCTATTGTTTTCTACATGTAATTAATAAGTCATTTCGCAACGCGACAGCACTGGTGAATGAAGGATCTCAGTGATCAGAAAATTTTGCTAAGTTTGAATTATTGTTACAATTTTGTTTTAATTTGATGTTGGTTTTTTTTAAACTTTTTAGACGTTTATATATATACTAGAAAACTGCATTGCGAACGGTTTTATTAATTACTAAAAAGATTTAATAATTTATTACTGACATCGAACAAAACATGCATTCATATATCAAAATAAGCCCTTGACAATACGTCCTACATTAAACAAATAATATTCTAATGGCTATCTTATCAATTATGTATGAGTTCTCACTACCCTGGGTGATGAAATTTACATTTACAATTATTACAATAATATCGCACAAATGTTAAAAGACTAAATTGATAAAAACATGAAATCTCGTACATCTCTAGAGGATAATAACACGTGGATCTCCAAGCAATTCATAAAAAGAATATCAAAACTATTGAAAATGATATACAAAACGAAATAATATTATGTAACAACTCACACTACATAAAGAAACCGGGGACCACAGCATATTGTAATGTGATAAAATAATTCACATGCACGTCAAGATTTCTTGAAATCCAATGTTTCTGTCTAAAAGATAGATTATCTAAAATCTAGGATTCTTTCATGGTCTAGACTAGAAAGTAAAGTCTAAATGCCTGAGTTTATATCATATCATTTTATCCATCGAAGAAAGAAATATTATTACCAAAACAATCTGTATTCCTTGCTTTTTACATTTTTTTTTATAGATTCATAGTCGTACTAAAAAAATATTTCATAAAGCAATGCTTCAAGCAATCTAGTTATGAATATTATACTCCAAAGGGCCGTTCGAGATATTACTTATAATTTAGATTCGTCTCCAATGTTTTGTCTGTCCAACATTTTTTCTCGTTGAACTATGCTAAATAGGACAAAACTTCAATGGTCAAACGAGTGTGTCTTTTTTACCTGTTGATGATCCCCGAATCGTAGAAAAGGCGGGGATATAGTGCTTGTCTCCGTTCGTCCGTCCGTCACACTTTCTTGTGAAATCTAATCCTCCTTCGGGGTTTAGGAATGGTTGCATACCAACCGTCTGTCCCACAGGGGATGAAATTCAGTTTATGCATTTTTATAATTTTTTTTTGTCGTGCTACATATGTAGATGTGCAATAAGGTTTTAGAATGTTGGTTTTCTGAAATAGGGGCCCTCAGGGGTCAAAATTTAAAAAATTGTCAATTTAAGCTTGTGACGTAAACTTCCTTTCATTTTTTTCAATTTAATTCATATTATTTCTATACGCTATTGTCATGCATTATATGTAGATGCACAAAAAAGGTTTTAGAATATATTTTTTTTTATTTTCGAAACTTGGGAGTCGCAGGTAGGGAATTTTGAAATTGTGAATTTCAGCTATCTTTGTCATACACCATATGTAGATGCGCAATAAGGTTTTAGAATTTTGATTTTCAAAGCTTGGGACCCACAGGGGTTCAGTTTACAAAAAAAATTGAATTTAAACTTCTCTCTCATTTTTGAATTTATAGTCTCTGTTTTTTTAAGTACTGTCATACATCATATGTAGATGTGCTATACGGTTTTAGAAATTTAATTGTGCAAAACTTTGGGCCACTTTGGTCGAATTTAGAATATGGTGAATTTAAGCTTGTTGCCAAAACTCTCCTTTTTTTTTTTTTATCTTTCACTGGATTTGGTGATTTAAGGTGGTACAGAAAACCTAAAGGAGTTAACTCTTTAAAAATCAGCTGCAGGTTTTAATCACATACTATTACTAAAGAGAAATCAAGCTTCTCAATGATCAAAATTAGTGTATCCAATGAAATTATTCCCATAAATTGTGTGCTTCAAATTTCTTGGAAATTTTTATATTTTTTTCTTCAGGTCAAAGTAAATATTTCGTCAAAATTTTATGAAAATTAAACGAGCCAAATCTATTTTAGTCAAAGTGTTGGGTACCCCCTTAATTTCTTCATAGAATGATAGTATAACATATCTAAATTCGCAATAAGGCTTTAGATTTTTTACTTTGGGTAATATTTCCAATTAATTGACGGGGGTGTGGCGAATTCACTGTTGACCCTAGTTCTAATATGTAATTACATAATGATAGTCCTTTTTATCAATTTTTAATCATTTTATCTAAATTTGCTTTCAACATTCAGCTTAAGTGGGCGTCTTTGTTGACAATAAATTGTTTGTTTGTTGTTTGTAAGCTCTACACTGGGAGTAGGAAAATACTATCCACTTTCTCTCAACCATCTACATAAATCAAAATTGACCTAGTCTGACATTTCTCGGATAATAAACGGAATTTTCGTTACTTGCTTGAGCAATTGAAAAATGTGTGAGCGGAATCTCGAACTGTATCATTTTAAATTGAAACATTGCTTAAGACACCACTGAACTAGATTTATAGACTAACGATAATGTACGATTAAAAACAAAAATCTGATAAAGGAATGTATTTGTCTTAACTTTTCCTGTTAAACCAGTGAAAATATCTAAGTTTCACAATTATTGTTCCTGTTTAAGGTAAAATTCTTTGATACAAATTTTGATGCATAACATGTGCTTATTTCGTCGATTTATGACTCATCAGTGGTGCTCAAGGCCTAAATTGTTGGAAACCAAAACAACAATCCAAAAAGTTAAAGAGCAAATTATGAAATACCAAAATGACCAAAAGGGGTCAAGCCAAAACTATCAACGGACAATTAATTTTATTGCAATTAGAAAATACTTTAAGAAAAAGGAACATTATATGGTAAATGCCGATCCTTAAGTCATTGCATCTTGTAATTATTATTGATAAAAAGGGATAATAGAATATATGTTTGGTGTATCGAGTTAACATATTAAAAAAAAATATGTTGCTCTATTAATGGGCTTAAAATTCCTTTTGTTTAAATATATTCTTTACATTGAAAGTTGAAAGTTAATTGCATGATAACGAAATAACAAAAAGTATTAAGAGAACTGACTGTGATTGGATAGTGAAGAAAAACATACTTTATATGTAAAATTTAGAAAATATTGTTATAAAGTAGATAAATTAACGATTAAATGAATGAATGAATAAATAAATAAATAAATAAATAAATAAATAAATAAATAAATAAATAAATAATGTTTAGATTGAAATAAAATAAACTACAATAAAATAATTATTTAAGTTAAAAGCTTGTTACTCACAGTCAGAATTTTTTATCCAGAAATCTGTTCGACTAAAGATGCAATAAAGTTCAGACTGACAATAGAACGTTCTATATAAATAATAAAATAATTCTGGGATAGTTCAGATCTTATCTGACACAATAACTTGTCTAAATCTATCATGATTCAAGTCTTCAGGGAGACACATTTAGGATGTGAACTGATTCATACCAAGGGACTCGTTAGTTTAATCATCCTACGGATATATCTACAAAAACTAGCCATACATATATACATATATATTAATTGTATTTTAGAAATCTAGACTAAATCTTTTACATAATGCAAAAAAGGGGACGTTTAAATGAAAGTTGTATCTCCCTACACATCTACTTGACAGATAGATACCCGATAATATAGGATGATTGATTTCTTGTATATATAATCATCAAATGGGGCACTTTATTTTAATGTTATGTTTTAATATTTTTTATTTACAATTTTTAACTGGCAAAAATAGTACTTTCTAAAAACAAAATCAAATGCGACTGATTTTACTGATTCCTAACTGAATAAAAATAAAAAAACTAGTAAATTTGAGCGAAAAAAGGAAGAAACATTTTTCACTTAGTTTAAGTTTCGCAGTCGTATTAGCATGCATACAAATAATTTTATAGGTTACATTCTTTCATGCGTTTTTTTTTACGGCAAATCTGTCTAGAATGTGAAAACCGAAGACAGGAGTAGATGTCTAGAGTATTTTTACACGACAATATTTATTCTGGGTTTTATCAGTAAATCATAACATTTCGTCAAAATAATAACTGACAACGGCCATCTTCATCAACGCCCCCACGCATTCAATATTAATGATTATGAATCATTAATATGGCTTAAGAATTTTCAAGAATGATTGACAGAATGTTTGATTTATATGCATACTATAATCCAACTATAGTTACTTATTCCGTAATAACCCATTCCTTCTGGGATGATTAACAGAGAAGAGGGGATCGGAAGACCATGTTATACATAGACATGTCTGTTGTTGCTCAACACATGTTTCACTTAGTGAACTCCCCATTTTACCCATTAACATTACTTATTTTCCTTAACATTTCAACTTTTTTTTTACATTTTTCCCAAAATATGTACATTTTCCCTCAGCTTTGGATAGCGCCCGATTTTTTCCAAAAAGGAATTATATTTATTCCTTTGTATATATGTTAAAACAATGTTTGACCAATTGTTACAACCCATAAACATTTGGGGGTTACATTTAGCAGTGATGCGAAATGGAATAACGATGTTGAAATATTATTAGAAGTGTTACTAAACACATTTATGTTCTTCGTAAATTAAAATATCAAATAAATCGTGGAAATTTAGAAAAGCAGTATTCGTGGAAATTTAGAAAAGCTGTATTTTATATAAGACCATTATTTGAATATGCAAGCGAGGTTTAGGATAACTGTGGGGTCATAAATGCAACAAAATTGGAGCAGCACGAATAATAACTGGCTTGTCGTCATTCACGAAGTCCGAAATTATTTATCAAGAAATTGGCTGGGGAAAACTTATTCCTCCAACAATTCATAGCAAAACTACATACCCCCTCCGTAACGGAGAAGATATCATTGTACATTTTTGTAGGCGCTCTCTCTTACTAGCAGTTTATATATTCCTGTAACTACAAGACAATGGAACAATTTGGACCTTAACATTAGACATGTTAATTCTATATCAGAATTTAAGAGATAATCAGCCTAATCCAATACCATCCTACTTCGCATTTGGACCTAGAAAACTGAATGTTAACTCAAATAAGGTGTTCTGCTTCTTTTCTAAATCACGATCTTTTTAGAGTAAACATTGTGGCCAGTCCGTGTTGCGGTTGAAAATGCACATCACTTCTTTTTTTAAGTGTAATGAATATTCAAACAGCAGAGCAGTATTGATTAATAACCTGAGCTGGTTACCAGATACTTGCAGTATAAATACTGATCTTTTTACCAGAAGCAGTAATGAACTCTATCGAACATAATGAAATCATTTTTAAAAAAATTGTATGATTCTACTAAAAAATCAAAAAGATTCCTGTACGTCTATTAATTAATCTAAGTAAATATTGACTATCCACTGCATGTTATCTAAGTAAATATTGACTATCCACTGAATGTTATCTAAGTAAATATTGACTATCCACTGCATGTTATCTAAGTAAATATTGACTATCCACTGCATGTTATCTAAGTAAATATTGACTATCCACTGAATGTTATCTAAGTAAATATTGACTATCCACTGAATGTTATCTAAGTAAGTATTGACTATCCACTGAATGTTATCTAAATAAATATTGACTATCCACTGAATGTTACCTAAGTAAATATTGACTATCCACTGAATGTTATCTAAGTAAATATTGACTATCCACTGAATGTTATCTAAGTAAATATTGACTATCCACTGAATGTTATCTAAGTAAATATTGACTATCCACTGAATGTTATCTAAGTAAATATTGACTATCCACTGAATGTTATCTCAGTAAATATTGACTATCCACTGCATGTTATCTAAGTAAATATTGACTATCCACTGAATGTTACCTAAGTAAATATTGACTATCCACTGAATGTTACCTAAGTAAATATTGACTATCCACTGAATGTTACCAAAGTAAATATTGACTATCCACTGCATGTTATCTAAGTAAATATTGACTATCCACTGAATGTTATCTAAGTAAATATTGACTATCCACTGAATGTTATCTAAGTAAATATTGACTATCCACTGCATGTTATCTAAGTAAATATTGACTATCCACTGAATGTTATCTAAGTAAATATTGACTATCCACTGAATGTTATCTAAGTAAATATTGACTATCCACTGCATGTTATCTAAGTAAATATTGACTATCCACTGCATGTTATCTAAGTAAATATTGACTATCCACTGAATGTTACCTAAGTAAATATTGACTATCCACTGAATGTTACCTAAGTAAATATTGACTATCCACTGAATGTTACCTATGTAAATATTGACTATCCACTGAATGTTATCTAAGTAAATATTGACTATCCAGTGAATGCGAGTGCAAAAAACACATTTCTTTTACAGTGGAAGGGTTAAACATATTAAAACATATATATAGTCTGTTTTCTTCACTATTTACCATAAGTATTATCCATCTCAATTTGATGAATAACTTGACACATTCATATGTTCTGATAAAGAATTCGGTTGCCTTTTCTTCAAATTGGATTAAAAGCATTACAAATACAAGGTACGTTTTTGTAGATCTCAGGACACAGAATTAAATAACAACAAATCAAAATGATGAGTACCTTTTCCACTACAGAGAATTCTCAAGCTCATGCAATACTGTCCTATAATCATTCTAAATTTGTTTTGCAAAATTTGTCATATTTATCGAAATGTTAACAAATGGCTTCAAACATTTTCTGATTGGATTTATATTAGCCAAATTAAGTATCAAAATGGTATTTAAATGTAAGATTTATATGTTTATAATATAATTTACCTTCTAAAAAGTTTTTTTTTCTACTTGCCCTACTTCATGTTAATGTCTATTTAAAATTGAGCAAAAATTTTCCCTTGCTATGAATCAAACATCAAGAATTAGATTGTAGAGTAAATTGTTACAGTATATGTTAGGTATGGCACGTCAAACGTTTCAATATTATAAAAAAATATTGATAAAAAAAATATGTTCAAAACTTACAAATATATCAGAACTAACAGAAAGTCGTGATTTATTACTGAAGTAAACAATTCAATTCAATTATTTATTGATCATAGAATCCTACATAGAATTATATATCAATCAAATACAATATAAAACAACAAACATCAATTATATGATCAACATTAAACATAGGGTTTAAACGATTAACTGTGAATGTCTCGGGTGAGTACCTTAAACCTTTTATAAAACTATTATTATTTTTAACCATCCAATAATATCTTTCTTTTCATAAACATGTCTTGTATTCCCTCAACATTTATTTTCATAAAATTATAATCATACTTCCTAGGATAAAATAAAAATTTTCTAATTCTGTTCTAGCGATATAAGCTGGCATAGCTGAACTAATCTTATCCTCGTATGTGTTTTAATTTAGGACAAACTATAATGAAATGGAATTCATCCTCAACTTCAATTTGACAAAGAGGACAAATTCTCTGAATTAATGGCGCTCTTGTTCACCCAATAATTTGCTATTGCTTATTCTTAGTTTTACGAAATTTGAAACAAATTCTTTTTCAATATTTAATAAAAGATAATTTTCCATATCAAATTAAGTTTTCCAAAGTCTATATGTTCTGAACTTATTATTATTGGGTTTATTGTCATCTTGAAATAGACATTTTATCCAGTAATAAATAAAATTTTCTTCTATTTTTTTGAGAGAAAACATCAACCTAATCCTAGAAAAAGTAGTTTGATCATCCCATAATGTGTGCAAATCCAAACTTATAAAAAAAAAACCTGTTGAATTTTATATGTAAAACTGTTCTTGAGTTTCAGATTTTCTTTATATGCATATGAGACCATACTGATAGGACTAGCGGTTGTTAAATGATGAAAAACCAACCGACAATTTAATCCCATCAATTGCCATGGGAATAATATGCTGGCAAATTAACAGCTCCTCTACCTACTCCTAATACAAATTTTAAAAATGTCAACTGTATTTTGACCGGCAGAAAGTTAAGATATCTTCCTTCATAATCTATGTTTTCTCTGATAAGATAATCCAAGGACCATACTTCACTACAATACAATAAAATAGGCTTAACACACGATTCAAAAAGTCTAAGGTATGGCTTTACATTCATATACTTGGAGAATAAAGATTTTCTTATACTGAAAATGTCTTTATTTGCCTTGTTACCCAGGTGTTCTATTGCTATAGTAAAACTTCCAGAAGGTTTAAAAATAATTCCTAAATATTTATATTCATATATTCATTGGTTAGTCCAATTTCTTTTCCATCATATGAAAAAAAAACAAACTTAAGACCCTTCCTGATTTATTATAAATAATAATTTTAGTTTTGTCAATATTAAGTTAAAGATCCCATTTCTGACAGTACTTATGGAGTTTATCTTAACTTGTTTGAAGACCTGATACTGATTATGATAAAAAAAGAAGCAATATCGTCAGCATATAGAAGTGCAGAAAAAGACTCTTCTCCAACAACTGGAGGGTTACTTGACTTATCTAGTGAATCAATAAAATCCTTGACTTATCTAATGAATCATAAAATCATTGATAATAAATGAGAATAAAGTAGTATTTAAAATGCAGCCCTGTTTCACTCCTACTTTTGTTGAAAAAAAATCAGTCTCTCCACGATATAATTTGATAGAGTATCTAACCTCCTTATACATATCTGTCAGAATTTTTAGAAAATTACCTTTAAATCCAAGTGTAATTAATTTATATATTAAAAACTCCTTGTTAACTGTGTCAAATGCTTTCCTTAAGGCCACAAAGCAAGCATATAGTCGCTTTGAGGATCTAAAAACCTTATCTATTAGGGCTTTCAGAGTTAAAAAATGATAGCTTGTCCTACTCCCTTTGCGGAAACCAATTTGGGCTTTATGTATAATATTATTGTATACTAAAAAGTCATCTCATCTGTTGTGTAATACTTTTGAAAAAAATTGCCAAAACAACTGGAAATTGCCACTCCTCTGTAATCAGAGGGGTTATTAAAACAGCCCCCTTTAAATAATGGTTTAATGTAATTGTCCCTCCATATGTCTGGATATGTTTCTGACTATAAAATCAAGTTGAAAAGCTTAACACATAGATTTGTATTATGTACAAATGAAATCTTTAGCATCTCATTATTGATACCATCCACACCTGATGCCTTTTTATTCTTTAGCATTTTTACCGCTATTATCACCTCCTCAGCCGAGATATCCATGTTTTATATATTTGAATCAAACTGGAACATATTTGTTAATATTTACATACTTAGGATTCATTAACTCTTTGAATATGAGAACGATGGAGTTGTCTCTCTTTGTCCAAAGCTAGCTGGATGTCCTCAAAAATTGTACTTGTAATTATACTGTCATTTTTATGGTTTTTATTATATGATTAAGTTAACTGTATTTTGTAAGATCAACCCAATCATTAATCTAATGAACAGTTATTGTCTTATTATTTCATGATTTTAGTTTGTTTTATTATGTTATGAATGATTGTATTGTGATGAATCTGCTCATCAATGGGCACCTTGATTGATCTGTATCTATATCTCTATATGCAATATTTTTCTATTTAAATTCAAAAAATAAAAATTTATGTTCAAAACTTACAAATATATATGCAATATTTATATATATATATTCAGAGAAATAATTTATGTTCAAAACTTACAAATATATATGCAATTTAATTTTAAAGTGTTTTTAAGTTTACTGTATAAATATCCTTTATATTTGAGAGTTTAGACAATTTTAATTTTTCATATTTTTGATTAATAATATTTTTGAATTTATTTCAACTCTTCTTAATGCTAAAAAATGGCTTATCCGAGTTGGAATAATCAAATATGTCTAAATCAAATTCTCTAAAAATGTGGGAGGCAACAGTGTACCATATATAGAATAGAAAATGGAAACGGGGAATGTGTCAAAGGGACAACAACCCGACCAAAGAGCAGGAAACAGCTCAAGGCTACCAATGGGTCTTAAACGCAGAGAGAAAATCCAACACCCGGAGGCGGGATTCAGCTGCCCCCTAAACAATAATGTATACAAGTTCAGCAAAATGGACGGCACACTAAACTCCGAAACATAAAAATGAACCAAAATCAAAAACACACTCAACACTAACAAATGCTGGAGGTTCCTGACTTGGGACAGGCGAAAAAATGCGGCGGAGTTAAACATGTTTTGTGAGTTCTCAACCCTCCCCCTATACCTCTAGCCAATGTGCAATAAACAAACACACAGCGATACACACAGTAAAACTCAGTTCAAAAGATGTCCGATGTTAAAAAAGGCAACAGAAGAAACTAAGCAAAATGACAAAGATCACTGATACAATACGACTGATTTAAGCATGGATTTCCGATGTTTATATAATCCGGAAAGTTTGTCTCAAAGATAGGTCAAGTCCCGCCCACTAGTACATTGTATCAATACGATTTGATGATACGTCACGACGGCCAATTGAAACTGTATACAAGTTCATCGGTTCATGGTCAATATTACGTTTACAGATTCCCACGCGCAGATGCATTCCTTTGTACACAACTTGTCAAAGTTTTATGTTTTTAGATTTTGTATTCTTAACACAGTTCTTCATTACACATTTTATTTATAAGCCGTTACAATATGTTACGACAAAGAAAACTTTTTAGTTTGACCACAAGTTTTAAATATTGAAATGTGATGTAATGCATACTGCATTGAAATAGTTTTTCACAAAGATATCTGGTGAAATATGTTTATTCATTATAATATATTTTAAAGCTAAAGTTTGAAGTTTGAGTGAAATGTTTGTACTGTAAAAAAAATCTTCAATATTAGCTAGCAATGAAATAATTCACTTTTGAGGAAATATGAAATTATTATCAACCTTCGTAGAAACAAGGACGTAAAATTGTAGATGAAATTCTTATGGAAATGGACAAAGGCAATTATACTGGTATTCTATTTCTTGATTTTAAGAAAGCATTTGATTTAGTCAATCATAATATCTTACTTTCGAAATTAAGAGAATATAAATTTGATGAGCTGTCTATGAAATGGTTTAACTCTTATCTATCAGAAAGACCACAAAAAGTTGTCATCAATAATTTTGAATCAAATGGCCAAAATATGTATTGTGGTGTTCCACAAGGTAGTATTCTTGGGGCTTTGCTTTTTCTTTTATATATAAATGACTTACCATTATATTTACAATACACTAGTCCTGATTTATATGCAGATGATACTACCATTCACTGTTCATCTTCTAATATATGTGACATCAATAGCAAATTGAATTTTGATATACAAAATGTGCAAGAATGGTGTAATGAAAATGATATGATGATCAATGTAACAAAATCCAAATCAATGCTTGTATCATCCAGTAAAAGAATTAGAAACAATACTATCAATGTGTTCTTTAATAATACATTGCTGGATAATGTTAAATGTGAAAAATTATTAGGTGTTATGACTGACAACTGTTTATCTTGGGCTGAACATATTAACAAACTAGTTTCAAAAATTTCTTCTCGGCTTGGGCTGATGTGCAGATTAAAATCTTATCTTCCATCAGAAGGTTTAATTTTGTACTATAATGCTTATATCTTACCATTGTTTGATTATTGTTGTACAATATGGGGCCAAGCCAGTTTAGCAAATTTAGAAAAGTTGTATAAGTTACAAAAAAAGGGCTGCAAGAATTATACTTAATGCAAAAAGAGACATACCTACCAATATACTATTAAAAAACTTGGATGGCTAACTATTTTTAAAAGAATTGATTATCACAAAGGTGTTTTAATGTTTAAATGTGTCAATAATCTTGCTCCAGAATATTTATGTGATGTTTTTAATACTGCTAATAATGCTTCAACTTATTCTTTACGATCAACAAAAAGAAGAAACTTGTTTGTACCTCGTCCAAATACAAATTTTATGAAGAAAAGTTTTTACTATTCTGGAATCATTTTATGGAATGCTTTACCAACAGACCTAAAATTAAATAAAAATATAGAAACCTTCAAAAGAAAGTATACAGATTACTTAAAGCTCCGTGAAGCCTTCTAAATTTGTTAAATCATAGTCACAGTATTGAAGGCGAGATGTTCTATTCTTTCAATGTTTATATTAAATGTAACAATTTTATTGATTATATATATGTATATATGTATATAGATGGTCCTCATGGTGTGGATCTTTGTTTGTAGAATTTGGATCAATGTTAGATTAATTTATTGTGTGTGTTTTATTAATTTATATTTTAATTGAGGGCCTCAGGGAAGATTAGTATTTTAATACTAACTGTGTTACCCTCTTTAAATAAAGACATTACTTACTTACTTACTTACTTACTTACTTACTTACTTACGTATAACTAACAAGGATTGGTGTCTCGCGGTATCTCGTTAAAATATCGCGTATCGTGAGACTTGTATTTACTCACTATTACAATTATGCGCGCTTCAAGTAAATATTTCTAATATACGTCCTTGGTAGAAATAAAAGCGAAATCGCTGGTATTTTAAAAAGTTTTGTGTCAAATATAAATTTAAGTGAAGATTCAGTTTACACATACTAGTACATAAAATTATTCATGAAAATATTACGGTATCAATAATTGCTCAGAACATTGTTGTAAAGAAGCATAACAGCACACCTGAGCGTGGGATTTATACGTGTTGACCATGAACTTGAATACAATTTAAACTAGCCACTGTGACGTATAATCAAATCGTATTGCTACAATTGTATTAGTGGGCGGGAACTTGACCTATCTTTGAGACACGCTTTCCGGACTGTATAAACATGGGGAGCCACGCATAAATCAGTCTTATTGTATATATTAACAAAGGACTACTAGCAGTTACAGACATGCCAGCTCCAGACCTCAATTAAACTGATCGAAAGATTATGTCTATTTCCTTTAGAAAATCAGCAACAATCCCTCCCGTTAGGGGTTTAGTATCATGCCATCAAAAATTATGCGAGAAAAACATAACCTGTATTATGCCAACAACTGGACCTAGAATAAATTTCCGATGCAAAGACCCTATGAGTGAATCAACATTAATTCCCAAAAAATGCATCTTTAATGACTTGACAACAGTATCGCAACCACACCTTCCGTGGATAAGTCTGTCCAAAGACCCTATGAGTGAATCAACATTAATTCCCCAAAAATGCATCTTTAATGACTTGACAACAGTATCGCAACCACACCTTCCGTGGATAAGTCTGTCCAAAAGCCCGACCAGCCCCCCCCCCCCCCGTTTCTGTGTGATAATAATTTTCTTAGCAGTTATCCAATTCTTTGAAGTATAAATATAGATTCTCCTTCGGGTACGAGTGAGTTATGGAATTTCTCCACCCTCAATAGTTAAATTTTTTCACTCGTACCTGTAGGAGAATCTATATTTATACTTCAAAGAATTGGATAACTGCTAAGAAAATTATTATCACACAGAAACGAATTATTATCTACTTAAACCCAAAATACACACTGACCCCCATGTCTGCAATATTGGTGGTCTACATAACAGTGTATATACAGTGCGAATCCAGTTAGTTCATTTTCACTATCATATGCGAGTATGTCTATTGTAGAATGAAGGATCATGGCAAAATTATATTTATTTACGTTTCGAAAATACCAAAATAATTGATTTGAAGGTAAGTTTTAACATATTTTCATTGTGATATGTCTTTTTAATGTACAATAACAGCATTAAAGTTCAAATATGTGTTATAAAAGCAACATAATATAGCATATCGATTGTTAAAAGCGATCCATTTTAACTATAGATGCGATGAATTATCACTGTATGTGCAAAAATTTCTGATGTAGAATTTTCGAAGATGCGATGAATTTTCATTGTAGATTTATGTGATAATTGGACTTGCAACAAATGAAAAAACTTAGTTGATTACTTTAATATTTATGATATTTTCAAATTAAAATGGAAACTCCTCATTCATTCTTTCTCGAATGTATAACTATTAAAACTCGTAACAAAAACGGTTCTCAAAATGTCATTGTATTCTTAAAATAACGTATTTCCTTAATTATAAAAAAATCTAAAAGACATCTTTTTAAATTTTTTGCAGTTAAAGATTGATATGGCGGAGTTTAAGTGGGATTCATCTTCACTTGCCTCCTCTACCGTTGGGCCCTCAACTGCTTCAATATCCATATTCTGAAGAAAAGATAGTTTTTGTTAAAATAAATTTTCATGACTCGATTGTTGCTTATATATATAAAAAAAGAAGATATGGTGTGATTGCCAATGAGACAACTCTCCACAAGAGACCAAATGACTCAGAAATTAACAACTATAGGTCACCATACGGCCTTCAACAATGAGCAAGCCCATACCGCATAGTCAGCTATAAAAGGCCTTGAAATGACAATGTAAAACAATTCAAACGAGAAAACTAACGGCCTAATTTATGTACAAAAAATGAACGAAAAACAAATATGTAACACTTAAACAAACGACAACCACTGCATTACAGGCTCCTGACTTGGGACAGGCACATACATACAGAATGTGGCGGGGTTAAACATGTATAGCGGGATCCCAACCCTCCCCCTAACCTGGGACAGTGGTGTAACAGTACAACATAAGAACGAACTATAAAAATCAGTTGAAAAAGGCTTAACTCATGAGATGAATAAAAATACTACAAATACAAGCTTGCATGTTCTTTACTGTATAAGATGAAACGGCATGTGACATATAAATTATCCAAAGTCATTAAAGCGTGAAATGTAAATTGTGTGGGGCGAACTTTTCTGTCCAAGCAGTTTGCACTGACGAAGTGGCATTGATACGTGATGCAGAACACCCTTGATACAAACAAAAACTAAATAAAATGATCCCTAATGCACATCTCGATACTACCGCAGAGATCGAACCCTGCACAATTGGGAATAGTATTTCTCACATTTCTATGTGTTTGGGACCGTTATATTCCGTGTGAGACACCGATGTGAGATTCATGCATCTCACATCACATGACCTACCTTGACGTAACAATGCAAAAAAACATCACGTCACAATGCTAGAACGTCAGAAAACACACAACTTCGCACAAATGGTACGACAACGTCGAAATTAACATCGCTTCAATTTGAAAACCCCTGGAGCGCAACCTAAAAGATATCTTTTTTGAAGTTTTGTACCTTGGGTACAAAATCAATACGCATACGATCTTTCCAAATATGCAATTTATTTTGCACTAGGTTGTCTAGCTTAATAGAGCGCATTTTCGTGTCATGGCAGCCATGTTTATTTCTTTAAATATTCGGCCGAGGAATGTGAGAAAAATAATCAGTCATGGTAAAAGATGTGAGACTGGATAATTCCTCCCTCGGGTTCACATTTGCTATCATCAGAAACTCGGCAAGCCTCGTTTCTATTTTATAATGCATATATTCTACCATATATAGACTATTGTAGTTCAGTTTGGGGAAATTTATTACAAAAAGATTCAGATAGAATCATAAAACTTCAAAAAAGAGTAGCAAGAATTATACTTGAATGCGATATTTCAGTTCCATCTAATTTTATGTTTTCATCTTTAAAATGGCTATCTTTTACAAATAGAATAAAATACCAACAATCAATTCTAATGTATAAAATTGTAAATGGACTAACACCTGATTACTTAGCAATGCTGAATATTAATGATGTGCAACACCACAACTTACGATCTGTCTCTAATAATGATCTATTTGTTCCAAGACCAAATACAAATTTTTATAAAAAATCTTTTCATTATTCTGCAACAAAGGTATGGAATAATTTACCACTCAAAATAAAAAATTTTCATAATGTGGAATTATTTAAGAAACATTGTTATAATCATTTTCTTGAAAATTCTTTGCAAGTCGAATAATTTGTCATCTTTCTTTTGTAAGAATAAGAAAATTTAATCAAAACTTTACCAATTGTTGTCATTTATTGCCATTTGTATGTTTGAATGATTGAATTGTGTATATACTAGTAATATATATTGTATTTTAATGTATGAATGTTAACTGTATACATGTATTTTGTTTGAGGGCCTCAATGAAAATTAGACTACTTCTAATTGAGTTACCCTCTTTAAATAAAGAATTTATTATTATTATTATTATTATTATTATTTCTGACTGGAAAATATGAACCGTCGGGTGGAATTGTCCCATCTCACATCTTAGACCATGATTGATTATTATAGTACACAACATTCATGCTATAATTCATTTTTGATGAAATAAAAAAATGTTGAATTTTGGACCATTTGGACCTCAATGTGGACCATTTCTATTGAATTTATTGGAGTGTTAAATCAAACTTTCCTGCACAAAGTAAACATTATCAAATCCTTCTCTTACTTTAACTATTGTTTGAGAGAGTCGGCTAAATTAAGACTTTAATAGATAAAAATGAATAAAATTCATACAGTGAAAATGCACCGCATATACAATACTAATGAATCGCCCTACAGTGAAAATGAAAGGATTTTCCCGAGTTTCGATAGTAATAGCGGGAAAATGTTTGTATTAACGGTATGTTGGGTACTATTTTTGGCGTAGTAATCGAGTACACCGTATCGATTGAGCGGGTATTCAGGTGTTCATTTTCTAGCCGCCTTTCAGTCAGTACACATCATGGACGCCGAAATGCAGAACCTTATACGACAAGAAGTTATAAACACGGTAACCCAATCACAAAATACCATGATGTGTCAGTTCAAAGATTTGATTTCCAATGAGATGGGAAAGATACAGCAACAACAACAGAAGCTAGCGGAGACGCAGATGAGCAAGATAGAGGACACTTTGAATGACAGCCATAGATTCAAACGACGCGGGAACGAGGAGCAGTACAAGCACAACGCTAAGGTGATGAACAAGATGAAAGAGGCAAACAGAAACCTAGAAGTCAACCAAGTATCAGCAGAGGGAGTTGCGAAAGCAAAGGAGAAACTCGCTGAAGGTATGGAGATTATGAACCATAGACAGAAACTCATAAAGATTGCCGATTCATCAGAATTAGGATGGCGGGTTGTACAAGAATACGAGGCAAATCCTCTCGCCGAGGATTCTGATGACGAGAAGAAACTTTTTAAAGCGGAAACTAGAGCCGAAAGGAAAGTGAAAGCTGAAAAAACCAAGAAGGCCAAGGTATCGAGGGCACATCCGTATGTTCAGCCGGAGGCGGAAAAATCATCACAGCTAAAAAGGCCTGGTAGATGTTTCAACTGCGGAACAAGAGGACACTGGAAACATGAATGTCCAGATGGTGTAAAGAGTACTGAAAAGATAAGTATTTCTAATTTAGAAAATGTAGTTTATGTGCATAGGGCAAAAGAACATGAAAACATTTTAACTCCGGTTAATAGGCTGAGAAATCGTATACAAAATTGGAAAGAAGCTAAGGCCAGTGATTACATACTGAAGGTTATAGATCAAGGTTACAAGTTACCTTTTAAAACCATACCTGTAAATGTATTTTTAGACTACAAAAGGTCTGCTAAAGTAATCAAGCATTCGTCCGTGACGAAATTGACAAGGTTTTATTGAAAGGGGCTATATCACAGGTACAAAACAAACCTTGTGTAGTAAATCCCTTAACTGTAGCGGGTAACAAGAGAAAGCTTAGATTAGTATTAGATTGTCGTCACATTAATCCTCATTTATTTCAGTTCAAATACAAATATGAAGATGCAAGTATTGCGAGAAACATGTTTTTCAAAGGGGATTATCTATTTTCATATGATTTGAAGTCGGCTTATCATCACGTTATGATATACGAAGATGATAAAACATACTTAGGTTTTCAGTGGAATGAGAAATTTTACGTTTTTTATGTGTTATGTTTCGGTTTAGCAACAGCAGGATTTATATTCTCAAAGGTATTGAGAGAATTGATTAAACACTGGAGATCAAATGGATTAAGAATTGTCATGTACTTGGATGACGGTTTAGGGGGAGCCTACAATTATGAAAGTTGCAAACTAGTTAGTGCAAGCGTTAGGGAAGATCTTTTGAATTTTGGGTTCATAATTGCGGAAGAGAAATGCAACTGGGAACCGGTTCAGGTTACTAGCTGGCTGGGTTTGATTTGAGATACTTTACAGGGTGAAATTAAAGTCACACAAGAGAGAATAGACAGAATCTTGAGTTGTATCACTTCAATTTGTCACAAGCTCTCACACAAAAGGGTTATGCCAGTAAGGCTTATAGCTTCAGTTATAGGACAACTGATTTCAACGCAGGTAGTTTTGGGTTCAGTTGTGAGGTTAAGAACTAGGTACGCATACGATTGCGTTTTGGATAAACTATCTTGGGATTCGCCTGTATGACTTACAAAAGAAGCAGAGGGCGAGCTTAGATATTGGTTATGCAATTTAGCAGAGATGAACGAGAAAGGTTCAGATTTCAGTCAGTTGACAAATGAAACATGTCAGGTAAACATGTTTTCAGAGGCCTCATGTGAGGGCTATGGAGGATATATAACGATAGAGGCGAGTGGTGTAAAGACAGGTGAGGTATATGGTGCTTGGGATGCACAAGAATCTTGCATGAGTTCTACATGGAGAGAACTCGAAGTAGTGAACAGATTGCTGAAGAGTAACAAGTCAAATTTATCAGGTCAAGGTGTAAAAGTATATACTGATAGTAAAAATGTTGAAACTATTTTGAGAATCGGTAGTAAGAAAACATTTCTCCATGATATAAATATGGATATACAAGATACATGTTTAGAAAATGATATAATGCTGTGTCCTAAGTGGATACCTCGAGATAAGAATCAAGATGCAGATGCATTAAGCAGGGTAGGTGATTGCGATGACTGGGGCATACAAACATGGTTATTTGAATTATTAGACAAAGAGTGGGGTCCACATTACATAGACAGGTTTGCTACACACTACAACAGAAAATGCAAAATTTCAACTCAAAGTTCTGGTGTGAAGGCACAAATGGTATTGACGCGTTTAAACAAGACTGGTCAGATGTAACGAATTGGTGGGTACCCCCACTAACTTTGGTTACAAAAACTATCAGTAAGATTATAGTAGATCACGCTATAGGCACATTAGTAATACCTGAATGGAAATCCGCTCCATATTGGACAGTTATCACAGAAGGGTCTAAATTCAAATCTTTCGTGAAAGCATATAAAAGATTTCAAGGTTACATGATAATACATAATGGAAGAGGTAGAAATGGAGTTTTTGGTAGACCTGAACAAAATTTCGGATTTATCGCCCTTTGTATTGACGCATGGGCAGTTATTTGGACATTTACTTTTTCTGTTTCCAGGCATCAACCTAAACCAGAGGATCAAAGACGATGTACGACAGACTGGAGTAGCTGAGGGATCTGACCTGGACGTTTTATCTGACAATATGTGGCGTTATCTTGTAAACTCCAGGAGTGACAATACTGCAATGTCTTATTATTATTCTTTTAAACGTTGGGAATCTTTTATTCAAAAACATGGTTTTCAAGCTATCCCTGCACAACCTGTTCATATAACATTTTATATTACTCATTTATTAGATTCAGGGGCTACTTGTAATACTATTAACTCTGTAATTAACAGTATCAAATGGGTACATGTAATGTCAAATTTAACAGATCCAACCAATAATTCTTATTTACCTTCTCTACAAGAATCCGCTAAGAGAGTTGCATGTCCTACAAAACACAAAAAGACCCTGTTTCGATTGAAACTTTAGTGGGACTTTGCACTTTATTTTCTGACAGGTTGAATGATTTATTAGTTGTAAGAGATCTTACAATGGTTTTTTTTTTTTTGTTATGCTGGATTTTTGCGTTATGACGAAATCAGTTCTTTGTGTTGTAAGGATGTCAAGATTCAGGGTGATTATATCCTTTTATACATAAGGAAGAGCAAAACTGATCAATACAGGCAGGGCAATGAGGTATTGATAACAAAAGGTTACACGATTGCATGTCCATATACAATGTAAGAGAGATATATACGTTTGGCAGGTATCGATTTGGGATCTGATGTTTTCTTATTCAGGCCAGTGTTTCGTTCAAAACGTTCCTGCAAGCTTATATATAAAAACAAAAAACTGAGCTACACAGCTGCAAGGCAAAGCATTATAAGCAAATTGAAGCTTATTTCTCCTGAAGCTAATTTTGGTTTGCATTCTATGAGGTCAGGTGGAGCGACAGCAGCAGCTAATTCTGGTGTTAACGACAGGGTCTGGAAGAGTGACTCGAGTAAAGATTGATATGTTGTTGACAGTGTAGAGAATAGGCTGTAGGTCTCTCAAAACCTTGGCTTGTAAAATATTGTATATACATTTATATATATTTTATTCTACACGTTCCCCCAATCTTTGTATGGTCTATCGCATACGGCGGGCTAGTCGGCAAACTAGAATATAGTTTATTTTGTTTTATTGCTTCAAAGGTGTAGTGATTGAAGGCATCACTAAGGTAGTCCGTTGTTTGAATAGGTATGAGATAAGTGAATACAAGTAAAGTATCATTATTCGACAGTAAACATGACTCGCATAAAGAAAGCATCATAGTGGAATTTAGTTCAATATGAACAAACTGAATGACAAAACCTATTCTACGTTATACAACATTAATAATTGTGTTGAAATGAATATTTTTCTGCAACTACATCTTACTTGCTAGTTTTAAATCACCTGCACGATCTGTTCGTGAAACGTCCTAAATATTCACCTATTTCGGTATATATTTCACACCTTGATGGCTCCAGGCGCGATAAAAACCCGTCCGCATCTCTTACATTGTCTTACTAGTATTATTTATTTCTAAACATATACATTTGAACTATTTTTCTTCATTTTCTTCAAAAATCATAAATTTTTCGTCTGTTTATTTATCATTCTACATCAGAAATTAATGGCATATACAGTGAAAATGATATTTTAGGATCCGCACTTCACATACACTGCATAATATAAATTAATATTTTTACTCCGTCCATTATTTTACCTACCTTCTGTACACTTTTATATACTTGCATAAAATATAAACAATTTTATAAATAACACTGTTCATACATTGTCATCTCTCAAAGTCATTAGCTGTGCTTGTTGTATACCTTTTGATTTCTAATGGTATTTTAATCACATTGAATCATTTGTAATCACTGTATGAAATTAATGTTAATTATTCTGTCCTTTGTTGGCGCTTCTGATTAAGCAATAAAGTATTTGTTTGTTTGTTTATATTCCTCAGCATACCAAATTTCACAATTGTATAACAAAACTGGTCGAATTAAATTATCAAACAATGTACAACCAAATTCAACACGTATATTTTGAAAATTTAAAAAGTTACTTTTAAATGCAAAAATAGCTTTTAAACCTTTCTTAGAAAGTTCTTGAATCGACTGTTTAAAGCTCCCCATAAAAATTAATAACATATATATATATACTGAACCGCAAAAGAAACGTCGCTTTTTCAAAATGTTAGCAAAATTCAAAATAAATATTAATTAATGATTTTTATATAATCAGTATTACGATTACATCACCAGGTAAGATTAAATTACCTGTGAATTAAATTTTCGGTTGAATAATTTTCAGTTGATATCGTAGAGCGACCGTACCTAAAACCGCTCGTGGGACACACTTGGCGGTAATTTTTCTTAAATCTTAAATGTTCGTGAAATTCATGCTCCTTTATGGGTATAAAAGGCCGGAGAAAATTAAAGAGTGTTAGTATCAGTGTTGACACAGAAGCTATGCCACGTCTGACTCCACAACAGAGAGAACAGGCCATTGGTCGATTGGATGCTGGGCAATCTGCCAGAGTTATTGCCAACGACTTCAACTGTGCTGTTCGAACAATTGAACGTCTACGGACACGGTACAATGCAACAAACAGCACAAATGACCGTCCACGGAGTGGTAGACCCCAAGTCACTACCCCTAGACAGAATAGAGGCATTGTTCGTCACCATTTGATGAATCGGTTCACCTCAGCTGCCGAAACTGCCAGAAACACTGTTGGAACACATGGACGACCCATAAGTGATGATACGGTTCGTCGGCGATTAGCTGCTAGAAACATGAGATGTCGCCGTCCAGCAAGAGGACCTATTCTTACTCCTCGACACCGTCAAGCTCGTCTTCAGTGGGCCATTCAGCGACAGAATTGGCGAAATCGACAATGGCGTAACATCATCTTCTCTGACGAAAGCCGTTACTGCATTTCAACAGCCGATGGCAGAACCAGAGTGTGGAGAAGACGCGGGGAACGTTACGAAGACAGCTGCATTCTGGAAACAGACGCGTGGGGAGGACCTAGCATCATGGTATGGGGTGGAATCGGCCTTAACGTTAAACTTGGTCCAGTCATCTTTCAGAACCTTGGCCCAGGCAGAGGAAATGGCGTAACAGCTGCCCGTTACATCGACCAAGTCTTGACACCCCATGTTCAGCCCCATTTCGCACGTCATCAAAACAAGACTTTCCAACAGGACAATGCACGTGCGCATACCGCAAGAGCCACAAGAGACTTCCTACAGCAGAATAACATTAATGTTATGGATTGGCCGGCTTTGAGTCCAGATTTAAACCCTATTGAACATTTATGGGACGAAGTTCAAAGACGGTTGAATAATGAGCAGCCAAGTCCGACAACTGCAGCTGAACTTTCACAAGCGTTTCAGAGAGTATGGGCACGTATTCCGATGGCGTTTATTAATCGGCTCATCAACTCCATGTACCGAAGATGTGCCGCAGTAATTGGTGCCGGTGGAGGACATACACGTTATTAACGGACGTGGGAGCACAGCATTGAAAACCTGTGACGTTGCGACAATTGTGACGTTTTTGTGAACATTGTAACCAAAAGACTGTAAATCATTCATTAAATTTTGTAAAAATTAATTTAAAATATATAAATGTCACTTTGAAATAAATGTATGTGAACATGTCATTTTGTGCGACGTTTCTTTTGCGGTTCAGTATATATTGCCTAAGAAATTGTACTCCCTTGTTTCTTGTAGAGTTTGCCCTTTGTAAAATAATGGCGGCGTAGGAGTAGAACTACACTCAAAGCCGGCCAATCCATAACATTAATGTTATTCTGCTGTAGGAAGTCTCTTGTGGCTCTTGCGGTATGCGCACGTGCATTGTCCTGTTGGAAAGTCTTGTTTTGATGACGTGCGAAATGGGGCTGAACATGGGGTGTCAAGACTTGGTCGATGTAACGGGCAGCTGTTACGCAATTTCCTCTGCCTGGGCCAAGGTTCTGAAAGATGACTGGACCAAGTTTAACGTTAAGGCCGATTCCACCCCATACCATGATGCTAGGTCCTCCCCACGCGTCTGTTTCCAGAATGCAGCTGTCTTCGTAACGTTCCCCGCGTCTTCTCCACACTCTGGTTCTGCCATCGGCTGTTGAAATGCAGTAACGGCTTTCGTCAGAGAAGATGATGTTACGCCATTGTCGATTTCGCCAATTCTGTCGCTGAGTGGCCCACTGAAGACGAGCTTGACGGTGTCGAGGAGTAAGAATAGGTCCTCTTGCTGGACGGCGACATCTCATGTTTCTAGCAGCTAATCGCCGACGAACCGTATCATCACTTATGGGTCGTCCATGTGTTCCAACAGTGTTTCTGGCAGTTTCGGCAGCTGGGATGAACCGATTCATCAAATGGTGACGAACAATGCCTCTATTCTGTCTAGGGGTAGTGACTTGGGGTCTACCACTCCGTGGACGGTCATTTGTGCTGTTTGTTGCATTGTACCGTGTCCGTAGACGTTCAATTGTTCGAACAGCACAGTTGAAGTCGTTGGCAATAACTCTGGCAGATTGCCCAGCATCCAATCGACCAATGGCCTGTTCTCTCTGTTGTGGAGTCAGACGTGGCATAGCTTCTGTGTCAACACTGATACTAACACTCTTTAATTTTCTCCGGCCTTTTATACCCATAAAGGAGCATGAATTTCACGAACATTTAAGATTTAAGAAAAATTACCGCCAAGTGTGTCCCACGAGCGGTTTTAGGTACGGTCGCTCTACGATATCAACTGAAAATTATTCAACCGAAAATTTAATTTACAGGTAATTTAATCTTACCTGGTGATGTAATCGTAATACTGATTATATAAAAATCATTAATTAATATTTATTTTGAATTTTGCTAACATTTTGAAAAAGCGACGTTTCTTTTGCGGTTCAGTATATTTTGAAAAACCATAATTTTTCTCTTCCTAATATTAACAGTTTACTGACATTTATGACACAGGGGCCCGACTTCTGGAAATTTATTTTTTTCTTCTTTTTATTGTCTTATTTCATGAGTACTTTTAATAGATATTCACTGTAACAACGAATATTCTGCGTTTATTATCAATGTGCTATACACTATCCACGTCCTTATACTAAAAAATCCTAGTATAAGGACGTGGATAGTGTATAGCACATTGATAATAAACGCATAATTTGCGTTGTTATAGTAAATATTTATTAAAAGGTACTCATGAAATAAGACAACAAAAAAAATAAAATAAAAAAGAAATATCCAGAAGTCGGGCCCCTGTGATTTATGACAGTCTCTCTCAAGTTTATTTAATGATTCTTGTAGTCCCCTGTGAATCTAGACAGAATTAATATGTATCGTTATCTCCCTTTGAAATCAATATAAATTTATATTTTTGTCTTCAGAAGCATTTAATTGTTCAAAGATTTCTAAATAATATTATAAATTATAAACAACATATAATATTTAATTAATTTGTTTGTTTAATTACAAGTATATTTATGTGAAACACTAAAAGTTTGAAGTAAGAATGTGTGACTGGAATTATTGTGAAGTAATTGAACGTCAGTATGAATTATTCTGTAAAACCTCATATACTTCATAACTTAGGACGGGAGTCCTGTATCGCTCACCTAAATAAAATCATTATTTGTACTGGCATCATAATAACAATGATCGCTGGAAAAATTTAAATTAGTCTTATTCTCAGTCTGAAATCTGTTTTAACGTCATTATATCGATAGTAATAAGATTAATCACCCCAAAATAAAGATGAGCATTATCGACCATTTACAAATTAAATTTTTATTGGTATAAAATCCAAAATAAATGAATTTTCACCAAAGGCAACACAAACAAAAACATAAACAAATATTGTAAAGATCAAAATACATGCATGTAATACATTTCTAAGGAGGTGTCCAAACACAAGGGAACGTCCACAATAAGACTGACTCCCGATGTTTATACAATCCGGAAAGCGTGTCTCAAAGATAGGTCAAGTTCCCGCCCACTAATACGATTGTAGCAATAGCCTGGTTCCCGTCCCACAATGCATCACTGGTTCACAGTGTTTATGACATCATCTTTCCCTAGATTATGCAGCCCTTCTTCAAATCAGTATACATTTGATGACTGGTCATGAGGGGAACAGTCAATTTATTACCCTGAGGCACACACTATTACCCAAGTCATTGCAGAGGGATAATAAATTTACTTTTCCCCAAATAACCAGTCAACAAATGTTTTATTATACTGAACAAATAAAAACCATACAAAAAAGTTTCAAAATTTGCTATTTTCATTAAAACCCATTCAATAGAACTTATATTTGTGCATTCAGAGTTTCAAAATTTGGTAGTTTCCTTAAAATCCATTCAATAGAACTTATATTTGTGCATTTAGAGTTTCAAAAATTTGGTATTGATATTTTACTCTCTGGAAGAGGTTTCAATTTGGTGTTTAGAAGCATATTCCATGATCCTTTATACCTTTTAAGTTAAAATATGACAGTACTGTTACCCCAGTGAAAAGTACATAAACCTGATGACCGGCAAACTCTGAGGACTACTGACAATTAAATAGCCAATGAGATTGGGAAAGCAAAATAATTTAAGAAAAGGCAAATTTGGTATATCTTTCATAAGACTGTGCCTATACCTGTCTTAGGTCTATCGGCTTTGTAGCCAGAATTTATAGAAACATTCCTCATGTCTCTGGCAAGTCTTGACATGGATGCGAATGACGATTCAAGCTACTCAACAGTTTTCCTCATCTAATTCTCCTCTCCCATTTTCATTTAGTACAAATTCATCTTTTAATATTAAGAAATAGTGTTTTTCTTTTTTAATATTAGAAATTCATTTTTTAATATTAAAAAATCATTTTGTAATATTAGAAAATGAATTTTTTATATTAAAAAATGAATTCTTAATATTAAAAAAATCATTTAAGAAATAGCTCTTTTTGTCCACTTTGGCTTGCCATACATAAACCTGATTACCACGGTGAAATATAACACAATATTACACTTGATTTACTATAGGAAAAAATACTGATGTATAATTCATTCTTGTTTGCTCAAACAGATAACAATTTAGTGTTGCATGCTAAAAACAATTATTATACGTATATTGTCAGTAAACCTCGCACTTCTATCTGTTTCTAAGGCTTGTACAAATAATCTTTATATTTTCTGACAATGTTACATATATTATACATATATTCTACTCCTTATATTATCTCTCCCCTTCGTAGAAGGTCATATTTTTATGATATTATAATACTTTCTTGTCGGGGGTTGTAACTTTTTTGTCTTTTGACCTAGGCTTATACCCTTTGGTATGTTGGTGTACATTTGACCTCTGACATCAAGATCAAATTATTACTAAATATAGTTTATAAACATGTACATACCAAAGGTGATAAGCCTAGGACAAAAGACAAAAAAGTTACAACCTGGACAAGGAAATACTATAAACAATTTACAAGTCGAGCAAAACCAAATATAAAATCGTAAAAAAAACAACAACAAACTAAAAAGTTAACAATACCAAACGTTTCGACCAATATGGTCTTGATCACGAGCATGTAAAAAATAAAAATGAAAAGGTGTTTACTTTTACGATTTTATATTTGGTTTTGATCGACTTCTGTATTTCTTACATTTTAGTCGGTTTGTGACCCTTTTGACAGCTCACCATTTCCATTTTATTTTTCTTGTTACCGGATTTATACAGCCTTGTCGGCATTTCAGATGACACGCCTTGGTCATGTTTTCAGTGAAGATCTGGTGAGCGGGACATAGAAATCACGATTTCCTTTTACGTCAAATCCTGTCAATAAATGATTTGTTCCAGTGGATGACCCTGATCTACGCATTGCAATGATTTTTGGACATCTTTTGTAGCAATTAATATATTAATATATATATATATAATATTCAATAAACTCTTTGGGGGACTCTATATGAATGGATTTGTCATGGTTATTTTTCTGAAAACGGCTTAATACACGATCTTCGTCGCGTGTAATAGCTTTCTGACGATTTACTCATGTTCGGACTAAAAATCAGTCGCACTTTTAGACCTATCCTGCGTGTTAAAAGCAAATTACACTTGCAATTTTTATAACTGCAAACAGGAACTGTATAAGATAGTATTCTATGATCCCTGCTGCAAACCTGTCCAACAGAAAAGCAGACGTGACTTAATGCGGCAAATTAAACATGTCCAGGATCCATGCTGGAGTCCATCTAGCATAGTTTGTTTTGTTAGATACAAAAAAATATGGTAACATAGAAGACACTGACTTCAAGTGAAGAGCCCAACTATCCGATTTACTACTAGTAGTAATAAGTGTAATCAGTAATCACCCCAATTTAAAGATGAACATAGTGTATGCTTTGAAAACTCTTGTGTGATATAGCTTACTCTGAGGTAGTTATAAACAGCGATTTATGTTCAAGCGTTAACTAACCAAATGGGGTTATAAAAATTTCCTTATAATTTAATTTTCATGAATTTTCTTATAAAAAATTACATGTAAAATTATGTATATAAGCATAATTATCTCCCTTTGAAATTATTATAAATTTTATATATTTATGTTCAAAATCATTTAATTGTTCAAAGATGTCTAAATAATTGTATGAATTATAAACATCTTATAATATCTAATTAAAATTTTTGTTTCTTTACAATTATATTTATGTGAAACCCTATAGTTTGAAGTAAGAATATGTAACTTGAATTATTGTGAAGTAATTGGGCGTCATAATAAAGTGTTCTGAAAAAGCAGTAATTCTTTATAACTTAGGACGGAAGTCCTGTATCGCTCACCTAATTAAAGGTATTATATGTACTTTGTTTAGAACCCTTTGCACGTAAAGTTAGAAATGATAATAATATTGTTGGTATAAATTTACCTGGTAGTTCGATAGAGTGTAAGATTAGTTTATTTGCAGACGACAGTACAGGTATTATGTGTGATGATAAAAGTATTAATAGATTATTGTATTGGATAGATTTATATGGTCACGCTTCAGGTTCTCGTTTAAATTTAGAAAAAACTAAAGGTTTATGGTTAGGTCATTGGAAAGATAGGGGAGATAACCACAATTTTAATATTAATTTTGTTGATCGTGTTAAGATAGCTGGTGTTTTATTTGGATGTAACGTTACTCATGATGATTTATGGCAACCTATTTTATGTAAATTTGAAAAAGTATTGAATAATTGGAAAAGTAGAAAATTATCGTTAGTAGAAAAATCTATTGTTATTAATATATTAGCTTGCTCCAAATTATGGTATGTTGGAAGTGTTATGTATATGCCTAAGTTTTACTCAGATAGATTTCAGAAATTAATTTTCTCTTTTCTATGGAATAGTAAAGCCGAGCCTTTAGCTCGCAATACTTGTTATTTAAAAAAGTTTAATGGTGGTTTAGATATTGTTAGTATTGAATTAAAGTTGTCTGCTTTACATTTAAGACATTTACAGGATATTATTTGTAATAAAGATGTGAAGTTTATTCCTTTTTCTATCTATTGGTTTGGTTATTCATTACGTAATTATAACAGTACTTTAGCTTCTAATTCTGTACCACATAGTGATGTGATGCCCCCTTTTTATAAACATTGCTTGAAAGTATTGAATTTATTTAAAGAAAAGTGTAGTGGTATTAAATTAGGTGCTTTAAGTACAAAAATTATTTATACTAATTTATTAGAGTCAAGTGACTATATTCCCCGTATTATTGGTAAAAATCCTACTGTTGATTTCCGTATTGTTTTTAAAAATGTGTTTAATAAATTTATAGATAAATGTTCCAGAGACATTACTTACCGTATTGTACATAATATTTTACCTGTTAATAGTATTATGTTCTATTATAGTATTTATAAGAGTAATAAATGTACATTTTGTACTTCTATAGAGACTGTAAAACATTTGTTTTTTGAATGTGAAGTTAGTTCACAGTTACGATTATTGTTGAAAAACTGGATATTGGCTTTGTCCAAAGGAAAAGTAGTATTGAATTTTAGTCATATTTTGTTTAGAAATTTTTCAATTATTGATAAATTTACAAACAGTACTATTCTTTTATTGATCTCTATGTATTGTAAAGTGATATGGTTGAATAGAAATTGTAAAAAGTTTAAGCAAAAAAATATTACTTCAAATAATTTATATTTGAATTTTCTTAGTCAATTAAAACTACGTATTATAGCAGATTTTGTAAGGTTACCACGTTTGCATTTTAATAATTATTGGTGCTCATCAGATTTATTCTGTAGTGTAAAAGATGACGATGAAATTATAATCAACTTTGTATGATATGTATTGTCTACCCTTAAAGGGAGACAAGTAGAATAGTATTTATACTTACCTTAATATGTATACTTACCTGTACTTACTTTAATCTGTATATGTTGTACAATTGATTGTCTGTGATAACATGTTTTATATTCTAATTGTACAACTGTAATATATATATATATATAATGATTTTAAATAAAAGTTTGAAATATAAAAAAAATTAAAGGTATTATATGTACTTTGTTTAGAACCCTTTGCACGTAAAGTTAGAAATGATAATAATATTGTTGGTATAAATTTACCTGGTAGTTCGATAGAGTGTAAGATTAGTTTATTTGCAGACGACAGTACAGGTATTATGTGTGATGATAAAAGTATTAATAGATTATTGTATTGGATAGATTTATATGGTCACGCTTCAGGTTCTCGTTTAAATTTAGAAAAAACTAAAGGTTTATGGTTAGGTCATTGGAAAGATAGGGGAGATAACCACAATTTTAATATTAATTTTGTTGATCGTGTTAAGATAGCTGGTGTTTTATTTGGATGTAACGTTACTCATGATGATTTATGGCAACCTATTTTATGTAAATTTGAAAAAGTATTGAATAATTGGAAAAGTAGAAAATTATCGTTAGTAGAAAAATCTATTGTTATTAATATATTAGCTTGCTCCAAATTATGGTATGTTGGAAGTGTTATGTATATGCCTAAGTTTTACTCAGATAGATTTCAGAAATTAATTTTCTCTTTTCTATGGAATAGTAAAGCCGAGCCTTTAGCTCGCAATACTTGTTATTTAAAAAAGTTTAATGGTGGTTTAGATATTGTTAGTATTGAATTAAAGTTGTCTGCTTTACATTTAAGACATTTACAGGATATTATTTGTAATAAAGATGTGAAGTTTATTCCTTTTTCTATCTATTGGTTTGGTTATTCATTACGTAATTATAACAGTACTTTAGCTTCTAATTCTGTACCACATAGTGATGTGATGCCCCCTTTTTATAAACATTGCTTGAAAGTATTGAATTTATTTAAAGAAAAGTGTAGTGGTATTAAATTAGGTGCTTTAAGTACAAAAATTATTTATACTAATTTATTAGAGTCAAGTGACTATATTCCCCGTATTATTGGTAAAAATCCTACTGTTGATTTCCGTATTGTTTTTAAAAATGTGTTTAATAAATTTATAGATAAATGTTCCAGAGACATTACTTACCGTATTGTACATAATATTTTACCTGTTAATAGTATTATGTTCTATTATAGTATTTATAAGAGTAATAAATGTACATTTTGTACTTCTATAGAGACTGTAAAACATTTGTTTTTTGAATGTGAAGTTAGTTCACAGTTACGATTATTGTTGAAAAACTGGATATTGGCTTTGTCCAAAGGAAAAGTAGTATTGAATTTTAGTCATATTTTGTTTAGAAATTTTTCAATTATTGATAAATTTACAAACAGCACTATTCTTTTATTGATCTCTATGTATTGTAAAGTGATATGGTTGAATAGAAATTGTAAAAAGTTTAAGCAAAAAAATATTACTTCAAATAATTTATATTTGAATTTTCTTAGTCAATTAAAACTACGTATTATAGCAGATTTTGTAAGGTTACCACGTTTGCATTTTAATAATTATTGGTGCTCATCAGATTTATTCTGTAGTGTAAAAGATGACGATGAAATTATAATCAACTTTGTATGATATGTATTGTCTACCCTTAAAGGGAGACAAGTAGAATAGTATTTATACTTACCTTAATATGTATACTTACCTGTACTTACTTTAATCTGTATATGTTGTACAATTGATTGTCTGTGATAACATGTTTTATATTCTAATTGTACAACTGTAATATATATATATATATAATGATTTTAAATAAAAGTTTGAAATATAAAAAAAATTAAAGGTATTATATGTACTTTGTTTAGAACCCTTTGCACGTAAAGTTAGAAATGATAATAATATTGTTGGTATAAATTTACCTGGTAGTTCGATAGAGTGTAAGATTAGTTTATTTGCAGACGACAGTACAGGTATTATGTGTGATGATAAAAGTATTAATAGATTATTGTATTGGATAGATTTATATGGTCACGCTTCAGGTTCTCGTTTAAATTTAGAAAAAACTAAAGGTTTATGGTTAGGTCATTGGAAAGATAGGGGAGATAACCACAATTTTAATATTAATTTTGTTGATCGTGTTAAGATAGCTGGTGTTTTATTTGGATGTAACGTTACTCATGATGATTTATGGCAACCTATTTTATGTAAATTTGAAAAAGTATTGAATAATTGGAAAAGTAGAAAATTATCGTTAGTAGAAAAATCTATTGTTATTAATATATTAGCTTGCTCCAAATTATGGTATGTTGGAAGTGTTATGTATATGCCTAAGTTTTACTCAGATAGATTTCAGAAATTAATTTTCTCTTTTCTATGGAATAGTAAAGCCGAGCCTTTAGCTCGCAATACTTGTTATTTAAAAAAGTTTAATGGTGGTTTAGATATTGTTAGTATTGAATTAAAGTTGTCTGCTTTACATTTAAGACATTTACAGGATATTATTTGTAATAAAGATGTGAAGTTTATTCCTTTTTCTATCTATTGGTTTGGTTATTCATTACGTAATTATAACAGTACTTTAGCTTCTAATTCTGTACCACATAGTGATGTGATGCCCCCTTTTTATAAACATTGCTTGAAAGTATTGAATTTATTTAAAGAAAAGTGTAGTGGTATTAAATTAGGTGCTTTAAGTACAAAAATTATTTATACTAATTTATTAGAGTCAAGTGACTATATTCCCCGTATTATTGGTAAAAATCCTACTGTTGATTTCCGTATTGTTTTTAAAAATGTGTTTAATAAATTTATAGATAAATGTTCCAGAGACATTACTTACCGTATTGTACATAATATTTTACCTGTTAATAGTATTATGTTCTATTATAGTATTTATAAGAGTAATAAATGTACATTTTGTACTTCTATAGAGACTGTAAAACATTTGTTTTTTGAATGTGAAGTTAGTTCACAGTTACGATTATTGTTGAAAAACTGGATATTGGCTTTGTCCAAAGGAAAAGTAGTATTGAATTTTAGTCATATTTTGTTTAGAAATTTTTCAATTATTGATAAATTTACAAACAGCACTATTCTTTTATTGATCTCTATGTATTGTAAAGTGATATGGTTGAATAGAAATTGTAAAAAGTTTAAGCAAAAAAATATTACTTCAAATAATTTATATTTGAATTTTCTTAGTCAATTAAAACTACGTATTATAGCAGATTTTGTAAGGTTACCACGTTTGCATTTTAATAATTATTGGTGCTCATCAGATTTATTCTGTAGTGTAAAAGATGACGATGAAATTATAATCAACTTTGTATGATATGTATTGTCTACCCTTAAAGGGAGACAAGTAGAATAGTATTTATACTTACCTTAATATGTATACTTACCTGTACTTACTTTAATCTGTATATGTTGTACAATTGATTGTCTGTGATAACATGTTTTATATTCTAATTGTACAACTGTAATATATATATATATATATAATGATTTTAAATAAAAGTTTGAAATATAAAAAAAAAGGTATTATTTGTACTGGCATCATGATAACGATGACTGCTGGAAACATGAACGAAATAGAAATAGTCACACTTTTTAAAATCCTTAATTATGTACTTTAATAACCCCAATTTAAAGATGAATATTATCTGCTTTAAAAACACTTTTAGGATATTGTCTACCCCGAGGCATTTTGTAAACAGCGATTGATGTTTAAGCGTTAACTGACCAAATATGGTTCAAAAGTATAACATGTTCCAACAATTAAAAAAAAATCTGATAATTTAATTTTCATGAATTTTTTTTTATCAAAAATTGCAAGTATAATATTCCAAATCATTTTATTGTTCGAAGATTTCTAAATAATTTTATGAATTATAAACATCTTATAATATTTAATTAATATTTTTGTTTCATTACAAGTATATTTATGTAAAACACTACAACTTTGAAGTAAGAGTATGTAACTGGAATTATTATGAAGTAATTGAACGTCATAAAAAAATATTCTGTAAAACCTGATTTTGTCATAACTTAGGACGGAAGTCCTGTATCGCTCACCTAATTAAAGGTATTATTTGCACTGGCATCATGATAACGATGATTGGCGGAGATGTGAACGAAATAGAAATAGTCAAACACATTTGGGCCCGAAATTTAGAAAATTAAATTTCTAAAACCTTATTGCACATCTACTTAATGTGCATGACAATACTATATAGTAAAAAATGCATATATTGGACAATGAAAAACAAGTTTATGTCACAAGCTTAAATTTATAATTTATTAAATTCGACACCTGTGCGCCTCAATTTCAGAAAATTAAAAAAAAATCAATAGCATGATTGTGCATCTACATATTGTGCATGACAATACTGTATAGAAAAAAAAATGCATACATTGGAAAATAAAAAACAAGTTTATGTCAAAAGCTTAAACTGAATTTTTGAAATTGCCCCCTGTGGGCCCCAATTTTAGAAAATAACACTTCTAAAACCTTGTTGCACATCTACATATTGTGCATGACATTACTATATAGAAAAAAAATGCATAGATTAAAAAAATAAAGATTTTACCTCCTCATCTTCAACTGAAAATTTTTGAAATTCGACCCCTGTGGGCCCAAATTCTAGACAATCAAAATTCTAAAACCTTATTGCGCATCTGCACATGGTGCCTGACAATACTGTATAGAAATAAAATGCATAAATTGAAAAATAAAAGACGAGTTTAGGTCACAAGCTTGATTTTCAAATTTTCGAAGTTCAACCCCCTGTGGGCCCCTTGTTTAGAAAATCAAAATTCTATGTCAAGAAATACCAAAGGGATATTGCGCATCTACACGTGATTTGCAACCATTCTATATTGAAATTAAATCCCTAAACCCAAAGGTGAAGGAGGAGTCAGTGATGTCACAAGAAAGTGTGATGGACGGACGGACGGATGGAGACAATCGCTATATTCCCGGACTTTTGCGGGGATAAAAAAAAAATGAAATTGTCTTGGTCTGACATGGCCTTAAAGGATGGTACTATAGTTTCAATTTGACTGAAGAGTTTCTGCCTACATTCCTCCAGTTTAAAACATTTTAACATAAAATGGAATTCATCCTCTATTCCATGTTTACAAAGGGGGCATAATCTTTTGTCCAGAGGTATATTGCGGTGTCGCCCTTGTTCAATATTTAGTTTACTGTTGCTTATTTCTTAACTTAATGAAGTTAGATATTGAGTAGCTGTCTATATCAATAAGTAAATATTTTCCTAATTCATAATCTTTTTTCAATTTCCTGTAGATTCTAAGCTTATTACCGTTTGGATTATTTTGATCATTAAAAAGATTATTCTTCCAAAAACCTAAATACTTTTGCGACAACTTTTTACCGATAGCGTATATCAATTTGAAAAACTGTTTTGAATATCCCATATATGATTGAAACGCAGCTTAAAAAATAAACCTTTCATTTTTGCAGCAAAGCTGTTTGATAAGTTCAAACTACATTTATAGGCACTCCTGGCATAACTTTCTTCTTTTGCATTGACCAAATGAAACCAAAATCAAACTGATGCCTTTAACGCATCAACTGCTACAGGAAACATACCTAGTTCTGCTAACACTGCGGTATTTACAGCTGATTTATTCACATCTAACAAATGTTTCGCGAATTTAATTTGAAATTTGACTGGTGACATTGTAAAATTTTTTGATTCGAGACTGGAGTTGTCTTTTACAAGCAAATCAAGTGCCCATATTTCACTGCAATAAAGTAAAATTGGTTTTAAACATGTTTCAAAAAGTTTTAAATGCGGAAAAATATTAAGTCTGTCAGAAAAAAGAAGTTTCCTGATACAATACACTGCCTTTGAGGCCTTTTTACCTAAATGATTCACTGCATTTGTGAAAATTCCTGAAGGCTGAAATAAAATCCCTAGGTATTTATATTCTCTGGTTAAGTCAATCACTTGGTCAATGAACTTAAAACTGTAATTTTTAAGTACTTTATATATATATATTTCTAAGCCAGCAATCCACGAATTTACGTATCCCACGAAATGCCTTTTTTTCTTTATCCACGAAAATAAATGAATCCACAGTATTCGACCTCACATTACATTAGTTTTGTCTAAATTACCTGTTCAATTTCACTCCTCACAGTATGGATAAAGTTTATCTAAACATTTTTGTAATCCAGATTCAGACTAGGTCATCAGCATATAAAAGGCAGGATAAATCTATGTCATTCACTTTTGTAGGCAAACAAGTAGCATAAAAAAATTCAACCAAATTATTAATATATAATGAAAACAATGTAGGCTTCAGATTGCAGTCTTGCTGCACATCTAAAGTAGATGAGAAAGACTCTGTTGACCCTTCCCTGAATTTTACTGATAACAATACCTCTTTATACATCTTTCATAATGTTATAAAATGAACCATTATATTATATGTACATAATTTAAAAAAGTGCTTCACGATTAATTATATCGATAGCTTTCTTAACGCCTATAAAACAAACAAAAACCTTTTTTCATAATTTGAAAGCTTTATCAGTAATAGTTTTCAGGTTAAAATGTGGTCGCTGGTTCTGCAGCCACTTCTGAATCCAATTTGCTCATGACATATAACTATTTTTTTCTAAAAACTTTTCTAGTCTATTTTGTAGAACCCTTGAAAAGAATTTCCAAATACAGCTGGACAAGGCAAAACCTCTATAGTTAGACGGATTGTTAAAACAACCTCCGGCCTTAAAAATAGGGTTAAAAGATTTTCCCTCCAATTTGATGGATAAATCCCAGACTTAAAAAGCAGATTAAATAATTTTACATATATATCAGTATTAAAAGAACATGAAATTTTTATCATCTCATTTGTTACACCACAAATTTCTTAAAATAACTGAACCATTCCTGATGGGTAATATTTGAACTAGGATCAGAATTCCGGTTATCTTTTAAATTGTTTATAGATTTCCAAAATTCTGCTGGATTTTGTTTTTCAGCCTCCACAATGTTGCTTAAAATCTTATGTCGAAAGTTCCTATGTTTCTTTCTTACAAGTCTAATAAATTCTTTTTTGTGTTGCAATACATTTAATCTAAGTGTTTTGTCCCATTGGATTTCGCACAGTCTCCTGCATACTGAGACATTTCTATATCTAATTTCACATTCTCCATCATGGTTTCTTAATTATTCTTTTCGTCTGTTTGAAATATTTCGCCCATTGCCTTTAAACTATGCATTATATAATATAGAAGAGATTTTGGAGACTGTATCGTCTACCCCCTTAAAAAGAGGACTTCCATCATACGTATTTTTATTATTAACATTATTTATATTATCTTGTGATAGATTCTCAATTTCATTTGTTATTTGACCCAAATCATATGTTTAGGTTAGCTTTAAATACCCCTTCCCGAGGTCCCTTCAAATTAATTCTCTTCATGTTATTTTTTTGCAAGTTGAAATTAGACTCTTGTATTGATTGAGATAAAATTTGGACTGAAATGGGTCAATGATCAGAAATGGTTGGACTGAACAGCCCAACTGAAAAATTCATCACACATGGCAAGAGAGATGCACAACATATGCAATAGTCGTCTATGGCAAATCCCGTATGATTATAAAAAAGTCCATTGAGAATTCGCAATTGGGATTCATTGCATAATTCAATTACAGATTTCCCATAACTATTTGTTACCTGAGGAATTTCTGTATTTCGTAACTTATAAATACAATCAGCTTGATAATTATTTGGGACAAAATCATCCAACGTATCATCAACTTCATTTCTAATAAAATCTTAACTCCTCACATTTAATGTGAGCATTTAAGTCTCCCGTTAGTATTATCTCCCCTAAAGCACTATATCATAAAATCTGTTTGTCACAATTGGTGCGAAGGGTATATGATGAGTTTGCTGGAGGTATATATAAAACACAAATAAAAACATCTTTTTGTAAGCCAAAAAAAAAGTCTTCTCTAGTTTCAACCAAATTACATAATTTATTGATTTGTCAACAAATTTTGCTCCAGTCAGTATACCCTTTTTGACAAAAACAGCTAATCCACCTCTGGTTTTGTTAGATTCAGATCTACAGTTCATAAAACATTTGTAACCATCCACTGATAAATTTCATTAGAGGAAGCATGAGTTTCAGATAGTCCTACTATATCTGCAGACATAAAATTATTGAAATTTTGATTATCTAATTTACATATTCTTTCACCACCACTCAGTCTTTTAAACAGACCATTGGTATTCCAACTGGAAATTGTTATTTGTTTTGATATTTTTATACACATGCCAAAATTTAGAAAACCAAAAAAAAAAAAAAAAAAAAAAAAAACACGTCTTTAATTTAATTAGAAGTTGCATTCAATTATCTATAATAGCAATGTGTAGCTTTAAAAATAAAAGTACCCTCCTGGTATTCAAGTATACTAAATTTATACTATTTCACATAACCTTTCAATGCCCCTGCCAAAGCTGATGCGATGGTTGTTACTAACTCGTTTAAGTGGGGGCTTCGAGGAACATTTTCAGAGTCATATCTCGCATCATATCCATAACTGAGCCTTTCATTGTAATTGTTAACTCGTGTTCTTTCTTGATTTGGTTGACCATATATCACGTGACCATGACTTTACCTTCTTCCATGTTGATTCTGAATTTGAGAGGAGGACACTGAATTAAGATTATAATTGATATCACAGTTTGCTTCTCCATAATTGTATCTAAGCTGTTGACGTTTCCTTTCACTTCCATTAGATGTATAATATTATACACCATTTACATTGTATCCATGGTTTGGAAACACTTTTACGGTATTGTCTACCCCGAGGCATTTTATAAACAGGGATTGATGTTTAAGCGTTAACTGACCAAATAGGGTTAAAAAGTATAACATGTTCCAATATTAAAAAAATCTGATACTTTAATTTTTATGAATTTTTTTTAATAAAAATTATGTATATAAGCATAATTATCTCCCTTTGAAATCAATATAAATTATATATATTTATCTTCAAAATCATTTTATTGTTCGAAGGCTTCTAAATAATTTTATGAACCATAAACATCTTGTTATATCTAATTAATCTTTTCGTTTTATTACAAGTATATTTATGTGAAACACTACAGTTTGAAGTAAGAATATGTAACTGGAATTATTGTGAAGTAATTGGACGTCATAATAAAGTATTCTGTAAACGCGTCATTTCGTCATTTTGCCGTCCGTGCGAGACCTAAATAGGTAGTCAAGGACGTTAAAAACTCCCTCGATCGATCATTTCTTTATAACTTAGGACGGGAGTCCTGTATCGCTCACCTTATTAAAGGAATTATTTGTACTGGCATCATGATAACGATGATCGCCGGAAAAATGAACGAAATAGAATTAGTCAACTCCTCAGTTAAAATACACATTAAGCTTTATTTATTCGGTAGTAATAAGTACAGTGTAATAAACCTAATTTAAAGAAGAACATTCTCCACAATTTATGTTTAAGAGTAAACTGACCAAATAGGGTTAAAAAGTATAGCATGTTCCAAAATTTTTATCTATGCCAAATAGGAGAATGTGGTATCACAGCCGGTAAGAGAATGAGCAGCTGATAATATTTGGTACATAGTAGACTAATTGACTTGCAAACGATATAAACCTCCTTCCGTCTTTTAATGATGTTACACTACTAGGTTGAAACCAAATTTCGCTTGTGTTCAGTAGCTGAGGTATAAACAATCTAATTAAAAAACGATCTCCCATCGCTCCCGTTTTCTGATATGTCGCGTGGGAGATCTAACGAAACCTGCTTTGAGGTCACATGTGAATGAACTGGAACTTATGAATTTATAATGATATGCAAATGAGTTGATTTCCTATCAATAAGCCAATCAAAAAAGTTTTCCTTTAGATCTAATCGTTAAAGAAGATCCGAATGAATTCTGGGGACTGACGATTTCTTCGTTAATAAAATGAGTTACATCCCTTTACCACACGATCAACTTCCAAGATCGCCGAAGCCGCAATTTCAGTGGTCGAACAGGACACACCTACGAGGTCACTCATATGTGACCTCAAAGCGGGTTTCGTTAGATCTCCCACGCAACATATCAGAAAACGGGAGCGATGAGAGGTCGGTTTTTAATTAGATTGAGGTAAAAATGTACGCATAATAACATTACATCTGTGTCAGAAGACTTAACCTACCAGGTTCATCATCTACCGCAAACTGTTTATCAGCTGATACTGAATGCAGAATGAGTCTCGTATCTGCCTCTCTTGTGTGCTGAACAACTCTGGAATATCAGTAACAGTAGTAGATGTTAACCCCATAATAAAACCACCTGCCAAAATAAACTGTTGTTGGTCATATAATCCAAGTTCTTGAAAGTGAAAGAGTACACAATCTAGTTAAATTCTGTTTATTATTCTATTCTGGGATTTTCCTACTTTATTTGAAATTGTATATTCTTTCTCGCCACAAACAGTAGACCGTATGATTTTGTAGAATCTGGAGTATCACATCAGTCAGAAACATCAATAACACACCCAAAAGGAACCTGTAGAGAAAATAGCAACCAAAAGTTTGAAATACCCCTAAAGTAACAAACCTCTTAAACCCATATCATCTCTGATCAAAACTGATTTCGTGGGACTACATGGTTGTAATATGAATGATTAGCAGACTTCACTTTCAAGAACATGGATAAAAGCGGACTTACAGCATTTACGCATGGACCCATCATTGTCTACATGTAATAGAGCCGTTGGAATGGGGCCTAGTAGAAACTCTAAGACTTTTTCCATTGTAACATATTCCCATATATATACATTGGCTAGAAAAAGAGCACGGCGAAAGACAAGTTCAGGATTTATATGGGCCTTGACCAATTCTCCTGATCGGCATTTAAGATGACATGCCTTGGTCATGTCTTCAGTTGTTTTCAGTGAAGATCTGGTGAGCGAGGCATAGAAATCATGAATTCATTTTACGTCAAAACTTTCGTCAAGAAATGATTTTTGCCATTGGATGACCCTGATCTACGCATGTCAGTGGTTTTTGGACATCATTTCCTTCCTTCATATTAGGAGCAAAATCTGCTAAAATGTGTCCGGTAATCGTCAATCGAAGCAAAGATGACTTTATCTCGTCAGACCAATACCACCACCATTTCTCTTGCTGTCTGTACTCATGTCTTCTCTATTGCCATATCACTACATACGCCATTAAATGTGCCGGCAATCTGTCTAACTGGAAAGCAGACTTGACTTCATGCGGAAAATTTCCAGGATGTACGCAGGAGTCCATCTAGCATAGTTTGTTTTGTTAGATACAAAAATATATGGCAACATAGAAGACACTGACTTCAAGTGAAGAGCCCAACTACCCAATCGCTCAGCCCTGATGTTTACAAGAATGACGCCCACTGCTTTCAAAAACATTTCGAAAAATTTGAATGTTGGTGATACTTGGTGACAAGGGTATTTGATATGCTCACAAAACTTTTATAATTACACATTGACAATATAAACAGTACTAAATGTTTTTGTTAGATGTTATACTATTGTAAAATATTAGAAATTATATTATATATCCGCATTATATCTAAATATTGAAGTTGGAATACAATGAAAACGGCTAAAAATACAAATATTTTTGTAATTCCCAGATTTCGGACAATTTAAATGTATATATAAGTTGATATTTATATCACGATCTTCAACTTTAAAAAGAATTAAACATATAATGTAAGCTAATAAAGAATAGAAATCGACCAAAATATAGTTCTTAATTTTGTGAAACATCAAAGGCCCTCCGAATTTTTCCGAATTTTAAAAAAACCCTGCACAATGAGAAATCTTTACAATGGGAAATCTTTACGACCGGGCAAAGAAGTTAGTCTAAGGTATATTCTAAACGGTAGAAACCGTTCTAGCCGTGTGTCATGCCGGTTAACTAAAGTCTTAAAATAAGTTAGCTAGCAGCGATCAGTCACGGCTCTATATCCATTAAATCCACATTTAACTCGAATTGTAACTAGTTTTCTTTGAATTTAAACGGATTTCCTTCTTTCTGACCTTGCGACCCAAATCATGTGTTGTTTCGGACAAACTCTTCTCAATCCGTGATAATTTACTGCTCACATAAGTCTGCATGAAGGGAAGTTGGTCCGTATTGGTTATTTCATGATTATTGGTACCCTTGAATCTGAGATGGAAAGACGAATTGTTTTGTTCAATATCACGTGGGAGAGTCTCAACCAATAAAAGACGTACATAGCTATGAATTGATATGTATAATAGAATAATAATACTTATCAATTAGATTAAGGACAATGTTCCCTTTTGTCATTCTTATGTTGAACATACGTAAATTAGTAGAAAATACCTAGGCTTTATTGCAGCAAAGTTCAATTTGTAATTTTGACTCAAATACCGTATGGAGATTATGCATAATATGCTTATTTATTACATAAACGTCATATTTAATAGTTATGAAATGAAGTAGAAACATTTTGTGAACCAAGTCGAGCAAACCGTGCTTGAATTGTGCGGTTTGGTCGACCTGGCTAATAATAAAACACGTTTTTGATTAAGTAAGTTCATTTACCATTGCATACATAACATACCATACATTAAGTTGAATTTTCAAAATTAATATGTCAGTAATAAATCCTTTGGATTTTCTACAAGTTTTACGTATGTTTAACATAGGAATGGCAAAAGGGAACATTATCCTTTAGGTTTATGTGAGTTCGATACCCGGTCATGGCCAGGTGTACTCGATACAACATTATGTGATAAAGTTTGTCAATGAATTGCGACAGGTCGGTGGTTTTCTCCGGTTTCCTCCACAAATAAAACTGACCGTCACGATATAACTGAAATATTATTGAAAGTGCGTTAAGCATCCATAACCCAACCCAACCCTTAAGGTTCATCTTAATGACCCTGAATGCTTCTTGATAGAGCAAAACATTCAAAGTTCAGAATTTTATACGGTAGCAGTATGATCTTTATGATATTGATATAAATAAAAACACTATAATATGACGACGTTTCGAAGACCACTGCCGTCTTTATTCAAGGCATATTCACAAATGACAAAAAGATGTGTTGGTGGTACGTCAAAACAACGACCAATATATTTTTAGTTATTATTTTTTTAGATATATATTTTTAAAAAAGTGCCCGGTATTAGCTGACCATTTGATTTCGCTTTTTCCAAGATGCATGAAAACATGCAACAAACAATCAAATTTAGAAATGCTACATTGAACATGTGATGCCACTTTAAATGCCTTCTATTTTTGCCTACTAGTATAACAGATTTTTTACGGAGGGGTGTTCTCAAAATAAATTCATGTTTTTCACGTTAATTTTGACAAGTTTTGAAAAAATATTTTAAAAATAATATCTAAGTCCTGCTGCCCTTTGCAATTCACTATAAAAATATGATGTATTTATCCTTCTTTAATTTATTTTGTTGATCCACAGTTTTGGGGGGGTGTTTTCTTAATATAAATATCATTATCTGATAAAAATCTCTAGTTTTTCAACCTTTAAACAAAATTGTAAAGGTTGAGTACTTACATTCTTATGACACCTTCATCTCATTATTTATGCCCTATGGTTTTTTGCTTCAGTCAGTATAAAATGAGTAGAGCACCATTTTGATACCATAGGGTATCTAGTATGAAGTTTGTGTTTTAATTTCTAAACCATCGTGAAACATGGTCGCCATGGCTAAAATATAGAACATAGGGGTAAACTGCAGATAAAGACAAACTGTAAACAGCAAAAATGTTCAACAGAGTAAGATATAAAAATAAGTCAAAATGATCAAAATCGTTAATTGACCCCTTATAGGAGTTTTTGTTCTTTAAAGACAATTTTTCACATTTTTTCGTCATCTTTGTAAACTTTCAAAAATCTTCTCCTCTGAAATTACAAGATCAATTTCAGCTAAACCTAGGCTGAAAGTTCCTAAGGGTATCTAGTATAAAATTTGTGTTTTTTTTTATTGTCCATCAAGAAGCATGGTTTCCATGGCTAAAAATAAAACATAGATTAAAAATGCACGTTTTAGCTCATATCTCAAAAACTAAAGCAGTTAGAGCATAACTGACAGAGGTAAAAATGTTTATGAAGTCAAGATGTACCTGCCGTGAAATTTTAAGACGAATTGGTCTAGCCATTTTTGGGATATTGCCCCTGAATTGTTGAAAAATTCCATAGCAACCAATGAAAAAGTCCCTAGCTACCATCTATATTGGGTTAAGGACCCTATAATTTACCTGTATAAGTAAAAAAGAAAGATCAAAAGTCAAGGTCATACCTAGCAACCATATATAATTGGCTTCAGGATTCTATATTTTAGCTGTACAAGTCAATGAAAAATGAGACAATATATAAATTAAACAGCAAAAATAATCCTTGATGCAAGATCTACACAAAAATTAACAGGTTAGCGATTCAGGCTTTTGGGAGCTTCTTGTTTAATTACCAGATTAATTATAAGAGGACATTTAATAAAACAATAAATTTTTTTGAGGAGGTAAATGGATATATAGAAGTAAATGGTAAAGGTTTGTTTTAACATTTCAGTCGGAAAATAATGATAACTGTTAATTCTTCTGTCATCAAACAACTTTTTTATAGAGTGTGCTCGCCTGTGTTCCACGGCACTACCCCGAATAATATGGTTTGCCTAAGCAACAAATTAAACAGATACCATATAGGTTATTTTCGGAGACCTTATATACACACCAAAAAATTTGTTAAACAATAAAATGTTGACATATTGTTCCCTATATAGTTGTTACCAAGTCAATTATGCAAAGTATTTGGTTTGTAAATGTAATTCGTTGATTCATTATTTTTTAATTCATCATTTTGTCAATAAAATTTGAACCGAAAAGAAATATGATGATATATTACTGCTATCCATAATAAACTTTATAAATGACATTAATACGACAGAAGGTAAGTAATATTTCGCTTGAAAAATTGTGTTTTCTTATATTATAATTCTATGATACTATTTGGGGGATATTTGGCAGTCAAGTTAAATTCAACATTCTTTCTTGAGCAGAATTGATAAACCTTCAATAAGACGACATATTCATATCTTGAGAATTGTTACAACAGAATATTTCAGAATATTTATTGGTACTGCTGAGTTGACTGAAGTCCTTTAGGGCATCAACAGCTATTAGGGACGAGATCAAAAGTTCAATGTAGGATAAAAAACTTAATTCAAATAGTTTGGGGGTGGGGTGGGGGTGGGGTGGGGGGGGGGGGGGGTAAAAATCGCTGTAAGTTTTGATATTCGACATCGATTTTCGGATTGGAAATACGGATTCAAGTGATGTCCAAGTCAATATACAGAACAAACGTACATTGTTGAGGAAAAACAGGATCCATGATACAAAAAGTATACTCTCAAAGCATATGCCCATATTGGTCAATCAATTTTTCCCAAATTAAGTTAAGGGGGGGGGGGGGTAGGGGGTCAGTGAAAAAACTATGTGAATTAAGTTTTTTTTTATCCTACATTGAACTTTTGATCTCGTCCTTTAATACCCCGCTCACACGACACAATACACTTCGGATGATTCCAGAATAAAGATATAATTGTGAATTCTCCTGTGAATTACAATTCGCATTGAATTTTTAAAATGGCAGAACGTGCTTTAATTTGGTCTGTCCACGAAACAACTGTTTTGATTATAATTCGGATGATTGGGGGGGGGGGAGACATCCAGCTTCAACATTGTGAACTATTATCTAGCAAAATTGGCAAAATAACGAACAAAATCATTGCCAGGTCAACTGCTGGAAACCCTTGTTTTAATAGAGTTCCAAGATTTTGCGAAACTGAATTAGCATTGCCGAAGCAATGTCTGTCCATTGGAATAACACTATGTATGAACCGCCATCAGAGTTATCGCCTCAGTGATAGATAGGAATAAATTCTGTATGAACCTTATAGTCCGCCATCTGAGGTATCGCCCCAGTGATAGATAGGAATAAGATTCTGTATGAACCTTATAGTCCGCCATCAGAGGTATCGCCCCAGTGTTTGTATAGTAATAAGAGTTGTTTGAAACAATTCATCGGTGTACAAAGGAGACCAGTCCAAGGGACTTTATGTTAAATTTGTGAGTGACCTGGTCGAGTTTCATACGCTGAACGTCATTTGTCGAAAAATAAAAGATCCCAGACGACACGTTGTCGGCCAGTCAGAATCAACAATACAGAACGTACTGGAATTATATAGGAACTATAAATTGGAGCCATCATAAACGATGTCTATCCCCGCACTGCACAAGTCAAAAAACAATTAACAATGAAAAATTAGCAATTTCACAATTTTAGTCTGAAAATTGGAACCCTGAATCAAATTTCAAAATTGAAAACCTTATTGCACCTCTACACATAGGGAAGAACAATATTATAAACAAATAAAACCACTGAAACAAAATATGAATGAGCATTTCCAGAGACAAGGCAATATTAGCAATTTCACCATTTTCGGTCCCAAAATTGGAACCCTTAATCGATTTTCAAAATTAAAAACCTTTTTTGCATATCTACAGATAATAAAGAACAATATTATATACAAATAAATTTGCTTAATCTAAATGAAAAATAAGAGGAGTTTAAGTCACAAGCTTAAATTCACTATTTCCAAAATACAACCCCTGTGGGCCTCATGTTGTGAAAATCAAAATTCTAAAACCTTATTGCGCATCTACATACAGAATGTGACAATATTGTGTAGAAATTAAAAGGATAAAATGAAAAATGAATAAGGAGTTATTCACAAGCTTAAATTTCCGATTTTCGAAATTCGACCTCTGTGTTCCCCAATTTTTGAAAAAAAAATTCTAAAACCTTAATGCGCATCTACATACAGTATGTGACAATACTGTTTAGAAATTAAAAGCATAAAATGAGAAATGAATGAGGAGTTTAGGTCACAAGTTTAAATTTTCAATTTTCGAAATTCGACCGCTGTGGGCCCCAATTTTTGAAAATCAAAATTCTAAAACCTTATTGTGCATCTTCATACAGTTTGTGACAATAGTGTATAGAAATTAAATGCATGAAGTTAAAAATGAACGAGGAGTTCTGGAGACAAGATTATCTAATGGACGGACAGACGGAAAAAAACGGACAGACGGACGGACGGACGAACAGACGGACCGATTACAGATATCCCGAACTTCATTCGAAGTGTGGGGATAATAGCATTCTGTTGAAACTGTATAGTCCTCCATCAGAGTTATCGCCTCAATGATAGATAGGAATAACATTTTGTATGAACGTTATGGTCCACCAGCAGTGGTATTGCCCGAGTGGTAGTAAAATAATGTTTTGCATTTATTGCGTATTTCTGGATGAAAAACCCTGTTTGTCAACATTTAATTATATGTTTTTATTATAGGTAATTAAAATAATTAAAATCAAAGGGTTTAGTTGGTAATTCCATCTGTGATCCATTGTAGATATATACTGCTTGTATATATGTATAAGTTTTACCTGTTGTACATATAAATCAACATTTTTCAAAAATGAATATATAAAAATCATTATTTACTCTAATAAATTATGACATTTTGTTCAAATTTATAGATTTTCTCTGATTATTTTTGTAATTCTATTAGAGTACCATTGTAAATAGACATGTATTAAATTTCTCTCTGAAAAACTTACTATAGAATTTTATTTTTTAAAGCATTAATTCAGTATTTTGATGAATTGACATTGAAGGATTGACTTTAATTTTTTTCAATCTATGAAGAAATAACCTCAAACACATTAGCACACTGTAGCGGTTTATTTTATGGTGGGAAACACGTCCATTGAGGTTATTTCAAATATACTGAAAATAAAAGTACGGTTGTTTTAAACTCTGGGATTCCCCTTTATGATATCATAGTAGTAATAAAAAAATTAGTCTACGATATGATGGACGAAAATATTGCATTAAATAATTTTAGGAAATTAGCGAAAAAAGCAATAAATAAAAATGATGATGATGATGATGCTTAATTATTATAATAATAATAATAATAAACTGTAATCTTGTTTTTACATGTATGCAGGGGGAGGGGGGGAGGGGCCTTGTAAAAAATTTGACAGGTGGGTTTTTCGAGCACATTTGAACCCCGACCCCTTTCCAGGAAAAAATTGACTACTTGTCTTATGTTTGTTTTTCTCATGTAATTTTCTTTTTTAAATATGATTGTGACTGAAATTCTATGTTTCCTTCAAATTATAACCCCGTTCCAGATGTTCTTGACATATAACCCTATCGCAGATAGTCAGATATTACCCTTTGTAGAAAAGAGAAAAAAGAATACCCCTTTCGTTTTGGGAAAAAAACGGCCCCTCTTGTCAGAACATACCTAGCCCTCATATATATTAAGTCCCCCCCCCCCCCCCCCCCCCCGGGATGTATGTGACTGAAAGAAGTAAACCAATGGTGACACAAATAACATCAGGTGATGTAGGATAGGAAAACTAATTTTCTAGGTGAAGACATGAAGAATTTATCTTAATTTCTATTTCTATTTTTGAAACAAAACTTAAACATTCCGCAATATATATTAAAATAGATATATTTTCAAAACACTTGTAGTTTTAAAGTGTGGTTAACATTTAAATATAGTAATAAAAAGTGTCATTACAGGGTTACAGAAATTATATATTGTTCCTGTTATTAAGTTTAATTTGACATTTATTGACATGAAGAGCTAATTCAGATCTTCACCCATAGCTCCCATTTAATCATGTTACTGATATTATTACTCATATCTTTACATTATTGTCGGTCGTAGGAAGCACATTCTGAATATGGAAAACGGACTGAATGTGGGAAACAATGCAAGTACCGATGTATGCATCATATTTTTCACTGCATGTAGCTGTGTTCTTAAAACTATATCATTTTATATTTAGAGACTGAGTAATATGACGGTGATATTGTTTATTGCGTGGCTTGTTATCTATCCTAGTCTGTGTGATAAAAGTGATAACATTGATAGTGATGATCAAACTGAAGAGGACAGTTGGGTAAGGACCTGATCGCATGAAAGTAACAACAATCATTGTGAACATAAATAATGAATTCAATGTGAATGGAATGTACAAGGAATAAAGACACAAAATATAAAACATAAAACACAGAACACAAAACATGAACAAATATTCTGAGGAACGAACTATTTGACCTTCCGGGGCAATACTTTTTTTTTTTATAGAAGTTGATGTTTTTATAGTTTTTTGTTTTAAGCTCTTCCTGTTGTGTTTTTTTATTTGTATTAGTTTTTTCTGCTTTTTCCAATTAATACCTATGTATTTTTCATTCAGTAAAGTAGCAATCATTTCGACAGTAACTATAGAAAGTCAAAGTAAATCTGGTTAAATTCAAAATATTTTATATAACCAAGAACATTCTTTTATTATTTCAGAATATATATATTAACAGTAACTCAAGCCTGTCAACGAATTTAATACTTAACTCTGATTATCAAACAAAAATTACAATGTCAGAAACGCCCGATGGAAATGTACAAACTATTTACACCAACATCGATCTGGTAAGGATGTAATACATATACACGCATTTAGCAAGTGAAAAAATAATTGAAACAAAAAGCAAGTGATAGTCTGTTTTTGGCTATTATTGATCTCAAAGGTCTTTTAACAGCAAATTTAAAATAGGAACCCAATTGAGGTATTGTTAATAGAAATTTTGATAAAATTTTGGATGCACTATAACATGTTGAACTGCATCTAAACATAGAATTCTTCTCGAAGTATGGTGCATCAAGTTTTATACATACATCAAAGAATCGTACTGTTAATTGTTTATTAGAAAGTTACATTCATTTTGATTATTATTTCGATCGACTTTCCCCATTTATCTGATGACACGAAATGTAAATATAAACTGATAAAACGAGCCCTCTTCTTCAGGACTCATTTCCCTAAGGTTCAGTGTTTTAAAACTGATATGAAATTGAATAAAAAAAAATATTACAATTAATGGCTCCAATTCTAAAAATCTTTGGATACTGAATAGCATCTTCAAAACTGATATCTCTAACCTTAGATGTTTAAATTTCACCTTAAACGTTTTCGGTAAATTCTAGTATTGTAAATTTATCTTAAACAAATATTTTTGAGAAAAAGATAAAAATTTATTGCAGTATATTACAGGGTTTGCGGATAGTAAAACCTGCTGGAGAAGATAACATCTGCTTAGTTCAAACCCTCTCTGGATATGACCAGAAAAGTAATCGGAAAATACCGGAGTCTATTATAGTATGCATTTTTTTGAGGAATTTTTATGACCACACTGCATTATTTAATGACGCCTACCTAAATCATTTATTGGAGGTCAAATATGTCATATTTAGCTGTTATACTAGCGTAAAATATCCTATTTAATCCTGCCTTTTGATTGGCTAGCTTTACAGGGAATATGCAGTTAGACGTCATATAGATACGGATATGGAAAGGCGTATCAAAACTCCATTAAACACCTTTAAATACTAGATTACAATTAAAAATTGACAATTTTACGTCTACAAATTACAAATCTGAGGAATTATTCCATAATAAGAACGATGATTTAGTTTTGACATTGTTTTGGAAGGGAGATAATTATCAATTCAATTAGTATCTGGTAAATTGGTACCTGCCTTGAATATATCTCAGTAGCTTTTATATAATTGTTATGTTATATTGAACTCTGTTGTCTGTCTTTGTCATATTAAAGCAAAATTAAAAAAAAAAGAAAAAAAAAGAAGAAAAAAAAAGAAATAAAAATAGAATAAATGTTAGAAGTAATTCCATATTTCTACGAAATGTTGGTAAAATATCTGATTAAATTTCGAATAATTCCAGGACCAACCAAAAACTCGTCACAGCATAAATAATCTTACACCAAAGAAGGTTATGAGATGTGTTTATACAGTTGTCCAAAGATCAATTACCAACGATAGAGTTGTGAGATCTATATGTAAAGACAGAACAACAGTAATGATTGAATTGGAAAGATGCTATCCTGTGTCTGCAAAAGGTATCATGAAATATCCAAAACATTCTTAAGTTGGTAAGAGTAAACATTTATGACATGTAATACCAGCAATGGGATGATGGTGCCTAGGGGATTCTAGAGTTCACCATCCAAGGTAAGACTGAACATTCCGTAGTGACAATGCTGATACGTCTCTACAGCAGTGTTTTATGTCGAAAATGTGGATTTTATATATTGATCATTTCAGAAATGTTTTATGTTTCCTTCTTATTATGTTCTATCCTGAAGGCGTTGGTAAAATAAAGTATCTTTTTTCTTGAACGAATTTAGATCATGCATGTCTACTGTCAGCAACTATAACAGTGCTAATTTTGCCATTAACAACAAGAAAAACATTATTTTAATCTACTGTGTGCCCAGCATAAACCGTAAAATCGGGAAAAAATCTTGATAATGTATACTCTATAGATAAAAAATATCAATAAAAATGTAGTCTGTTGTATGTGTACTCTTTAGTCGTGCCTCATTACTTTTGGTACATGTATTGGCTTTTCTCGTCGACTGTGCTCAATGAATTTACCTAGATACAGGAAACGTAAAAAGCGATAATTTATTAAAAAAAATAGGTACTTATACTCGTTCAAAAGTGAAGCACTGGAAAATCTTCAACTCTTTTTTAAAATTCAGCGTCTTTTTTCTCGTTCCGCAGCGCTCCACTCGGGAAAGACGTTGATTTTAAAAACTCGTTGAAGATTTTCCAGTCGTTACTTTGAACTCGTGTAAAAACCTATTAATAATTGAAACAACATATAGTATGTTTTCTGTTATTCTCCTTACAGATGTAACTTTCAGAAAGAGAAGTTCTACCAGGGTAAGAAGAGTTGTGTGTGTACCACTGTGGGAATCCTACCTTATAGAAACAACTTGTTTATCTACTTTGGTTTATTTGATATTAATTCATAAAACTTGTATCACAACTACGGAATACTTTAGTCGATCTTTCTGCTATAATGAAAATTTAGATAAATCTTCTTCTAACGTGCAGTCTTAAACTGTACATATATAAAACGCCTGTTATAGCAGATTTTATTGGTAAAAAAGTCTTGTCATGACAAAAACTGTAATAAAAACGATACTGTTCTTCTGTTTCTTATTTCAATAACAACCCTTTAGTACCAAATTTCACCATAATGTCCATTGTTAATAGCTTCTTATCAGACACAAATGTCAAAATTTGTGTTGTAAAATATGTCTACTCATCGTCAGCCTCTTCTTCCTCTTCCTCTTCATCGTCATTATCCTCCGTCGTTTCCACTTTCGTCGGTGTCCATTCTTTGTCTACGATTTCTGTGTCCTCTGTGTCTGTTAAGTAACCTTCAATTCCAGGGAACCAGGCTGGTTCTACTAACAACGGTTTGACTGATACTGCTACTAGGTTCTTAGGGAAGAAATGCCTGTTCCATAATTTTCTGTAAAATTCACTGAACTATTCAGCGTTTTAAGAATAATAAAAACCTAAGTAGAAAGATTTTCTTTAAAGAAAAAATATCAAAGGATCTGAATGCATCTCTAAACTTTATAGCTCTATGTATGGGCAGACAGAAGAAAAAAAAGAGCTGTGTTCATAAATGTTTGTAAAATGTGTGGAAGGGCGTACAAGCAAAATTGCAGAGCTTGTTCACGACAGCCCAAGAAATTCTTTGCTATTAATATTTGTATTTTGAAAGTCACAGATTCAAGGTGCTTTCTGCAAATTCCTCATTTTTATAAGTCTTATACACTTTCAGAACAGTTTGTAATGAATTATATGGAAGATGTATCAGATTGTGAAAACCTAAATAAGATAATATTAAAGCAGCCCGGAATTTTATAAAGATTTCTTTATGCAAACCCATATTTACTTAGGTTATGTTTTGTCTTCAACGAGTTTTTAAATAATAGTGTCAAACAATCATTTCTTCTGATATATAAATTCAGAGAAAGAAATACTATGTGCACCAAATTATTAGTGCGACTACTTTTTTCGCGTAGTTCTAGTTCTCGGCGATTTATTTTCGCAATAAACAGGCTTTTCCATTTTTGGGTTACACAACTTTGGTAAAACTGGTTCGCAACGATTTGCTTTCGCGTTTTTTCCTTCATCCCAAATAAGTCGTTCGCATTAAAAAGTTGGTTTAAGGTAATTGATACTTATAATATATATACTGACCGAACAACAAATAATAATGGTTTTTTGAAGCAGGAATATGCTGGGGATATGAAGTGCTCGTCTTTAGCCACTTGATAGGCCCGAGATGTTGTTTTTCTCACTAATGAGACAGCCCAGTACCTATTTTTACCCATGTGAGATATCCTTGTCTTTCCCGTGGGTGAGATAAGAATTTCACGGTTGTTTTCCCGCAAAATTTTCGGGGTTCCGACAATCGTGATTATTTACTGTTTGAGCGATATTTAACAAATAGTTTGAGTTTTTATTAGTCTCACCTATTCCATATTGTCCATATCGTTTTATATTTAAAGGTTTCACTCGTCGGTGGTTTGCATTATTCAAAATACATCCAATACAGATCACACACATAATACTTTCATGGGGAGATAACTTCGTTTGTTTACGTCGTCTGACACACTTGCTTGAGTAAATATTAGTGAGAAAAAGGATCAAAACACCGGTGTTAAAGTGCAAGACGGAAAAATCTCAGAACCCGCGTGAAAGATTTCCATTGGTCTCCAACTCGGCGGAGCCTCGTTGGAGACCAGAAATCTTTCCCTTGGGTGTCTGAGATTTTTCCGTCTTGCACTTTCACCGGTGTTAGATCCTTATAATCTTTACAATGTATTATTATTATTTGCGCATATTCCTCCCATTTCACATCAATGTAAGAAAAAATAATGACATATCGAGGGATATTATTTCACTTACTCTCCGTTTGGGTTCCTGTCAAACATTATACATAAAAACTCATCTACTGGTATCATTTTATTCAAAAGTCTTTGACCCAGTAATTTCCTGGCACCTTTATATGTGAGTGCATATGCTACCGTCCAGTACGAGTAATGTGGCCAGACCAAATAGTCGGAACCTTCGACTGGACGTTCCGAATCTTTCCTTAGAATTTTACGTCCTAAATATCTATACAATAAAGGTAAAGCAAAAATCACTTTATATCATACCAATGATTCAATTCGTCTTTCACTTCATAATGAGGCAACAATTAGGCAACAGTTAAGTTTAGGAGGCCAACAATAAAACTTGGAACTAAGTAGTGAAGATGGTGTAAAGTAAAGAATACGTGGTTTACCTAACATAATAAAAACAATAATAATAATTATAATAATAATAATGTATTCACAGCCTACACATTCACCATCTTGTCTTTTTGTGCTCCTGTTCAAGGATAGTTACAGGTAGCTAGTTTTGTTTTTATTGTAATCTGTGTGGTTTTATTACCTATAAACCAATCAATAGCCCACGGATCCCTTTTATCATTTGTACGTTTTAATTCCCCTTCCTGAAATTTTCATTTATATAGAACTTGCATTACTCTAGCTATCCTATAAACGAAAGTGTTATCTGTTCTTTGGGTGTCCCAGAGCCTTATTAATTTATATATTGTGTGTTCTATATCCGTTCTTTGGGTGTTCCAGAGACTTATTAATTTATATATTGTGTGTTCTATATCCGTTCTTTGGGTGTCCCAGAGCCTTATTAATTTATATATTGTGTGTTCTATATCCGTTCTTTGGGTGTTCCAGAGCCTTATTAATTTATATATTGTGTGTTCTATATCCGTTCTTTGGTTGTTCCAGAGCCTTATTGATTTATATATTGTGTGTTCTATATCCGCTCTTTGGGTGTTTCAGAGCCTTATTAATTTATATATCGTTCTTTGGGTGTTCCAGAGCCTTATTAATTTATATATTGTGTGTTATATATCCGTTCTTTGGGTGTTCCAGAGTCTTATTAATTTATATATTGTGTGTTCTATATCCGTTCTTTGGGTGTCCCAGAGCCTTATTAATTTATATATTGTGTGTTCTATATCCGTTCTTTGGGTGTTCCAGAGCCTTATTGATTTATAAATTGTGTGTTATATATCCGTTCTTTGGGTGTTTCAGAGCCTTATTAATTTATATATCGTTCTTTGGGTGTTCCAGAGCCTGATTAATTTATATATTGTGTGTTCTATATCCGTTCTTTGGGTGTTCCAGAGCCTTATTAATTTATGTATCGTTCTTTGGGTGTTCCAGAGTGTTATTAATTTATATATTGTGTGTTCTATATTCAGCGCAATAAGAATAGAAAACGCATGTTATATGTTGATTATTGGTAGAATATTTGGCAAAAATAATTGTATTAATGTTTCCTTTTCACACATTTAAAATAGAAACGAGAATTTTAAGCAAAAAGGTTAAATGGCAAAACTTAAACTGAAAATATGCAAAAACATACATATTCTTTTTTACTTATTTTAAACATAGAATAAACGTAAATACGTTACACTAAATCCCAATTTGGAACAAACTCTTGTACATCAGCAAACATCCTAGACCATTGTCTTCGAATTGGTGGATAAAATGTGGCATCATCTTCCAATATTAAGACTTTCTGGTGACCTTTGGACTCAATCTAGAACATGTTGCAAAGAATACCTTAAAACTGGAGCACAGTAAAAGAAGCAGAATTCATACAAGTCAATAATCATCATTGGAGCGGAAAATACGCAACCAGCTTGGCTATTTTAGCTAGTGTTCATGACCACGTGTAGTTATGATGAACTTTCTGGGTCACTCGACTACAGAGGGCTCTGTTTTGATAGATTATATGAAAGGCAATGAAATATACAACACAATACAAAAATATATATAGTAACCACTTACGTCTTGCCAGATATTATAATGACTAAGTGAACAGCCTATTTCACCATATTTCATAGGTCTGAAATGGAAAAGAAATATTAATTTGTGTGTATTGGGACAATAACACTTTTAAAGGAAAAAATCGTTCCCATTTAAAAGGGTATTTTGTTCTTTGTTTTTTAAAAAATGTTTATAAAAAAAATCACTTCATAATGATCCCCGAGAAAACTTTCTGCATATAGGGTTTTATAGACTGCACTTTGACCAGCCCTGTCTAAGTAAATTGTCCATATATAATTTTTTGTACATTTACTTTCACGTCGCCATAACCATCAATGTAAAAAACGTATAATTGTGTGAAGACAGTACTCATTGTCTTAATATGAAATTTATACATAAAGTATATAATTCATCTTAAGGTAAGGTTTGCGCTCTCTCTGGATTTTTATAATTATAAAATTGTAGTAACGTGACATATTTATTTGTTCATTGGGGGAACCTCTCGTATTTCGCGGCATTTTTAAGAAAATCGCCCGTCCAGTTTTTTTGTAAAAACAGCTCAAAATTTGGATTTTTGGTAGTTTTGTCATAATGTATTTATTTTACTACTTTCAAGAAATAATTTATGTAAGTATCAAAACTATTAAATTTGTTAATGAAAATTGTAAAAATGATTATGTTCTAGATATTATCTATAAAATTTGCTTGAAAAGTTGAGAAAAAAATCACGAAAAATCAACATTTTCACATTTCTTTGCCAAAATAGAGACGTTGCCATGGCAACAAAAAGATGAAAATGTCCTGTTTCCCGATCCCACGATTTCAATAAAAATTGAGAACTGACAGATTTTAATATTTCCATTATAATAAAAAAATAAAATTCATATGTCCCCGATCTCGTTTCCATGGAAACGGGTGCTATATGAACCCCTCTTGAACACACAAATAACGTATTTTTCGCGTTTTGTAAGAAAATCAATCACTGAAAGCCGTTTTCAGGGCATAAGTTTTGTCCCCCGCCGGAACGCAATGCGGGGACATAGAAATGCCGGGCGTCCGTCCATCTGTCGTTCGTCCCCATTGTAAGCGCTCTCATGGCTGTATTCATTTGCGGATTTTTGATGAAATTCATATGGAAGACTTGTTTAGATAGTATCTAGATCAAGTTTAAATTCGAGCGCAGTAAAACAAAGTACTAAGCAAATATTGTGTTGGATCTGTTTAACTTGCATCGTGGCGCATAGTATATTCAACTAGAAAACATGCCTCATGGATGGCATGTGTGTTTTTGTTTTTTTTGTTTTTTGTTGTTTTTTTGTTGTTGTTTTGTTATGTATGAAAAATACTGCATAGTTTTCCCTTTTTATATTCTAAATAGAAATAAGAAAAAAACATCAAATTATCAATGTAATAGGCTCTGACCTGCATGAAGGAACCCTTCCCTCAGCTAACCATATCCCTACCAAATCATAGCTCTACAGTAAAAGAATGGCCCTAAATTAGATGAAGACCAGAAAATCAATTGACATTTTTATTGAACTTATGAAGTCAAAATACACGTAGCTATTCAAAATCTCTTCTTGTACCGTTAAAGGTTAGATTTTAAATCCATGGAAAGATCAGGATTTATGACATCCTTGAGTTCGTTGTTTAGATCTTGTAGCAAGTTGCGACTCTTATAATGATTTATTCACTGTATCCTCATAATTTCTGGCCATGTTAAAGACGATCAGTTTCTGAAATATCTAATAATTCAAAGGATCGGCAACGATGAAGTCGTTCATAAACATGAGACTTTGTCGTTTGAAGAAATATTCTCCCAAATCAACGTTGATCAATACAATATCCAACACATAGATACACGCTTCGGCAGTTGCGTAGACTTTCAACTGTTTCTGGCAAAAAAACTTTGCTTAAATTGACATTGATATAGTTCCCGAATGCATTCCAAGCAATAGAGCATCGTTTTGATTCTTAATCGTTAAAAATGCGATTCAATTCACTGCTATACGATGTGTTGACATTTTGTCAGACGATAATTGTACGCAACGCGCTTTTTCGACGTTGTTAAAAATTCGACGGAATAAACGCTCAAGTGATCAGAACTTTAGGCAGCTTTTCAATTCGAGTTATCTCCCTGTGACCGCAAACCTTACCTTAATGTATGTATTCTACACTACACAAATTTACCTTTCAAGATAGGGATCTAAAAAACCAGGCAGTATTTTAACTCCTAAATCATCCAGGTACTTTTCTGTGAAGTCTCTATTAAAATCATATACACATATATAAGTTCTGAATGATATTTAAAAAACCCAATTTTTCAGAAAAAAAAATATAATCAATCAGAAGTTAATTAACTATACCATTTTAACCCAGAAGGTCCTGCTTGATGTATTAGATAACTTTCTGTATATTTTGTTCTTGTAACCACCAACTATTCGCCTTTTAAGTGTGCTGTCTGCTAGAATGTTCTGTCACTAGTTTCAGGGGCATCTTAAGTTATGTAACAAATCTCGGAAATTGAACATGAACTAAAGTAATCTTGCAAAAGATGACTCGAAGCACATGACACACTGATCTTTCATTACTAGTACTACAAACGGTTACATACAGCTGATAGTTCCACTGGAACCTCTTAAACAAATGAATTGAACCAAACTTTTCCTTTTTTTGCATTGACCTCTCCCATTTAAGAACACGAGTGAGGGTATCATCTTCATACAAAGGATACTCCGACCGCAAAATTAAGAGAAGAAGGACACAAAGTTAACGATATCAATTTATCTATAACCTCTATTTTTGGATAATGTTTGAGTCCAAGAACCCTCCTACATTCAGTTATTTATTTTTGTCACGAGAGCATAGTGTGAGTTAGCTTAAATTACAGGGCAAATGGTTACAAACAAAACGCTTTTTCTGATATTTTTATAATTTCCTTTTTGTTGCTACCAGTGTTTTATTACATGTTTATATGAAATTGTACACAAAAATCGTGACATTATAAAAGTTTAAAGATTTATTACCAATCCAATCATAAATGACATGTATATATATGATTTGAAATCCGGCAAAATTCTTTAAAACACATTGGAAATGCATTTATTTGTCTCAGCTTTAAAAAGAGGCGAGCTACGCTACTGTCATTTTCAGATTAATATGAACATTAAATTGTCCGCGGTCTGCAATATGTCTCTAGCACCCATAACATAAATATGATTTGCACTTGATGTTTTCTTTTTATCGATATTAATATTCTGTGGATACACGTGTGGTTGAAATAATATATTTATATATGAATGTAGAAATGCGATGCTATGACTTTTTAAATACGCGATTTGACCGTGTTTCGTACGACATGCAAAAGGAAGTATTATTTTACTTCATACAATAATCATATTAATTATATCTTGAATCACGATCTACGAAGGACAATTATAGGACAAATAAGTAAACGTAGAAAATTTTATCTAAATAGGTATGTAAACATGAACAATAAAAATGTAAGGATTATTAAGTTTTTGTACGTAGTTTGAATTTTTAACGTTTTGTCTAAAAATCAATCATCATTAAGGTTAATGACCTTTCTATAAATTTATCTTCAAAGGTAAACCACAATTAAATAACCGAAAAAAAGTCAAACATTATTTCGTTTCCTTATGATTGATTGTTTTGCCTATTTGCTCATTGCTTAAGGGCTTACATCAAGAACAATGAAACTTTGATCGCGTTCCTTAAAAATTATACCAGTATCATATGCATTAATTTCATATAAACATAACTCAATATTTATTTAAAATTTCGAAATAAGACATATATATCTGTATTTAGCTATTTCGGAAAAATACACAGACGTTTGTAATGTACGTGAGCAATAAGCCCATAAAATACTGGAATATAGTACAAGTAAGTAAAGTCAAGAAATACCGAAGGGATATTCGAAGGAGGGGAAAACCGAAAACAACTGACAAATTCCGGAGAACAACGAAGACAAGACCAAAACAATACAAACACTTAAAAACTAAAAACATATGAACAACATGAACACCACCAAATAACCTGGGGTAGACTTAGGTGCTCCGGGAGAGTAAGCAGTCTCCGCCATGCATGATGCATATCTCATTCCGGTATAAGGAATGGACAACATCAATGGAACAGGGAAACTATTTTTTTTATACCTGTCAACGAAGTCATGATTACGTCCATAAAACTTTAATAACTTACTTTCCATCAGTTGCATCCCAGAATGTTACATTTAATTTTAGTTTCTTAAAAATTTCCTCTAAACGACTTCTCCTCTCAGGTCTTCGCTTTAAATTGATAACATATATCTGAAATACAAAGGTATAGAAAAGGAAAAATAATGTAAATTGTATTGGATTCTAATAAGCTTTGTTGAATATTTTCTGCATGCATTTAGAAACCAGCAGAAAACAGACAAAGAAAAAATAGATAAGAGTATTTCTAACACAAACAGAACCAGACTTGTCCATCATAACAAGAAAAGGAAAAGTACCACATCTATAATTGTTACTAGGGACAATATAAATCCAGAAAAAAATGTGGTCAGGTTAGTTATATACTTGTTACACACCTCGTCAAAGCCCATTTTATCTGGTGTATACATGTGTATAGAATATGGAGGAAATACTGAAAAGAAAGAAACAATATGTCAATAAATACCCTGTAAATATTATATTAAAAGCAACATGTACATCAATAATTGTTTTTGAATAATTAAAACGATGTTATATATACATGATTGTTGATTTTATTTGATCCCATAATTATACTCCAGTTTCAAGTCTGTTTTCAGTGATATTGTTTTTCTACTTTGTCCATTTTTCTCTTTTTGGTAAGATGTTTTACTCTGATAGTTTTTCTCCTTAAGAGTTTGCTTTGTCTTACTTTTAGTCCTTTAAATTTCCTTCTTCAAAGATATTTATCAATCTATGTACATGAACAGTGATAAAATCAGGTAATTTTATTCATTAAACATCTGTTATAGTTTAAACGGTAAATAAAGTATAGCAGTTTATTGAGACAACTGACGATCAAAGACACCATAGTCATAGAATATGCTTGATCAATGTTCGATAAAAACGGATGTTTGAAAATTAAGTGAAATTACAATTTTAACATTTGCTGCGATAAAATAACACATTTTCTATACAGCAATTAGAAAAGTATTTTGGCATGGAGTATACTAAAACTAGTTCCCTCAACTAATAAAGTCAGATTTAACAAGTTGAACATGTTGGCTATGGTATAAAATATATTCTTGATACTGTGTTTATTTACTATTTGGGTTCACTCCGAAGTAAAGACTTTAGTATATAACTGCTATAGAAAATATTTATTACAATAAAAGAATATTTCCCGCATTGTATTCATCTAAATGAAATCAGACGACTATGGAAGACGAATCATGTCAGAATAAGTATGGTTGTATAGGGATGCTTTTATCATAAGGATACTTTCAACAAGTATCTATATACCTTGAAAATATGTCGGGATAAGTATACAGATGCTTTTGATAAGTACAATTATACTTGTTAAAAGTATACGTATGCCTTTGATAAGTACACTTATACTTGTTAAAAGTATACGGATGCCTTTGATAAGTACACTTATACTTGTTAAAAGTATACGTATGCCTTTGATAAGTACACTTATACTTGTTAAAAGTATACGGATGCCTTTGATAAGTGCACTTATACTTGTTAAAAGTATACGGATGCCTTTGATAAGTACACTTATACTTGTTAAAAGTATACGGATGCCTTTGATAAGTGCACTTATACTTGTTAAAAGTATACGGATGCCTTTGATAAGTACACTTATACTTGTTAAAAGTATACGGATGCCTTTGATAAGTGCACTTATACTTGTTAAAAGTATACGGATGCCTTTGATAAGTACACTTATACTTGTTAAAAGTATACGGATGCCTTTGATAAGTACACTTATACTTGTTGAAAGTATACGGATGCTTTTGATATGTATACCTATACTTGTGAAAAATAAACGGATGTTTTTGAAATGTATATCAGTTCTATATTTAATGTCTATCCATGAACTTGTAAAAAGTATACATATGCTTTTGATATTGTTATGATATTGTAATTATTATATTTATTTATCTTGGCCTAATTTGTTTTGCGTAGCCTTATAACATGTATACTGTGTTTACATAATACTTATAGTTGTTTACCAAATAATGTTATAACTGCGCAGTTTAGAAATCACTGGAACAATAATGGATACTGGTGGAATGACTAGAACTTTCTATTTGACTTACGTAATAATTATGGTGTGATTCGAACTTCTACCGTATTCCAGAAGTTTCCGTTCTACAGTATATATACGGACAGGAAAGTTAGACTTTCAGAACATCATTTATCGGACCACAGATAGACATTCTTGTGTTCTCAGCTGTTGGATTTATTTACGTTTCACACATCATCCTCGACATACTTTTATTTGCGTTGCATCATACTAGATTGTGACTGATTGGATATAATATTCCGTTTGGATTCAGGCAACAGTGACCAGAATTCCGGATCAAGAAAAAACAGGATTTTGAACAGTTAAGTTGACATTTTAGTTTTTTTTGTAATATTTTTGTAAACTTTGTATATATAATAAATCTTGTTAAATTTTATTATTGATTTGTGTCTTTTGTTGGCTACATTTTAAAGGTGATTTCGGCCGTAACAGAAATTGGGGGCTCGTCTCGGGAGAACGTTAATATCTTAATAAATTTTTTCAGTATTTTTATTAGAATTAGCCAACAAAATTCTACAAAATGGAATTTGATGCTGGTAAATTTTTGAAAACGCCAGACCTGGAAGGGTTTGATAAATTAAAGAAAGAAGAATTAGTGTTGCTTGCTAAACATCTAAAAATAGATTTTAGAACATCTATGAGAAAACAAATTATAAAAAATTTGGTAATAGACAATTTAGTTGATTTAGAAATTTTTGGTGAAGAGGCTCTTGACCTCAAGGTCGAAAATGTTGATGCTTTAAAATTAAAACAGCTTGAATTAGAACACGAACTTAAATTAAAACAATTAGAAAAAGAAGAAAAACAATTACAGGCAGAACTTGAAATGAGAGAAAGGTTAGAGATGGAGAAAATAAAAATAGAAATAGCTAAAGTAGAAAGCAACACTAAGTCAAAATCAGAACAATTTGAGGCAGCAAAAAATATACGTTTGGTTCCCAAATTTTGTGAAAAAACGGTGGATAAATTTTTCCCACAATTTGAGAAAATTGCTCAAAATTTGAAATGGCCAAAGCCTTATTGGACTACAATGTTGCAAAGTGTTTTTGTGGGCAAGGCCGCTGAAATTTACTCAGCACTTTCTTCAGAAAAAAGTTCTGATTATGACACTGTTAAACAGGAAGTTTTGAAAGCTTATGAGCTAGTGCCAGAAGCATATAGACAGAAATTTAGGTCTTATAAAAAGTTTGAAACACAAACCTATGTTGAATTTGCTAGGAAAAAAGAAGATTTATTTGATAAATGGCTTACGTCAAAGAAAATAGATAAAAATTTTGATAAATTAAGACAATTAATGTTATTAGAAGAGTTCAAGCAGTGTGTTAATTTAGACTTAAAAACACATTTAGATGACAAAACTGTTGAGACATTGCAAGATGCAGCTGTTGTTTCCGATAATTGTACCATTTCACATAAAAGAACTTTCAAAGGTCAAAATTTTAATACTTCTAGCGGAAATTACAAAAATCAAAGCACTGAGCGTACTGATTGTAAGCCTGTTGCACAGAATAAGAGTCCGTCTAGTTATAATATGTCTGGTCCAAAGTTTGATACTTTTGAGAAGAAGTCACTAACTTGTGCTTATTGTAAGAAAAATGGTCACCTGATGGCTGATTGTTTTAGACTCCAGAAAAAGAATGAAAGAGATCATAAGCCCAAGTCCAGTGCTTGTACGACACCCGTTGTTACCAATAAGTTGGAATGTCCTGCGAGTCAGGCTTTTAAGTCCAGTTTTTGTGATTACATGGAGGATTATAAGCCCTTTATGTCTGATGGGTTTGTTTCTATTGTTAATAATACTACTCCTCAGCCTATTAAGATTTTACGGGACACTGGAGCTTCTCAGTCTTTGTTGTTAGAAGGTGTGTTGCCTTTGTCCGAGGAGACGTCCGTTGGTGCCTCCGTTTTGTTACGAGGTGTGGAGTTAGGTTGTATAGATGTTCCCCTCCATCGTATTTATTTGAAGTCAGATTTAATTACTGGACCAGTTGTTGTGGGTGTTCGTCCTACACTCCCTGTTGAGGGTGTTTCATTATTGCTAGGAAATGATCTAGCTAGGAACAAAGTGGTTGCTGAACCAATTGTTACAAGTGAACCGGTGGTGGATGTTAAATCACCTGAAGATGATGCTGAACTGTATCCAGCTTGTGTTGTTACTAGGGCAATGGCAAGAAAACAACAAGATGAGGATTTACAAGAAGGCCAGTATGATTATATGGACCTTTCTGACACTTTTCTTGCCGACATTGAAGGTCCCGGTACTTCAGAAAAGGCCATAATAAGATCACCTGGTACTAACAAGCATGTAATTATGCCATGACCAGACGTGAATAGCCATTCATTAGACAAAAGAACGTTTAGGGAAGAACAGAATAAAGACCCTGAGGTTCTTCAGCTCTGCAAGAGGGCTCTACCCCAAGAAGAAGCAGACAAAGTGGCCGAATGTTACTACCATCAAGACGGCATTTTGATGAGGAAGTGGAGGCCCCCTGATGCTATCCCAGAGGAGGAATGGAGAGTGGTATACCAAGTGGTGGTGCCTAAAGGCTATAGGCAAGAAATTATTGGTCTTGCCCATGACACCCCCTTGGCTGGACATTTAGGTATAAGGAAGACTTGCCTTAAGATATTACAACATTTCTACTGGCCCAGACTTAGAAATGATGTCACAGAATACTGCAAATCATGCCATATATGCCAGGTTGTTGGCAAGCCTAACCAGAAATACCATCAGCACCACTTCTGCCAATTCCAGCCTTTGAAGAACCTTTCAGTCGAGTACTTATTGATTGCGTTGGACCTTTACCAAGAACCAAGACTGGAAATGCTTATTTATTAACGATCATGTGTACATCCACTCGCTTTCCTGAGGCTATTCCCTTAAAGAATATCAAGACACCAACTATTGTCAAAGCTCTTATCAAATTTTTCACATTAGTAGGACTTCGTAAGTCTATACAGTCCGACCAGGGTTCAAATTTTATGTCAGGTTTATTTCAGCAGGTCGTTTATCAGTTAGGGATTGCTCAGTATAGATCAAGTGCTTATCATCCAGAATCTCAAGGTGCCTTAGAACGTTTTCATCAAACACTGAAGAACATGATTAGAACTTTTTGTCTTCAATTTGACAGGGACTGGGATGATGGTGTTCACTTTCTACTTTTTGCGGTCCGAGAGGCTGTTCAAGAATCCCTTGGTTTTAGCCCCTTTGAGTTAGTGTTTGGTCATACTGTAAGGGGACCTTTGAAATTGATTAAGGAAAAATGGCTTACTGAACACACTGACTTGAATCTTCTAGACTATGTATCTAGATTTAAAGAAAAATTGTATACTGCTTGTCAAATTGCTCAGAAAAACTTAAAAACTGTACAGAATAAGATGAAAATATGGTATGATAAAGATGCCAGGGACAGAGTTTTTGAGCCTGGTGATAAGGTACTTGTATTTTTGCCAGTCCCTGGGCATCCTTTACAGGCTAAATACTGTGGTCCTTATACAATTGACAGTAAAATCAATGATTTGAATTATATTGTAAAAACTCCAGGTCGGCGTAAACAAAATAGAGTGTGTCACATTAATATGTTAAAACCATATTTTGAGCGTACTAATGAAGGTGAGAGTAAACCAGTTGCCACTTTAGCCATGGTTAAATTGGAGAACGATCATGACAAACCAGATATAATTGAACCATCTTTTGATTCGAAGACTATGGAACAAACTGTTAGATTGAAAAATTCTGAAATTTTGTCAAATTTAGACTCAAAACTTGCACATCTGTCTTTCGATCGCAGACAAAAATTGAAAACTTTGGTATTTTCTTTTAAAAATCTTTTTCCAGATGTGCCAAACAAAACCACTGCTGTTTGTCATGATGTTGATGTAGGCGATGCTTCTCCAATTAAGCAACATCCTTACCGGCTCAATCCACTTAAACTTGATGTTATGAGACAAGAAATTAGATATATGCTTGACAATGATATTATTGAGCCGAGTAACAGTGAATGGAGCTCTCCTTGTCTCCTTGTTCCCAAACCAGATAAAACCTTTCGTTTCGTTACTGATTTCAGAAAAGTAAACTCAGTCTCAAAATCTGACTCCTATCCGATTCCAAGGATAGACGATTGCATTGATAACATTGGACAATCAAAATTCGTAAGCAAATTTGATTTATTAAAAGGTTACTGGCAGGTCCCCCTGACACCGAGAGCTCGTGAAATATCAGCTTTTGTCACACCAGACGGCTTATTTCAATATACTGTCATGCCGTTTGGTATGAAAAATGCTCCAGCTACATTTCAAAGAATGATTAATAATGTTATAAAAGATTTAGATTGTTGTTATGCTTATATTGATGATCTTATTGTATGTAGTGATAGCTGGGAAGAACATTTAACACATTTATATGATACTTTTGATAGATTGTCACAATCAAATTTGACTGTTAATCTTGCTAAAAGTGAATTTTGCAAGGCCACTGTTGATTATTTAGGGCACACAGTTGGCCAAGGTCAAGTGAAACCTATTATGGCTAAAGTGGATGCAATTACCAATTTCCCTCCTCCTACAAATAAAAAACAACTTATGAGATATTTAGGCATGATTGGATTTTACAGAAAATTTTGTTCAAATTTTGCTACTGTTGTTCAACCATTGACTCATCTTTTACGAAAAGATTCTAAATTCATCTGGAGTGATAATTGCCAAAACTCTTTTGAAAAAAGCAAATCACTTTTAATTAACAGTCCCGTTCTCATCACTCCAGACTTTAAAAAGCAATTCAAACTTGCCGTTGATGCAAGTGATGTAGGAGTTGGAGCCGTTTTATATCAAGAAACAGATGATAATGTTGAGAAACCTATATCATATTTTTCCAAGAAATTAGATAAACATCAGAAAAATTATTCCACTATTGAAAAAGAATGTTTTGCACTGTTGTCTGCACTTCAACATTTTGATGTATATTTAAATCCCACAATGCATCCTATTCTGGTTTATACTGATCATAATCCTCTCACCTTCATACATAAAATGAGAAACAAGAACCAGAGGTTGACTAGGTGGAGTTTATTGTTACAGGAATATGATGTTATTGTAAAACATATTAAAGGTAAAGATAACGTAATAGCAGATGCTTTATCTAGATCTTATTAAAACATTGTATATATACTATATATTTTTGTATATATTGTTCATGAAGTTCTCGTTACACTCAAACTTCTTTTAAGGGGGGAGGTGTTATGATATTGTAATTATTATATTTATTTATCTTGGCCTAATTTGTTTTGCGTAGCCTTATAACATGTATACTGTGTTTACATAATACTTATAGTTGTTTACCAAATAATGTTATAACTGCGCAGTTTAGAAATCACTGGAACAATAATGGATACTGGTGGAATGACTAGAACTTTCTATTTGACTTACGTAATAATTATGGTGTGATTCGAACTTCTACCGTATTCCAGAAGTTTCTACAGTATATATACGGACAGGAAAGTTAGACTTTCAGAACATCATTTATCGGACCACAGATAGACATTCTTGTGTTCTCAGCTGTTGGATTTATTTACGTTTCACACATCATCCTCGACATACTTTTATTTGCGTTGCATCATACTAGATTGTGACTGATTGGATATAATATTCCGTTTGGATTCAGGCAACAGTGACCAGAATTCCGGATCAAGAAAAAACAGGATTTTGAACAGTTAAGTTGACATTTTAGTTTTTTTTGTAATATTTTTGTAAACTTTGTATATATAATAAATCTTGTTAAATTTTATTATTGATTTGTGTCTTTTGTTGGCTACATTTTAAAGGTGATTTCGGCCGTAACAATATATATACCTATACTTGTAAAAAGCATACTGGTGTTTTTTTTAAATTATCTTGATACTTCTTTAAAGTATAAGGATTTTTTCTAAAATTATAAGGATTCTTTATAAATGTATAAAGGTACCTATATCATGTATATAATATGGTTAATTGTTAAAAGTATATGAAACTTTGTTGTAGCATCATTATGCCTATTGAAAGTAAACCACTGGTTAATCAATATATAATGATACTTGTTGAAAGTATCCCTATGAAAAAAGCATCCATATAAAACCATACTTATTCTGATATGATTCGCCACCCATAGACGATATTATGACAGCTACTGGTATTGCCTTCCATATCAATAGGTTATCATAAAATGTACAATACAGAAAAATATTGTACGAGTCCTTATTGTACTGAAAACCAGTATTGGACAAGACGCCATAGGTAATTCAAGAAGTAAAACTTTGATACCTGCGTACATATAGTTCTATTATACTCAGGATGATCGTGTTTACTTACAGTCAACTCGTCCATCACATTCTTCTGAAGTACATTGACCTTCAGCATCAGAACCATAACCTTGAATATGATATGTTGAACGGGAATAATTTTTATGTAAATGAGAGAACACAGAACTGAATAACAGACTTGACGAAAAATGAAATAAACAAGGATGAGTATATCTATAGACGCATAGAAAAGAAAGGGTATATGGTTTTTATAACGGAAACTGCAGAAAAAATTTACAATCTTATTAATGTTAAACGAAATTATTCGTATTTATAGGTAGTCAAAGAGAGATCAGAGAATTGTTATCGAAATGCAAGAAACCCTGAAATGGTTGATGCCTTCTCTACTTCTGAAGTTTCCTAATTCAATGTAATTAAGGAGTAAGAAAGAATGAAATAGACTCATACATGATACAAAATTGATAAATTATTTGGCACTTTCAACATTTTCAAAATTCTCTAAACGGCCATATGTAAACACGTAAATACGATGTTATAAACATTAATATGCTCAATGCTTTCATATATTTCTGACCCTTAAAGGATATATTACTATCCGAACGTCTCTATAAATTTGTAACAAACAAAAACTCGAATATAATTAATTTTTCTTGAAAATATGTGTTTGAACGTTTAATTGGTGGCTTCCAAGGATATCAATAAACAAACTGTAATTCAGGTGTGTTCACATGGCTGTTAAACATTTTAATCTTCTAAACAAAACACGTGAAAGGAACAATAAATGATATGAATTTATATGAATGATACTTACAACTTTCTATGATTAAAAATCCTACTATTATTACAAATATAAAATAGTGTAAACTCATCTTATTTGATGTAAAGATTTACACGTATACTTTCATTTTAAATCATATATATTGATGACAAATGAAAGACAATATGTTACAACGGAAAAAAAATTAAGTTATTGTTAATTAGCTTATGATGTGTCAGATGCCATTTCTTCAAACATCTCGTCATTATTTTATAGTTTGTTTTTCCTTCTATTGTATTTCCGATGGTAGGAGGCGGCCGATGAGAGGTCTTTGGTTTAAATCCAAATTCCAAGGGTTACAAATGTATGAAAGTAAAATTTTATACGCAGAATGTTTATTTTGTATGTTCATATAAACATCAAGAGTAATGCCTATCATGAAAACGGCAATCTGTATAGCAAAGAAGGATGTGTGTTTTGTTTATAAGGTTACACAATACGTCAAAAGATTTTGCTTCTTGCAAAATTCGAAAATTGTCCTTGGTGGTGCTTGAGGCAAAACATTCAAGTTTAATTATGTAAATCATGAACCGGAAAAAAAGATAAAGAAATAAAAAACAGGTTTACAGTTATAACAACATCAGTAAATTAAAATTTTAAACAATACCAAAATGACATTTTACGAAACGCAAATCGCTACAAGGCAAGATGAGCATAAGCACAAAAAATCAGGGTTGTGGATTATTGGCGACAAAACAGTATTTGTTAAGAGAAATTGGTGACAGACCTTCAGACCACCACTTAAACGTTCTGACCACTAGACTGATTAGTACCCTCGGAACCAATACCAAAACATAATGGTTACTTGGCAGTTGAATATATTTGGCACACATAATGGCTTGGGGGCCGGTGAATACCTTTGGTGCCAGAGATCATCTTCCCTGGCTACTGGACAGATTAATACCCTGGGATCCAGCACTAATTAAACATTTTTCCGGATTGGAAAATATCCTCTGTCCTTTGATGTTTAGTTTTACTGTACAAGTTTGGACATTTTGGTATTTGAATCTGCTCTTGCCGTAATATGTGAATCTGCTCTTGCCGTAATATTTATTATTACCACTGCGTCGATACATCTGTTGGTGGAGTACAAGTTAACAGCTAAATTGCAAGCATTTAGATATTAAATTCTATGAAAACCAGGAAATATCTCCCCTATGAACACATCTGTCCTTAGACTCTTTGTAATTTGAATCTGCCCTTTTTTCGGTTTTCATTATTTAAGTCCTTCAGCACAACTAATAAGACGTAAATGAATTGAGTTTCGTTTCAGCCACAGTTAGAGCATCTGAGTTTCGTTTCAGCCACAGTTAGAGCATCTGAGTTTCGTTTCAGCCACAGTTAGAGCATCTTATCCATCAAAATTGTTTTCATAACACATTTACTGATATCTTCTCTAACTGTGGCTGAAACGAAACTCACTTCTACCATTCAAATAAAAAGATTCCACACTATTATTATCAAGCATAACAGACTCTATGACCAAGATCAATCCAATAAATACAAAATTTGAATAGTGCAAAACCACGAATTAGAAACACAATTATCTAGTTACTTTAATACTTTTGTATTTTGAGTTGGTATTCACGAAAAAAATGAAACCACAGTACTTCAGATCATTTCATTTCCATATTCATTTTCATATATATTAAATTCTTTTTACTGTGAAACCAGTTAATATTTAAAAAAAAATAAAAGTTAAAGTAAGAAGGAATTATTTTCATAATTCTTTTCAGCCAAAATTTAAATCTAGACTACTTTCAACGGAGGCGGTTTGATCTACTGCTCGAGATAGCATAGCCACACAGACGTAGGTCCCACCTCTTCGATCTTCTGGACGAAGAACAAGGCTTCCCAATGTCTCATGTTTTCCACGCTGGGTATATTTATTCTCAGTAATTTCAACCCGTTCTCCAGAGGTTCCCTTTCTAAAGAAATCTATTTGGATATGTTCATCGCCGAAAACTCTACAAAGAAGGGCAACTTCATCTTCTTCTATGGTTGAATAGAATTCAGTAATCTTCAGACCTGTTATCGGAATAAAAGCATTGTTTGTACCTGTGGCTAAACATTCATAGAGGTATGATGTTAGGTCAAAGGTCAACGAAACCTTAATGTTGAATATATTTGTAGTAGATACAGAAATCTTGAACATTCCATGGAAATGAGTGGAACTTAGCGGGTCAATTGAAATAGAAACTTTTTCTTCTTTAGAAGTCTTACAGGTAGACACTGTACAAATGTCTCTGACGTAGATGAAGTCACCTCTCATTTGCGACCAATGTCTGTTCAGATGATCCGTTGAAAACAAGTATGGATATGAATTCTGCATGTCTAAAACTTGCCCACCTTCAAACGTTACTACAATGTCATTAACAATAAATGGAGGAGAAGAGTGTGGCGAAAAATTGAATCTCGCTTCATAATTCCTGACGTCGTTTGTTTTCTTTACATAATAGTCCAAATGTTCAAAAACATAGAGAGGGAAGGGGGAATGACTGAGTTCTGGAAACGGTATATCTGCCCCATTCAATTTTATATCGTAATTGAAATATGTGTAACATGACCGGTTCTGTTGTTGATTTGTTTGTACGAATGGAACAAAGTCCTGCTGGTAGTATCTTATCTTAAGGTTGAATCGCTTGGAACGTAGTTTGTTAGTTGGTAGAGTGGTTCCTAGTGTATATGTTATAGACATGCTGTCAGCTGACCACCTGTATGACTGTGTCCTGGAGAAGTATCTACGGGAACCTGTAAAATTCAGCGTTGACTATTAAATTATATGGATAATACATATCAAACAAGCCAGAAAATTGAGACTGTAATCATAATTTAATTCACTCATCCAACTTGATTGAGATGAAAAAATACATGTAATACACAGAGTTGTATCTTTTCCAATATATACTCTCTCAAAAAAGAAACGCAACATACAGAAAATAGGAAATTTACTTCATATATTATTTTCATAATTTATGATATAAATAATTTACACAGGAATGCAAAAATTGGCACACTTCTTGTTCATGAGTTCTTTTACCTTGGAATATCACAGTTTGTCACATATTGTCAATAAATCACTCATAAATTGTCAATATCTGGTATGTCCACCATTTGCTTGTAACAGCCCCGACTCTTCTTGGCATAGATTGAATTAAACGCTGAGTTCGAACACGCGGTATCCTTTGCCACTCAAACTGAAGTGCCTGCTGTAATCGTGACGGCCAACGGATCACATTGACATTCTGTTGTTCTAAAAAGTCTACTGTTACACGTGCTGTATGTGGTCGGGCATTGTCGTGCTGAAAAATTTCTCTCCGAATGTCAATTACGGGCAATAAATGAGGTCGTAAAATTTCGTCTCTATACCTAACAGCGTTCAGATTGCCTTGGATATGTATCAGCTGTGTGTTTCTGGCATAAGAAATAGCGGCCCACATCATAACACTGCCTCCGCCAAAATTGTCTCTCTCCACAACACAGTTTTGCGCAAAACGTTCGTTTCGGCGCCTATACACACGTATGCGACCATCTCGCTTTTCCAGTTGAAAACGTGACTCATCGCTGAACCATACTCTTCTCCAGTTCTGTAAATTCCATGCACGAACTGTAGTACACCATCTAACCCTCGCTCGGCGGTGTTGGCGTCTCAGTGTTGCTCCAAAGTAAGGTCTTCTTGCCCTCAATCCATGAGAACGTAACCGATTGCGTACTGTCTGTGCTGATATACGGCGCAACCCAGGGACGTTTACAGCTGTTTCTGTTGCAGCAATAGTCCTATTCCGCAGATGGAAAAGTCTGATGTAACGATCTTGCGCCCTGGTTGTAACACGCGGGCGCCCTGAACGTGGCCGATCTGTCGTAGTACCAAGCTGCAGGTAGCGTCCCCAAAGGCGTGAAATTGTGCTACGATGAACATTGTACGTTACAGCAACAGCATTCTGTGATTCTCTGGCCTCTAGTCGTCCGATAGCGATATTCCGGGTAGCAGCGTCTAACCTTGGCATAGCGTCACCTCATCAGAATTTTATTTTACGAATGCATTCATGAAAAGAAATACCGGGTTTTTATACCGACTGACTGAGCTAAAAAATAACCTATGATTTGCACGTGAAAGTCGACCCAGTTTTTGGCAATGCGTAAATCGTAGGGTGTCCCAGATTGCGACCAAAGTCGTTTACGGGTGGATGAATTTAAATGATTGTACCTGGAAACTTTTTATGAAGGTGTAATTATGATCATGTGTACATATATTTTGATATTTATTGGTTATTTGTCCGGAAAAATAATATTTCAAAAAGATAATCTGATGTTGCGTTTCTTTTTTGAGAGAGTATATTAATTCCCCCTAAACACACAGGGTGCTATTATATAAAATACCACCCGCTGTTTCTTTCTAGTGGGTGATCGAGTAAGATACCACATTCTTGTGAACCAATGAAAATGCATTAAAAGTAGAGAAATTTACATAATGTATAATAAATAAATATAAATGTAATAAGATTGTGTCTAATAATATCCGCAACAAAAGACGGAAAATCGTTGGATATCATCATCTAGCTAATCATGACCTTCAGATTAAAATTAAGATTTGTGTAAATTGCATTGAATTACAAAACAACGAAGTCTAAAACCATGAGTTTAAAGGAGAAATAAGACAAGAAAGATTTCTTTTTAATCGTGCCAACCTGTTAGATACATCAATAGATTATAAGCTTTATAAAGTAATTCACTAGTATGGAATATTATATTAGACGCCTCTGTTTTGTCAAGATCTGTTATTATAGTATATTGATCATTGAATTTTAATTGTTGATAATGAAGTGAAAAGATGTTTTTGTTAAAATATATTTTAAGAGTACATAACCCATTTATAATAGTGGAAAAAAACATTATCACCGATTAAATTTCAGAAGAATGGACTGGGTTTCATAAGAAAAGACTTAACAGAAAATATTTTTTAATATACAGTACATAAAAATACTGAGAAAGAATTCTTACTTGGGCTTATTGGCATGTTATTCACATACCAATACAAGTCTGACTCGATGTGTTCTATTGCCGATTTAGGTCCATTCTGTTGTAGAGTCACCGAAATATGTGTCGCATCACCAACCTTTTCAATCTTGAATAACTTTGGCATCATTTGCCGGTATCCACTGTCGGTAGAATCGAACGCAACATTTTGCAAATCCTGAAAACAAAAACTTAAATAAAAAGAAAAAAAATACAAGATCTCGAATATGCTTTGTGTCTTACCGTTTTTACTTCGGATTTTTTATAAAAAATTATCCACCACGATTGTTTTTATTAAGCATAATATTGAATATTCAGGCGACCAACGGGAGGGGACACTGGGGTGCGAGGTATTTCTCCATTGTTTATGGCCTCACTGAAGCATGAAGAACAACAATAAAAAGTCGCTTCTATTTTTGTAACATAAGTCATATGTTGTCTGTGACAAGAATACAGGCAAGATATCCCTTCATACTGAGAATAAATTTTAGATGATTATTTGAAAGCAGTAGGAAAACCCCCATAAGCAAACACAATTTAACTTTACTATGTAAAAAAGTAAAACAAAAATATATGTTGACAATTGTTGAAGGCACACGGGGAGAAAAATGAGCGATATATTACTTAGTGACAAGGTTGTCCTATTTTCTTCTAAATACCAGTTCTCTGTGAGGACCAGAATTTTATCATTAGGGTCAAGAAATGCATTTCTCAAGAAAATGACTTTTTCATTCCGAATAATTTGTGCTACACCTCTTCACTACTTTGCCATCTGTATAAATTATATGTCTTTAGTTTGAATTACATTTTCATATTACTCATAAAACATCAGAATTATCCCTAGGATCGCATTAAAATGGCTTATTAAAACTGACATTTTTTCTACTTTAATACATTCATATTTAAAGCTATCAGTATAAATTTAGAATACATGTAGTTGTACAAACCATGTAACATATTGTTTCAACATTATCAGTTCTAACTGATTTTCTAGTTCCAACTTTTAAGTTGGGTAATATTGAAATCCCTTTCTTGATATGTTTACAAAGCTACCTCAAAATTAGATCTACGGTACATTTCATTTCTATCTAGGGTCTTTCAACCTAAACTTTTTTTGCTAATTTGAAACTGACCTTTATATATTGATATTTAATTCTAAACATGAAAGCTTTTCTCTTTATACTACTAAAAAAGACATAAATTTTACTCTAAATGAATAGTGAAAATGCAAAATATTAAAACTAGGGCGTTGAATGTTTCAAGTTGAACTGATAAAAGATATAGTTTGCATATTGATTGTATATGTACAGATTGTTAAAATAACAGTAAAGATGAAGATATATTTAAAATTTGGATCCCAGGATTGATCTGATATGTGCAATAAGGATTGACCTGACATGTGCCATAAATCAAGATAATTAAAATTCTCATTCTAGATGCCAAGAAAAGAATTTCTATTATCCCACCAAGTGTACATTTAATTATCTAATTTTAGTATTGAAAAAGTATGTACAAGCATGTATGTATGTCTGAAACATTTAAGGGGTAAAGCTTTAGACATGAAACACGTGAATTTAATTTGTCAGAATTAACATTAATATATTTCTAGTAGAAAAATGATATATTTCCTTAAATAAATAATCATAGTAATAATAATAACATAAAACTACGTACACTATCACTATAATGACTTACACAGTGCACATGTTTTACAGGACAGGCAAATATCCAAACAAAGATCAGTCCAACAAACTTATTTAAGTCGATCATACTCCCCTCGTATCTTTCTGAATTATAAAGACTAATCTTCCTAATTTATATATTAAGCATATTTCAAAATGTTGAAATGACGACGATTTTATATTCAAAATTACAATCATAAATAATAGTGTTGCGTAAATGGCAGGAAATGTAATCTATCTATCCGGATGTTTTTGTCGACTGTACCTTCCCTTAGCTGACAAAATGCGTCGTTTAAAATGGGTTATGGTACCATAAAGGTCGAGCAATAATAAATCTGGAAATACCAGAAACGTTATTTTTTCGATGATAATAACACTCCAAAGCATGTTTTGGACGAAATATTAAAATGTCAAAATTTAAATTGTTACATTCCAAATTAACTAAAAATATCGCCAAAATGATCAAATGGATCTGAGAGAATGTTATTCAGCATCTTATTTGATTGTAGTAGCGCAGATGAAAATGTGTTAAATACAAGTTATTGTGCTTCTAACTAATATGTTTAAAAGCATAACTGTTGCTGGTTGATGTGGCATTATTGACTTTTACCTGCCAGACCATTACCTGAATAAAAGGTCAGAAAAAATAGATACTTTATCTCTTTATACTAAAATCCTAACGTCTTCACAAAGAGGTATATCTTAACCCAAATTTCTATTTTAAAGGTTTGTTGTTTTAGAAACTTCAAGTTTTCATAAATTCTTTAACTGAAACTAAGTTCAAGTATCACAATAATCTAGGTATATGTCTGTGGTAATAACTGTTCATCTTTTCCCGTGTTTTTATGTCATTGATATGAGATGGAATTTATTGGCGGAGGATATGAAATTTAAGGCTACCGGATTTGTGTCGGTTAAGGAACATTGCATTTGATTTAATACATCAAAGGATTGATGACGTATTAAACATCACTGTGGTCGATTTTAGCCTGAAAAAATGCACCAGGTCCCATACTACCAGTAATGTACTAACCCCACCCCCCTTTCCCATAAAAAAAAGTATAAAAGAAAAAAATTAAAAGGTCATTTGTGCCGAGCACAAATGATAAGGTCTTTCCTTTTTTACGTTTCCAGTTTTGCATTAAAGAGGCCCTGCCCCTCTGTTTTTGGCAAGGGACGTAACTCTTCGGAAATAAATAAAATAGACAAGGAAAAAAAAGGCCCGTCCCGTCTTCAGTAAAGAGATATTGCTAATTCTATTTTTTCTGGAAATCTCTTAAATTTTTAATGTATTGTTCCAAATAGTAATTGTCAAAAAAAAAAAAAAACGAAAAAAGAAAACAAACAAGAAGTAGCAATATCTCTTTTTCTGAAGGCGGGACGGGCCTTTTTTTTGTTCATTTGTTTGTTTGTTTGTTTGTTTATTTATTAATTATTTTTTTATTTGTAGGTAGCAAGTTTTCCATGGATTGCTGAATACAAGTTGGGGGGGGGGGGGGGGGCATTGTATTTTTATTTCTCTAGATACACAAGTGACAGTAAAAGTACATTTCTACTATAATGTTTACTTCTATTGATGATGTTGTGTAAGTCACGTGACGTCCATTTATATATGTCTGGACTTGGATTATTTCTTTCTTTTCGAGAGGGGACGTCGTCGGGTGAACATGGCACAGGATAATAGGTTATTTCTTTCTTTTCGAGAGGGGACGTCGTCGGGTGAACATGGCACAGGATAATCCAATTTGCTGTTTGATGTGGAAATAGTCATAAATAGAAAACGGAGTGTACGTGTACACATTTACTTATGTCAGAATGAAGATTCATGTAGAAATTTGATGTCACGATTTATTTATTTAGATTTCCCGTGCCATGTTCAGCAGACGACATCTCCGTGAATAAAGTACTGTTAATTTGACGCGAAATTTTGGCATTCGGATGCAATAAATTGGTAAAATTTGGACGAATCTTGTGTTTTATGGCGGAAAATAGCTTTCTATTACTGCACTGCGCGAACGCTATTTTCAGGAAATTGGTTGGAGTCAGCGTCAAATTTTTTTCTCATTAACAAAGCCCTGGATATCCCCTAGCTGTCTACATGTACGTTATATGCATTTACAGGTAAATTCAGTAAAACCGATGTTAATTCAGTCAAATCGAAAAAAAGGGGGGGGGGGCTGTATTTAAACACTAAAAGGTAATTTGTGCTAGAAAGATTTGATAAAGAGTGAACTTATGTTGAATTAGATCATTTTTAAGCAATTTTTACCACACCCCACCCCCATTTTGTAAAATTAGAAAAATGCTTCAATCAAGCATATATGGATATTTTTGAAATCTAACCATCACTGTCATTTTCTAGAACATGACCTTGACCTTTGACCTTGACACCATTTTGAAGGTAATTTGTCCCTGGTGTCAAAACAAAAGACCCCATGCCTCTAGGCATTTGTTCCGTATTACAAATAACCTGTAGAGAGGGGTTGCGTGACAATATAATAATGTACCCTTAGGGTCCTTTTGTAGCCCGGTCCCAAGAGGCGCTATTCAAATTCCGAAACCTTTGGCACAGTCCCCACACACAGTGCAATCAATGGCCCAAGTTTCATCTTTCTACATCCAGTCATTACTGAGATTATCCTGAACATTAGTAACGTTTGTAAGTATATACGCACGTACGTACGCCGGACAGCAAAACAATATCTTCGCGCTAATAAGAAAAGAACTAAGACTAATACTAATACCCTTGAAAGTTCCAGTATCTGAAAAAAGAATATCCATTATTCTTATCATGCGATGTAATATGTTTAGTTCTTTATTAAATTGAAAAAAATCAAATGACTTATTATTACAGGGTGTCCTGTTGGAAGCAGAAACTGCTTAATCTTCCGAAGCACCTGAGTCTACCCAAGGGTTTTTGGTGGGGTCCACGTTGTTCATATGTTTTTAGTTTTTAATTGTAATGCATGTATTGTTTTGGTTATGTCTTCGTTATCTCCGGTGTTTGTCTGTTACAAGGAGCCAACAAGACGCAGTAAATACCTAGCAAGAACATACTAAATACTGGATTTCGGTATTTATTTCGAATTTTCAGCAAGTTACCGTCACGTTTTTTTTCCATTTTTTTAACGTAGCGCACTCTTTTTGAACTTTTGCTAAGTGAGACGGGAGCATACATAGACTATCACCTTATATTTTACGTGTTCATTACCAGGTACAAGCTACTGACGTTTATTATCATGGACTTGTATTATGGACTAGCATAGCATAAGTTATTAAACTTGGCATAGGTTTAGCCGTTGTCTATGTAGTATTAAGTCACATGTAAGAAAGAATTAGCGTTTCATATTGAACGGAGCTGCTGTTCATGATGTTTTGTTTATGTATTTAATCGAGTATATATATAAACATGCTATGCTAGGCACCTGTGACAGACCGCAGGAGCTCAACCCACAGAGCTGCTTAGCGAGTCCCCAGGAGGCGGATAGAGTAAACCCCCTCTTTGGGGGTATTGTCAGGTCATAAAACGGAGGGCTTGACGGCGGATCATAGTGGGTAACGTGTTTGCATAATACCACACTCCATGTACCCTAAAGACCTCCTGTGTAGTTTCCTACAAAGAGTAGGCTGATGGTCGCTAGAAAATGCTAAATTATCCGACCCTACCCAACTATCCTTTTACAGAGGCAGTCAAAACTGGTTTCCCCTTTTTGTCCCGTCCTATCCCTATTTCAATTGATAAATTGTTGTACTCGTTCTCGTCCTGAAGAAGCATGAAATATTTGCCACCGAACGTTAAGCAAGCAACACTCCATTAATCAAACACAATATATAAAAGATGTAATGTATCAACTTTATATCAATTTTTTGGTGCATTAATGCGCAAAAAAAGATACATAAATATCTGTTTTGTTCGATTTTGGCCTTTTCTTTAAACTGTAAGGATCAACAATTGTTTAAAAAAAGTTGGGGGAGGTTTGGGACGAGGAGTAAATATTATTTATGATACTCACTAATTATCTGTCCTCCAATCCTTTAGATTTTACTAGGAACCTGGTTGAAATCCAGCGATTGGATCGTTGTCAAGCAAATTTCTGGTATACAGATATATTTTGACTTTAAACTTTGTGTGAAAATGTTTAGAATATGTTTTAATTACTTTTTGAAATTATATATACCATGTAAGGTAAATACACTTGATAGTTCGTTACAAAGTTCTAAAAATAAACATACGACCTTGGGATATTTTAATTATAATACATAAAACCGTCTGAAATAAATATAAAATCAAACTGCTGAATAAAAAAAAAACATTAACATATTCCGTAACACTGTACACATACACTAGCTCACAGTTAATTTTTCATTGTAGAAAAACAGATATTTTATTTTATTATGTATGTACGATCCCCATGTCATATCCAGTCTTAATAATAAGAAATTAAAAAAAGTTGTTACTAAATTAATTAAAACATATAGAAATATTTATGTGAAAATAAACTCACCTGCATTGATCAATTCTGAAAGTAACATCAGTAGGATAGGAAAATATATTGATTGTACTCATAGACAGACCAGGAGAAACATCAATAGTCAGTAGGACTGTACTTGTAGACATGCAATGACAAAACATCAGTAATAAGAGTGGCTGTACTTATAGACAGGCAAGTACAAACATCAATAGTCAGAGGAGCAGTACTTGTTGACAGACAAGGACAGAACATCTGTAATCAATAGGGCTGTACTTGTAGACAGGCAAGGACAAAACATCAGTAGTCAGTAGGGCTGTTTTCGTAGACAGTCAATGACGAAATACCAGTATCAGAGTGGCTGTACTTATAGACAGGAAAGGCAAACACATTCAGTAATCATTAGGGGTGTACTTGTAGATAGGCAAGGACAAAACATCAATAGTCAGTAGGGCTGTACATTTGTACTTGTAAACAGGCAAGGACAAAACATCAATAGACAGTAGGGCTGTACATTTGTACTTGTAAACAGGCAAGAACAAAACATCAATAGACAGTAGGGATGTACTTGTAAACAGGCAAGGACAAAACATCAATAGTCAGTAGGGCTGTACTTGTAGACAGGCAAGAACAAAACATCAATAGACAGTAGGGATGTACATGTAGACAGGCAAGGACAAAACAACAGTAATAATTAGGGCTGTCTTTATAGACAGGCAATGACAAAACATCAGTAGTCAGTAGGGCTGTATTTTTAGTAAAACCGAGTAACACTCAACTTTTGAGGAAAATAATATTTTAATATGTTTCAAAATACCAGGTTGGATTTATAAAATACAATAAAGAAAATCATACACAAGGTACAGACATATAATTACAATATCTGAATAAACTACAAGATACAAATAAAAAAACCTGAAATTACGACTAAAATCAATATCTAACTGGCAAGAATTATTGGAATAATACAAAATTAATACAAAAATGAAAGACAAATAAAATCGGAGTAATTAATTATATAAAAATGAAAAAAAGAGACTTCCTATGGACGGCTCATTCTAATAGTATAAAACCAAATAAAAATTCGAGCAAAATAATGCCAGTCATGTATTATCTTTACTTCTGCATGTCTGTATTCTTGAAGTTCCGTTCAAATATCATGAACTCATCACTTCGCGCTTTATTGGTCGTTTGGTTATACTGCATCATATTTATACGCATCTTAAAAAAAACTCCTTAGAAACTAGCGTTATTTTGAATTCGTATCGGCGACTATGGATATGAATACATGTATACAAAATGCGATCCTCAAAGGGACATAACACTAAAATAGCAATATCAGGTACAACAACAAAAAAAAAGATAAAATTGTTTTCAAATAACCTGAATTCCTCTGGTCAAAGAAAAAAAGCAGTTATAATACCAAACACAATAAACACAAAACTATGACTGATAGCACTTGAAGATCCTGTTTCTGAAAAAGAAAAAAATCAACCATTTGTTTTCAATGCATTCTTGTTATGTTTATTCTGGAATTTCGATTTATTATGATATATCGAACAAATAAATCACTAATTATTGAAAGTGTTTATAACGACTCACAGCGGGTGGAAATTAAAAATAACGCAATTTGTCGAAATTCTTTTGATTAAAATGTTCATCAAATATATTACAATGACTGTACATATGGTTCGTTAAGCAATTTATTAAGAGTGGCTTTTGTAAACGTGATAGTATATTTAAAAGTTAAATTGGAAAAAACTTTTAAATTAATTGAATACAAACGATTTGAAATATTTATAACTCTGTTATATTATGGACTAAACATCAAGTACGTAAAACCCTGACCCTACACATAAATATTCTTACCTTGTGATGATGGTCTTCCTGAAAAAAAAAAACACACCAATATTCATTCTAACTTCATTTGCTTGTTGGCAATACATGTATACTAAATAAGTTTAATTGTTGATATCTATGGTCTTGTACTTACTCATTATCCCCACACTTTCGAAGACATTCCATCAGTCACACTTTCTTGTGACATCAACTGCTTTATGTTTGAGTTTAGGAATTTAATTTCAATATAGAATGTTGACATACCAGTGCTTGTTTTGCTTTGTACTGTTTTTCAGTACTACCCAACGGCAAAATCCGGCATGTAATTAAAACACAAAAGCATATTTGAAATTTAATTCTATTCAGTTTAATGAAGCGACAGGTCCGACCTGCAGCTAAAAGAGCCTTAGCATGTTTTACAGTTAAAACGAGCAAATTATGTCCTGCTATTTAAATTGTGTACCCTCCAACCAATTTGGTAATTTCTGGCAAGCGATCACCTTATTGGTAATCATGTTGTTTTGGCTTTCTTCGTATGTTTCATACACCAGAGTATCAGAATGGATAAGGGGAGGAGGGTCTGGGTACCTATAAAACCGGTTTAACCCCAACACCGTTCAGTGTCTGTACCAAATCAGACTATCCCCCGACTCTCTGTTGTATTTGTGCTCTTTTATGTTTTTTATGTTATTGTTTGGCCCCTATGCACAAATGATCGAAGGTCCATACTACTGACCGAGAATCGGTACCAGTGCATATACAGAAACAACTTCCTGCCATCATGCTATGCTATTTACCACAGGCTTTCAAGCGGGCCCTAATTTTCCTAATTTTCCTTATTTTTTAAAAACAGCCCTAAAGGGCCAAAATCCTAAAAAAGTCCTACTTTTTTGGTGAAAATCCTATTTTTTTTTTTAAATTTTCAACATTTCAAAAATTAGAAATCGAAAGTAAATTTAAATATTATTAAAATTAATTTAATATAGCTTTAGTATACTTTCAGAAATGATTATTTACCACTCAGGAGACTATTTGATGGTGATCAACAGTATTCAGCATTGTTTCTGACTTATACCATTAGTCAAGTCTATCATTGGGTAAGTATTATATTGTTTCCCAATAAAGATAAACTGAGGGAGAGAAATATATGCTCTCTGTCTGCCAATACAAATGGAAGCATATTATTCTTAAATTGCAATATATTTTGATTTGTAGTTCTTGTTTTCAGTAAGAAAAAGTGTACCCCTCCAAGGAATCATTAATTACTACTAATTCGTTTTAGCTTTCTTTCAGAAGTAATAGGTGATAGATGGCTTTGCAGGTTCTAGATTAAATATATTAAATCTAGGGCATAGTTTGAGAGGGCCTTTATTATTATACCCCCCGCAAACAAAGTTTGGGGGGTATATAGGAATCACCTTGTCTGTCCATCTGTCTTTCTGTCTGTCTGTCCGTCTGTCTGTCCGTCTGTCCATATATCTTGTAAGCGCAACTCCTCCTACACCGCTCAATGGATTTCAACAAAACTTTACACAAAGGAAGTACATCATCCAAAGATGTGCATGAAGGAAAATTTTTGCTTTCCAATATTACACAAGGGAGATAATTGGACTTCTATTTTATAACTAATACTCTTAATTCTAGATCTGTATTGGTATATGTTTCAGGTACAATTTGAAAAAATAGCAATTTTTGGTGTACCTATACATCCCAAGCCACATCAGCCATTCGAAACATGAACAGATATATCATGTTTTGGAGTAGTAAAGGCAACCATGAGTATGCTTAAATTGATGCAAATATCTTATGAAACTTTACCCTGGGCAAGGCAAAGCGAAGGGTATCCTTTGTGAGCTTTGCTCACAGTACATCTAGTTTTTCTATTTGTCTTAATTCATAATACATGTAATTGGTAACTTGGACTGATGGTTGCTTATCCTTAATTATTGATCTTTTCTACAAAAAATCTACAATTTGACTTGACATTACCAAACATACAATTACTGTTTTTTTTCATCATCAAATTATTTGTGTATATGATAGATTTATGTCTAAATATATATTACAATTTGTTATGTTTGTCAAAAATAATATTGTATTATATATGTAGATTGTATGCAATAAATATTTTTTTTTGTTTTTTTTTAGTTTGTATTGGTCTGCTGTAGAACAGTGCTGGTGATCACCCAATTGGTCTTCTGACTTGGTAATGTATTATTGTTCTGTGACCAAATGGTGAGTAAACTTAATTTTTCGGTCATAAATCATTTACAAATAGCAAATTTTTTCCCTTATTTTTGTCTAAAAACCCCTAAAAAATCCTAAAATTAACCCTTATTTTTTTTAGAATTTAGCACTAAAAAAGGCCCTTATTTTTTGCAAAAAGTAGCTTGAAAGCCTGTTACCACTGTTTTGAAATTATTGATGAACGCCATGATACCACTGGACTTTAAATAAATTATATTCCACAGAATACCAAAACGTAATTTAAACAAATTATTGGGTTGAAAAAATATTTCTCAGGTATGGATTTTATCATTATTTACGATAAATAGTTCAAATGAGCATCAAAAGCAAAAGATACTTACTGATTGTTATTAAGTAAGTTCCTGAACGTTCTCCTGTAAAACACGTCCATCGTATTTTATCTTCTGCACTTGTCAGTGGATTTATGGTCACATGTATTCCAGTCGAGTTACTTTTGAATTTATAATTTCCACTAGATACAGTAGAACAGTATCCGGTGCTCAGACAGTCAGTTAGAGAAGGTGAACCATCTCTGCTCCATGAGGCAGGCGAACTGAATAATGGTATTTTACATTCAATGTGTAGAGAAGAGCCAATATAATGCCTACCACCAGCGGTGATACTAAGACCAGCTGAAGTCATATGATTAAACATTGCATTAAACAATATAATGGTGGTAATCATACTAAATCGACTAAGGAACACCCATAACACGAATTATTTTTTATAATATGCCTACTTTTCTCCAGACAATCACCAGAATATTTGATTGAAACTGTCAGTTATAACCCTGGTATTTCTTCTAATGCATCTTTGGTTTACTTATTCTCCCTAGATGTTGCGACAAATGCTTGTTCATTTGGATGTTCATTTGATTTATATTAAATGGGTTTATCCATTATTGTGGACCTGCCATTTTTGTCAAGGAAGCGAGACATATCTATCCTACATTCCGTCGTCGTCGGCGTCCACATTTATATTTTTAAATGTTAATAACTTTCTTAAACCATCCTGGATTTTTACCAAATTGGACAGAAGCTTGTTCATGATCAAAAGATAGTATCCAGAGGAAAATTTTGTAATAATTTTTCTCTTCCATTTTCCGTATTTTACTTATAAATGGACTTAGTTCTTCTCCCAGTTAACATCAAATATAGTCTGCAGTTAAAGTTTTTAAAACATTAATTACTTTCATAAACCATCCGGGATTTTTCGCAAACTTGGACAGAAGCTTCTTCATGATCAATAAATAACAGACAAATTATGTACATTCAACTATTACACTGAAAACATAGACAACAGTGAAAGCATGCGAGACACTGGGCTCCGTGGAATCCTTACGATTTTTTAGCTCACCTGACCCAAAGGGTCAAGTGAGCTATTCTCATTACTGGGCCTCCGTCGTCCGTCGTCCGTTAACTTTTACAAAAATCGTCTCCTCTGAAACAACTGGGCCAAATTGAACTAAACTTGGCCACAAGCATCATTAGGGTATCTAGTTTATAAAATGTGTCTGATGACCCCGCCTGCCAACCAACATGGCCGACATGGCTAAAAATAGAACATAGGGGTAATATCTCAAAAACTAAAGCAATTAGAGCAAAATTGACATGTGGTAAAAATGTTCATCAGGTCAAGATCTACCTGTCATGAAATTTTCAGACGAATCGGTCAACCCTTTGTTGGGTTATTGCCCCTGAATTGTTAATTTTAAGGAAATTTTGCAGTTTTAGGTTATTATCTTGAATATTATTATAGATAAAGACAAATTGTAAACAGCAAAAATGTTCAACAAAGTAAGATCTACAAATAAGTCAACATGACCAAAATAATTGATTGACCCCTTATAGGAGTTTTTGCCCTTTAAAGATGGCATCCAGCGAAAATTTCCTTTAAAGATCTTTTCCTCTCAAACCACTGGGCCAATTGACACCAAACTTTGCTGGAATGGTCCTTGGGTGGCCTCCTTCCAAAATTATGCCTGGCATCCCCGACTTCCAACCAACATGGCCGCTGTTACTAAAAATAGAAGAAAAGGGGGAGGGGGTGAATTTCAAAAATCTTATATGAAACTACAAGGCGAGTTGGAACCAAAGTTGGAAGTAATGGTTTTTAGGAGGTTCTCTTTCAGAAATATATCCAATGACCTGGACTGTCAACCAAGATGACTGCCACAGCTGAAATTAGTTTAACATAGAATCCTATAGAAAATGTACGAGGTACCCATACACATATCAATAGCTGCATTTATAGTATTCTGAAGTCACTCAAATTGATAGAAGTTGTAAAATTTAATAAATGTGCAAGTTTGAAATGTCTACTAATACTATTTAACTTGATTCTTAAAAGTTGGATATATCCTTCAATTCGGAAACGAACCTTTTATATTACTACATACACTTGACATAAATCGGGTGACAAAATCAATCCCAATTAAAGAACCTTTGTGAGCACGCTCACATACCCCACGTCTTCATATTGTCACTGGAGAAACAAAATCTCACTTCACAAGAAAAATGAACAAAATCAAATGTTTACCTTCACATATTTATCCTAATTTGAATGGCAGCATGTTGGAAAATTTAAATTTCAAGCGAGAGGAGTCAACAGTAATAGTATAGTGAGGCAAATAAGTTCAAAGGGGCGTAACTCCTGGAAAAAAAATTGAATCGTAATTTCCCGTCGATATGCACATCTACGTAGTATGACCTTATTATCTGAAAATGTTTCATGAAATTCTGTTGTGTGGTTTGAGAGGAGTTGCGATGACAAACTGTTGCAGTAGTACATTAAAGTAAATAAGTTCAAAGGGGCGTAACTCCTAGAAAAAAAATTGAATCGCAATTTCCTGTCGATATGCACATCTACGTAGTATGTCTTATTATGTGAAAAGGTTTCATGAAATTCTGTTGTGTGGTTTGAGAGGAGTTGCGATGACAAACTGTTGCAGCAGTACATTAAAGTAAATAAGTTCAAAGGGGCGTAACTCCTAGAAAAAAAATTGAATGGCAATTTCCCGTCGATATGCACAACTACATAGTATGTCCTTATTATCTAAAAAAGTTTCGTGAAATTCTGTTGTTGTGTGGTTTGAGAGGAGTTGTGATGACAAGAAACAGGACTGACGGACTGACGGACTGACAGACTGACGGACTGACGGACAGACGGACGGACGGACGGGTCAAAAACATTATACCCTCCGCAACTCGTTGCGTGGGGTATAATAATTATCGTGGAATATCACTTATTAGTTGTATTCCTAAAGTTTTTAATGTCATTCAAATGAAAGACTAAATAAATTAATTAAAAACCAGCTCTGCAATAACCTATTTGGTTCTAGAAAGAACCATAGAACATCTGACAATGTTTTCATTCTAACAAGTTTGATTTATAAATATATTCACAAAGAAAAGAAACAGATATATACTTGTTTTATCGACTTGAAGAAAGCTTTCGACTCCGTTTGGAGAGAAGCCTTACTTTATAAATTATATGATATGGGAATCGGAAAAATATCTTTGATGTTATAAAACACCAATACCAAGATACGCAATCGGCGATAAAGTATAAAAACTTTCTTTCAGATTAAAGGGGACAGCATGAGCCAGCCCTATTCAATATATATATTAATGACATGAGTGATGAGTTCCTAAACAAACAAAATGACCCTCTAGAATTAATTAATTCCAAAGTTGGTTGTCTTCTATTTGCAGATGACCTTCTCATTTTGTCCAAAAGCAAAGTAGGACTGCAAAACAGTCTAAATAACCTCAAAAATTATTGTACAAAAAGGCAGTATATAAATTAAACTAAAACTATGATATTCAAACAAAAAGGCACTAAAATTGAATGTTCTTTCGTAAAATATAAGAATGAATGCATCGGAAAAGTATCAGAATATAAATTCCTAGGATTACATTGTACTAATAAAATGTAACGGAAATCGTAGTTATACATGTAGTACAGAGAATTTATCGAAAAAAACCTTGGAAAGTCCTATTTCTATCAAATAATATACATGTATGGTATCCCTAAATAACCTACCGAGTCAAGTAGCATGCAATCTGTTTGAAAATATGGAAAAACGAATTTTGATTTACAATGCGGAGATAACCTTTATGGACACTTATCTCTCACTTTATAGAGCAAAAAATAGATCACAGAAATCTAGGAAAGAATTAGATTCTCTACAAATCATAGATAATAATCCAATTTTACATATTTATTCAAAGAAATTCTTAAAATCTAGCAGGTAGCGCCAAACTTGCTAGAGAACCATTAGAACTTTCAACTAAATGCCAAACTTTAAAATATTTAGCCAGGTTACAATCCCAAAACTTGAATCTCATTTATAAGATAGTTTCAATTTGAATAAAGGACTGGACGACTCTGGAATTTATAATTGGTTTACATATGCAAAAAGTATTGCAATGGAAACAGACATTGACATGTCCACTCTTGATCAAGTTTCAGATAAAAAGCTAAAATCAATTAAAAAATTAATATCAAAACTGACTCAGATGTATAAAAAAACTATCAGAGGATAAATTTGAAAATATAAACCAAAGTAGTAAGCTTTATCTTTATAAAAATATTAGAAATGAACATAATAAGGTTTTTTTTACTACCAGTAATGTACTAACCCCACCCCCCTTTCCCATAAAAAAAAAGAATAAAAGAAAAAAATTAATCCTGTTTCTGAAAAAGAAAAAATTAACCATTTGTTTTCAATGCATTCTGGTTATGTTTATTCTTGAATTTGGGTTTATTATGAGATGTATCGATCAAATAAATCACGAATTATTGAAAATGTTTATAAAGACTCACAACGGGTAGAAATTAAAAATAACGCAATTTGTCGAAATTCTTTTGATTAAAATGTTCATCAAATATATTACAATGACTGTACATATGGTTCGTTAAGCAATTTATTAAGAGTGGTTTTTGTAAACGTGATAGTATATTTAAAAGTTAAATTGGAAAAAAAAACTTTTAAATTAATATGTTGAATACAAACAATTTGAAAGATTTATTGTGATCATACTGAACTCTGTTATGTTATGGACTAAACATCAAGTACGTAAAACCCTAACCCTACACATAAGAGATTTGCGAAAACCTAAATATTCTTACCTGATGGTCTTCCTGAAATAAAAAACACACCAATATTCATTCTAACTTCATTTGCTTGTTGGCAATACATGTATACTAAATAAGTTCGATTGTTGTTATCTATGGTCTTGTACTTACTCATTATCCTGGATCTTTCGAAGACATTCCATCAGTCCATTTTCTTGTGACATCAACTGCTTTATGTGTGAGTTTAGGAATTTAATTTCAATATAGAATGTTTACATACCAGTGCTTGTTTTGGTTTGTACTGTTTTTCAGTACTACCAAACGGCAAAATCCGGCATGTAATTAAAACACAAAAGCAGATTTGAAATTTAATTCTGTTCAGTTTAATGGAGCGACAGTGTCCGACCTGCAGCTAGAAGGAAGAGCCTTCGCATGTTTTACAGTTAAAACGAGCACATTATGTCCTGCTATTTAAATTATGTACCCTCCAACCAATTTGGTCATTTCTGACAAGCGATCACCTTATTGGTAATCATGTTGTTTTGACTTTTTTCGTATGTTTTATACACCAGAGTGTCAGAATGAATAATGGGGAGGTATGAGTACCTATAAAAACGGTTTTACTCCAACATTGTTCAGTGTCTGTACCAAGTCAGACTATCCTGACTCTCTGTTGTATTTTATCATTATTTACGATAAATAGTTCAAATGAGCATCAAAAGCAAAAGATACTTACTGATTTTTACTAAGTGAGTTCCTGAACGTTCTCCTGTAAAACACGTCCATCGTATTTTATCTTCTGCACTTGTCAGTGGATATATGGTCACATATATTCCAGTCGAGTTACTTTTGAATTTATAATTTCCACTAGATTGAGTAGAACAGTATGTGATGCTCAGACAATCAGTTAGAGAAGGTGAACCATCTCTGCTCCATGAGGCAGGCGAATTGAATAATGGTATATTACATTGAAGTTGTAGAGAAGAGCCAACATAACGACTTCCATCAGCGGTGATACTAAGATCAGCTGAACAATATTATTAAACATTGCATGAATATAAAAAATACAGTAGTGAAAATCATACTAAATCTACTAAAGAACACTCATAACACGAATTATTTTTTATAATATGCCTACTTTTCTCCAGACAATCACCAGATTATTTGATTGAAAATTTCAGTTATAACCCTGATATTTCTTCTAATGCATCTTTGGTTTATTTATTTTATAGCAATTCATATTCTCCCTATATTTTGCTACAAATGCTTGTTAATTTGGATGTTCATTTGATTTATATTAAATGGATTTCTCCATTATTGTGGACCTGTCATTTTTGTCACGGAAGCGAGACATATCTATCCTACATTCCGTCGTCGTCGGCGTCCACATTTATATTCCCCTGTGGTTAAAGTTTTTTAAACGTTAATAACTTTCTTAAACCATCCTGGATTTTTACCAAATTAGATAGAAGCTTGTTCATGATCAAAAGATAGTATTCAGAGGAAAATTTTGTAATAATTTTTCTCTTTCCATTTTCCGTATTTTACTTATAAATGGACTTAGTTTTTCTCCCAGTTAACATACAGTCTGCAGTTAAAGTTTTTAAAACGTTAATTACTTTCTTAAACCATCCTGAATGTTTCGCAAACTTTGACAGAAGCTTCTTCATGATCAATAAATAACAGACAAATTATGTACATTGAACTTTTACACTGAAAACATAGACAACAGTGAAAGCAGGCGAGACACTAGGTTCCGTGGAACCCCTACGATTTTTTTATTGATGTGTTTGCTTCTATAAATTATAGGTTTGTGTAGAAAATACCAGTAAGTGTTATTGTCCTTTTACAAAGGTATTTGCTAGTCAACCCTTTTGCCAAAGAAACCATTCTAATTAGCACGAGAAAAGTAATATTTATGAAAAACAGCTATTATATTAAGCAATGATAACAAGCTGTTGGAATTTTTGACGACATATTGGCATTTGGTTTTTACAAAATACATGTACGAGGTACCCATACACATATCAATAGCTGCATTTATAGTATTCTGAAGTCACACAAATTGACATTACCATAACATAGAAGTTGTAAAATTTAGTAAATGTGCAAGTTTGAAAGGTCTACTAATACTATTTAATTTGATCCTTAAAAGTGGGATATATCCTTCAATTTGGAAACGAACCTTTTATATTACTACATACACATGACATAAATCGGGTGACAAAATCAATCCCAATAATTATCGTGGAATATCAATGAAAGACTAAATAAATTAATTGAAAACCAGCTCTGTAATAACCAATTTGGTTTTAGAAAGAACCATAGAACATCTGACAATGTTTTCATTCTAACAAGTTTGATATATAAATATATTCACAAAGAAAAGAAACCGATATATGCTTGTTTTATCGACCTGAAGAAAGCTTTCGATTCCGTTTGAAGAGAAGCCTTACTTTATAAATTATATAATATGGGAATCGGAAAAATATCTTTGATGTTATAAAACACCAATACCAAGATACGCAATCGGCAATAAAGTATAAAAACTTTCGTTCAGATTATAGGGCAGTAAAACAAGGGGACAGCATGAGGCCACCCTATTCAATGTATATATTAATGACATGAGTGATGAGTTCCTAAACAAACAAAATGACCCTCTAGAATTAATTAATTCCAAAGTTAGTTGTCTTCTATTTGCAGATGACCTTCTCATTTTGTCCGAAAGCAAAGTAGGACTGCAAAACAGTCTAAATAACCTTGAAAATTATTGTACAGAAAGGCTGTATAAATTAAACTAAAACTATGATATTCAAACAAAGAGCCACTAAAATTGAATGTTCTTTCGTAAAATATAAGAATGAATGCATCGGAAATGTATCAGAATATAAATTCCTAGTATTACTAATTACTAACCTTTGTGGACACTTATCTCTCACTTTATAGAGCAAAAAATAGATCACAGAAATCTAGGAAAGAATTAGATTCTCTACAAATCATAGATAAAAATCCAATTTTGCATATTTATTCAAAGAAATTCTTAAAATCTAGCAGGTAGAGCCAACTTGCTAGAGAACCATTAGAACTTTCAACTAAATGCCAAACTTTAAAATATTTAGCGAGGTTACAATCCCAAAAATTGAATCTCATTTATAAGATAGTTTCAATTTGAATAAAGAACTGGACGATTCTGGAATTTATAATTGGTTTACATATGCAAAGAGTATTGCAATGGAAACAGACATTGACATGTCCACTCTTGATCAAGTTTCAGATAAAAAGCTAAAATCAATTGAGAAATTAATTTCAAAACTGACTCATATGTATAAAAAACTATCAGAGGATAAATTTGAAAATATAAACCAAAGTAGTAAGCTTTACCTTTATAAAAATATTAGAAATGAACATAATAAGGTTTTTTTTTATCTCTTAAACTGTAAAAAATTTAATATCTTTGATGTTGTAAAACACCAATACCAAGATACGCAATCGGCAATAAAGTATAAAAACTTTCGTTCAGATTATAGGGCAGTAAAACAAGGGGACAGCATGAGGCCACCCTATTCAATGTATATATTAATGACATGAGTGATGAGTTCCTAAACAAACAAAATGACCCTCTAGAATTAATTAATTCCAAAGTTGGTTGTCTTCTATTTGCAGATGACCTTCTCATTTTGTCCGAAAGCAAAGTAGGACTGCAAAACAGTCTAAATAACCTTGAAAATTATTGTACAGAAAGGCAGTATAAATTAAACTAAAACTATGATATTCAAACAAAGAGGCACTAAAATTGAATGTTCTTTCGTAAAATATAAGAATGAATGCATCGGAAATGTATCAGAATATAAATTCCTAGGATTACTAATTACTAACCTTTATGGACACTTATCTCTCACTTTATAGAGCAAAAAATAGATCTCAGAAATCTAGGAAAGAATTAGATTCTCTACAAATCATAGATAAAAATCCAATTTTGCATATTTATTCAAAGAAATTCTTAAAATCTAGCAGGTAGAGCCAACTTGCTAGAGAACCATTAGAACATTCAACTAAATGTCAAACTTTAAAATATTTAGCGAGGTTACAATCCCAAAAATTGAATCTCATTTATAAGATAGTTTCAATTTGAATAAAGAACTGGACGATTCTGGAATTTATAATTGGTTTACATATGCAAAGAGTATTGCAATGGAAACAGCCATTGACATGTCCACTCTTGATCAAGTTTCAGATAAAAAGCTAAAATCAATTGAGAAATTAATTTCAAAACTGACTCATATGTATAAAAAACTATCAGAGGATAAATTTGAAAATATAAACCAAAGTAGTAAGCTTTACCTTTATAAACATATTAGAAATGAACATAATAAGGTTTTTTTTTATCTCTTAAACTGTAAAAAATTTAATATCTTTGATGTTATAAAACACCAATACCAAGATACGCAATCGGCAATAAAGTATAAAAACTTTCGTTCAGATTATAGGGCAGTAAAACAAGGGGACAGCATGAGGCCACCCTATTCAATGTATATATTAATGACACGAGTGATGAGTTCCTAAACAAACAAAATGACCCTCTAGAATTAATTAATTCCAAAGTTGGTTGTCTTCTATTTGCAGATGACCTTCTCATTTTGTCCGAAAGCAAAGTAGGACTGCAAAACAGTCTAAATAACCTTGAAAATTATTGTACAGAAAGGCAGTATAAATTAAACTAAAACTATGATATTCAAACAAAGAGGCACTAAAATTGAATGTTCTTTCGTAAAATATAAGAATGAATGCATCGGAAATGTATCAGAATATAAATTCCTAGGATTACTAATTACTAACCTTTATGGACACTTATCTCTCACTTTATAGAGCAAAAAATAGATCACAGAAATCTAGGAAAGAATTAGATTCTCTACAAATCATAGATAAAAATCCAATTTTGCATATTTATTCAAAGAAATTCTTAAAATCTAGCAGGTAGAGCCAACTTGCTAGAGAACCATTAGAACTTTCAACTAAATGTCAAACTTTAAAATATTTAGCGAGGTTACAATCCCAAAAATTGAATCTCATTTATAAGATAGTTTCAATTTGAATAAAGAACTGGACGATTCTGGAATTTATAATTGGTTTACATATGCAAAGAGTATTGCAATGGAAACAGACATTGACATGTCCACTCTTGATCAAGTTTCAGATAAAAAGCTAAAATCAATTGAGAAATTAATTTCAAAACTGACTCATATGTATAAAAAACTATCAGAGGATAAATTTGAAAATATAAACCAAAGTAGTAAGCTTTACCTTTATAAAAATATTAGAAATGAACATAATATGTTTTTTTTTATCTCTTAAAGTGTAAAAAATTTAAAAAAGACAGCAAATTACCAACTTAAGAATAAGTGACAATAGCTTACTTATTGAAAAAGGTAGACAGCTGAAAATCCAAAGTGAAAATAGGCTATGTCCAACTTGTAACTTACTAGAAGATGAGATGCATTTATTCTTGTATTGCGAAAAGAACAAAAATATAAGGCAATTTTTTATTAATTTTATCGCTATTACATGTAACTGAAAAGACATCAATTTTGATTATCTTACGGACAGAGAAAAGTTGAAATTTATTCTAACGCCATCGACACCCAAACAAGTAGAAAATCTAAGTTCCTTTATAAAACAGTCATCAGAACTGAGGACAGGGGACTAAAATTGTATTTTCTCAATTTACTTCATTGTATTTACAATAAAGTTTTTCTTTCTTGTTGTATTGCATTATTATGTTTGTCACATATCGTATTTCATGATTTTTTATCTACAGACTGTATACACCTGTGTTATTTTGGGCCATCCATGCACTGCCAGTCCAATAGAACAGGAAGTCTTTAAAAGCCAACCTCCGTGTATATGTTCTTTATCATTATACAAGATTGATATTTGAATTGAGATTGGTATCTGAATTGAAGTGTGTTACATCATATATCACTAAAGCTTTCGATTTCATATTCTGTATAAGAAATGACTGAGTTAAAGATTAATAGAGTAATATTATATTGTCATAACCCAAGTTAATACTTACCAGAAGTAACAAATTCTGAAAAGGATATAAACAGAGCCGAGGATACAATAAACATATTGAACATCCTTGTTATAAATCAATTTTTACTAGATATAGATTAAAGTGAAAGTCACCTTCATATTATACGATAAATACAGAAGTACTTTCGCATAAATAGGGGATTTTTGTGACGGTATATTACAAGTACAAAAAAAAAAAAAAAAAACAAAAAGAAAAAAAAAACAAAACAAAACAAAAAACAAACCGAAAATAGAGTTCAATAAATTATCAACAATCTACTTATAATAGACATTTTCGAAAAGTGTTTTAAACTTTTATGTTTACATTGATGATGACATTTACAGATAATTTTATAGGGGCCATTCCAAAGTGAACAAAGTTGACAAATTGAAAACGGCATAACGCAAAAGATGTATTTTTATTTAAATCAACGAAACAAGTCGTTACGCCTGCATACAAAAGCAGCACAAATATTTACTATTTGACGGAGTTTTCTCCTCGGATGTCTCCAAAGACTTCCCATAACTCAACTTGAATGTTCAACAGTGACTCTGTATTCTTTGATTAAATTATTAATTTTCCGACACCTGTTTTTTAAATTTTCCGGTTTTCGCTGTATTTGCTGGTGTGTATAGGGTGTCATAAGAGGATATCTATTAGGATATATTTTATCCGCCAGTAAAACTATTCCTTCAGGAAAGTCAAGCTTCGCATTTCTACCAATTGATCTCATCATTGCAAACTGTTGTGCGTCATTTTGATGTCCCAAAACCCGGAATCAATATAACATATTTTGCCTAAATTATCGATGACGACCTGAGTATGGACGCAATGAAAGTTGCGATGTCCAGAAAAATAAAGCTCCTGAGGCTCAACTATTGGCCTGTAAATTTCCGTTGAGGTACCGTCAATAGCACCCACTGCCATTGGGAGTTTTCCCCAGTTTCCCACCTTTGCTCTCCATTCATTAAGAGATGGCCACTGTACCAGATTATGGAAATGTTGGTAAAACACTGGAATGCACCTATTAATTTCATCATGTATTGTGGTAACGCTTACGTCAAAAATTAAGGTTAGAATATGATAATATGGATATGATCTTAGCCAAAGCATGAACAACATAACTCTATTTCTCGGGGAAAGTTTGTGTGGCCTGCCAGTGTCATGCTGGAAAACATCATTTCCAATTTGTCTCAATATGTCTAGAAGGGTTTCGGTTGTTTCTCCGGTTGTTTGATAAAAGGAGTATCTATGACGTGAAAATATTTGAAAAACATCGTTTCCCTCCCAAGTGTCTACGGTGTCGTCTATAACTCTATATTTAAGTTCAAGTAATGGTTCAGGAGGGGGTCTGACAATGGCAATAACTGTAAAAACCAGCATTTTCAAAAAATCGGTAACATCCGGAGGTGGCGACACAAACACTGGAAAAATCCATACCAACAGTTGTCTTGTCCTGTGGTCCATAACACACCAAAAAAACTACAAGAAATCATAAAAATCAATGGAAAAAACCCAATGCATAACAGTAGAAGTTGTATTGTTCGAATATGTGTAAGTGTGTGTGTGTGTGATTTTTTTTGTGGGGGGGGGGGGGGGGGGGTTACTAAAATATCAGAATCTTTTTACAACCATATTCGTTATATCACGTTTTCTACCAGTTTGAATATTTGGTTCCTGGTTAATGACGAATTTTCTCTCAAATTTGTATCCTTATTTAATTACAAAATAGCTATATCAATATTAGACGTGTTTTTGAAACGTGGTATATGGTAGTCATTCGAGTACACCCTCGATCAAATTTGAAATGGAAGGACGTTTGGAGTCGAATGTTACTGGTAAGTTTCTGATATAGATATTTTTTTTTAATTTCGGAGGTAACTTTGTACTCGTGTTGTCTAATAAACATATTAGCGGTTCCATGAATTTAAAGTGTTTAAATGGTGTGTACGCATATGCATAAGCGGATCGAGGAGAACAAAAACGGGGGAGGGGGGTGTTACAGAAATGTTACCGTTTTTAACAGTTTAACATACCGATACAAACGTCTTTTTCTAATGTCAAGAACAACTCACTGTATACTGGACAGTTTTTGCATAAAAAAAATCAAGCGGCGTATTTTGACTGATTCAGACTAGGTAGAGCTGTTAAGGCTACGTTTCGCTTGAACTGTAAAAAGTCTCGTAACCGCTTCAGTACACGCGGTATTCATACATATATTGCATTTAAATAAAAAAAAAAATAGATCCTTTTTTATTATTATTTCAGAGGACACTATTATAAGAAAAAAGCGGAGTGTCATTCAGGTGTCCGATCCAGAGGAAATATTATTAAAAGTTCATGGCGAAGAAAATCCCTAAAATCCTAAAAGCCTTGGGAGTCAGCTCTTCGTCCAAATCAGACGAATAAAAACAGTATATAAAAAAGAAATAGCTGATTTTGATTAAAAATCATTTCTCTCATTGTTTTCGTTTATTAAGCATGTAGCCACATTTTTGGAGACATTGTGTATTTTGAGATGACCCACAGGTAAGTTACCTTAAATTTTCATCGTCAACTAAATGTCAATTTAAACTTTAGTTTCCGAAAATGTCTATTAGGGACATGTCAATATTTAAATCAATATTTAAATTAACTTAAGTTGCAGTACAAACTGTGTTAGATATTAATGGCTATTGCAAACTACACCGTATTACAAACTATAACAGATACTTATAACTTTTTACAAACTATAACATATATTTATAACAACTAGGAAGAAAACAATTGCAAGGTCTTTCCATATGAAATTTTAGTAAGTCAATTAATTATTGAATTTTACATATTTTCATGCTCAATTACCCAAGAATTGTGAAAAATTAAAAGTTCATTATAGGACACAACCTTGATCTGTGACCTTGTGACCTCTTTCAAGATCGTTGCTGGCTGAAGTCACTGCAAAAAAAAAACAAAAAACTCGTGCAATTATCATTTATCATGTACCAATGTAAAGTTATAAATGAAAAATTGCAAGTTTATAGATATTATTTTTCTTGGTATGGGTTGTGGAGTCTTAACTATAAAGTTTCATATTGATATCTAACCTTTAGTATAATTTTGACCCTTAAAGTCTTCTGTCTAGTTGGGTTATGCTACTTATTTAAGACATAATTACAAACCCTCACAGAAATTACTCAGACACATACTCTTCTACTGAATAACTGAATGCTTTATATAACAAGATTTATAAAAAAACAAGCGAAATCAACATTTTTTTTGTAAAGCATTAAACACATCGTTTGTCAAGTACTTTAGATACATTGTATGAGTATTGGTAAAATCAAAACGTGGGAAGTCAACACGGAATTTGAACTAATAAATCAAGATTTTTTCAAAAACATACTGTTGAAATTGTTTCAGTAGGGGCTTAGTTTTCTTCTAACAATAACCAGTTCTATATTTACAAAACATACAATATATGATTTTCATTCTGATTCTAAAGAAATAACAAGAAAATTGTTTACTGCTGGGTTCATGTTAATTAGTAAAATCCATAATCAAAGCAATAGGGATCTTATTTTAATCTTATTGAGAAAATAATATTTGGGATTGCAAATTAAAATTGCAATTTAAATTTAAAAAAAATGCGTAATTAATTACTAAATTTAGCTCTGTAACATACTAATGCAACCGATCGTATCAAACAAAACTTTCGGAAAATATTTTTTTAGTTACAAATAGAACACGATCCCGGAAATATTTGATAAGTGGTATTTAAAAAATAATAATAAATAGACTGCTCGGGTGATATCACATTTGGGACAAGACGTTATTATAGAAATGATTGAAATGTGAATGGGGAAATATAAAAGTGGGTTGTTAGTATAAAATCTACAGTGTTTTTTCCATTGTCAAGTGCAACCTAAATTTATTTGAATCTTCGGAAAAAAATGAACAGAAAGAAAACGTTAAAAGAAAATGACTAATAGATTGAACAACCAATTATTTGCAATTGTTATTTCGCAAGCTTTTACAAATAATAAATATTTTGACATCCTTATGATAAGTATATATGTGGATGTAGAAAACTATAATTTTGAAATTGTATTCTTTTTGTATTATTTAATGAACAATTGGTATCATTTTATGTACATTTTCAAAGACTTAAATCAGATTTCTCTCCATTGTGGAGAAAATGGTGGTTGTATTCAAAACCAGCTGTTCCTTTTATGTATGTAATACCATATTCTACTATTTTCTATTAAAAGTTATCAGTTTTGTGAATTCTCTCGTACTAATTGGAAAAAGAGATAAAGACAAAGGTCTAAAATTCAACACCGAAGAAATAGCAACAGCGTACGACATACGCCACTCAAAAGTACAACACCTGTAGTGGAAAAAACATAGATAGGATAGTCTTGACTTGGCGCGAATACTTGACAATGATAGGATTTTGTGACTACCCAAACACATATCTAACTTTACCCTATAGTGTGTATGAGAAAAAAAATGAAACTTATATACAGTATGACATTCAATAACATGACATCAGGCTGGAAAAATTAAAAATATAGTTATCAATGGAAAAGACCTAAGTCTTCATCATTAAAAATTATCCTTGTATTAAGGAAATGTCACCTATGTCTCAAAATTATTTCTATTGTTAAAATATTTGAAACACATATGCAAGTAGTAACTCCATTTTTTGATAATTGTGAAAAGATACAAAAGATTTCAGTTTTCTAAAAAAGTATATATGTATAAGTACATGTATAGAGAATCCTTATTATATACACGTCCTTCTAACTTACTGTTCATTGAACACTATGGCAAGCCGTTTAACTATTTATTCTAACTTCAAGATATCTCATATAATATATATGATATCTTATGTAATCTATTTTTTTTATAAGATATCTTATAAACTTTATAAGATATCTTAAATACTTTATAAGATATATTCTAAAGTTTATAAGATATCTTATAAAGTATATAAGATATATTATAAGGAAAATTATATGAGATATCTTATACTTTATATAAGATAAATCATATAATTTATAAGATATCTTATATATTATTTGAGATTTCTTATATAATTTATAAGACATCTTGTAAAGTATAAAACTCGTGCTTATAAAGTTTATAGGATATCTTATAAATTTTTTTATATAAGATTTCTTATATACTTTATAAGATATCTCATATATTTTATCAGATATCTTTATCTTATATAGTTTATAAGATATCTCATATAGTTTATAAGATATCTCATATAATTTATAAGATATTTTATAAAGAAAATTATATGAGATATCTTATAAATTATGAGATATCTTATATACTATATAAGATATCTTATAAACTTTATAAGATATCTTATAAGCTTCATATGGTACCTTATAAACTTATAAGATATCTTATAAACTTTATAAGATATCTTATAAACTTTATAAGATATCTTATAATCTATATGAGATATCTTATAAAGTTTATTAGATATCTTGAAGTTAGAATAAATAGTAAAACGGCTTTCCATAGAACACACTTTATAAAGAGTCTCCATTCACATCAAAATTAAATATTTAAATTGTGTTTTTTTGGACAAAGCAAGGGTTTATCCTTTAGGTATCCAAACTATAATAGATCAGGACCCTAGATTATATTTCTTTTAGACAAAAGATAACTTTAACAAAACCTAAAAAGCAGAAGTAATGTGGAAACATCTTTCTCTAATTGAAACTCACCTCTTTGTTTGTTTGTGTCGTTTATGAAAATAAGTTAGGTAAATTGTGTTTTTGATGTTTGCCGATAATTACTTAGGTCATTGAAGTTACAATGTATGTTATATGGAACATCTGGGACTTTCAAAGAATTACGTGGTCATTTATGGTCTTTTCTAGTCGAATTTAGGTTTTGGTGGCTTTATTGTCAATCTATAGGTTGAAGTCCTAATCATGAATTTTTGGTGACTTTTGTAAAATTAATCTGGCTCCGTTTTCATGATGAAATTTAATTAGAACAGTTCAGATCTTGAATTGCTCATTAAATACAATTCATTGTATACATTTATATACTTTTTGTGTTACTCGCCAATGATTTGTTTTGTTTTGTTGTACTTCGTATTCAAGACATGGCCTGTTTATTTTACATGTTTATGTTCTTCTTCGCTATACTCATACGAACATAAAAATTGTCTTAATAATACATAAATAAAACAAAAGGCAATTTGGGATGAGAAATTGTACTGATCAGTTTAATAAAAATAAATTGTGACAACTCTGGTCATGTAAATCATGTTCGCTGGATCTCCGAGAAATGGTAGAAAATCTACAAATATAAAAATGTTAAATCAGAAATAGAGATAACTGCATTGAATTACATATCATGAATGCAAAATATACGTGTCGATCTGATCAGTAAATTTTTCTCGACAAGAGAAAAGGCGCGAAATCTGGATATATATGTGTGAAAACCGAATTACTGATTTAAGCGTATGCGAATATTTATACGCCAAATTAAGAAATGAATTTATGTTCTTCGCTATACTCATACGAACATAAAAATTGTCTTAATAATACATAAATAAAACAAAAGGCAATTTGGGATGAGAAATTGTACTGATCAGTTTCGACCAAAACAAAGGAAGGAAGATGTTCCAATCACATGATTATAATCCCAAATTTTGAGAAATTTTAAGTCTATTTTCTAAATTTTCTTTTATATAACCATCTTTGGCCTTGTCTGTCTTCCATCTACCGTGAGCCTTCAAAAGCCTGTCGGGAACAGAATTACTAGCAGCTGCTGTAGCACCACCGCTCCTTAAACTATGTAGGCCAAATAAAGAACTATTTAGGCCTATTTCAGAAAGCGCATCTAAAATAATTTCCCTAGTTCGAGTGTAAGAAAGAGGCCTGTTCTTGCGGGCTAGTTTATGCTTATCAATAGATTTGAAGTATGACAGAGCTCTAAAGATGTATTCGTCACTTTCAACTGGCAAACTTGCAACGCGAAAATATTTCTGTAGCATAGAAACTGGACAAAGGTCTGTACCGGTTCTAGAAATCAAAATAGTGTTACCTTGTCGATATTTATCAGTCTTGCTTTTTTGAATGTTTATTTGTATATGAGAATCGTTGAACGTTAAATCAGAAGATCGTATGTGTGCCAACTCATCGTATCTTAGAAACCCGGAAAACCCTAACAACATCATAGCACAGATTCTCAACCCTGGCAAATTGTCATTTTTGTCGAATTTTGCAATAATATTCTTCAAAATCGTAGGGGTGATGGGTTCTTTCCTTTTCAAAGGTTTAGATAATAATCTTATACCACCTTCTAATACCATGTCTAGTAATTTGTCGTTTAATATACTGCCATATAAATTCAGATCATGTTCCCACTTAATTGAATAGTACGCTGCGTTTAAAACGGCAGTGGAAACTCCAGATTGAATCAAATAGTTAAGATAAATAGCAACCGTACAAACAGTGGTAGGCAAAAACGGTAGATTGTACTTTAAGCACCAGTATTTGAATCTTTTAAAATATCCTTTATATTTCTTCAAAGTATTTTCACTTTTTGAAGCAGTTACTACTGAGCATAAAGAAACTGTTAGAGCCTTCAAGTCAGGATTAGAAAAATGCTTTAAAGATTCCCAATGTGAATGCTTGAATCTAAACTGAAAGATAAATTTAAATGAAATTAATTTGATTTAAAAAATCATATAGCGAAGCACTATATGTGAAAGAATTTATTCAAAATACTCTCAATTTTGATTTACTAGTATACTAACAGGCTAAATGTGTTAATATAAAATAGAACAACATTAAAACTAAATGGTATTTTGAGAGTACCAAAACGGGATTATATTCTTTGTAAAATTCAACAATACATGGTAAAATAAATTGACACCCGAACGGGACATAGTCATGCGTGCTAGAAGCCCAAGCGGGACCTAACTCTGTCGAATCGAAACGAACAAAATAAAACAGAATAATGCTCAAACGAGACTTCGGTGTATGTGTGCTAGATGCCCAATCGGGTCTTATCTCTTCGAAATAAAACAATACAATGCCCAATCGGGACTTGAGTTAATGTGTTAGAGGGCCCAAACGGGACTTATCTCTTCATTATAGAACAAATACGGACTAAATCAAAATAATGCCCAAGACGGGACTCATATATGCATACGAGAGGGCCCAATCGGGACTTATCTCTGAAATAAAACCGACTATACTAAATAAACCAAGGTTATGCCCAATCGGGACTAAGTGCACAAGACAGTATAAACGATTTCATCTCTAAAAATGCATATTAAATGCAACTCCGATTCTAATGATGCTCAACAAGTGCGTGTCGCAAAATAAGTTTTTATATAAATGCTATGCCAAAACGGGATTTGTCGCAAACTACTAGTATAACACCGACAAAAATACAAATAAAATTAAAAGAAAAAAATAAAAAAAATAAATATATAAATTGATATTGAGCGATATACTTACGATTTTAACTACAATCAATCTTTAATACTAGAACGTTGAAAGTTAATGGAGAATGAATGAAAATGCTGTTTTTATCCGAACCTTGACAAAAAAATCCGGATGGTTTAACATACTCTACAAAATCCTTTACAAAAGATTTGTATTGATTGTTCGATGATGACCACAATATAGGCCAAAAACATGACGAAGTCCATTTCGGAACAACGATAGTACCCTTTCCTTTACAAATTAACATATGATTTAATGATCTACCTACAAGATGAACCGGAGGAACTAACCAACAGTTATAAGCATTCCACGAAAATCCGAAAGCATCAACACCACTTGTATCTGGACACCAATACGCCGAAAAGAAAATAGGTAATTTGTGATTGTTATAATCGGCAAAAACATCGCAATCGAACGGACCCCATAAAGAATTGAAATACTGGAAATACACATCATTCACGTACCAGTCATTAAAGTCAAACAATTTACTGTAAAAATCTGCAGTGGCGGTTAAGCTCCCGGGGAACCCATTCTACTTCAAGGGATATGCAATTGCGAATACACAAATTAAAAATTTTCAAAGCGATTTCTTGTAGTTCTGATCTCATGCTCCCAGCTTGCACAATTTTAAGTCTGTATAAATTTTCACCAAACGATTTTGAAAGTCGGGCAATAAGGAAAATAGGGTTATAAGTACTGCTGAAAGTTCTCTGAATGTAGAGCTTTTCTTCGCCTCGTGTGGAGTCCACATTTTATGTACAATTTTATTTGACGTTTGAACAGCAAACCCCGCACAAGCGAAGCCGCTTGCGTCAGTAAAGACAATTCTATCTGGCAGAAATGAAACGGGAAAGAGAGATTTCCTAGGAAGTGATGTGCAATTATTCTTCCAAAAATTTAATTCAAGAATTGCTTCGTCGGTTAGCTGAATATGAAAATCCCAATAATCGCTAGCGGCGATAAGAATAAGCATATTCCTGGACATTATTCTGCAAATGTTGCCAAAACTGGGAATAAAAGAAATAATTTTTCCGGTAACTCGTGCTAATTGTCTAGCGGTTATATTATTGATATTGCTAAAAATATCATCTATAGTAGCTTTAAAGCGCTCAATCTTATCTTCAGGTATCTCCAAATTAAAAGTGTCCAAATGCCAACGGAACCCAAGCCAAGTTAAAACTTTAGTGGGGTCCCAAATACTTTTTTCATGATTCAGGAAAAAACCTGCTGACAATAAATCATGCTTTACGACCTTAGAAAACTTCACACAATCCTCAAAAGAGGACTCGATCCCCCAACCGTCATCTAAATATATGATCATACGATAACCTTGTGATCTCCAGTGCTTAACTAGTGGCCTCAAAACTTTAGAAAACACGTGACCAGCTGTAGATAAACCAAACGGTAAACATCTAAAAACGAAATACCGAGTGCCGGTTGGGAAAACCCAACAAAAACCTAAAAACTCTTGATGATCTTCATGTATATTAATATGATGAAAACCACACTTTAAATCAAATTTTATCATAAAACCTGGATTTGATACAAATTGCAAAGCCTCAGTAACACCTTCGTATTTAAATTTCCTTTTTTCATTAAACTTATTAACGTGCCTCAAGTCCAAAATCAATCTCTTTTTACCTGAATCATTAACTGACACCGATAACGGATTAACGATAAAAGGAATGTGATCTTTCACCTCACGAATCACACCTGTTGACAACAATTCTATAATTGACGACTCAACAAAAGATGTGTGTTTTATGGCTGAACTGTTGTTCTTTAAAAAAGCTGACGGAGGCAATTTGTAAAAAGGTATTAGGTATCCGAATTCGACAACATTAAGAACGAAATTATTAGCATTTAAAGTACTTTTCCAAAAGTCTAAATTTCTCCGTAAATTATCTACTCTAAACGAGCTGGCTGAGGAGCACTCAAATTCAAAATCTTGATCGTGACTTATAAAAGGAGATAAATTGTACTTAACTGTTTCATCACTTTGCTCCTGAAGAACCACTGGTCTCGGCTGGTTGAAACCTACGTCTCTTTGGGCAGTGATAGGCCCAGTGACCCTCGCCATTGCAGTAGTAACACCTGTCTGTTGGTGGTGAACTGGTGAAGTACTCATTCTGGTTGTAGATACCGGTACGAGGTCCTGTGCGGGTTTGCGATCCTTGTGCAGCCGGGTATCTGTAGTTTCTAGATACTTCTCTTGTAGATGCTGATGAAGTTTTACGAAAAGGCTCATCTTGGGGAACTTGGGGACTCTCTGGTTCTGGAATATAAGGAGCAGAACGTGTCCTTACTTTGTCACGTCTCTTAGCTTTAGCCCGGTAATCGGCTTGTCTTAACTTAGTTGCGTCGTCGGTCCCCTCTGTAATGGGGTCGTCTATATATTCGTCCACTACGTCCCACCCGTACTTGTCAGCTATGCGAAGAAGCTTATTTCTTTCCTTTAGGGCCTTTAAGCTCTTTTCTAAATACTGAATGGCTAATGCCGGAGAGTCTTTTCCTAAGAGTTTAAGGGTCTTTTCAAGTTCTGTTAAACGTTCTCCGTTAAAACTAAATTGTTTTTCATTACTGTCGTACCTGAATTTAGGAGTCTGTTTTACCGGAGGTACACTTTCAGTTTCTTTAGCACCAATTCTAGTGTCAATCTCCTTGAATAGCTCTTCTTTGTGCTTTTTCAATGTCAAATCAAGGCTCTGGGTAAACAGCGATAAGGCATCCTCGGGTGAAAATCGAGTAGACCCTTCACGTTCTTCGCTGCGTTGAACTCGTATAGGCGATTCCGGTTCAGGTTCACTCATATTACCAAGGTCAGTAAACGTGTCGATCTGATCAGTAAATTTTTCTCGACAAGAGAAAAGGCGCGAAATCTGGATATATATGTGTGAAAACCGAATTACTGATTTAAGCGTATGCGAATATTTATACGCCAAATTAAGAAATGAATTTATTTAAGGAACTTATCTATATTTAAGCGGTATTTTGTTCATTCTCCTCTATGTTATTCAAATTAGCAGGTACAAAGTGAGTTAATAAAATAAATTAAAGAACTGAATTCCCAACAGATTATACGGCAGTTTTTCATTGTAGCCATACAATATCGACATAATTCAAGTTGAAGAACAGTAATAAAAGCACGGTTCTTTTTGTTTTTAATACTTTATATTTAAATGGTAAGATTCTAATGTATAATAACTCTAAATCCGCTTTTATAATGTTTACATAATGTTTTTTTTATTCAAGATCCCCCAGAAGAAGCACCATCTGTCTCACAGAATATAGCTGGTCCTATTGACACGGGATCTTCCGTTAAGTTAATAGTGCGGTCAGAGGAGGTAATCCTCTGGCCTCAGTCTCGTGGGATTGTATTGGAACAAATACAAATATGTTGTCGGAAACCATGTCGGTTTTCACCGTGGAATTTATTGTGAGTATGCTCTTCATCCTGTCATGAGGCTCAGACGTACAGTCTGGTTGTTTATTGTAAGTATTTTACGCATTGGTTAAAATCATATGACGTATAAAAGATTCTTAAAAGGAAAGAGAATGTTTTAATTATGATTAAGGAAATTATTGAAATTTTACATGGGAAAAAATTATGATGCAATTTGAAGTATGAGTTGTATATAAATTAATAATTGAAATAAACAATTTATGCAAAATGTATGGATTCTTTTCAAATTTGTGGCGACCTTAAACTCCATATGGATGAGAGAGCAACAATGTATTGTTGAAAGGATACTCAGAAAGCTATGTGGGTTTCTGTGAACTAATGTGGAATAGGAGGATATGTTAATTTGTCTGAGTACTGAGAACGCAACCCAGACCTAAATAGGACAAAGAATAATAACTAGAGGCTCTCAAGAGCCTGTATCGCTCACCTGGATTTAACTTTCACCTTGAGCAGACCTAAACATTTAAGTGTTGCAGTCAATTTGGCTGGTTTTTCTATAGGATTCTATGTTGAACTAATTTCAACTGTGGCAGTCATCTTGGTTTAGTCCAGGTCAACGGATACATTTCTAAAAGAGAACCATCTAAGGACCATTTCTGCTAAGTCTTGTTCCAACTGGCTAAACGGTTTCAGACAAGAAGATTTTTAAATGAATTTTCCTATAGGGTCCAATATTTAACAAAGTTCAGTTGTGGCGGCCATCTTGGTTGACAGTCCAGGTCATCGCACAAAATTCTGAAAGAGGACCATCTAAGGACCATTGCTACCAAGTCTAATTCTAATTGGCTTAGTGGTTTCAGACGACAAGATTTTTGAGTGAATTTCCCATAGGGTCCTATGTTAAACTAAGTTCTGCTGTGGCGGCCATCTTGGTTCACAGTCCACGAAATCAGACATATTTCTGAAAGAGGACCTCCTAAGGACCAATTCTGCCAAGTCTGGCTCCAATATGTCAAGTGGTTTCAGACAAGAAGATTTTTGAATGAATTTTCCTATAGGGCCCTGTGTTAAACTAAGTTCGGTTGTGGCGGCCATCTTGGTTGACAGTCCGGGTCATCGGACACATCTCTGTAAGAGGACCATCTAAGGACCATTGCTGCCAAATCTGGTTCCAATTGGTCAAGTGGTTTAAGACAAGAAGATTTTTCAATGAATTTTCCCATAGAGCCCTATGTTAAACTAAGTTCGGCTTTGGCGGCCATCTTGGTTTACAGTCTGGGTCATTGGACATATTTCTGAAAGAGAACCTCCTAAGAACTATTACTGCCAACTTTGGTTCCAACTGGACTTGTAGTTTCATATAAGAAGATTTTTGAAAGTCACCCCCTTTTTTTCTATTTTTAGTAACAGCAGCCATCTCAGTTGGAAGTCAGGGATGCCAAACATAATTTTGGAAAGGGGCCACCCAAGGACCATTCTACCAAAGTTTGGTCTCAATTGGCCCAGTGGTTTGAGAGGAAAAGATCTTTAAAAGAAAGTTCATGCTGGATGCCGTCTTTAAAGGGCAAAAACTCCTATAAGGGGTCAATCAATGATTTTGGTCATGTTGACTTATTTGTAGATCTTACTTTGTTGAACATTTTTGCTGTTTACAATTTGTCTTTATCTATAATAATATTCAAGATAATAACCTATAACTGCAAAATTTCCTTTAAATTAACAATTCAGGGGCAATAACCCAACAAAGGGTTGACCGATTCGTCTGAAAATTTCATGACAGGTAGATCTTGACCTGATGAACATTTTTACCCCGTCAGTTTTGCTCTAATTGCTTTAGTTTTTGAGATATAAGACAAAAACTGCAGTTTACCCCTATGTTCTATTTTTAGCCATGCTCTCTTGATTTTACATAGCTTTATCATTGACAAGTTTTATTTCTCAAAAAAGCCATTAAATAATAACAAGGATTTTATAAGATTTTTACAAATGGCTTATTATTGTGCATGCAAAAGATTTATGAAAAAGAAAAATAGATGTTAGCGGGAAAAACAATTTATGGCATTCCAATGGATAAAACCAGATGATTCTGAACATCTGACAATAATTCAAAAACATGACCAACGAACATCCTTAAATGAGCACACAATCGGCACATGATCTGATACATTGTGAATATAATCCATAACAACTTTATGACAGCTCCCATCAATTCTTTATTTACGACTATGTGAATTATTAAGGTTCATAGTCCGTCGGTATAGAACTGAAAATTAAAACTGGACCAGATGTAAAAAGTCTAAGAGGCACTGTGATGAAAGATGATAAATTTGGTTATCAGGAATACATGTATATCGATATTCAAAAATCTTGGCATTGAATTACCAAGAACTGCCATGCTCTCACGGTCGTTGTAAATATTCGAAAGGTCATACAGATTCTCTAGGTCGTTATGTCTGATAAGATATAGTCACCGTAGTTAAGTAGATACAAAAATCTACAAACATGTATATGGTTTTCATACCGATGAGTTTATGTTCAATACCACAGATCCTTAAATGGAGATGTAGGTAATCCTTAAAGTTAGGATTTTTAAATGACAGAACATCATCTATATAGCAGAAACTGATAGTAAAGGACTGGGCTGATTTCTTTTCTTTCCGATTCAGTAGCCCCTGTAAAAGGTTAGCCTCACATGAAAACAAGAACAGGTAGGCCAAAAGAGGTGCACCGTTGTCGATGAGAAATTCCAGTCACAGGGTACTTTTTGTTAGAATTAGTGTGTTTTTTGACAAAATTAGCCTTATTCCGACATATCTTTGTAATAGAATAGAGAATGGAAACGGGGAATGTGTCAAAGAGACAAGCCGACCAAAGAGGAGAAAACAGCCCAAGGCTACCAATGGGTCTTCAAATCTTTGTAAATCTTGTTTAGTCCAGAAACATTGGTGAATTAGCTCAAGAAAAACAGACTTTAGTTTATCAGGTAGGAGAGTCTTATACAGTGTTAAAAAATCAAAAGTTTTTACGCCTTTACAATAGATAAGGTCAATAGAAGAGAAAGAACATCTGATTCACACCAATTGTTGAGTAGGCCTTTACTATTTACCATGGGAGATCATTCGAAAGGAAATACACGATGTCAGTTGTTTCGATTTCCTCTCCATCGAATATCCCTTTGGTTTTTCTTGACGTTATTTATCACAGTAGCTGTTGAGACCATGCTAATTTCTGTAAGTAAGGTAGTAAGGAAATTGGAAAGGGATGCTTTTGGCAGAACCTGCTATGTACCTTTGTATGGACATTTATGAAGTTTTGGTATTCAGTAAATGGAAGGGAGGTTAAAATTGTCATTACTTACAATAATAACGAAGGACGATAGAACAGAAATCTGATTATTGTGGTTGCCAAGTGAATTGTCATTACCCATCAAATAATCTGGATAATCACAATCGCCGCCTTTTCCAAAAGCAATATAGTCCGAGCTAAAAAAATGGAAATTATACTCGCGTAATTTTTGTTCTAAGATCGCAAGAATATTGATACTTATGCCCATAGAAATTGTGTTAGGAACAGTACACTGAACATAGATCCGCAACAGTTCCAATATGAAATATTCATTTCCATTCCGCAAGTAGGATTTATCGTGTATTTCCTTTCGAATGATCTCCCATGGTAAATACTATTTTATCTTCATCAACATTGTCGACCTTCAGTTGATCAGAAGTCGTTTATCTATTCTGTTTATCGAAGGAGCGGAGAAATGTTAATCTAACGTTGTGTTCGGTCATGTATGATCTCATTCCATTTGCTGACGCAGATTCTTATTCCGCAATAATAGAAACGAGAGCCTCTTAGTTGAACTTACCCTGAGGTAATATATATGCGACAGAAAGATTTTGGAAAATGAGGGATATGGATTTGTATTGACTAGGTCTATCTGAGTAAGTCTTCTTTCTGTAGTTTGCAGTTATTCATTGTATGAGTTGAATTACTGTCAAACATCATATTCCACCAGGGGCGTAAATCAGATGTGGATTCTTAAAAACTCAAAATATTTACTACAATATCTAAAATCAAAATCTTTGGCTACATGCAAACGTATAAAAAATTCGACTTTCGTACACTCTATACTACCATACCACATTCTCAATTAAAATATCGATTGAAACTACTAGTTCATCAATGCTTTTTCAAGAAAAATGGCACACGCAGGTATACATTTCTAGTTTTAGGTAGAGAAAAGGCTTATTTCGTTAAGAACCACTCTGATTCTGACAAAATGTATTCTGAAGATGAAATTACAAACATGTTAGATTTTCTCATATACAACATATTTGTTGAATTTGGCGGTCGAATTTTTCAACAAACAATGGCATTCCAACGGGAACCAACTGTGCTCCTCTCCTCGCCGAACTGTTTGGTACTCATATGAAGCGGACTTTATTCAAAGGCTTCTACATGATAACAAAAAGAAACCAGCACAATCCTTTAATTTCACTTTTGGTTATATAAATGACGTGTTGTCGTTAAGTAACGATAAATTCCAAGATTCTACATCTCATCTACCACAGTGAACTTGAAATTAAGAATACTACAGATACATCAAAGTCCGCTTCATATTTGGATTTGTTTCTTGAAATAGATAATGAGGGACATCTGAAGACAAAACTTTATGACAAACGTGATGACTTAGACTTTCCTATTGTTAACTTTTCCTTCTTGAGTAGCAATATACCAGCTCACCTGCATATGGCGTCTACGTCAAGGGCATGCGTGAGTTACCATGACTTTCGACAAAGATGATTACTGCTGTTACAAAAGCTTCTTAACCAGGGTTTTATCAGGGATAAGTTGATGTCATCACTTAGAAAATCTTACGGTCGTCATCACGAATTGATTGACCGTTACATTGTTCCAATATCTAAGATGATATTGGACCTGTTCCCTCTGTCGTAACATTTCATGTACCTCCACCGATTTGTGTCTACCACCGGATTGACTTTGTTGAACTTCACGACGGGTGTCGTATACGGAGCAGGAATTGCTTACCCTTCCGAGCACCTGAGTTCACTTCTGGTTTTTATAGGAGTTCGTGCTGTTCATTGTTTTTTATTTTTCGGTGTTTGTTTGTTGTGCTCGTGCTTATTAGTTTGTCTTCCTGGGTTTTGTCTGTCTAATGGATTGCGTTTTTTAGATTGCTTCTGAGGTATGTTTGTCCTCTTTGACATGGCTTTCATTTGTTATCCGAATGAATTGTGTTTGCATTTCGGACGGATCGTGTATTTTTTTTTCTATCACTTGCATCATTTTTGGAGCTAGAATTTTACTTAACAGCATCTGCATAGCTATTACACGTCTTATTAACCATTCGTGTTTCAGGTTCAACGTCAGCTATTTTTCCAAGAAGTTCGAAATGGCAGACTTGCGGATCGATATTGTGTGTTGCTTCGGATTGCAAACTAGCTGAAATGTCTTATTTGAACATATGGCAAAATTGCGGGTACTTTGCTAATTTGGATAGCGGCCATTTTGGATTTCTCTAACGACAGTCATTACAAAGCATTATACTTGACCAAAAAATAAAAATGCAAATATTCAAATTCTTATAACTCATAAGCAATTTGTCCGCATATAGGTACATTCTACACAAAATTTAGCTTTCTTTCACTTTGGAGGATGAATTTTATGAAAAAATAATTTATATCTCACCTGCTTTCATAACTTTTCCGCCAAATTGTTTTTAAAACCTGAAAATTTCAAGTCTCCCTTAGCGTAAACCTTCAAATCTGTAGCCTTTTCCCTCAGAATTAAACAAACAATTTGTAAATATCCGCCAAAGTAAGTTTTCATAGACACGTTACTTTAAGAGCCGAGAATGGAAAAGAATCGATTATCCGTAATTCAAATTAAAAGGGCTGAAATCACGTGACACAAATACCATGAATAAAGTACCCGGCATTTTGCCATACGATCTGTCAACGGATTTAATGTCAGCCTTAATTGGGGAGATCTCACCAAAGTCTTTACAACTCCGCCACAGTTAGTCTTTTTTTTATATCAGCCTTTCGAGTAAGAAGGCTTTTTGAGTCGGAGTCAAATTACTTTTCAGCAAGTTTTTCAGTGACTTGAATAAAATAACAATTATTCATTAGCCAACATTATCCCTAGTCATGAAAATATTCACTAGCATCATTTTTTTCCTTGGGAAATAACTGGTATTTAGAGGCACAATTAACTTTCTATTATCTTTTTTATAATTTTATAGATATATACTTATCAGCTTGATACATATCACAAACTATAACTGATAGTTATAAAATTGACAAACGATAACAGATGTTTTAACTTTTACAAACCTTTACAGATATCACTTAGATTACATAGTGTTCTACTGACTGTCTTCCTGGCTGACTTCTTTATCTAATGAGAAATTGCGATTCATTACTCATGAAAAGCAAGTGAAGTCACAATTTTTGTAAATCTTTTCTTTGACAACGACATGAAATAATTTTCCATGTCTATGTCATAATCTTAATCCACACATGAGAAAGTCAACATGATATCAGACCTAATAAATCCCGAAATTTTCATCTAAAATGCTGTAAAAGTTGTGTTACTTGGGGCATAATTATTATTCTTATAATAACTGGTCATATATAAGAAAAACATAATATGTGGCCATAAAATAACAAGAATCTGATTAAAATCAATTCTTCATTGATCAGTTCATAATTAAGATTAATTAGGGTCTTATTTTAATCTGATTGAGGAAATAATATTTGGTTTTGCAAATAAAACTTTCAGTTTCATAATAATTACAAAAATTAGTTCTGTAACATACTATTGCAGCCAATCGTACCATAAGACTTTGGGAAAATATTTCATTTGAGGTATTCTTTTTATTAAGAAGTAGAACACGATCCCGGAAATATTTGAAAATAGTTATTTCGTTATATTTTTTTTACAGTAATATGGATTGCTCAGGTAAAACCGAATTTGGGGCAAAGTAGATGTCATACAAAGTGACTTGAGTACGAATGGACAAGTATAAGAGAGAGGTGGAATTATAAAATCGTAAGTGCTTTCCATTGTTTTTTGTCAAGCGCACTCTGAATTTACCAGAAAAGTAAATAAATGATGGATTGAAAAAAAAGTTACTCTACCATTGCAAACTTAATATAATACATACATATTTTGATAAAATTGACATAAGTATATATGTACTAGAAAACGCTACTTGGGGAATTTTATTCTCATTTCTATTATTTCATCCACAACTAATTTCATTTTAAGTTATTTTGTTTATTTTTCAACACTTTGAGAATGGCGTAATCAAAGTATTTTATAATTTTTAGCAAATGCATTGTTTCCGTTTTGAAATATAATTATCTCTGCTCTACTTATGCATTGTAATATTTTCTAGTAAAATTACTCCTTTTTGTGGAAATACATTGATTTATCCTGAAATAATAAATTGTATAACAGAAAACCAGCCGGACAATTTTTCAGAGATTGTAAAGTCTTTCCCGTGTGATCTTGAGGTTATTTTCAGATTATAACTTTAGATGATAATTGACTATACTCCGAAGTGTCTATGTCTAGCCCTTCGTAACTTTTGACCATTAACGTGTTCTGTCAAATATTTAAGGGCAATAACTGTAAACTGGAGGCTCCCAGGAGCCTGTACCGCTCAAGTAATTCAAAAGATTCCCCTCTGTCAGGGTAAATTCTGAATGGTCCGATAAAAGATGCAAAACCTTAATTTGATATATATGTCCCGGTTTTTTGGCAAATTGATTTGAGTATGGTGCGGAAGAAAGAATAATAATAATAATAATAATAATAATAATAATCTGAAGAAATACAGTATGGTCTTTCAAATTGAAACGGGAAACACCATTGTGAACTGAACATGCAGCACCATATGCCAATATATCCCATAATATGACAAAATATAGACCTCAATACTACAAAGAGTTAGGACAGTCTTTTTCAGATACCTGACAGTGTTGGGTTAAACCGATTTTATGCTTATATGTCTTGACCCTGTGGTGTTTATAAACAAATTTTACACTCTGGTACAGTATGATATCCCACAAAGGGACCACAAGGCAAAACAATAAATATCGGCAAAAGAATACCGAATCGACAAAACAGTGGAAAAGTCCACAATTTCAAAGATTGAAACAAATGTAAAACTATTTAAAATTATCCTTCATTAATTCAAATATTTCTCTTTCACATAACTATTTGTTTTGTTAAAATATTTGATTTACTCTTTTGACAATTTTGAATATATGTGAAAGGTATAAGGTTTTATAATTATAATATTGAAAGGGAATAAATCAGATCACCTTCTGTCAGGTTCAAATGATGTTATGAAAATAGATATCTGAACATTTTTACAATCATTAAACATACACCGGAAAAAATTCACAATCATGAAATATATTCCGGAATAAATTTTCTTTAATGAAATATATATTTCACAACTCATACGTTCTTCCGTAGCTTGTGACATATACATTGACGTCCTGGACAGAGCCCGACTCCTAACAGAAAAGTTGCTCAGACAAGGGTATGTTGCTTCTAAGTTGGAGTCATCCTTATTAAAGTTTTATGGACGTCATCATGACTTGGTTAACAGGTATTTCCCAAATGAAAATGAACCCGTTCCATTGATGTTATCCCTTCCTCATACCGGATTTGACATGGGCTTCATGGCGGGTGTCCTGTAGGAATCAAAGACTGCTTACTCATCCGGATCACCCGTGTCTACTCCCGTTTTTTTTTGGTGGGGTCCATGTTGTTCATATGTTTTTAGTTTTTAATTGTAGTGCATGTATTGTTTTGGTCTTGTCTATGTTGTCTCCGGAATTTGTCAGTTGTTTCGATTTCCCTCTCCTTTGGTATTTCTTGACTTTACATATGCCGGAATAAATTTCCTGGGAAATAGTTTCCACAAAAAATTATTTCATGTGAAAAAATTTCCATTGGAAAAAATTTCACGCCGGAAGAAATTTTTTGTTACACTAACACTGAATAGACAAATCGAAGTTATTATCACAGGATATTTCAATATTAATCAACTTAACAATAACTTAAATGACAAAATAAAATCTGTACTGGCACAAGTTAGTTTACATCAGCTCATTACAGAACGGATTTAGTGTACATTACTGAACATACTTCATCCTTTTTAGACTTAATCATAATAATCCACTTAACATTTTATTTACTAAAGTAGCCCCTCCCTTATTAGACCAAATTAGATACCATCTCCCGACTATTGGATTACTCTACCACTCAAATTCGCCGACCCCGTCTTTTTAAATTGCTTGTGACGAAATCCGCTCCCTCGTCATGAAATCGAAATCAAAATCTGCTTGTGGATTTGATGATATACCTTATTGTGTTCTAAAAACCGAGCCAGTCATTAACACTTTGCGAGAACTTTCCCTAATCATATTCGACACGAGTATCATTCCTTCGTCATAGAGAAAGGCAATTGTATGCCCAATTCTGAAGGACCCTGCTACAGATACAAGAGTACCTATGAACTATAGAGGCATAAGTCTACTGTCATGCGTTAGTAAACTTTATAGTTTCTGAATAAAAGAATCGTCAGTTATCTCGAAGAAAACGAAATACTAGCAGACAAACAGAATGGATTCCGGACTAGCAGATCATGTGAAGATCACTTATTTACGCTCAATAGTATCGTTCGAAACAATAACGCAGTTTTCGGAGCTTTCATAGACTTGAAAAAGTGCTTTGACTTTATACTCAAAGTGTTATTAAACGGGATCGACGGAAAAGTGTATAACGCTAATAAAAGCTTATATCAAAGTTCTGAATCGTGTAACCGTATAAATGGGAACGTATTCCCATGGTTTTTCTGTAAAACTGGTGTGAAACAAGGTGATTGTCTATATCCTACACTTTTCGCGGTGTTCGTTAACCATCTGGTGAAGGAAATCAATGATCTGAATCTCGGATTGTATATACATAGTAAGAAACTGTCGATTCTTTTATACGCGGATGACATTGCATTGGTTGCTTAATCTAAAGAAGACCTACAACGCATGCTTGATACTTCACAGATGGTGTAAGCGATGGTGTTGATAAACACAAGCAGAAAATGCAGAAGTATAAGCGAAAAGTGGCGGTAGGGAGTTGGGCAGCATTAACTCATTATCATGACAATAAAGATTTTGGATTTACTTCTTTCGAAAAACTATTTTCCTCTTGTGTTATGCCTATTTTAGATTATGCGTCGAGTGTTTGGGGATACAAAAACTTTCAATCAATAGACAATGATCAGAATCGAGCTACTTTCTGGGTGTCCACCGCTTTACACCTATACTTGCTTTACATTGGCTTCAGAGTAAATATCGACGATGGACGAATATGATACGTTACTGGAACAGACTCCTACAATTTGACGACGATAGAATCACGAAACTTGCATTCGAAGTGGACTACAACCGTTGCTTGAACAACTGGTGCTCTGAACTTGAAGAAGTTCATCATAAAATCGGTTTGGAACACCTTTTCGAATCAAAATCCATCATAGATCTACAAACAGCTAAAGAAAACTTTCGACGCTTATATTCGGAAACATGGAATTTCTCCCTAGAACATTTATCAAAGCTACGTACCTATAGAACTTTCAAAACTGAATAATTTGAAACAGAGGAATACGTGAAACTTAATCTATGCAAAGCAGAGCAGTCTCATTTAGCTCAGTTCAGATGTGGTATACCCCCGATACGTGTTGAAACTGGACGTTACTCCGGAGAAAAAGTAGAGGAACGAGTATGTCAGTTCTGTGAGTCAAACACAACGGAAGATGAAAAACATTTTCTTATAAACTGTTCTCACTACAATGATATACTGATTAATGTCTACGAGGAATGACGACTTCAATACATTGAGTGTTGACGATAAACTCAAATATTTACTGAAAAACTGTTCTAGGAAAACTGCGAAATTTATCACTAGAGCCATAGCTAAGAGACGAACTACTTTATATTCATAAATTGAATTTTTTATAGACACATGAACTTAAATACTTGTATGTTGAAATTATTGAGACTTAATTAACTTTATTCTAAATTTAAGAATTACCTTTGAAACACGAACATTTAAATTTATTTGAAACTATTATAATATATTTTTTATATCGGAATATTATTATATGTCTTATACAGGATTTAAATTTTTAAGGATTTTTAACTTCAAATGATTTTAATTTTCATTTCCATGAAAAGTAATCTATAGTCGGTTAAGATAATTTTTCTCATAATATTTACTACAACATTTTCACATTGAGTTGAACATAAAATATGGTGTTCATGACAAGCTTATTTATTTGCAATTATATCTAAAAGGTGACTTATAGGTCCATTGGGCCAGGTGTTATGTATTTTTTTGAATAAGTATGATTTGTAAATATATGCAATGTTTATTACACATGTCACTAATAATAAACAATTTACTTACTTACTTACAAGAGGCCCTCAAGAGCCTGTATCGCTCACGTGGATTTAACTTTTCAACTTGAGCAGGACTAAAAATTTAAGTGTTAAGGTCAATTTGGCTGATTTTTCTATAGGTTTCTACGTTAAACAAAGTTCAGCTATGGCAGTCATCTTGGTTGACACTCCAGGTCAATGGAAACATTTCTAAAAGAGAACCATCTAAGGACCATTACTGCTAAGTTTTGTTCCAACTGGCTAAGTGATTTCAGACAAGAAGATTTTTAAATGAATTTTCCTATAGGGTCCAAAATTTAACTAAGTTCGGCCGTGGCAGCCATCTTAGTTGACAATCCGGGTGATCGGACACAATTATGAAAGAGGACCATCTACGGACCAATGCTGCTAAGTTCAGCTGTTGCGGCCATCTTGGTTCACAGTCCACGACATGTCTGAAAGAGGATCTCCTACGGACTATTGCTACCAAGTCTGGTTCTGTTATGATATTGTATTATTATATATATTTTGATATGGTATTGTAATTATTATATTATTTATCTTGGCCTAATTTGTTTTGTGTGGTCTTATAACATGTATAATATGCTTACATAATACTTATAGTTGTTTATAACTGCGCAGTTAAGAAATCACTGGAACAATAACAGATACTGATGGAATGACTAGAACTTTCTATTTGACTTATGTAATAATTCTGGTGTAATTCAAACTTCTACCGTATTCTTGAAGGATTCTATGGATTTCCGTGGTGGTTATATATACGGACGAAGGTTGGACTTTCAGAACATAACATATTGGACCAGACATTAACATTCTTGTGTTCTTGTGTTCTCAGCTGTTGGATTGACACACTTTTATTTACGTTACATCATACTAGATTGTGATCGATTGGATATAATATTCCGTTTGGATTCCCGCAACAGTGATGAGAAGAATTCCGGATAAAGAAAAGACATTTTAGTTTGTGTAATATTTTTTGTAAACTTGTATATAATAAATCTTGTTAAATTTTATTATTGAGTTGTGTCTTTTGTTGGCTACAATTTAAAAAGGTGGTTTCGGCCGTTTAGGTTCCAATATGTTAGGTGGTTTCAGTCAAGAAGATTTTTCAATGAATTTTCCCATAGGGTCTTATGTTAAACTAAGTTCGGCTGTGGCGGCCATCTTGGTTCACAGTCCACGAAATCGGACATATTTCTGAAAGAGGGCCTCCTAAGGACCATTGCTGTCACGTCTGGTTCCAATATGTCAAGTGGTTTCAGACAAGAAGATTTTTCAATTAATTTTCCCATAGGGCCATATGTTAAACTAAGTTCGGCTTTGGTGGCCATCTTGGTTCACAGTCCACGAAATCGGACATATTTCTGAAAGAGGGCCTCCTAAGGACCATTGCTGTCACGTCTGGTTCCAATATGTCAAGTGGTTTCAGACAAGAAGATTTTTCAATTAATCTTCCCATAGGGCTATATGTTAAACTAAGTTCGGCTTTGGCGGCCACCTTAGAAGATTTTTGAAATTCATCCCCCCTTTTCCTATTTTTAGTAACAGAAACCATGTCAATTGGAAGTCGGGGATGCCGGACATAATTTTGGAAGGGGCCAAGGACTATTCCACCCAATTTGTCCCAATTTGGCCCAGTGGTTTCAGGCGAAAAGATCTTTAAAGGAAGATTACGCCGGATGCCGTATTTAAAGGGCCAAAACTCCTATAAGGGGTCAACAATGATTTGGTCATGTTGACTTATTTGTAGATCTTACTTTGTTGAACATTTTTGCTGTTTACAGTTTGTCTTTATCTATAATAATATTCATGATAATAACCTAAAACTGCAAAATTTTCTTAAAATTAACAATTCAGGGACAATAACCCAAGAAAGGGTTGACCGATTCGTCAGAAAATTTCATGGCAGGTAGATCTCGACCTGGTGAACATTTTTAACCCATATCAGTTTTGCTTTAAATGCTTTAGTTTTTGAGATATAAGACAAAAACAGTTTACCCCTATGTTCTATTTTTAGCAATGGCGGCCATGTTTGATTATGGATCAAAACCTCTGATATAATTTATAAACTAGATACCCTTAGGAACATTCACTGAAAGTTTTGAAGTATTTGGCCCAGTAGTTTCTGAGGAGAAGATCCTTGAAATAGTTTACGACGACAGACGATAGACGACGACAGACGACGGACGACGACGGACGACGACGGACGCCAAGTGATGGCATAAGCACACATGGCCCTTTTTGCCAGGTTAGCTAAAAAAGTCAAATATTTAACTATTTTTTCTACGAGCAAGGTACCTTAGATGACTCAAAATTCCCCACTCCCTGACCTACCTGACGTAACCTACAACGGACTCTCAAACCTAACTATAACCGAAACTGAAGTAGAAGATATTCCGAAACTATTAGACACATTAAAAGCTACTTGACCTGACCCTGACAAAATAAGACTCCGTCTACTTAAATAAGCATCGAGCATTCTGAAGAAACCTTTATGTAAACTTTTTATTTTATTCTTCGTTCTGATGACTCATTGGAAACTATCTAATGTAACTCATAAGGACTAACATTCCAATTATAGACCTACCTCCCTAGTAAACGTTATAGGAAAGGTGTATTTATAAACATATTTATAATTTTTTACTTGTAATAGTATTATTACCGTAAACAAATCTGGGTTTACCCCTGGAGACTCTGCCATAAATCAATTATTATATATTTCTAATGATGTTGTGAAAGCTTTAGACGGGGGGAAAGAAAAGCATTTGATAGAGTTTGGCACAAAGGTCTATTATGGAAGTTAGAATCTATCGCAATAGGGGGTCCTCTGTTATTATGGATAGAAGACAACGGGGTGTAATTGAAAAATTCTTCTTCGAAGTTTCGAAACATTAAGGCAGGTGTTCCCCAGGGGTCAATTCTAATCTCTGGTTTTTTAATTTGTATATTAACGATATAGTCAAGGACATATATTCATCCATTAAGCTGTTTGCTGACGACAAAAGTGTATATCTGATAGTTAACGATCCGCAATCTTCCCCAGTTGCACTTAATAATAACATTGAGCAAATATATACATCGTCTACTAAGTGGTTAGTAAAATTTAACGCACAAAAACAGAGACTATGACTATAACAAAAAAGTTTAATAAACCGAATAATTTATGAACAATACTCAAATAAAAAGTGCAACTGAACACAAACATTTAGGTTTAATGCTACCATATGATGGAAACTGGCACAGTCATATCGATTTAATAACCAAAAAGCTTCCAACAGAGTAAATATACTTAGAAAATTAAAACTCATTCTCGATAGGAAAACTTTGGAAACAAAATTATTTATATTTATCAGACCAATTTAAGATTATGCAGATGTCATATAGGACAATCCTACTATGGTATTGGTAAGTAAACTTGAATCCGTGGAAACGGAGGCTGCTAGAATCGTCAATGGGGGAACTAGACTAGTCTCCCTCACTCGATTATACCGCGGATGGGACAGACGAGAGACAAACATTCTTATATATGTCTATAAAATGACAACTGGTTGAATCTCCAGACTGCCCCTGTCAGCGCGATACTTCTGAAACTACAACACATTACATACTCCACTGCTCACGTTTTACCGAACTTGGAACTCGATACATTCCTGTAATGACCTGTAAAGAATACTTACACCATATACTTTGTTTACTAGTAATCACGACTGAAACTTTATAACTTTAACAGTTTTAATTATGCTTTTCGATTTATTGTATGGGGTATCCTACAGTATATTCATTTGTTATAATTTTAGCAAGCAGTCAGAAGTAAAAAGAAAGATGTTGATGATACATAGAAAAATATTGTTAATGTTACCTGTATTTGCTACCTTTACTGGTACGTACTTGTGTACTGTTAAAGTCAGTTTAATGTTAACTCATGTTTTACTTTTTTCATATATTGTAATGCAAATCTTAAATAACATGCATGGAAATTAAAATATTATAACAGTTCATCAAGTTGCTTTTTTGAGAAGTATCCACATATACGCTTGTAATGCAATTTTTATTTTGGAAAAAGAGAATTTCACAACCTATATTCTACCGTAATATTTTTTTTAACATATGATGGGATTCGCTATGTGTTATGTAGTGATCATCATCAGCTACCACAAGACCAACACTAAGTGTTTCCTCCATCTTCCAAAATGTTTGCATGTCCTGGTATTTTTAGCACGGGTGTTTAAATAGTTTCACTTATGTTCAAATATTGTTGTTTCACATTTTTTCTTCAATTGTAAGATTAATACAAAATCGAGAGAACCCTTTTTAAATAGTTATATAGGAAATTATCCTAATTTCACTTCACATAATTATATAGAAAAATTGAAAACTATTTTGAATCCATCAACACCTGATGAAATTAAGACAGTAGCGTCTTTTATACAACAGTCATTAGAACTGAGGAAATGAGACACTTAAACTGTATTAATATACATATTTTTCCTTTTTGTGTTATATATGTATATCTGTCTGTATATTTGTATGATATGTCTGTATTGCTATGGACCAAATGGTCTTTTTGTTTGCAATAAAGTTGAATTGAATTGAATTAAAAGGGGAGCGACGCTTTAAACTACATATGCAAACTGCATGTTTATGTATAAAAGGAAAATGATAACATTGGTGAAAAATCAAGTACACCTTTCTATGTTATAAATGTTATTTAGATGGGTAATATTTGTATGTAACCCTAAAAGAGCTTAAAATATCAGTTAATTTCAATATTTTCATTTTCGATATCCCCTACATGTCTCTAAGACTAGATTTATGATTAATTTTCTCCTATTTGTTAAAATTCTCCTTTTTCCTTGTTTTTTGTTTGCTTTTTATAAAGAACGGTTGGTGGTCTATGTGGAATTGGCGATATATATATATATATATCTGATATCTCTCTCTCTATTAGACAAATTTTAGAAAATGGTGTAACTTAACGGCATTAGTGTTGAACAATATAGAGAGAGAATCGGTAAATTTTATTATTTAAAGCACGGATTGTACCGAAACACAAGCGTTTGCTCATGATGGAGGTCATTTGTGTTAACTTGCTTTTACAAAACGGGATAGAATTCCTGCCTTTTTTAATACTTATTTGGCTCTTGAACGTTCGATTAAGTGCCAAAGACAGTGCTGGAAATTGCGAAACTGTTAGAAAATCACACCTGTGTCAAATTATTTCTTCGCTCGCATATATCCTAGTAGTGATCTCCATATTGCTTATTATATCAGGTATTGAAACAAATCCTGGCCCAATGACTAGTGACATGTCGGCAATCTTTGATTTTAACTCATCTGTTGACGGTAACACGAGTGAAATGTCAGTTTCTAGCCTGATTATTAGAAACGGTATCAGTTTTATTCATTCAAATGTTCAAAGCATCATACCTAAAATTGATATGATAACAGACGAATACTTATGCCATGACATCTTGTCTTTTACTGAAAGCTGGTTGTACGAAGGTGTAGATAAGACCGTAAACGATCTCAAAATTCCTAATTTCGAATTCCCCCCTTTCCGCTTGGATCGTCTAAATAAGAAAGGTAGTGGTGTTATAGTCTATATTAGGGAAAACGTCCATTGTTTCTCAGATCCGACTTATCTATAGGTGATATTGAGTGTATTTGGCTCGAAATAAAACTTGGTCATAAAAAATACTTATATGGAACGTTCTACAGTCCTCCCAATAGTGGTCACCGCACTTGGGATAATTTGGAGTTTTCCATTGATCGAGCGCTTGGCAGTAAATGTGACGTAATTATTACGAGAGATTTTAACATAAACCAACTTAATGTTAATAATAATCTTAAAGACCCAATTCATCTTACACCAACTTATTCATGAACCAACTTATATTACCGAGCATAGTGCTTCATTACTTGACTTAATTTTAGTATCAAATAACGACAGTTTGACACTCTCTGAAGTTGGTCCTCTTTTATTGGATCAGATGAGGTATCATCTGCCAGTTATCGGTGCATTTGACCATTCAAATCTCCCTTCTCCAGTTTTCGAGAGAAAGATTTATCTTTATAATAGGGGAAATTATGATTTTTATAGACACAAGCTTTCTGAAATTGATTGGAATGATCTTTTAAAGAGCAATAATGTTGATAATATTACAGAAGACATTACAAAAAATATAATTTCCATTGCAGTCCAAACTATACCAAATAGAATTATTACTGTAAGGGGGAAAGATCCACCTTGGATAACTACGGAAATAAAAAAGTTCATTCGACGGAAAAATCGGGCTCACAAACGCGCAAAGAAAACTGACAGCGCAAGCCACTGGGAACATTATCGCAAAATTCGAAATAAATGCAATTTGATGACAAAAACCGGAAAATCTGAATACTTTTCTATTCTTAAAAAAGTGATAAAATAAATACTGAGAAAACAGGTACTTGAGATTGGTGGAAGTTAATTAAGTCCCTATTAGGGGGCTCAAACTGTAATCGTTCTATTCTGTCGTTGCTTGTTAACAACATTCTGTTCAATAATGACATAGATAAATGCGAAATTTTTAATGATTATTTTTGCGATCAATCTAGCCTAGACGATTCCTCTGCTACTTAACCAAAAAACGACCCATGTATCGTATGAAAATATTGATCTAATAATTATATCTGAAACTGAGGTAGAGGACATACTTAAAACTTTAGATACGTCGAAAGGTATTGGACCTGATCTGCTGAACCCAAGATTGCTAAAAGAAGCGAGCCCTATTATTAAATCCCCTTTATGTAAACTTTTTAACATGTTCCTTTTGACTGGCTTTCCAAATCAATGGAAACAGGCAAATGTAACCCCGGTCTTTAAGAAGGATAGTCCCTCGTGTTTTAAAAACTTATCGACCTTTTTCATTAATTAGTGTTTTGGGAAAGGTCATGGAAAGGTGTGTTTATAAGTATCTCTACAACTATTTACGTCAACATGATGTAATCACTAATCACCAATCTGGATTTACTCCATGGGATTCTGCTGTAAATCAGCTTTTAAATATAACGAATGAGTTTGGTAAGGCATTGGATAACGGTTAGGAGATAAGAGTTATTTTTTTGCGATATCAGTAAGGCCTTTGACAGGGTCTGGCATAAGGGTTTACTGATAAAACTAGAATATGTTGGAATTAAAGGGTATGTTAAATTGGATAAAGAATTACTTAAATCATAGAAAACAAAGAGTGGTTATAAATAGTTCTTATACCAAATGGCAAAATATAAACGCTGGGGTCCCACAGGGATCGATCCTAGGTTCTCTATAATTTATTATATTGATCAATGATATTGTAACTGATATTAAGTCTACAATAAAGCTTTTTGCTGACGATACTACCTTGTACATAATTGTTGATGACCCAAAAGCTACCTCTGAAACTCTCAACGATGACCTTGAAAAAATCCATAACTGGTCGAACCAGTGATTAATCACTTTTAATCCAACAAAAACAGAGAGTCTTACTGTTTCAAGGAAAGCAAATAAACATGTCCACCCCCTCTATTTATTGGTGGTTCAGTTATCAGCAAAGTTAATGATCACAAGCATCTTGGTCTACTCTTATCTGACGATGGAATTTGGTTAAAATATATAAATCTGATCTGTAAAAAAAGCGTTCGTAAGACTTAATATTTTACGAAAGTTTTAATTTATTTTAGATAGAAGGACATTAGAAAATATATATCTAACTTATATTTGGCCAATTGCTGAGTACTCTGAAGTAGTTTGGGATAACCGTATACAGTTACATATTCATAAACTAGAAAGTGTACAAATAGAGGCGGCTAGGATCGTCACTGGTGGGACAAGGCTTTGCTCAATAAATAAGTTGTACATTGAACATTGTACATACCAGAACGCGACTGGGTCAAATATTACACGCTAGATTAAGAATGCAATGCAGCTCTTTGAATTTTGACTTATATCAACAAAATATTGTAGTATCTCCAAACTGTGTATGTGGGGCACCTGAAACTGCAAAACATTTTTCATTACATTGTCCAAGAGTACCTCTGACTATCAGTTACCTGTTATATGGGTCTAATGATATTACAACAGATCAAAACATTCTTATATTTACATCCGTACAATGATTTATTGTGTCTAGTAAGCGCTTTTCCACACAAAACCAACAACCATAAAAATTTAACGGGATATATTAATAAAAAAAAGAGGAAATTTTATATTTTTTATTAAGACAGCTCAACCCCTATTCCTTTTCCTTCACAAGCATTATAATAATATATCTTATTGATCTAGCAAACTTAAATTTTATCTACCTTTTGAAAATTATATCACTATATAATCTTAATAAGATAGGGGTTTATATAAGTTTTATACTTGTTTCCCAATCCCATTAATTAATTGTATGTTATTGTATTAATATGTGTGTAATTGTATTGAGTTAAATGTTTTGATTAATAAAATATGTTTAAACTAAATTGCACTTTAACAAAAAGACGACAATCATATGTGAAGACATATTTCCTCATATTTAATTTTTTGGTTTTAATTTAATAACAGTATACATAAACACTTACAGGTTCATACTGCCAAAATGCTGTCATGTATCCAAGAACAACTGCATATGTAAACCTACAGCAACAGTTGACATTAATGTGTAAAACATCTGTGCAAAACAACTGGAGGAGTACGTCTTTTTACGATGAAACCAAAAGCAATGGAGTTCCGAGTGTTGTGCTGTTTTTCGAAGAAGTTGGTCGATGCAACATCAATCTCAATGAAAATACAACATATACAGCATCGTGTGATGTTGCAGTTGGAGAATTTAACCTGACAATACTAAAAGCTGGTCTGGAATATCACAATAAATTTATAAAGTGTCGTGCTCAATATGGAGACGGATCATCGTCGGATTACTTTACTTATGCATATTCAACAATATATGTGAGAGGTAATTTATCTTTTAAATTGTATTTGAAATCATAAATGATGCTTCTGCCAGTTATGAGTAAGGAAGTCAATACACGATTACTCGTAAAAAAGTTAAATTACGATGTAATCCTTCAGCTTAACGGAAAGTATTATGACAGTGGTGCTTATGTCTTGGTTCTTTGATTTTAGAAATAAAATTCCTACAGGTCACACGCGTGAAATTACAATTTTTGAAATTCAACCTATCTATGCAGAATGTATGACAATAACTTACAGACCCTAAATACATAAGTAGTCTTTATTGACGCAAGCCCGTTAACCTTTTATTGTTTGTAATGGTACAAGATTATTATTAAGCTGTAATTTGGCGGAAATAAAGATAAAAAACATTAATGTAAGGTTTCAGTTTCCGCATAGAAACCATCAATAACCTTTGATATCTCAACAAAATTTGATGAATATTTTGTCAATAAGTATTCTATGACAACAGTTGTTTTATGAATAAAATTTGCTTATTTCATTTTATTAGGACTCATTATTTGTTTTCAAGGAGTACGAATGTGATTTTATATATTTACTCAATACGACAATACATTTATTTACAACTTCAGTTCCTGTTACTGATGTTGAGGTATCTAACACAACCATAACAACTGATATAACAAAAGACGTCTCTGTATTATGTTCAGTCATAAGTAGACCTATTGCGTCAATCACCTGGATAAAGGTAAACTCCGAAAAAGATCGGGAAGATATATCATCGTCATCATCGATTACCAACACCGCCAACAGTACTTCCGGTTTGAAGGTCACCAGTAAACTGACCTTCCGATTTAGCCCAATAGACAATGGTGGATATATATATTGCACTGCACTTAATAGTATATCGTATAGAAATGGTACAATCGTCAGTTTGGATATTAAATGTAAGAAGACATAAAGATACTTTATCAGTTTTTTTTTCTAATAAAACATGATCTGTAGATTGAAGTTTGCGTTGGAATATCATTTTGATGGTGTTTAAATAAAAATTAGCATAAAAATGAATTTGGTCGCAGTACAGAAAAAAAAATCGATTTATACGTTAGATTGGTAAAAGCTGTATTATTACTAATCTAATAATGTAAAAATATACTAATCGAAATGACAGTTAAATAACAGATCGTTACACATATTCATAATTTAGATATACACCGATCCGAAATTTTAATTAAAACTATATCATGATAAGAAGTAACTATTACATCTAAAGGGTAAATATAATGTTAATGATTTTTATGTGTAATATTCTTATTTGTAACAGACCCACCATCTGAGAATCTTAGAATTCAAAGTAATCCGCAAGGAGCCATTAACATTGGAGAAAAGTTCAATTTAACATGTTCCGTTTCTGGGGGCAATCCGTTAGCCATGCTTTCATGGAACTGTACTGGAAATAAACACGGAGATAAGTCTGCAAACACAACCTTCTTGAGTGTGGGGAGAACAGTAGACAAACTAGACAATGGTTTAACTTGTTCCTGTACTGCTAGCCATCCAGTCAACTCCTTTAAGTCTAAGGCTCATTTCACCATCACTGTATATTGTAAGTACAACATTTTGCTGTTGCCTAGCACGATAACTAATAGAATTTGTTTCTTATGTGTATTGGATTTATAAAGCAGTTTTAAAAAAAACTTCAATTTACTATAAGAGTAACGCCATAAATGTTTGAAAATGGACACATGCAGGTATGTGACTACGCGTAAATAAAATTATATTCCATTGATATTTGAAGGTAAACATTGATACATGTAGCATGTAGGTGTCATACATGTAATATGTACATATTTGTTAAGCGATCCATTGCAATATACGACTTATCAGTGTAATGGCTTTGGTTATATTTAGATCCACCAGACGAACCTTCTAAAATTAAACAAATACCTGAGGGACCTATACATACCGGGATGTCTGTGATATTAGTTTGTAGTGTATTCGGAGGAAATCCACTAGCGTCATTGAAATGGAACTGTACCAATAATGCAACAACAAACACATCGGAGAGTGCTACAGTTAGTGTTATTCAGATGCCTGTAACAAAGATTGACAATGGCGTTGTTTGTTCTTGCTCAGCATCACATATTATCCAGAGTTACAGCTACACCGTGTATCATACTTTAGACGTACTATGTAAGTGTTTTACTAGTGAATTTGTTAAAATGATGATAAGATAAAAACGTATAGAAATAGAGAAAATGTTGTGGTTGAATGACGTTTATTTAAGGAACATATTTATATTTGGGCGGTATTTTGTTCATTCTCCTCTTTGTTATTGAAATTAGCAGATACAAATTGATTTAATATAATAAATTGAATTTCCTACAGATTCTACGTCAGTTTTACATTGTAGCCTCACCATATCGATATAATTCAAGTTGAAGAACAGCAATAAAACACGCTTCTTTTGGTTTTTAATACGTGTTCTATTTAAATAGTAAGGTTCTAATGTATAATTACTATATATCCGTTTTTTATAATGTTTACATAATGCTTTTTTTATTCAAGATCCCCCAGAAGAAGCACCATCTGTCTCACAAAATATAGCTGGTCCAATCGACACGGGATCTTCCGTTCAGTTAATATGTGTGGTCAGTGGAGGTAATCCTCTCGCCTCAGTCTCGTGGGATTGTATTGGAACAAATACAAATATGTTGTCGGGCACTATGTCGGTTTCCACCGTGGAATTTATTGTGAATATAACAAATAATGGACAAGTATGCAGCTGCACTGCTGTTCATCCTGTATTGACGTACAGACCTATAGTAAAGCTACATTTAGTTGTTTATTGCAAGTATTATACACTTTGGTTAGAATCATATGACGTATAAAACATTCTTAAAAGGAAATTATTGAAATGTTACCTGGCAAAAGATTATGATGAAATTTAAAGTATAAGTTTTATATAAATTAATAATTGAAATCCACAATTTATGCCAAATGGATTCTTTTAAAGTTTGTGGCAACATTTTTTAAATAGACAATTGTTTTAATATTTCTGCAATTTGAAAAGCTATATTAAGAGTTTTACTATATCAAGTTTATATATTTTCTAGTTGCCCCAAGTATTTCTGCATTATTGTATGTTCCTGAACTTCCCTGGTTTGAGGGAAATACAACACACATAGAATGTGACTCTGTACCTGGTAATCCAGAATCACAATATATATGGAGTAAAAATGGCGTGATACTGAATGAAACTGGATCCTGGTTGGCATTAGAGTCATTACCGAAGGAAGACAACAATGCAGAAGTGGAATGTCAAGTATATAATAATTATACTGTAAAACATGGGATAACCATCATATCAGATCCAGTGTATCTAAATGTAGAACGTGAGTATAGGCTCGTTATTTTTACATTTGTTAAACATTCTTATTTAATTGTGAAGTGACTTTTCGGTTGTTTTTGTACTTATGTTTGGATTGCTCTTAAGGATTTTTTTACAGAGAGTACGAAGAATTTATTTGCAACACAAAGCTGTTTTTAATTTCATTTATTTGATTTATTTATCCTTCAGAAACTCTTTAAGATTGACATGCCCATGTAAGTTTATCAATGTATTTCAGTAGGGTTACGTAATGCAACAAAATTTTTTAAAAAGTAGTATGTGTTTTAAAAAGCTTATGATAAAGTGTAAGTGAGCTGTCGAATTGGTTAAAGGTAAATAAACCAAACATAAAAACGAACAATAAAAGATTAAAAAGATCGCCAAAAGGTAAAAGATTAATTAAATGTTTAAGGTTTTGGCTCACAAAAGAGATGTTAACAGTTAAGAATATCACCAATTACTTGTATTAAAAACATAGAAAAAGTTTATCATTTTAAATCAAAGCATTGATTGAGTCATAAACTTTTCACTCAGTTTTATCTTGAAAGGTGCTTCGTGAAATAAATCAAGATAAGAAGTTGTATATCCCCATTTGCAAATATTTGGAATCTGTAGATATTAGGGACATAACTATTAAAAGGAAATTGAAATGGAATAAAACATATCATACTTTACAAATCAAATCAAATCTATATTACTAAATAAAGAGACTCGAATGCGTGTGTCGCTTCTTCTTCTTTCGAGTAAAATCGATGAATATGCCTTTATAACATAAAGGATCAACGCACTGTGTAATTTGTCATCACCGAGTTTGAAGATCTGTTTGGGGTATTTTGGGGGTAAAAACGAAAAATAATCAGTTCGGATATACAGTCATTCCCGCCGCCCGTGTCTGAAATTGCTTTCCGGTCTTCATTTGCGGCTGTCAATCATTTCAACGGGTACATGTAAAAGCAAATATATTTTGTGGTAAAGTTTCTTTGCACTTCCAATTTGCTTTCAGATAAACCATTCGTATGTTCGATCTGTGATTTGGGCCCGTCCTGTCCTATATGAGTTCTCATAAACCGATATTCCCTTTCGTTCCACTTGTTCTTCTCAACAACTACAACATGTACAACAACCTCTTTGTGCAAAAAAAGTGCAAACAGAAAAAAACATTTATACACTGTAGAGACGCGTAAAAAATCAGTGAATTTTACATTTTATTGGAACACAGGTCAGACAAACAATTCAGAAATCAAACGTATTGTCCGGAATATATTTATCTTACACACAAACAGCAATCATTAAACGGAAACCCACAAACTTAGTGATTGATAAAGTAAATGTATCAACAACACAAATTTAATACAGAACGGTAAAAAACAAGTATGGCCAAAATGCAATTATAGAATCAAACCCTGCAAGGAACTAGCCGTCAATCAAGGTGTGGTTTCAACTAAAATTCTTGTTAGGTGGAATGAATTTTTGTATTTCATTTTTTGGGATTACTTAGGAAACTAAAAACTAGCTTTGTGATACAAAGTGAGCTCTTCCATAACACAAGCATATGTTCTTGGCTGTATATTGATGAAAAAAACCTCCGTTCTGCGATGCCTTGGTTGCTTCAATGATGCAAGTAAAAATAACCACCAAAGTAGGAAGAACTAAACTATATATCATATAAACGAAGAAAATTAAAAGGATGTAGTAACATGTAGTTACATTACCTTACAATGTCCTGACTCATGGGGCGGGGTAAAACTAGTTTTGTATTTGAAGAACCCTCTCCTTAATTAAGGCCAATGTTAAAATGAATATACACACGAATACTATTCAAACTCATTCTATAGAGATCCAAATCACAAATCGGATATTTAAAACACATACACGTATTCAATACACCCCACCGTGAATGCTCGCAGTTAACCGAAAGCAAGTTCATCATTAAATGTTGGATGACCAATACCATCAATAAACAATAAAATGGATAGTAGGAAAGGTCAACAATGACATACCAATAAATCAAAGCAACCGAACTGACAGAACCTCTAAAAAGTGGTAGGGTAAAATCAGTTTTATGGGTACCCAAACTTCCACTTTATCTATCCTGACACTCGGGTGTATAAACACACTATAAAATCCAATACAGTATTATTACCACAAAAATGTTTTAGCCACTACATCTGCAGCAAGCTGAAACATGTATAAGAAAATAAAGCGGCATCACTCGCCGATTCATAGTTCATTAATTATAGACCAGACGCAGCGGGTTTTTCCTAGTATCCAACTAGCAAGTAATAGATTTTTATGTGCAGACAATGTTTGAATATAAAGTCTGCCTTTTATCGTGTCAATACACTTTATAAATTTTAATTAAACATAAAGTCAAGAAATACCACAAGGATATCCGAAGGAGGGGAAAATCGAAAACACTGAGAACCCCCGGAGAACAACGAAGACAAGACTAAAACAAACATGCACTACAATTAAAAACTAAAAACATATGAACAACATGGACCCCACCATAAAACTGGGAGTAGACTCAGGGTCTTCCGGAAGTGTGAGCAGTCTCTGCTTTATATCCGGTATGAGAAAGGGACAACATCAATGGAACAGGTCCATTTTCATATGGGAAACGGTTTTTTCATATCTGTCAACCAAGTTTGATGACGTCCATAAAACGTTAATCAGGATGATTCCAACTTAGGAGCAACATATCCCTGTCTGAGCAACTTTTCTGTCAGGAGCCCGGCTCTGTCCAGAAAGTCAATGTATATGTCACAATCTCTGGAATAACGTAGAGTTGTGAAATATATACTCCATACAATGTCACTATGAGTACTTTGATACATTTGGTATGTAAAAGAATTTTTTTTATAGATACACCTGAAATCAAAGTTGACACATCAACCGTCATGGCTGTAGAAGGAGATAATGTGTCGATTCCCTGCAATAGTGTAGGTAATCCATTACCGTTTGTCCAGTGGTTTTTAAAGGAGGAAAGCCTAACAGAAGTTCGTCTAAATTTTTCAATGTTACAACTATTTGATGTTCGTCGTAATTCGAATGGTGAAGAATATACATGCAGGGCTATTTCAACATCTATTAAATTTGGCAATCTATCATCTGAATCCTCAGTGAAAATAATAATTCAGTGTAGGTACCTATTGTTAATTTTAAATTTAATAATAGTAGCTATAGAGAATGAAGTATAGAAATATGCTTGAAAACAATACGGAGTGAAAAAACAACTATTTGTAACTGACTTGAAATGAAATCAATGGAAAACTACGTATACAGAGGTAATTTAAGAAAAAAATAACCGAATAGTTCTATATAGTTTACCTGTAGACTGATTGATTGATTGATGAGTGTTTAGAGTCGTGTTGGCGACATTGCAACCACATCATGGGGTGAACTTGTAAAAGAATTTATGAGGTAAAATTAAATTGGTATACATATTACTAAAATCAGAGTTCAGGTTACCTCTAGAGGTTGATATTTGGTATTTTGTAGATCGCCCGGAAATAACAAAGATGGAAATTCTAAACTCAGCAGTTTTTGAAAATCAGACTGTTATAATGCAATGTTTAGTAGACAGTAATCCGGTATCAAATGTTACCTGGCTTTTCATACCGAACCAGATGCAGCTTAAAAAAGACGTGTCTGTATCACACAGTAACTATACTATTCCTTTCGCCAGCTGTTTTCATACAGGAACATATAAGTGCTTTGCTACGAACTTTGTCAACAACAGAACAGTAACTACAACGAAACAAATACAATTATTTGTTAACTGTAAGTCCATCTTTTTATAGTACTAAATCAACAAAGAAATTAATAAAAATAATTTGAAAATAATTAACACTATTCAATGATGATTTGTGTCTTAAAACAGAATATGATTAAAAAATTGTACGGCATTATTCCTAATAATATTTTATATACCATGTATCATATATTTTGTATCTATCTGATGAAAATTTGAATGATATCCAACTGTTATTGATCATTGAGAATATTTTTCAAGGTGGCCCACGAATTGATGTCAGACAATCTTCTCTACCCAAAGAAGTTGTTGCTGAAGTGAACAGTAGTGTACATTTAAATGTATCCATAGTTGGTTACCCAGAACCAACTATAAAATGGATATTCAGGACACCACTAAATGTAACAACAGTAACGAGAGGAATAGTTCATACATCTAACCTCTATATACCACGTGTTACTGACATATATTTTGGAAGATATATTGTCCAGGCAGTTAATGATATAGGCACCTTATCACTTAATGTAACTATAGTTAAAAAAGGTAATTGTAGAGTGTTAACAAGTTAGCAACTCACTTTATTTCAAACAATTGTCGTTTCCAGTATTCAAATTTAAAGTTTTAGATTTTTTTGATATTTTACTGAGGTAACATTGAAGGTGTAATTTTGTTTATTATCCGAACATTATTTTTCTTGGCACGTATATTTGGTGTGTATTGTGATTTGTGACTGCAACAGGCCGCTGTCGTATGAGATGCCGTGTTGGAACATCGAAGTCTAGTGGGAACTATACTAATTATTTTTTTAGCAGTGTTTATATCGGCAAAAAAATACCAAAACTCGAAGTCCAAGGAAAAGACAAAGTCATGATAATGGAACACAACAAACAAAAGCCACAATAATACATGTATAACCAAAAGAATAAAAAACGTATAATAAACTAAACAAAATTAGAGCAAGACAACAAAGAAACTAAAACACTAGCAATGTGAACTCTAAATATGAGTACAGTAGTAAGGAGTTTAGAAAGGGATTTATTAGTGCATTTAATGAAAGGATACTAATTAGACTAACAGTAAAAAGTACGTGAAAACAAAATTATTTTTCATTTCTGTCTTATACATATATCACCTTACTCGTACTGATACTGGCTATTCTGCGATATTCAATTTTCACTAGTTTTGAAACCTATGAACCAAAACGAATTGTTTGTTTGTTCTGGTATTTAAACCTTATATTTTAAATGTTACAAATTTTACAGAAGTCTCTGCGTTAAATTCCGGTGAAACATCTATCTACAGACTATTATATATTATTGCTGGTTGTGTCGTGGCTGGAGTGTGTGTCATCATCATAACAGTGGTTACTGTTTGTCATTGTAAGTTAATAGTATTAAAGATTCCTATACTGAGATGTGTCTTCGGCTTTTACGCTAACATAAAAGAAAATGCTTCTACGCCCAGATAGTCTCTTTACTCTCCTATATATAGTTATAGATTTAATGAATTTGAAACTTTTACAGGGTGAATTTATAATAAAAATCATTACTTCAAAATTTAACATATTATCCAACAGAAGTAATATATTCATCCAATTAGATCATGCAAACGCTTGATTGAACACAGAGTAACTTACACCATGGAGTGTCTTACAAAGCAATCCTCTGTCATTATTTGCCGACAAGTCGATTTCCAGAAGATAGGCAGCTATGAACTATCCGGAAGTATTTTGGTAATTAAACAGTATAACTCAGTTGGATTTTACATATGTTTTACTTTATTATCTGCTTCGGTATTTTGACGAACACAGAGTATTACCGTTTCACTTTGAATTCAAATTTCCACGAAATAGGATAGTTATTTTAAGAAGAATATGCGCAGTCAGTACCAGAACAGTTTGAAAACTTAATTATTAGATTTTTATAATTGTTTTTAAAGAGAATTTTCTTCTATAACTCGATTGCAAAAAGTCCTCGGATAATTATTATTATTCCTAATCTTTATCTACTAAAGGCAACGTAAAAACGTATAGAAAGAGTTAAGCGCGTTTAAGATGGCATATCGTTCATTTGTATTCACCATGATCATAATAAAAATTACTGGAATATCTGATGTTTGACAAAAAAAATTGTATAATACATATAGTACAATGTACTTACAATATATTTGTACAATCTTCTCAACTTGTTACAGGTACAGGACGCAAGGATTCCTTAAGATCTAGGTATTATTGTTGATATATGTACATGATCTTATCTCGTTGTTTCCCACATTTAATGTTTACAGACCATTATTTATCATTACTGCTGGGTTACAATTGAGCGAGAATGTTTATCCGTTCTCCGATATTTTATCCAATTTTTTAGTATGTTAACAGTGCGGAATGTAATTGGATTTGATTTTGTTTATTGGTGTTTTACAACACTTTCAGTGAAATTGTGTATATCATGGCTGTCCGTTTTATTGCTGATAGAAGTCGGAGTAATCAGAGAACACTACCAAAGAAACTGACAATTCTTGTCAATTAAGATCGAAATCGAACTCACCTCGGCACAAGCTGGATTCGAATTCGTACTGGAAATCCATTGTAAATACATGTACTGCTAATTAAAGATAATTCCAGTCAAATTAGTAAAAAGTAATGTAACCAGAAGAAGCAACAACCACTTAAATACAAGGGTCTTGGAATTGGAAAGCCATACACAGAACGTGTTAAAACTCATATAGGAGATATACGCGAAATAGAGATAAAAATAATTTTCTCCATTTTGATGATGGCGACATAAACTGCATAGTAAAACCATTTAAAAGTATGGCTCTATAAATTAATATCTTATTTACTAATGGAAATTTGTCATGACACAGATTTTGGCTTCCATTTTAGTGTTGAGATTGATTGGATACCATGCTACTGGTATTATTAATACCATTCATAAAGAGATGTGCATCTACTATTAAAATCTGAAACACTCGAATCATCCTTAATATATTAAGTTGTGTTTTCCTTTCCTAAATCAATTTTGTTTTATCACATAGAAATATGAAAGGTAAAGTACTGTTTATTTGTAGTTTAACGCGGGCATATACAGCAGCTAAACGGGGTCGTTCCATTGTGTCCAATCTATATGATACAACCAATGGACAATATGATTCTGTTCATTCTCAAGAAAAAGGTTCGTTTCGTTACATTACAGCTTTGATTTTAAACGAAACGAAATATAGGTATTAGATAATATAAATGTGATGCACTGAATATATACATTTTGATAATAGAAGTCTCATTAGTTAAAACTCAGAAAAAACAAAACAAACCCACTCTGTAGTTGAATAGAATATATTCTTAATTCGGTAGATTGTATCAAGTCTACATTGTATAAGATGCAGAAATTTGTCAATAATAGATTCATAATTGTACTGAATGCCTTATGTTTAAATATTGTTTAAATAATTGGATCTCAATCATCCTTTATTCTTCGAATTTTTCAATATTAATTTCATATGATATTGTTTTTCATTTCAGTTGAAAGCAAAATACAGAGGTAATTGTTTGTGACGATTCCAAACTTTAAATTGTAGCTACTGGGGTTATTAACTGAAATATTACAGTGTGCATATAATATAAACACGAAAGTAGATATTGGGTTTCGAAAGTGTTTATGAAATATATGTAATTGTAAATAACACGTTCATTGAATATTTAATTAATGTATATCTCTATATAATCTCTATGTGATAAACTATAACTCTTGAGCAACCCTGCAATTTCAATTTCAATGTTAATACTATCTGTTTGTGAAAAATTCCTGTTAAATTCATTATTTGGAAACTGTCAACATCTTTCAGGTATTTTGGGGAAATTACAATTTTTCCTTTTTAGAAATTCAAAGAATGTTGAAATAATCATGTTTTCACATTAAATTTAAAGACACATTTGACATATTAATACAACTTTTACAGAATCTTTAAAAGAATGCATGGTTATATTACAGAAAGAACAAAAGATATGGCTTCTGGAATAAACTTTGATATTCCTTGCAAACAATATACTTCTCTGTACTAATCGTCATCAGGTCTGATAGTGACCTAAAGTATGGAAATCCGATAAAAACCACCACAGGATTGTGGGCAATGCACTTATAGTGCCTTAACTCCGTACAGTGAATGAAACCATAATTTTAAAATTTATAAATGCAAATTTATAAAGACATTAAATTTTTTTCCAATCGCATATATTTAAATATGAATGCTCGAAATAGGAAATGTAACAAAATTGAATTACTTGTCTCAAGTTCAAGATTGACAGCTGATATAACAGAAATTTGATGTAAAAGCATAGAAAGCATTATTCAAATAGAGGTATATATAATGTTGACTTTAAATAATAAACTGGACGTTAGACATACTATATTCATTTTTTGATGTTTTTGCATTTCTTATTTTTCATTTGAAGTGATGACGGATACTTAGAACCCACAAGAAAATTAACAAATACAGATAGCGTTTCGGATATAGATGGAGGTTATGAATTGATACAAGGCAAACCTAACTGTATGTTTAAATTCAGAATAATTTTATAACTTATAAATGCAAAGAATTTCATATTTAATACAATAATTTTTGGGTAAAAGAGTCCAAAAGAAACAAAAGACGATTCGAAGGAAACTAACGTAGCAATAAAAGGTACACGTAAACAAAGCTAGAATCTCTGGCGTAAAAGACATGCATACATGTATAGGAAACTAAATAGGATCAAAACAAATCATCAAAACTACTAAAGCACTTGCAATGTGAAATCCAACAAAATCAAGAGTGAAATAATGTACGCCCGAACCATTTCCCGCTCCGTTTACGGATGTAACGTGACTAATCCGCAAATGTTAATGACGTAGCATGGTTCCAGCAAGAGACTGCATTCATAGTAAAACTGTTCAAGTTCTAGTAAATACCTTATAAAATGATATTCGAGAACACAGTTACATAAGGTGCTAATTAGGTATGGGCATGCCATAGATAAATCACATTGCAAGCCTTGAGGGCAAACATATGATGTATTATTATAAATTGTATGATACAAATGTTGATGCACAATATGTGACCTTCGGGTGCTGTTTAATTCCCAGAAACCCAGGAAATGTCAGGAAATATAAATAGATTTATGTATTAGACAGTAAGGTCTTGGTTGGCTGTCTTCTTAACGTCCAGTGGCAAATATTTCAGGCTTCTTCAGGACAAGAACAAGTTAAACAATTGAACAAACATTATTCAAATAGGGGTTGGGCTGAACACAGAGGGTAACATATTTTGACTGACACTGTAAAAGAGTGAATAGATGGGTAGGGTCTGATAATTTAGCCTTCTATAGCGGCATTAACCTACTCTATTTCCAAATCTACAGAATAGGTTTCTAGCATGCAGGGAGTTTGGCATTCTCCAATCACGTTACCCATTATGGTCCGCGGTATGACCTGACAAAATGAAGTAGGGTATTCTAAAATCTACACATACAAAACTCTTTACACATTCGTTTTATAAGGTATTACCTCAAAAATGAATTAGAAATTAGTTTCGACCATTTCTGCATTGACGATTTAGACAAAAAAGAAAGATTCTTGCTTGTCTCTTGGGATGTTATTCATTCAACGTAGAAGACTACAAGACGTTACTACATTTTTCGATTCATTGTTATGTTTGGACCAGCGGGAATTGTATTGTTATGGAATAACCTACTTCCTTTTGTCATTTATTAATTTTAAGCGATATACGGTATGAGATCCATTACGTAATATTTATGGTTCTTATATATATATTTTTGTTCTAGTTTCCAAAATCAAGAACAAGAAAACGTAAGTAAACACAATTAACAAAAATATATTTGAGACCAAACCAGACAACGCATCCATTAGACAGACAAACACGGAAAGACAAACGAACAACCCCAAGCACAACAAATAAATACTGAAAACTAAAAACCAATGAACAATTTTCAAATACAAAAAACACATAATCTGGTTGATATGTGTTGTATTGTTATATGTTTTTGCTACTCACACCACAATGGGTGAAGTAAAAGAAATACCAAAGGGATACTCGAAGGAGGGGAAAATCTAAAAAAAAATGACAAACTCTGGATAACAACGAAGACAAGACCAAATCATTAGAAACACTACACTTGAAAACTAAAAACATATGAATAACATGGACACCGCCAAAAAACCTGGGGAGACTAAGGTACTCCGGAAGAGTAAGCAGTTTTCGCTTCCTGTAGGAGCTGCAGAGGCTATAGGTATCCAAGTTCTTCAGTTTTAAGTACCGAAAAATAGATGATCCAAACTTGAAAGTTTACTTGAATAAATTAAGTGATTGACATAAACATTTGCTCTGATTTTTATAAAAAAAAATGGAACAGCTCAATAATTAGATACAATCAATTCTGGTTATGTCGAATCCATTGGGACCTGAAAATCTAGTTCGATTTAAGCGAAAACTTGAGATATCAGGAGTAAATCTGTATAGTTACTGCTGTTGAGTGTCAAAAAAGATAATTTGAGTTACCCGACATTTCGAATTAAATGTGTTCGAGATAACGAGAGTCAACTGTATATCTATTTGTCGTTTTGGTATTTTGAATTGGGTTATTGTTTGAGCTTTCTACATTTCAGATTATGGGATATTATTTTTATTTTTATTATTTTGAAATAAAAATATATGAAAACAGTGCAACAAAATTTGTTATTTCGTGCGTTTGTTGCTGCCAATGATTGGATGCCAATAATGGAGGTCGAAAGTGTTTACGGTATCATCGGCCCATTTCATCATTTGTTTCGCTCAACCGGTGCTAGTTAGTGATCGTCTTACGGTAATCTGGAGAAAAAAAGTGCTGTGGTCTTATGTGAACTTCTTTCGCTATAGCATTAGTGTGTACAATAATATCTTAATATACAATTCGGACCGAACTTACCTGTCTTATTTTTTCTGAATGGAACGAAAAAATGTTTTAAATATCATTGATGCAACTGACAGTCAAAGTCATCATTAAAACACAAACTTATAATTGAAAATAATGCTGCACCAATCTTTTGAACTGCAGAACAGTATCGCAAAACGCTATAAGCATTCAGTAGGTCAGCAAAGTTATTCCGAAAAATATATCGACATGGTAACATTAATTTGGAACATTTATCAGCCCATGAAAATATATTCACCATATAAAGATGTATAAAGGAAAAGTTTGTATTAAAAAAATTCTATTAAGGAATCTGATGTTTTATTTAAAATGCATTTGGAATTTTGTTTTCTCATTCCAGTCAAAAATTGAAACCTGTGAAAGTGATCGAACCGAATGAGTATGAGCCTGTCGAAAATCCTAATTCGGGTAATATAATTTGAGCTCTGTTATGTTGATAACACTCATCAGAAGTCTTATAAATAATAACTCAATATGGCAACTATATCATACAATCAAATGTTCTGTTTGTAAAAATTAAAAACAAGTTTCCAATGCTTAAGAGTGTAGGCCTGGGATAAGGGAGATTAACTCCTATTGATGTTTTTTTCGTGACGTCAAACAATAGGAATGACCTGGCATTACTATGACGTACAAAATTTCCTTGCATTAGACAAAGTGAAGAGGTTCGTTAAGAGGCATCTCCGTAACGAATCTAAAACTTTTTCGAAATATGTGCAAAATCGATAATTACGTAGGATTTGCTATATTGATGAATTATTGTTTAACATCCAGTGGCAATTATGAAATGCATATTACGATGATGAAAAAGCCGCACGAAATGAAGAAAATGCTGAGTCAATATTTGCAATAATTTCAAAAATCCTTATTAGAATTTTCTACTCGTCCCATAAATTCGTAATATATAATCTAGAATTATCCCCTGAGAAGTGTGTGTTTGTAGTGTGTGCTTATCTCGTCCTCATCTCAGTGCGTGGTTGCTTATGTCACATTATCCTGTTAGTCTTATACTGTAACAGTAATAGTCCATCACACATAAAATGTTACACTCCTGACATTTTCAGAATTATTTTAAATAGTATTTAATTGATGAATCGAATGTTTTTCTGCCTTAAATCATATACTAGTAACCATGATTTGTTGTATAGCATATATAAACTACATACAATGAATGATAATGCATCTTCAAATAGTATTTGAGGAAAATATTTATTTTTTTCAATGTCTTAATATCATAATTGATCGAGTATTTTGTGTAAATTTGTGGTTAGAATTTCATAATTTTTTGTCATATAACACACATATATATGATATTTGTTTTATATTATTGTATTGTAAGAATTAAACGACAGAATTTTTTTTAAAGCAGTGTTTGAATATTTAATGAGGCAACTGAAAATGAACGAAATTCCTAACATGTCTGGTACTTTTTACCTTTGAATTTACATATAAAGAATGAATTTTACCATCATATCTCATTTTTTATTAAAACTATATCCCTGTTCTTCAGTTCAACAATTATAACTATTTTTTATCAAACATATATCCTATGAGAGGTAGTAATATTCCTTAACTTATATCATCTCATGGAATGAAGGGTACCCCTTAAATGCCCATTTTCAATGAACCCTGTGAAGGAAACGCGTGGTTGAATTTCAACAAAATTTTCTCAGGTGGTGTATTGAGACGTATATAATACATGACGAAAATATGAAAAAAATTAAACGAGTGGAAAATTTTGGCCTAACCTAGGCCAACCCCTTAAAATCGAATATAACCATGGACGTTTATTTATTTCGGACATTGATTTAGTATATAATTTGTATTTTTTCAGACGAAATCCTTGTACTTACAAGTACAGCTAGACTATTAATTGACCTTTCAGAATTAATCGGTTTTTAATTACTAAGGCCATATATTTAGAATTGAACGATCCTTGTAACACACAAACTTCATGTTTCAGTTAAAGATACAGAAAATAGGTAAGAGTAAAAAATGTAGATCGATTTTTTTTTCAATCTAATAGAATAAGTCTGCTCGTACTTAAGCAATTATAAACACTCACGGAGGTCTACAACAAAAGAGCAAAGGTCTAACATTAATACGAAACCTTTATATGGATTATACAGCATTGTGGGCATTGCACGTATAGTGCCTTATCTCCGTCCAGTAAATGTAACCATAATTTTCAAATTATAAACTGCAAATTTAGAAAGACATTAATTTTTTTTCGAATCACATATATTTAAATATGAATGGTCGTAATAGGAAATGTAACAAAATTGAATTAGTTGTATCAAATTCAAGATTGACAGCTGATATAACAGAAATTTGATGTAAAAGCATAGAAAGCAAAATTCAAATAGAGGTATATAAAATGTTGACTATCAATAAAAAATTGGACGTTAGACATATATCCATTTTTAGCTCACATGTGAGCTTTTGCCATCACTTGGCGCCCGTCGTCCGTCCGTCGTCTGTCGTAAACTTTTTCAAAGATCTCCTCTGAAACACTGAACCAATTACAGCCATACTTAGTCTGTATGATCCTTTGGTATCTAGGTTAAAGTTTGTATTTTATTTTCTTGTCCGTCGGGAAACATGACCTCCATGGCTAAAAAAAAAGAAAATAGGGGAAAAATGCAGTTTCTGGCTTTTATCTCAAAAACCAAAGCATTTAGAGCAAAATTGACGGATTAAAAATGTTCAACGGGTCAAGATCTACCAGCCATGAAATCTTCAGATGAATCTGACCCTTTGTTGGGTTATTGCCCCTGAATTGTTAATTTTAAGGACATTTTGCAGTTTTAGGTTGTTATCTTGAATATTATTATAAATAAAGACAAACTGTAAACAACAATAATGTTCAACAAAATAGATCTACAAATAAGTCAGCATAACCAAAATTGTCAATTAACCCCTTATAAGAGTTTTTGCCCTTTAAAGACAATTTTTCGCATTGTTTTCGTCATCTTTGTAAACTTTTAAAAATCTTCTCCTCTGAAGCTACAGAATCAATTGCAGCCAAACTTAGGCTGATAGATCCTTAGGGTATCTAGTATAAATTTTGTGTTTTATTTTCTTTTCCATCGAGAAACATGACTGCCCTGGCTAAAAGTAGAACATCGGTGAAAATTCACTTTTTGGCTCATATCTCGAAAAATAAAGCAGTTAGGGCAAAACTTTCAAGTAATAAAATGTTCTACCTGTCATTAAATTTTATGACGAATTGATCAACCAATTTTTGGGTTATTAAATTTTCTAACGAATTGATAAACACATTTTTGGGTTATTACCCCTGAGTTGTTAATTTTAAGGCAATTTTGCAGTTTTAGGATATTAGCTTGAATATTATTATAGATAAAGACAAACTGTATACAGCAAAAATGTTCAGCAAAGTAAGATCTACAAATAAGTCAACACGACCAAAATCGTCAATTGACCCCTTTTAGGAGTTTTTGCCCTTGACAATTATTTACATGTAAACAAGCGTTACTTGAAATAAATTAAATGGTAGCTGTACAACTAAAATGGAGCGTCAAGGGTCAAGGTCATTGAAAAATTCCATAGCAACCGATGAAAATTGCAACGATATACATTAACTAGCTAAAATAATCATTGATGCAAGATCTATTGGTACACAAAAGATAACAGGTGAGCGATTCAGGCTCTTGGGAGCCTCTTGTTTTTGTTTTTGCATTTCTTATTTTTCATTTGAAGTGATGACGGATATTTAGAACCCAGACGAAAATTAACAAATACAGATAGCGTTTCGGATATAGATGGAGCTTACGAATTGATACAAGACAAACCTAAATGTATGTTTAAATCCATAATAATTTTATAACTTATAAATGCAAAGAATTGCATATTCAATACAATATTTATTGGGTAAAAGAGTCCAAAAGAAACAAAAGACGATTCGAAAGAAACTAACGTAGCAATAAAAGGTACATGTAAACAAAGCTAGAATCTCTGGCGTAAAAGACATGCATACATGTATAGGAAACTAAAGACGATCAAAACAAATCATCAAAACTACTAAAGCACTTGCAATGTGAAATTAAACAAAACCAAGAGTGAAATCATGTACGCCGGAACCATTTCCTGCTCCGTTTACGGATGTAACTTGAATTTAGAATAATTCTATTAATGTTATTAGTCCCAAAAATATTTGTGAGATAAATTGGAAGGTAAAATGTATTGATACCCTGTAAAATGAGACAAATCCGCAAATGTTAATGACGAAGAATGGTTCAGATATGATGAGTAATATTCAGCAAGTGACTGCATTCATAGTAAAACTGTTCAAGTTCTAGTAAATACCTTATAATGATTTTCGAGAACACAGTAACATAAGGTGCTAATTAGGTATGGGCATGCCATAGATCAATCACATTGCAAGCCTTAAGGGGAAACAGATGATGTATAATTATAAATTGTATGATACAAATGTTGATGCTCAATATGTGACTTTCGGGCACCGTTTCATTCCCAGAAACACAGGAAATGTCAGGAAACATAGGATTACCACCCTCTGTAACTGATGAAGACTTTTCAACTAAATTTTCCAAAAATCTTGATAAAATTATAGTGAATTATGATAATTACATTGTTCTCGGTGATTTAAATTTTGATATGCTATATGGTAACAAAAGTCAAACTCTAAAAGATATTTGTGATATTTTTGATCTAGATCAGCTGGTTAAAGATCCAACTTGCTTTAAGAAAAATTGTGTTCCATCTCAAGTTGATGTTATTTTAACAAATAGAAAATCTTCTTGTTTTAATACCATAAATACCCCAGTGGGTATAAGTGACTGTCATAATTTAATTTCAACATCTTTAAAAGGTCACTTACCATCTTCACAGAAAATAGACATAACTTACAGAAGTTATAAAAATTTTGATATAGAACTTTTCAAAAATGACATTAGTAAAATTGAAGTACAGACACTGGATGGGGTTGCGAGTTCAGAGCAAGTAAATAATATTTATGTAAAATATGAAGAAGATTTCATTAAAATCTTAGATAAGCATGCGCCTCTAAAGTCGCGTGAACAGAGGAAAAAATCGTTTCCTTGTATGAACGGCGACTTGAGAAGGGCAGTGTATAGAAAACACATGCTATATTCTCAGTTCACAAAAAACAGAAATGACAAAAATTGGGAAAAATACAGACAGCAACGAAATTTGGTAAATAAAATGAAAAAACAATCAGTGAAAAATTATTTTTTAGAACGCTGCTCTGGTGGGACAAAAAACGTTGACTTTTGGAAAACAGTTAAACCTTTCTTTTCGAAAAAATGTAAATCTGGGGAACAGAAAATCATTCTTTGCGATGATGATAAAATAGTTAATAATTCTGCGGAAGTATCAAATATATTTAATGACTTTTTTGTTTCTGTGGCTGAGAAGATAGGAAATGATGTTCAATACGATCCTCTTACACACCCTAGTATAGCAGAAATTCAGAAAAATACTGATACCGCATCAAACTCAAAATTCGAATTTCAAAGTGTGACGTCAGAAAATATTTCGAAAATAGTTAATAAAATTAACATCAAAAAGGCAACCGGCGTAGACGGCATACCTGCCAAAGTTGTCAGGGAAAGTAAATCTGGGATTGTGCCTCAGCTTACGAGTCTTATAAACTTGTCAGTTGATACAGGCATCTTCCCGGATAGACTAAAGGAAGCTCAGGTAACTCCACTGCATAAAAAGAACGATCCACTCGTAAAATCAAACTATAGACCAGTAAGCGTCTTAACTATTTTTTCTAAAGTATATGAAAAAGTACTCGAAATTCAGTTATATGACTTTTTTGATTCGATCTTTAATCCATATCTATGTGCTTTCCGAAGGGGACACGGATGTCAGACCACACTGCTCAGATTACTAGAGGACTGGCGTCAATCACTTGACAAAAACCACTACATAGCAGCTGTGCTCATGGACCTATCAAAAGCTTTTGATTGTTTACCCCATGATATTTTACTTGATAAATTACTTAATTATGGTGTATCACCACATTCAGTATCTCTTTTACATTCATATCTGTCTAACAGAAAACAACAAATTAAAGTAAATGGTATCCTGAGCGGTTGGGCTGACATTCAGAAAGGTGTTCCCCAAGGATCAATTTTAGGCCCTTTATTGTTTAATGTTTTCATTAACGACATATTTTATTTCGTGAAGAAAAGTTCTCTTTATAATTATGCCGACGACAATACTTTGTCTTTCAGTAGTCCTGACTACAGTTCACTTATATCCACACTGGAGTCTGAGTCTCAGATGCTTATTGACTGGTTCAAAATAAACAAGATGCAAGCGAATCCTGATAAATTTCAGGTTATAGCAGTTGGTAAAAAAACCTTTTCAAAAAATCCTAGTATTCAAATTCAAGGAAACGTTCTCTCTTGTGAGGAGACTGTCAAGTTGCTTGGTGTTGACATAGATTATCAATTAAAATTTGATGACCATATCAGTAGCTTGTGCAGAAAGGCCTCACAACAGCTTAACGTCCTAAAACGACTAGGGTCTATGTTATCAAGGCTCAATAAATTAACCATTTTTCACACCTTTATTTTAAGTAATTTTAATTTTTGTCCCCTAGCTTGGCACTTCTGCACTGAAACCAACTCAAAGAAGTTGGAGAAGGTGCAGGAGAGAGCTTTACGTTTTATTTACGAAGATTATACTTCATCCTATTTAACACTTTTAGATATTGCAAAGGTTCCAACTCTACAGATCCGTAGAATCAGAACAATGGCACTTGAGACATATAAGATCATAAACAGTCAGGCTCCGGTGTGCCTTAGTGATCTTGTAAACTTGAGAAATTCAAAATATAATTTCAGATACAGTAATATATTGGATCTGCCACGTGTAAGAACAACTACATATGGTAAAAAATCTTTTAGATATGCAGCAGCTTCTCTCTGGAACAGCTTGCCGGACCATTTCAGGATTGAAAATAGTTTTTCTCATTTTAAGAGCTTGCTTCAATCTTGGAATGGTTCGAATTGTATGTGCTCCGCATGCCGCTGATATTTTTACTACTTTGTTTTTTTTTTTTTTTATTTTTGCGTTGCCTGAACACGGATCCTGACCGGGGACTTAGCGAGGCCTTGCCATATGAGTCCCTATCAGGGTCGGTAGTCAGTCAAATTTTCAACTTTTCTTGCGACTGTCCCGCTCCCCATTCCGATGTATCCTCTGAGTTGATCTTTCTGTACGACGGCGACAACCTGGGGTGCATAGAGGCGCTTGCCACATGACCCCCAAACACTGGCCGTCGTACATTAGGATCTTCACATACATGTTTTTTGGATCATTACATTAGAAATTCCTTTTCATATTTACGCCACCTTTATGATTATAGTATACAAAGTTATACTTGATATTTTTAATATCTTCTCGAAGTGTCAAAATTGACTCTATTTATTTTTAGATGTAAAAATTTTAAAATAACATCCAAGTTTTCATATTTTTAAAGTACATACCTCATAACTAACTTATATGTTTCTATGTTTCTATATTATATGTATTGTTATTACTTATGTGACTCCATTGTTTTTATGTTAACTTATATGTTTTTATATTCGGTCAAAAGCTCACCAGAGCTTGTGTTTGTAGTTTTATTCATATGCCGAATCAAAATAAAATTTTACTGACTTACTTACTTACTTAACATAAATAGATTCATGTATTAGACAGTAAGGTGTTGGTTGGCGTGTAGAGTCGATCTATTACTGTCTGCTTAACGCCCAGTGGCAAATATTTCATTCTTCTTCGGGACAAGAACTTGTTAAACAATATAACGAACATTATTCAAATAGGGACTGGGCTGGATACAGAGGATAACATATATTGACTGACACTGTAAAAGTGTGAATAGATGGGTAGGGTCTGATAATTTAGCGTTCTATAGCGGCATTAACCTACTCTATTTCCAAATCTACAGAATAGGTTTCTAGCATGCAGGGAGTTTGGCATTCTCCAATCACGTTACCCATTATGGTCCGCGGTCGAGCTTTCTGTATTATGACCTGACAAAAAGAAGTAGGATATTCGAAAATATACACATACAAAACTCGTTACAAATTCGTTTTATAAAATATTACCTCTAAAATAAATAAGAAATCAGTTTCGACCGTTTCTGCTAAAACAAAAGACGATTTAGACAAAAAAAAAAGATTCTTGCTTGTCTTTTGGTATGTTATTCATTCAACGTAGAAGACTACAAGACGTTACTGCATTTTTCGATTCATTGTTATGTTTCCACCAGCGGGAATTGTCTTGTTATTGAATAAACTACTTCCTTTTGTCATTTATTAATTTTAAGCGATATACGGTATGAGATCCATTAAGTAATATTTATGGTTCTTATATATATTTTCGTTCTAGTTACCAACATCAAGAACAAGAAAACGTAAGTAAACACCAATTAACAAAATTATACTTAAGGACCAAACCAAACAACGCGTCCATTAGACAGACAAACCTAGGAAGACAAACGAACAACCACAAGCACAACAAATAAATACTGAAAACTAAACAATAATGAACATTTCTCAAATACAAAAAGCACGTAATCTAGTTGATATGGGTTGTATTACCACAAAGAGTAAAGTTAAGAAATACCAAAGGGGTACTCGAAGGACGGGAACATCGAAAAAAAACTGACAAACTCCGGATAACAACGAAGACAAGACCAAATCATTACAAACACTACACTTGAAAACTAAAAACATATGAACAACATGGACACCGCCAAAAAATCTGGGGTGGACTCAGGTACTCCGGAAGAGTAAGTAGTCTTCGCTTCCTGTAGGACCTGCAGAGGCTATAGGTATCCAAGTCCTTCAGTTTTAAGTACCGAAAAATAGATGATCCAAACTTGAAAGTTTACTTGAATAAATTAAGTGATTGACATAAACATTTACTGTGTTTTAAAAAAAAATATATTAGTAATAGCTCAATAATTAGATACAGTCAATTCTGGTTATGTCGAATCCATTGGGACCTGAAAATCTAGTTCGATTTAAGCGAAAACTTGAGATATCAGGAGTAAATCTGCATAGTTACTGCTGTTGAGTGTGTAAAATATAATATACAATAAGGGCCGAACATACCTGTCTCATCTTTTTCTGAATGGAACGAAAAAATGTTCTACATATAATTTATGCAACTGACAGTCGAAGTCATAATTAAAACCCAAACTTATAATTGAAAATAATATTATAATAAGTTATTCCGAAAAATATATCGACATGGTAACATTAATTTGGAACATTTATCAACTCTTCTCACGAAAATATATTCGCCATATAAAGATGTACAGAGGAAAAGTTTGTATTACAAAATTCTACTAAATTAATGAATCTGATGTTTTATTGAAAATGCATTTGGAATATTGTTTTCTCATTCCAGTCAAAAATTGAAACCTGTGAAAGTGATCGAACCGAATGAGTATGAGCCTGTCGAAAATCCTAAATCAGGTAATATAATTTGAGCTCTGTTATGTTGATAACACTCATCAGAAGTCTTATAAATAATAACTCAATATGGCAACTATATCATACAATCAAATTTCGTTTTGTAAAATTTAACGACAAGTTTCCAAGGCTTAAAATTGAATATAAACAGAGTGTTTCCATGAATGTTATTTATTTCGGACATTGATGTAGTATATAATTTGTTTTTTTTTTCATACGAAATCCTTGTACTTACAAGTACAACTAGACAATTAATTGACCTTTTAGCATTACTCGGTTTTTAATTACTAATACCATATATTTAGAATTGAACGATCCTTGTAACTCATGAACTTCATGTTTCAGTTAAAGATACAGAAAATAGGTAAGAGTAAAAAATGTAAATCGATTTTTTTCAATCTAATAGAATAGGTCTGCTCGTACTTCAGCAATTATAAAAACTCACGGAGTTCTACAACAAAAAAGCAAAGGTCATAATAATAAGAAACTTTTATATGAAATACGGAAAAAATTACAAATGAATAGCTCTGTTATTGCTTATTATCCTGTAATGACTGTGCAGAGACAAACAACACGTGTCGAATACAGCAAAACGCTATATAAACATAGCGTTAATACCGCCTACTAATAATTAAAAACAAACAATTGCGTTAGATTCTTTTAAACATACATGTCAACTAATTATTGTTGGTTTGTTCAAATTATTTATACCAAAGGTATTTTAAAATCATGATTTTTTTAGATTATAAAAAAAATTGACGTTGATACTACAGGATAAGAACAATATTAGTGTACTATAAAGAATATAAAATATATTTGTATTCTGCTCGGGACTGGCGGAAAATGCTCGACAGAGCCACGCATCTTCCCCAGTCCCTTAGACTTAAACACGTATTATCTATATACTTCTACAATACACTAATATTGTATATTTATCTTGACAGTCATTGCAAGGTCTTAATAAAACAAAAATCTAACACCTTTAGTAGACCGATAACAAGAACGAAATCATATCTTATCCTGGAACCTGAATGTCTAGTTAAAGAAAGACTTGCATGTATTTTAATTTAAAATTACATAATTTTACCAAAGCAGGTATAACTGTTCAAAGGTGCGCTACATGTGAATATAGGAGAGAATGATGTCGGGAAAAATCCCAAGAAATAAAACTGAGAAAATAGTTTAAAAATTCTGAATCGGTTCTTAACAAAATATTTTTATACTTTCTAATCAGTAAGAAGTATATGCAATCGAATTTATAACACTACACGTGTATTGAAGTTCAATTATCTATATTATCTAAATAAAAAGTTGGGTAAAGGGAAGATTTAAAGAATTGGAAATCAACCTACATCGTATTTGTCCTAATTACTATTGTATAACCACGATGTCAGTGTTGCAGGTTTGTATCTCTATATGAAATTTTGAATTTTATATTGTGGGAGTGAAGATCTAAAGACCTACTATTATCCTTGATGCCGGTATTTTGTTACTTTTTAATATTTTATCTGAGCTTGAGATCTAACATTATTAGAGTAACTATTTTCAAATCTTGGTACAGTTATATAATGATACTTGTCATGTTTTGCAGTTTCATTTAACTTTTATTTATACACAACGAAACAAAGAATATATATTAATTAAGATATAATAGAAACTAAGATACACAATAATATAAACACCATTTGGCGTATAGCTGTCTCGGTTGTTGTCCCAAGCCTGGGAAATATATAAACTTCTTGATAAAACTCGGACCCCAACTCTGAATTCATGCTTGAACTGAATACTGAGCCTGTTCTTGTCAATGACTACAAGCATGTAGATTTAAAAACGTCAGTGATAAAAGTCCATGCATGGACTGACTTAGAACAGGGATTTGTTGTTAGTCAGGGTAAGGAAACTTCTAGTATGTGTCTGGCCTATTTATATGTTAACAAAGATAAGTGCTATAAGTCCCCTTAGAATTACTGTTCTTGTTAATGACAAGCATATAGATTAGAAAACGCCAGTGATAAAAGTTCATGCATGGACTGACGTCAGGACTGACTTAGAACAGGGATTTGTTGTTAGTTAGGGTAAGGAAACTTCTAGTGTGTGCCTGGTCTATTTATATGTTAACCAAGACTAGTGCTATAAGTTCCCTTAGTTTTACTGAACCTGTTCTTGTTAATGACTACAAGCATGTAGATTAGAAAACGCCAGTGATAAAATTTCATGCATGGACTGACGTCAGGACTGACTTAGAACAGGGATTTGTTGTTAGTTAGGGTAAGGAAACTTCTAGTATGTGCCTGGTCTATTTATATGTTAACCAAGACTAGTGCTATAAGTTCCCTTAGTATTACTGAACCTGTTCTTGTTAATGACTACAAGCATGTAGATTAGAAAACGCCAGTGATAAAATTCCATGCATGGACTAACGTCAGGACGGATCTAGAACAGGGATTTGTTGTTAGTTAGGGTAAGGAAACTTCTAGTATGTGTCTGGTATATTTATATGTTAACCAAGACTAGTGCTGTAAGTCCCCTTAGTATTACTTTACCTGTTCTTGTTAATGACTACAAGCATGTAGATTAGAAAACGCCAGTGATAAAATTCCATGCATGGATTGACATAGAACAGGGATTTATTGTTAGTTAGGGTAAGGAAACTTCTAGTATGTGTCTGGTCTATTTATATGTTAACCAAGACTAGTGCTATAAGACCCTTAACTGTGACAAGCAACTTATACCTCAATAATAACTCTGCATCGAATTTGGAGAAATTGAGTTAGTAAAATAGAAAATATGACATGTTTACCCTAAAAGATGTTAATAACCGAACCAGCACTTAAATTACATTATAGATATATAATTGAAAACAATGGTGGTGGTTAGTCTAATATTATAGAATTGATAAAACTACGTCCATTACAAAATATTAATGGCGCTGGGTCACGAGGTATACAACTTCACTCTTCAGGTGAGGCGCCCTAGGGTGGAAATAGTTTGGTGTGTATAAATCCATTTAGTTATCTTAACTTATATGAATAACCCGTAACTCAAAGGTTTAGGAATAAAATTCGAATCAGCTTATAATATTGTTAGAACATTTGCGAGATTAAGTATTTTAGTTTGAACATTATACATTTGAAATACCGTTATATTTTTCCACTACAGAAAATCTTTTCGCATTCTTATTTTAGGAATCAGAAGAACACAAATGATAACAAGGAAAGTACCTATTATAATGATCCTACAAACGACGCAGGTTATGAATCCATTCAATCGACTGCAACAGTTACAAAAAACATCTCTACGGGTATATTTTAGAGAAAAAACATTTCTATGGAAAAATAATACGTTTGTTTTATGTCATTAGGAAAAAAAAAATAAAATTGCATATTCCTATAGACCTGTTGGTACATAAGGGAAAAGATTTATGTTGTTACCGAATTTACTTTCCTAATGATAAAAAATAAACTTATTTGATACACAAGTTTTGCACATTTCGTCGATTTACGACTCGTCAGTTGTTCTCAAGATATAAAATGTTGAAAACCAAAACCATAAAAGGACAGTGTTCAGAGTATTATCACAATATACCATAGGTTACAGGTAAAACCCCTTTTCTTTTGATAATTGATGTGAACTTTTGATTTTTTCGTTCTATGACCGCTAGTTATGTATATCATGTATATAGTAAATATATGTATGTATATAAAAGTAGACGGATAGCAGGGAAGGTTAACAATGGCATATCAATTAGATTATCTCCTTCCAATCGACTCTAGAGAAACAATAACATAAAAGAACACAAGACACAAATATAGAATCACCAAAGAGCCAGGGTAGTCTGACTGGTTTAATGGGTACCCAAATCTCCTCCTTATCTATGTTGACCATCCGTTCACTACAAAAAACCAATAAAGTATGATAAACAAGGTGAATGCTAGCTAGAGATGTTGAAATTGGTTACAGTGTACATAATTTAGAAAGCTGGGTTAAATTGTACTAGTTTGTTTTATTTGTAAAACAAGATAAGGCTCTCATAGCTACAAGTTGAATACTCTTCCAAAATAAATACATGTAGTCAGAAATAACACTCTCATAAAGGATTTAATGTTTTGTCGTGATGGAATGCAGTAGAAAGCGGCAGCCTTAAATTTATTTAGAAAAAGATCAGTTTTTACAGACTATAAACAGTTTAAGTTTATATTAAAAATTATTCGGAAAGCGTTTACCAGTTGGTGAAACCAATAAAAGTATTAAATGTGTGTAGAATAAGTTGTCCCGTGTAATTCTCTGAATACATCGTTATATCGCATTTGTCTTTCAGCTAAGAGCAAGTGTAAGAATACAAAGATGTAAGTCAATACTAATTGTATGTGCTAAAGTTAGTAACGGATGTAATAATTAAATAAATAAATTCTTTCAAAATCGTTCAACATATTTCGCACTTTTTCGCTGGAAGGACAAAGGGGTACCAAATACATGGAGACATACACTCATTAACATACTGTCAAATATTAATTTTGTTGTTGAGTAACTATTCTCGCCGTTTTGATTTTCAGAAAAAAAATCTAAATTATTCCAGATAATATTATAAAAATAAAAATGAATAAATATAGAAAATAAAATTGTTTTTCCTGACATCCGGTAATCATAACATTATAAAGTACAACTGTATGCCTTGAACTATCATGAAACTTTCATTACTTTACAGCAACTTGCACTTTTAATAACATTGTGTTAGTGTAGATATGCAACAACTGATGTTTGATAAATTGTTTCATGTGTTTTATTATTTTCTGCCACATAGAGAGGCCATTATTACGTCAAGGTTCACAAACTTCCAAAAGTTAAAGGAACGTTAAAATGTAGGAGTGAAGATTTTTCATCCGTAGTCTTTTATTTGTTACTTCTTGATTTTTTTGACTGAGCTTTTATTTTTCAATCTTCATATACAGATATCAGGATATGCGTCATTTTCATATAAGTAACACAACGGTTTTCAAATTAAACGGAAAAGCGTATACATGTAATTATGTTTGAATGTCTTCAGATAACCCATTTAAGTATGAACATTTACGATGTCGCTTATATATACTGGACAAAAAGTTAGGGATCATAGATTTGATTTGATTTATAGAAAAAATACGCATGGGATTTTGACAATTTTTTCTTTCCATTCTTTCTTTCATATGTTTTCAATACAATAATGTAACCTGTAGGCTCGTTCATTTTATAAGAAATTGATTACATGAATGAATACTTTTAGAGGGTTAAAAACAAAATGCGTCCACGAGGCTGGTCAAGCAATTGGTATGATCCAAGTTGGTCAAGTTCAAAGAGCAGTTGCTGGGCATTTTAATGTCTCTCAAAGTGTCATATTCAGGTTTTGGAATCGATTTCAACAAACACGCAATGTTATTGAAAGACTAAGATCAGGTAGTCCGAGGACAGTGCACCAAGGTCGTTATCTCTGTAATATGGCAAAGCGACAGAGGTTTCAGAGTGCTGTCAGATTCTATTCTGACTTTCGTACAGCTACAGGGGTATGTGTATCATCACATACAATCAGAGACAGACTGCATGCAGCTAATTGGCGTGCCTACCGACCAGCGGTTTGCCCCAAATTGATCGTGAGACACAGAACAGCGCGTTTTCAGTGGGCAAGAGACCATGTGAGCTGGACTCCTGTTCTCTTTACAGACGAATCACAGTTCTGTGTAGACTATCAAAATGGACGCCGGGGTGTATGCGCATGATAGGTGAACGTTATTCCGACTGCTGTGTAGCTGAACACGATCGTTTTGGAGGTGGCTCTGTGATTGTTTGGGCTGGTATCAGTATCAATGGTAAAACTGACTTACAGTTTTCAGTGTTTATTTGTTGTGCTTGTGGTTGTTCATTTGTCATCCCGGGTTTTGTCTGTCTAATGGATTGCTCCTTAGGTATATTTGTCCTCTTCACACGTAATCGCTGCTTATCTTACATTTGTAAGATACAGTGACGAGATATTGCATCCAATTATGAGACCTTACGCGGGTGCTGATGGTGATAATTTCATTTTAATGGATGACAATGCTCGTCCTCACAGGACTTGCCTAAACGAAACGATCGAGCGAATGGAATAGCCAAGTTGTTAACCGGATTTGAATATGTTTGAGCATGCCTGGCACATGTTACATAAAGCTATTTCTGCACACCCGATACTCCAAAAAAACTGCCGCGAGCTTGCCAATGCACTAATAGAAGAGTAGACAAGATTGCCACAACGGGTGCGGTATACGGAGCAGGAACTGCTTACCCTTCCGGAGCGCCTGGGTTCACTCCTGGTTTTATAGGAGTTCATGTTCTTCATTGTTTTCTGTGTTTATTTGTTGTGCTTGTGGTTGTTCATTTGTCTTCCCGGGTTTGTGTGTCCAATGGATTACTTTTTTTTATTGCTCCTTAGGTATATTTTTCCTTTTTTCCAGAATAAATATCCAGTGCAAAAAGAAATTCCAGTTTGTCATGGAAGTATTTTCTGAGTTTAGAATTCCGATTCAGCAAGGACAATTATCTAGTAACAAAGATGTTAAGTCTTTTCCTCATCTTTAGTATAAACAGTAAGCAGTAATATTTTTTTCTTTCAACTTTAGGAATGTCAAGAAAAGAGTTCAAGAAACTGATTCACATATGTACGAGCCAGTAGAAAATTCCAAAAATGGTAAGAAATTTTAAATAATGCCTGTGAGAAATAACACACATTAGTTGTTGTCAAAAAGCAGAGGCAAAATGCTTAAAGTCTAATACTGTGTCATTCCTCAAGCTGAATCAGTTTTTGTTGTTGATAAGTTAGTTTTCTCACCACAAATACTACATTGGCTCTTTATGAAATACGCTTTTAAGATTTGACATAATTAAATTTAAAGTAGCTTATTCTTTAAGCACCATTGTTTTTTGAAAGAACTATTTCTGAGAACTTTAATTACAAATGATGAAGTGATTGCTGAATTGTTTGTGGTTCCAGAATTATCAGTTAAAAGTACATCAAAATTTATATCATGAGTATGTTAAAAAACTACGTATAACACCATTGCAACAGATCATTAAATTTTTAATTTTTTCTATATTTTTATTTAGTTATAATTCGGTCGAAATTTATTTTCAGGATCGTCAGCTAGAAAAGATAAGAGGCAATAAAAAAGAAGATAAGAATCCAATATTCGTAACAGAATTGAAATTGGACGAACAAAAGATTCTCTAATTGGTTTTATTTCATCAGCGCCACGTTAACATTCTAAATAATGACCGGAGATAAGTTCCATTTTAAAGTTCGACACAATTTAGATAAAATTACAAATATTTCACCCGAACAATAATTTGTAGTTGGCTAACAATAAATGTTTGGTTAGATTTATTTATTAGGACAATTTCATTTTTTTAATATCTGTAATAAATAACAACATATATTTCTTTATACTGTATGCTGTAAGACAAAATACACTGTGTGAATCTTTTGAATGACATGTGATAATAGCTAACGAGATGAAGAGGCTCATAATGAGTCGAATTAATTTGATATATTGTGCGAAAGCAGTTGTTTACTAACAATTATAGCTTTTAATTAAACTCCGTACCATTTACTGTAAGACTCATAAAAGATAAAATGTACAATCTGCTAATTTATTAATAAACAACAAATGTTAACTTAATTTGACTTTTTGACAGTAAAAAAAAACTCAGCAGCAATGACCTTGAGGCATCAGAATTGTATTAGATGACTCATCTACCTACCGAATTCGAAGATGTTAGATACTTCAAAGTATTACTCTTAAAAAAAAAACCTTTCGATCTTTTTGTCAAAACTCACACTTCCAATTCAAACTAAATCAGAATTTGACCTGATGACATATCAAGCTAACCAAGGCGAGTGCCACCGCCGTACTTAGCTCCATATAGGATCCAGTTTGAAAATTTTCTGAAAGATCTTGTGTGAAACCACTACAAACAAAGTGATTTCCAACGTGTCCTTACTTAAATTCTTGTCTAATGACATTTAATTGGCACGTAAGATATAGAGGCTCTTAAAAAAAGATTTAACAATGAAGAATGTGTTGAGTGAACGCTTCCTCTTACCTGCTAAACGTCTTCAGAAGATTTTTTCGTGTTAGTAGAGGAACATTTGAATTTCTCTGCCAGATACGTAGCACGGATAATGAACTGAGAAATCGAACGTAAAAAGGTGGAAGGGAAGAGGTTGAACTTGAGAAAAGAGTGATGGTTGTCTTGAGATATCTGGCATCACAGGAAATAGCTGATATATTCAATATTACTGAATCCACGTTAGTGAAATATAGACAGAAAGTAATAAATCCTATTAACAGACAAGCATGTGGCCAGATCAATTTGACAGTATTGCAGAACATTAAATATGAATTTGTAAACATAATAGGTGCGATTGATGGCTCAAATATTAGAACTGATCACAGATAGGAAGTCCCAATGCCTACTATAACAGGGAAAAATTACTCTGTTATTTTGCAGGCTTTATGTTTAGGTGATTTGAAATTCAGCCATGTAAGCGTAGGGTCCCCTGGAAGATCTCATGATGCAAAAGCACTTAAAAATTCTGACTTGTTGGAAAACGGTGATGATCCCTGTGCCCATGGTAATTTTCACATAATTGGTGATGCTACTTACCCCATTTCTGAGATGGTTGATAACATATTTTAAAAATGATTCTAACTTATCCAGGGACAAAGAATTTTAACAATTTCCTTTCTTCCAAGCGACAGACAATAGAAAGTGTTTTTGCTTTATTGGAGGGACTGTTATTTTGCAGGATGTATTTTTAGGTGATTTAAAATTCAGTCATATATGCGTAGGCAAAAACACTTATAAATTCCGATTTATGGGAGAATGGTGATAATCTATGTGCCCATGGTAATGTTCACATAATTGGAGATGCTGCCTACCAATTATTGAGATTATTGATAACACCTTTTCGGGACAATGGTAACTTATCAAGGGAACAAATAAATTTTAACAAATTCCTTTCTTCCAATAGAAAGAACTTTTGCTTTATTGCTTTATTGAAGCGACGTTTTAGTAGACTGATATATATTACAATCAGGGATCTCAGATTGATATGTCAAACTATCAGCTCAGCTGTTGTTTTGTTCTTCATAACATTTGCTTATTCGATAATGAAGGCATAGATGAGTTCATTGATAATTGTTTTTTCTAAATATGAAGAAATTTGGATGGATGGATGGATGAATTATTGTTTAACCAGGTGCATATCAGGACAAGAACATGTTGATATGATAATGAATATGATCCTTGTTTTGTACTAGACCGACACGCTAAGTCGGATTTTTAATGTGCTAGCTCACGAGCTAACTGTCCGCAGGAAGACAAAAAACTCACTCGGACACATTATACTGACTCCGAGCCGACCAGTCTTTGCTCTTACTTCTAGATGCCACATGCTTGGCGGAAAATCAGCAAATACCAGTTTAATTGTCTTTGGTTTGACGCGACCGGGGATCGAACCCGTGACCTTCCGCACTCAGGGCGAGCACGCTACTACGAGACCACCAAGGCGGTCTGAAGAACTTTGGAAGAAATTTATTTATCATATACTGAGCAGCTACTGATTTAATGATCAGGTATTGCTGTTGGACAGATTAAAAGAAAATTGATTAACGGCGTTTTTTAAATAGGGAGAAGCAATTTTAGAAATTGATAGAGTAATAGGTATCAAAATATTAACATGCTCATAGTATTATCATGTTAAATGAGATACTGCAGGAGTCCTGATACAAATGTTACCTTATTTTTTACCTTTTAAATTATTTGTTTAGTAAGTACATAATGTACCTTGGTTACTTATCAGGCTGTCTATCAAATACGTTGAGTTCATCTGGCAAGGCTTTATTATCAACAAAATGGACAACATTAAAGTTCAACAATGTCATACAATCAATCAAAGCAACCTAACTGATAGAACGCTGGACAAAAACATAAACACAACATATAGGATAGGATGGTCTGACTTGGTACAGACACTGAATAGTGGTAGGGTTAAACTCATTACTACTACAGTTATTACTTTTCTGTGTACGGCGTTTTGTCAGTTGGGTTGCTTTGATTGATTGGCATGTTATTGTTTACCGTTCCTGTTATCTATTTATTTATTATTTATGTCTTTAAGCATACATTGTATTTCTTGTTTTTTATGCTTCAAACAGGTAATTTTTGTTGTGTTAAGAAATTTGGTCATTTCCTCTTTGGGATGTGCCTTGCTGTGTGAATTTCAATTTACCGTAACAAGTCTATGTATTACTACGGTTTGCAAGTACATCCAAACCCCCTCCCAGTGGCGGATTCAGGGGTTGGAACCCCTTTTGTCCCAGAGACTTTGTAAGATTTAGGCAAACGTGATGTATTTTTGGGTAAAACATCACTTTCACTAAGTTTTATAGGTAGAACACCCTTTTCAAAATGTCTGGATCCGCGGGTGATCCCATTGTGTTAAAAAAAGAAGATAATGTATTTTACATTTACTCGGTTAATACTAGCCTTTATTATTTCCCGATGTCAAAATAGTAAATTTTAATTCCATGACTAAAGGTTGGTTTACAGAGAAGTATTGATTTGAATAAGTGAATATTATATTATATTAGTTTTGTAGGTTATGAATGAATCAAAGACCATCTATATTGCAATTATGAAATTTCAAACCAAGCACTGTATTTTATATGCTATCATTGAGGTCTTTACTAAATATCATCCTTTACTCCGACTTGCATGATACATGTATGTGTATTTTCAATATTCACGGATTTACCACTATTTCAAAAAAAACTTCTGATAAATATTAAATCATCCTTTTCTCCGACTTGCATGGTACATGTCTGTGTCTTTTCAATATTCATGGATTTAACAATATTTAAAAAAAAAACCCTTCTGAATGAATATTAAAGAGTACCTCCAGTGTGTATTTTGTTTGCAGTTTTTCTTGGAGCAGTTACTTGTATTAATTTGGAAATTTTCCCATGCTCATCCAAAACCTCAATATCCAAATTTGTCAGGTGTGACCCTGCCTGGATATTGACACGTTGGTCGCCACTCTTGCCAGGACATATCAACATCAAAATTAAAATAAGAGGGACAGAAGAAATTTTAATTAGTTTTCTAAAACACTATTTTATCCCTAACTTTAAGGATCAAACTCTCTGGATTAAAAAATCTTGCAACAAGGCACAAGGGTTTTTTCTTTACTGCTTTTTTTGTTGTGTTTATTTTTACTAAAATTTACACAAAAAAATCTCCAAAAATCTGAGTTTGATTATATTTTTTGTTTCTTTTCCCATCATCGAGTAAAACATGAATATATTGTGAATCTGTGTTGCTTTTTGCATTTGAATTTTTGCTGCTTACAACTTTTTGGCCATCTTGTTTCCCCGAAGTGGGTCATTTCAAACCAGCGCAGCGACTTACGTCGCAGGGATACACCGCGGCTCTCTGAAAATGGAGGAACGAGGATAAGCGACGTACTCCGCCGACTTAAAGATTCGAGAAAAGAATTCGCCCGTATGATAGTTCGGATTGTACGTTTGTTCCTGTGGGCTAACGTCAAATTTATAAAATTGCAATAGGATTTACTTGAACTTTGTCCCCGGCAAAATCATTTCCAAGAAGAAGGTAGGTGCCTGAATTCAAATGGTAATGATGACTTTATCCCTAAGGTTATAGGTCCTGAAACAAAGACTTATGACAAAAATACATTAAGGATAGGAAAAACAGTATAACCGCTAGACTCTATCGGTTTAATAAGAACACTCTTTCCACAAAACGCGTCATTAGAAACCGGAGGGTCTCTGTCAATAAAAGAAACTGAGATTCACCAGTATCTCTCTTTTTTTTTTTTCACCAGTATCTCTCAAAATTTTAATAGGGGTAGGCATAAGAAAAATCACTGGTTAGTGATATAAAACCATCTTGGACGATTGGTTAAAAAAATTCAATAACTGAACTGGGTCGTTTTTTCCCCAGTTCCTTGTCTAATGTCTTAGTTGGCAACTCGTACTCAATTACATGACAATGTTATGGCTGGGGTGTACATCTGGACTATTTCGACTTTAAGAAACCACTTTCTTTAACTTCACTCTGCTTCTGCTTCAAATTAAAACAAAAACAGATCAAATTTCCCTTTTTTTTTTACAAAAGTTACAGATAGGTGACTTGAATGTTCTCTGTGGAGTTGGACTGGGTTTGGTATCTTTGTTTGACTCTGGCTGTCGTAAACTAGACTTTGAACTCTATTGGTGTTCATTATTTTCTTCTAACTGTACTTAAATGTCAAAGGTAAACGTCCATCATTTTTTGGTTATCAAAGTTTCTCTACAGCTTTTGAATAACATTTACTTAAGGGATACCCTTAGATTAGTTTGGATACCTGTTTGTTTTAATTGTTTTGGGTTTGATGGTTGTGCATATTAATTCATCATTATATCTTTTACCGGATTTCGAGCACTGCTGATGAGTTGTCAATCAACGAAATGGCCATACAGTGCATCCAATTCATTCGGTATTTTGTGATACATTTTATTACTTCATGAGTCAGCGACTAATCATCGCCTAATCGTGCTGCAGCGTCTAACTGTTCAGCTTTTTGTTCATCGATGAATGTCTTAATTTCTGGACTGATGCATCTTTTGAATTCTTCAACCAAAACCAGTTGTCTCATGTTGTCAAAATATTCGTTAATGTTTGTCGAAGTACACCAACCATCAAATAATTATTCCTTAGTCCTGGCAAATTCCACATACATCCGAGAACTGTCTTTTTGACAATTTTAAGCTTGGGTTACCGAAAGCTATTGTAAATTTTTCTGGCCTTTACTACCAACACGCTCTGTACCATCACAGTCCAATAATCTTTGGGCCACTTTAAGCTTTGGGCAATTTTATTAAAATGTAAAAAATGTTTATCAACATCTTTCTCCTGGAAAGGGGGACTAATATACTATGTCTAGTTACGTCAAATATATCTGAGTTATGACACATAAATTTGATATGACCTGATTGAGAAGAAATTTCTATTTTATTCATTTCTGACTATTCTTTTTCTTTAATTTCTTTTGCTCTTTCTATTTCCTTTTCTTTTAGTCGGAATTCAAGTCATAATTTTCTTAATTCCAAATCAGAGGGTTGTACAAAAGTTTCTAAAACTGACTCGTCAAAAGGATCCAAATCAACTAAATGTTTAGCAATTATACTATGAATTTAATTTTTATGCATTTCTACGTTTACATTTCATTTAGGGTATTTTACTGAACCGATTGATTTATATTTTCAAAAATTTTAAACTAATCTACATCAGGAGTAAACATACATTCCTCTGCATTGAAAGGCATCGTTAAAAAAACACTGACCTTTTCAAAAATTCAAATCCAAATTAATATTTATATTAACACTATGATAACTTGCTTATATTTTTTTAAAGTGCTAAAAAAGTGCTGTATTTTCAAAGAACAAAATATAATCACATGTATTTACATATGAATAGCCGTTAAAAATATATTTAAACATTTTCATTATGAAAAAATATGCACACCTATATATTTACATAGAAATCGGCCCCTGTATGGTTTGCTGTTTCACAGGATTCAAGCCAGCGATACAGGCTAATTCTGAATCCGTATCAGTACTAAGCCAAATCGAGGATTGTTAAGCTTTCTCCGCCTCACTGGTTGCCTGTTTGCCAGGACCAGAGCCAGCCATACCGGCTATTTACAAATCCTGATCAGTTCTAAGCCAATTCAGGATTTGATTAAGTTCTGATCGTTTATAGTTTAAATAAGTACTGTTATTATGTTAAAATTAGTCATAATTTCATTATTCTTAATTGAAGGTAAATCAGAAGAGGTATTTAAGCCAGCGTTACCTACTACCAGGTGCGTGTTACATTTATATACCCTATACAAAAAATTTTCTAGACGTTTCACAGGCATCTAGAATTTCCCTCCTTTCCATCTTAATAAACAATAAATAACTTGTTTATAGACAAGTTACATAATTTTAAAACAACATATAACTTTTATCTTTTCAAAATATTTCTACATTATAGCTACTGACATTCTAGAACAAAAACCATAATAATAGTACATTAATTGCACGGAACTGACTCTCTCAGTTTTCGATAAATAACAAATTTTTGAAGGCTTAATTTGTAAAATGATTGGTAAATTTCTGAAAACGTAAGTTACAGGCGACTACATTTTAAATGTGAACAATGAGGCTTTCTCATTTAAGTTTTCCCCATATTTTTAATTTTGTCCATTGTAAACATAGGAGACAGTTTATGATCTTTACTAATCTTTCGAATATTTCGTTGTATTGTAGGTGAGAAATGTTCAGGGAATTAGATTTATCTCTTTACAATTCGCTGGTACATTCTCAGTGTATTTCGTTAGTTCCTATTTACTCATTTTCAAACTAGTTGAAGTAACCATAGCATTAAAGACAAATTAAAATCATGCATATACGGCATCTCTTGCAGGTATATACTCCAGCCACAATAATTACAATCACTATTACACTAACCACTATTGCTTTTATGGCACCTCCAGACAAACCGTCATCTGAAACAAATTTAGCAAAAACAATTAATTTTGGAATGTCTATGCTGAAGATGAAATTACAGACATGTTACATTTTCTCATAGACAACATATTCGTTGAATTTGGCGGTCTAATTTTTCAACAAACAACCATCGGCATTCCAATGGGAACCAACTGTGCTCCTCTCCTCGCCGATCTGTTTCTGTACTCATATGAAGCGGACTTCATTCAAGGATTACTACGTGAAAACAAAAAGAAACTAGCCCAATCCTTTAATTTCACTTTTCGTTAAATAGATGACGTGTTGTCGTTACATAACGACAAATTCCAAGACCTTCTACATCTTATCTACCCCAGTGAGCTTGAAATTAAGGATACTACAGATACACCAAAGTCCGCTTCATATTTTGATTTGTTTCTTGAAATAGACTATGAGGGACGTTTGAAGACAAAACTTTATGACAAACGTGATGACTTTAACTTTCCTATTGTTAATTTCCCCTTCTTGAGTAACAATATACCAGCATCGCCTGCATATGGCGTCTACGTTTCTCAGCTCATCCGATGTTCAAGGGCATGCGTGAGTTACCATGACTTTCGACAAAGAGGATAACTGCTGTCACAAAAGATTCTTAACCAGGGTTTTGTCAGGGAAAGGTTGATGTCATCACTTAGGAAATTTTACGGTCGTCATCACGAATTGAATGTCCATTACAGTGTTCCAATATCTAAGGTGATGTTGGACCTGTTCCAACTGTCCTAACCTTTCATGTGCCTCCACCGATTTGTGACTTCCACCGGATTGACTTTGTTGAACTTCACGACTGGTGCCGTATACGGAGCAGGAACTGCTTATACTTCCAGGGCACCTGGGTTCACTCCTGATTTTTATAGGAGTTCGTGTTGTTCATTGTTTTTTAGTTTTCTGTGTTTATTTGTTGTGCTTGTGGTTGTTCATTTGTCTTCCAGGGTTTGTCTGTCCAATGGATTACGTTTGTTTTTACTGCTCATTAGGTATATTTGTCCTTTTTATCTCACTATAAGAATATTGATATATTTTGTGAATATATTTTCAGAAAATTAATCACATTAATATTGTGACAATCACATAATGTATATATCCAGTGGATTTCTGAAGCATATACAGGAAAATTGGTGTCAAAAATTTTCATCATGATGGCGTAGTGATGCATTTATATGCGAATTTTGTGAAGGTTTAATATAGAAAAGCAAGATAAGTGTCTTTTGTTTTAATAAACTAAGAAAATGTTTTAAAACTATTTCATTTTGTTCATTGTTAGGTTGATTTCTACCGCAAGTTAAAAGATAAAATTCCATACTACAGCAGTCAGAAGGACGTTGTGAGTGAAAAGGCGGAGTTTACACATCGATAAACTCATAAAAATCGTATTTAATCCTTAAAATCCCATGTCAATCATCAAAAAGTTGTTCCTAACCGAAATAAAAAAAAACTTTGCTCTTTTCAGGCGATATCCATCTTGAATCTGGTACTATTTTTGGCAGCTGAGCAATGGAATAAAAAAGTCAAAAAAGTCATTTACAAAGTCGAAAAAACAAGAAAACTTACTTTTTGATAGATTTTAACATAATCTGAAGCGTACAGAATCCACACAATGTCCGATTTTTTCCGTTTGAAGAATCCAACTTGCGTTGTTTAATATATGACGTTACAATCTTGACTGTGACGTCCGTGCACAAAATTTTCGCGGAATTTTTGAAAACGCAATTTTCATCAATTTTTAAACCATTTCTCATTAAATCTTAACTATTATTGTCAGCATCATCCTTAAAATTTATTCTCGTACAGCATTCTTCACATTTAATGTCTCATTTGAAACTTTAAATAATCAAGAAAGCGCATGAATATACTTGCCAATACGGGTTTATCGATGCATAAACCTTTATGATTTTGCCCTTCCGACCAATGAAATTCTGGTATTTTATCATATGAAAATTAAAATGGAATTATTAACTAAATCATCTTAAATGTGATTAAATAAAGAAAAGTTATACATCTCCACATTTACTTCCACACGGGCAAGATGCGTTAGCAATGATATGGAATTTATAAAGACAGTGATGTCTTCACAAAAAAGATGTCTTGATGATGTGATTCAAAGCAATGAAATTCATTAATTATTTTCTTACCCGATGTTGTCGCTTGTGTAGTGGGTGGCAAAGGTAAAACATCTACAAAAAATATACATATCTTCTTATTCATCATTATCTTAGAATAGAGGGTGGATTTTAAGATAAATTTGTAATAAGTCATGAAGTATTAAAATTTTTCCTCAACTATTGCAGTCTGCCGTTTTTAAATAGGTTACTGTTTTTAATGAGATATATATTATAAGGGAATGTAAAATAAGAAGGACCCTACAAGATTTCACTAATACGAAACTCGAGATACAACCCTAAATAAAGTTGGAAATTCTAAAGTAGACATTCGATATCTAACGAGTTTCGAAATTCGAAATTGGAAACTCGAGATTCAATATCCCAAGTTCGAAATTCGAAATCTGAAATCCAAAATGATGACTTGTAAATTATTTTCTATAGATAAATCGAAAGTAGCGCCAATGTTATATTTATAGCTAGTTCTACAATAAAAACATATTTTATTGGCCAAATATTATTCACAACTTAGAAGCTTTCCTTTGATTGGTTATTCTAGATATTGAATTTTGAATCTCGAATCTCGAATTTAAGATATCGAATGTAGGATTTCGAATTTCGAACTTCGCATATTGAATCTGGAACTTCGAATGTCGAATCTCGTATGATCGTTCTGTGCTTTCATACAGATTTACTGTTTGTGATGAAATGTTGTATTAGAGCAATATATTTTGCGTATTTGAGGTTTATGTTTACTTACGAACTGTATAAACCGCGCTCTCACTGCTGTGAAAACATCCCCATATAGTCCCATTATCTTTCTGCATCAATGGGTCAAAGTTCAAGATTATTCCAGAAGCACTGACTGTAAAGTTATAGTTTTCAGTTGATGTAGTTGTACATTGTATTGAATTAGAACATTCAGTAATTGCATGTCCATTTTTACTCCATGTTGCTGGGCCAGAAAATGACGGTATCTTGCATATTAGCTTGAAATTTGAGTCTTGTATTGGAGTTCCTGATGTTTCAATATTAAGGGCATCTGAAAATATTTGAGACATATCTGTGCTTCAATCCAATCAAAACTTCATAAAGATGTATAGCTCCTTACATTATTACCAGTGTATTACATGTATCGGATTTCACCAAACGAGATAGTAAAATTACGTAATTTAACTTCGTTGACTTTGTTGAACTTCACGACGGGTGCCGTATACGGAGCAGGAACTGCTTACCCTTCCGGAGCACCTGGGTTCACTCCTGGTTTTTATAGGAGTTCGTGTTGAACATAGTTTTTTAGTTTTCTGTGTTTATTTGTTGTGCTTGTGGTTGTTCATTTGTCTTCCCGGGTTTATCTGTCCAATTGATTACGTTTTTTTGATTGCTCCTTAGGTATATTTGTCCTTTTTTTAACTATCAAGATATAGAGAAATGCGATAATCCACGAGTCATAATGTAAGACGCTGTTTCCCTAATTTTCAAAACGCTTTAAAAAATGGTCAACGGCATAAAATTCTCCAAACGTCTTCCCTTCACTATGGTCACCATTTGTATTCATGCGAATTTTGTATGTAAAAGTATCTAACATTTAACAAGTACATATAATCATAATCAGTACAAATTTGTATTTAATATAATTCAATAATTCATTGTTAAACACGGTAGATTATTTTATACTGGAACTATTTTTCCTAGGAAGTTGTGTTACACAAAAGTTGTCACAATGGCGGAAGGAAAAGAAGAAAAAGAAGAAGAACACGGCATCTTCTAATTTGACCCAGAATCCTATATGTCCTCCGGCAAGTCGGATTTTTGTCCCGATTTCAAAACTTCGTTTAATTGTGTTGCTAATTAATTTTAAAATTTGGGGAATGTGATTCCATGAAATAGTCCCATTTAGATACACAAAATAATAACTGAAATATATGTTTCGAACAAAACGCGGTTATGAAAGAGATTGAAAGAAGTTCAGAGAGCATTTTGTGCCTGTACTCGTATACTATTAACAAGAATTGAACACACACATTAATACACCGAATCACATTCTTGGATTTAAAAAAAAAATAAATTGAATAATATTGAACATTATCAGTTGTTATTCAAGAGAGAGGTAAGCAGGCGTGTATTGGTTAAACGAAAACCTATTGGAAGAACATTAAATTTAAAGTAAACGAATAATCCGCCATATTCTTGATTTAGTTAAAATTTACGTAACTCACAAAGTTTATTCATCTGTGTGAGATCAAAGTAGGTACTTTTGCAATTTGACAAAATATCTGGTTTAGTTCCGTACGTGCAAAATATACACGAATATTTACCTATTGTTTTAAGGAAAAATTCGATGATGAGGCTGTTGTCTGAAAATTTCATGCGTTTAGGTCGATACATTTCTTTAAATTATCGATGAGTTAACGAGAACCGAACCATTCCGGCATGTTTTCGTGTTTCGACATTTGTCTCAACTTCCGGTTTTGATGTTTGCAAAAGGATAATTGTTAAGCAAGTGAGCTTGAAATTAAGGATCTTACAGATACACCAAAGCCCGCTTCATATTTGGATTTGTTTCTTGAAATAGACTATGAGGGACGTTTGAAGACAAAACTTTATGACAAACGTGATGACTTCAACTTTCCTATTGTTAATTTTCCCTTCTTGAGTAGCAATATACCAGCATCGCCTGAATATTGTGTCTACGTTTCTCAGCTCATCCGATTTTCAAGGGCATGCGTGAGTTACCATGACTTTCAACAAAGAGGATAACTGCTGTCACAAAAGCTTCTTAACCAGGGTTTTATCAGGGAAAAGTTGATGTCATCACTTAGGAAATTTTACGGTCGTCATCACGAATTGATTGACCATTACAGTGTTCCAATATCTAAGGTGATGTTGGACCTGTTCCCACTGTCGTAACCTTTCATGTTCCTCCACCGATTTGTGACTTCCACAGGATTGACTTTGTTGAACTTCACGACGGGTGCCGTATACGGAGCAGGAACTGCTTACACTTCCGGAGTACCTGGGTTCACTCCTGGTTTTTATAGGAGTTCGTGTTGTTCATTGTTTTTTTAGTTTTCTGTGTTTATTTGTTGTGCTTTTGGTTGTTCATTTGTCCAATGGAGTACATTTGTTTTTACTGCTCATTAGGTATATTTGTCCTTTTTATCTCACTATAAGAATATTGATATATTTTGTGAATATATTTTCAGAAAAGTAATCACATTAATATTGTGACAATCACATATAGTATATATCCAGTGGATTTCTGAAGCATATACAGGAAAATTGGTGTCAAGAATTTTAATCATGATGGCCTAGTGATGCATTTATATGCGAATTTTGTGAAGGTTTAATATAGAAAAGCAAGATAAGTGTCTTTTGTTTTAATAAACTAAGAAAATGTTTTAAAACTATTTCATTTTGTTCATTGTAAGGTTGATTTCTACCGCAAGTTAAAAGATAAAATTCCATACTACAGCAGTCAGATGGACTTTATGTTGAGTTTGTGAGTGAAAAGGCGGAGTTTACACATCGATAAACTCATAAAAATCGTATTTAATCCTTAAAATCCCATTTCAATCATCGAAAAGTTGTTCCTAACCGAAATAAAAAAAAGCTTTGCCCTTTTCAGGCGACATCCATCTTGAATCTGGTACTATTTTTGGCAGCTGGGCAATGGAATAAAAAAGTCAAAAAAGTCATTTACAAGTCGAAAAAACAAGAAAACTTATGTTTTGATAGATTTTAACATAATCTAAGCGTACAGAATCCACACAATGTCCGATTTTTTCCGTTTGAAGAATCCAACTTGCGTTGTTTAATATATGACGTTACAATCTTGACTGTGACGTCCGTGCACAAAATTTTCGAGGAATTTTTGAAAACGCAATTTCCATCAATTTTTAAACCATTTCTCATTAAATCTTAACTATTATTGTCAGCATCATCCTTAAAATTTATTCTTGTACAGCATTCTTCATTTAATGTCTCATTTGAAACTTTAAATAATCAAGAAAGCGCATGAATATACTTGCCAATACGGGTTTATCGATGTATAAACTTTTATGAATTTGCCCTTCCGACCAATGAAATTCTGGTATTTTATCATATGAAAATTAAAATGGAATTATTAACTAAATCATCTTACATGTGATTAAATAAAGAAAAGTTATACATCTCCACATTTACTTACACACGGGCAAGATGCGTTAGCAATGATATGGAATTTATAAAGACAGTGATGTCTTCACATAAAAAAGATGTCTTGATGATGTGATTCAAAGCAATGAAATTCATTAATTATTTTCTTACCCGATGTTGTCGCTTGTGTAGTGGGTGGCAAAGGTAAAACATCTACAAAAAATATACATATCTTCTTATTCATCATTATCTTAGAATAGAGGGTGGATTTTAAGATAAATTTGTAATAAGTCATGAAGTATTAAAATTTTTCCTCAACTATTGCAGTCTGCCGTTTTTAAATAGGTTACTGTTTTTAATGAGATATATATTATAAGAGAATGTAAAATAAGAAGGACCCTACAAGATTCCACTAATACGAAACTCGAGATACAACCCTAAATAAAGTTGGAAATTCTAAAGTAGACATTCGATATCTAACGAGTTTCGAAATTCGAAATTGGAAACTTAGAACTTAGAAGCTTTCCTTTGATTGGTTATTCTAGATATTGAATTTTGAATCTCGAATCTCGAATTTAAGATATCGAATGTAGGATTTCGAATTTCGAACTTCGCATATTGAATCTGGAACTTCGAATGTCGAATCTCGTATGATCGTTCTGTGCTTTCATACAGATTTACTGTTTGTGATGAAATGTTGTATTAGAGCAATATATTTTGCGTATTTGAGGTTTATGTTTACTTACGAACTGTATAAACCGCGCTCTCACTGCTGTGAAAACATCCCCATATAGTCCCATTATCTTTCTGCATCAATGGGTCAAAGTTCAAGATTATTCCAGAAGCACTGACTGTAAAGTTATAGTTTTCAGTTGATGTAGTTGTACATTGTATTGAATTAGAACATTCAGTAATTGCATGTCCATTTTTACTCCATGTTGCTGGGCCAGAAAATGACGGTATCTTGCATATTAGCTTGAAATTTGAGTCTTGTATTGGAGTTCCTGATGTTTCAATATTAAGGGCATCTGAAAATATTTGAGACATATCTGTGCTTCAATCCAATCAAAACTTCATAAAGATGTATAGCTCCTTACATTATTACCAGTGTATTACATGTATCGGATTTCACCAAACGAGATAGTAAAATTACGTAATTTAACTTCGTTGACTTTGTTGAACTTCACGACGGGTGCCGTATACGGAGCAGGAACTGCTTACCCTTCCGGAGCACCTGGGTTCACTCCTGGTTTTTATAGGAGTTCGTGTTGAACATAGTTTTTTAGTTTTCTGTGTTTATTTGTTGTGCTTGTGGTTGTTCATTTGTCTTCCCGGGTTTATCTGTCCAATTGATTACGTTTTTTTGATTGCTCCTTAGGTATATTTGTCCTTTTTTTAACTATCAAGATATAGAGAAATGCGATAATCCACGAGTCATAATGTAAGACGCTGTTTCCCTAATTTTCAAAACGCTTTAAAAAATGGTCAACGGCATAAAATTCTCCAAACGTCTTCCCTTCACTATGGTCACCATTTGTATTCATGCGAATTTTGTATGTAAAAGTATCTAACATTTAACAAGTACATATAATCATAATCAGTACAAATTTGTATTTAATATAATTCAATAATTCATTGTTAAACACGGTAGATTATTTTATACTGGAACTATTTTTCCTAGGAAGTTGTGTTACACAAAAGTTGTCACAATGGCGGAAGGAAAAGAAGAAAAAGAAGAAGAACACGGCATCTTCTAATTTGACCCAGAATCCTATATGTCCTCCGGCAAGTCGGATTTTTGTCCCGATTTCAAAACTTCGTTTAATTGTGTTGCTAATTAATTTTAAAATTTGGGGAATGTGATTCCATGAAATAGTCCCATTTAGATACACAAAATAATAACTGAAATATATGTTTCGAACAAAACGCGGTTATGAAAGAGATTGAAAGAAGTTCAGAGAGCATTTTGTGCCTGTACTCGTATACTATTAACAAGAATTGAACACACACATTAATACACCGAATCACATTCTTGGATTTAAAAAAAAAATAAATTGAATAATATTGAACATTATCAGTTGTTATTCAAGAGAGAGGTAAGCAGGCGTGTATTGGTTAAACGAAAACCTATTGGAAGAACATTAAATTTAAAGTAAACGAATAATCCGCCATATTCTTGATTTAGTTAAAATTTACGTAACTCACAAAGTTTATTCATCTGTGTGAGATCAAAGTAGGTACTTTTGCAATTTGACAAAATATCTGGTTTAGTTCCGTACGTGCAAAATATACACGAATATTTACCTATTGTTTTAAGGAAAAATTCGATGATGAGGCTGTTGTCTGAAAATTTCATGCGTTTAGGTCGATACATTTCTTTAAATTATCGATGAGTTAACGAGAACCGAACCATTCCGGCATGTTTTCGTGTTTCGACATTTGTCTCAACTTCCGGTTTTGATGTTTGCAAAAGGATAATTGTTAAGCAAGTGAGCTTGAAATTAAGGATCTTACAGATACACCAAAGCCCGCTTCATATTTGGATTTGTTTCTTGAAATAGACTATGAGGGACGTTTGAAGACAAAACTTTATGACAAACGTGATGACTTCAACTTTCCTATTGTTAATTTTCCCTTCTTGAGTAGCAATATACCAGCATCGCCTGAATATTGTGTCTACGTTTCTCAGCTCATCCGATTTTCAAGGGCATGCGTGAGTTACCATGACTTTCAACAAAGAGGATAACTGCTGTCACAAAAGCTTCTTAACCAGGGTTTTATCAGGGAAAAGTTGATGTCATCACTTAGGAAATTTTACGGTCGTCATCACGAATTGATTGACCATTACAGTGTTCCAATATCTAAGGTGATGTTGGACCTGTTCCCACTGTCGTAACCTTTCATGTTCCTCCACCGATTTGTGACTTCCACAGGATTGACTTTGTTGAACTTCACGACGGGTGCCGTATACGGAGCAGGAACTGCTTACACTTCCGGAGTACCTGGGTTCACTCCTGGTTTTTATAGGAGTTCGTGTTGTTCATTGTTTTTTTAGTTTTCTGTGTTTATTTGTTGTGCTTTTGGTTGTTCATTTGTCCAATGGAGTACATTTGTTTTTACTGCTCATTAGGTATATTTGTCCTTTTTATCTCACTATAAGAATATTGATATATTTTGTGAATATATTTTCAGAAAAGTAATCACATTAATATTGTGACAATCACATATAGTATATATCCAGTGGATTTCTGAAGCATATACAGGAAAATTGGTGTCAAGAATTTTAATCATGATGGCCTAGTGATGCATTTATATGCGAATTTTGTGAAGGTTTAATATAGAAAAGCAAGATAAGTGTCTTTTGTTTTAATAAACTAAGAAAATGTTTTAAAACTATTTCATTTTGTTCATTGTAAGGTTGATTTCTACCGCAAGTTAAAAGATAAAATTCCATACTACAGCAGTCAGATGGACTTTATGTTGAGTTTGTGAGTGAAAAGGCGGAGTTTACACATCGATAAACTCATAAAAATCGTATTTAATCCTTAAAATCCCATTTCAATCATCGAAAAGTTGTTCCTAACCGAAATAAAAAAAAGCTTTGCCCTTTTCAGGCGACATCCATCTTGAATCTGGTACTATTTTTGGCAGCTGGGCAATGGAATAAAAAAGTCAAAAAAGTCATTTACAAGTCGAAAAAACAAGAAAACTTATGTTTTGATAGATTTTAACATAATCTAAGCGTACAGAATCCACACAATGTCCGATTTTTTCCGTTTGAAGAATCCAACTTGCGTTGTTTAATATATGACGTTACAATCTTGACTGTGACGTCCGTGCACAAAATTTTCGAGGAATTTTTGAAAACGCAATTTCCATCAATTTTTAAACCATTTCTCATTAAATCTTAACTATTATTGTCAGCATCATCCTTAAAATTTATTCTTGTACAGCATTCTTCATTTAATGTCTCATTTGAAACTTTAAATAATCAAGAAAGCGCATGAATATACTTGCCAATACGGGTTTATCGATGTATAAACTTTTATGAATTTGCCCTTCCGACCAATGAAATTCTGGTATTTTATCATATGAAAATTAAAATGGAATTATTAACTAAATCATCTTACATGTGATTAAATAAAGAAAAGTTATACATCTCCACATTTACTTACACACGGGCAAGATGCGTTAGCAATGATATGGAATTTATAAAGACAGTGATGTCTTCACATAAAAAAGATGTCTTGATGATGTGATTCAAAGCAATGAAATTCATTAATTATTTTCTTACCCGATGTTGTCGCTTGTGTAGTGGGTGGCAAAGGTAAAACATCTACAAAAAATATACATATCTTCTTATTCATCATTATCTTAGAATAGAGGGTGGATTTTAAGATAAATTTGTAATAAGTCATGAAGTATTAAAATTTTTCCTCAACTATTGCAGTCTGCCGTTTTTAAATAGGTTACTGTTTTTAATGAGATATATATTATAAGAGAATGTAAAATAAGAAGGACCCTACAAGATTCCACTAATACGAAACTCGAGATACAACCCTAAATAAAGTTGGAAATTCTAAAGTAGACATTCGATATCTAACGAGTTTCGAAATTCGAAATTGGAAACTCGAGATTCAATATCCCAAGTTCGAAATTCGAAATCTGAAATCCGAAATGATGACTTGTAAATTATTTTCTATAGATAAATCGAAAGTAGCGCCAATGTTATATTTATAGCTAGTTCTACAATAAAAACATATTTTATTGGCCAAATATTATTCACAACTTAGAAGCTTTCCTTTGATTGGTTATTCTAGATATTGAATTTTGAATCTCGAATCTCGAATTTAAGATATCGAATGTAGGATTTCGAATTTCGAACTTCGCATATTGAATCTGGAACTTCGAATGTCGAATCTCGTATGATCGTTCTGTGCTTTCATACAAATTTACTGTTTGTGATGAAATGTTGTATTAGAGCAATATATTTTGCGTATTTGAGGTTTATGTTTACTTACGAACTGTATAAACCGCGCTCTCACTGCTGTGAAAACATCTCCATATAGTCCCATTATCTTTCTGCATCAATGGGTCAAAGTTCAAGATTATTCCAGAAGCACTGACTGTAAAGTTATAGTTTTCAGTTGATGTAGTTGTACATTGTATTGAATTAGAACATTCAGTAATTGCATTTCCATTTTTACTCCAGGTTGCTGGGCCAGAAAATGACGGTATCTTGCATATTAGCTTGAAATTTGAGTCTTGTATTGGAGTTCCTGATGTTTCAATATTAAGGGCATCTGAAAATATTTGAGACATAACTGTGCTTCAATCCAATCAAAACTTCATAAAGATATATAGCTCCTTATATTATTACCAGTGTATTACATGTATCGGATTTCACCAAACGAGTTAGTAAAATTACGTAATTTAACTTCGTTGACTTTGTTGAACTTCACGACGGGTGCCGTATACGGAGCAGGAACTGCTTACCCTTCCGGAGCACCTGGGTTCACTCCTGGTTTTTATAGGAGTTCGTGTTGAACATAGTTTTTTAGTTTTCTGTGTTTATTTGTTGTGCTTGTGGTTGTTCATTTGTCTTCCCGGGTTTATCTGTCCAATGGATTACGTTTTTTTGATTGCTCCTTAGGTATATTTGTCCTTTTTTTAACTATCAAGATATAGAGAAATGCGATAATCGACGAGTCATAATGTAAGACGCTGTTTCCCTAATTTTCAAAACGCTTTAAAAAATGGTCAACGGCATAAAATTCTCCAAACGTCTTCCCTTCACTATGGTCACCATTTGTATTCATGCGAATTTTGTATGTAAAAGTATCTAACATTTAACAATTACATATAATCATAATCAGTACAAATTTGTATTTAATATAATTCAATAATTCATTGTTAAACACGGTAGATTATTTTATACTGGAACTATTTTTCCTAGGAAGTTGTGTTACACAAAAGTTGTCACAATGGCGGAAGGAAAAGAAGAGAAAGAAGAACACGGCATCTTCTAATTTGACCCAGAATCCTATATGTCCTCCGGCAAGTCGGATTTTTGTCCCGATTTCAAAACTTCGTTTAATTGTGTTGCTAATTAATTTTAAAATTTGGGGAATGTGATTCCATGAAATAGTCCCATTTAGATACACAAAATAATAACTGAAATATATGTTTCGAAGAAAACTCGGTTATGAAAGAGATTGAAAGAAGTTCAGAGAACATTTTGTGCCTGTACTCGTATACTATTAACAAGAATTGAACACACACATTAATACACCGAATCACATTCTTGGATTTAAAAAAAAAATAAATTGAATAATATTGAACATTATCAGTTGTTATTCAGGAGAGAGGTAGGCAGGCGTGTATTGGTTAAACGAAAACCTATTGGAAGAACATTAAATCTAAAGTAACCGAATAATCCGCCATATTCTTGATTTAGTTAAAATTTGCATAACTCACAAAGTTTATTCATCTGTGGTGAGATCAACGTATGTACTTTTGCAATTTGACAAAATATCTGGTTTAGTTCCGTACGTGCAAAATATACACGAATATTTACCTATTGTTTTAAGGAAAAATTCGATGATGAGGCTGTTGTCTGAAAATTTCATGCGTTTAGGTCGATACATTTCTTTAAATTATCGATGAGTTAACGGGAACCGAACCATTCCGGCATGTTTTCGTGTTTCGACATTCGTCTCAACTTCAGGTTTTGATGTTCGCAAAAGGATAATTGTTATACCCATATATTGCCCGACCTTTGACCTCAAGGTCAAATTATTGATTTTTTCTCATACTACCAATTCCTGCCAAAACTTTTTTTTATCTTTTGACCTAGGCCTATGACATTTGCCATGTGGGTTTATCATCACCATAATATGATGTGTTGCATTGTATCATGACCCACATTTGACCTTGACCTTTGACCTCTAGGTGAAATTATGACTAAAATAATAACATTTCCTTGTCAAGGTTGTAGCCTTTTTGTCTTTTGACTTAAGATTATAACCTTTGGTATGTGACATTTTCTTTCAATGACAGCGAAGCTTCTTCAGGTTATAACTATGCTGTCTTTTTACCTACGCTTATGCCTTTTGGTATATAACCAAGAGGCGGTATGTCATCTACCATTATGAACTCCATGTGAAATTGACTTTTGACCTCAAGGTCAAATTATGACTAAAATAATAGTAGTTCCTTGTCAAGGTTGTAACTTTTTGTCTTTTGACTTAAGCTTACACCTTTGGTATGTAGGTATATTCCCATGACTCGGTGTGTCGCGTACCATAGTGACCTCCATGACCTTGACCTTTGACTTCAAGGTCAGTGAAGCCTCTCCGGGTCATAACTTTGTTGTCTTTTTACCTTACAGGTAAACAGGAACTAGAAAGGGAAGGGGAGACGTATGTTTTTGTTTTTGTTTACAAAGACAATTCCACCTAGTTAAATTTGATTTGTAGGTACTAATTTTGTGTCCATATTGATGCTCGACATCAACGGAGAGGAACAGTACAACTCATGCAGAACATACATATAAATATCAAATGATTCTTCTATACAGTAACAGTGAGCTGAGAAATCTGTGGCAAAAAATATCACTATGATCAAGTGCATTATGGAATCACCATTTAACATTAAGGAGGCCTATGGTTTTTCTTTTAGAAATTTTTTTCAGACAACCTGAGATACAGATTTTTTTTCTCGCGCAAAGCACAATTTTTTTTCAGAATTTAACATTATATGACACAAACTCAGAATCAGATAATTTTTTCTCTCCGCCAAATCAGGATCACATTTATATTTAGCCCCGGTGATTTAAACAAAAGGGCTAACGTAACATAAAGTCATAGTTAGCCATAACAACCTTTATATAATATAATTAAACTTAATACTTATACATATAATGTAATTATAATTTTTGGGGAATTAAAAAGTTTAGTAAAAAAACAGAAAAACACCTTAAGAAATGACATTAACAACTTTGACAAGGTACCAGTATGATTTAACAAAGTGACTTTTCAAAGACATATTATATGTAAATGATAGACATAAATAAAAAAAGTTAATATTTGTTAATTGTTCAAATAGACTTAAAGGCAATAACAAACAAAAGCAAGCAGAGCATATATATGTATGGATCAAGGTAAATCTACACATGTTTGTTTCAAAGAAGGAATTAAAACAAAAGGCAGGCTCAGAAATGTGTTAAAAAATAACAATGCAAAGATACTAATATTAGATAGAACAGTAAATTTATACTATCCTGAATACGACGCATTTCAAGGCGTTACCTCACATCAGCATCATTAAAACCGAAACATTTGGAAGACCAAAAACCAAACTTATTTTAAAACACAAAGTACTCATAACCTAAAATACAGAAATAGGAAGCTAAATTTCAGCTAAGGAGATCTACCATGTGCAATACAAGGAATGAACCCTTAGTAATTCTATTATTTTTGAATTTTGCTAAATACTGGTAATTTCTATAACAAATCAATGAATAATCATGTCAGACAAGTTTGACGACTGGGTTGGCGAATACCCTCGGGAACCTAGGGTCCACCATGCAGAGGTATCGTCCCAGGAGTTTCAAAATAACAATCCAAAGATACTAATTTTAGATATAGTAAATTTATACTATGCTCTATACGACGCATTTTAAGGAGTTACCTCTCATCAGCAGCATTAAAACCGAAACATTTGGAAGTCCAAAAACCAAACTTATATTAAAACAAGAAGTACTCATAACCTAAAATACAGAAATAGGAAGCCAAATTTCAGCTAAGGAGATCTACCATGTGCAATACAAGGAATGAACCCTTAGTAATTCTATTATTTTTGAATTTTGCTAAATACTGGTAATTTCTATAACAAATCAATGAATAATCATGTCAGACAAGTCTGACAACTGGGTTTGCGAATACCCTCGGAGACCTAGGGTAAAGAAGGGAATGATTGAATGTTACCAGGAAATAAAATGGCAGTATATTGTAGTAAAAAAGAGTTGAGAATGTAAGCAAGCAACAACTGCAAAAAAATAATTTAAAGATAAGATTAGGCTGACCGCTACGGAAGCTCTGGGCTGCCATGCAAAAAATAAATTACAACTCGTGCGCACGAGCTACTAACTTGAGCGCACGAGTTTCATAACTTGAGCGCACGAGTTCTTATTTTAAGGCTTGTTATATGCGGATATGGATGAAAAGGGGAGCGGGGAGGGAGTAATCCATTTGTGAGCTGTACTCATAGTAATTCTAGTTTTAGATTTAAGTTTTCTTTATTTTTTAGGTATTCGAATGATGTTCACTTAATGTTATTCTGAAAGTTCAGCAAACACAGAGATTGGAGAAATACAAGCTAAATTTAGGAGGTAAAAGCAAGCTACTTGATAGTGAATTTTTGATTAAGATAAAGTTATATTGTGAAGTCAAACTGTAGCACATTCACGAAGGAAGTTGTGATCAAGTAGCCTATGGATTTCCAATGTCACAAATGAAACTAAAATAATTTTAAACTAGAAATCTGTACTGTCGGAATCGACAGTGATCCCTGCACCCCCTGTAAGTAGTTGGGCCGCTGAACTATAGTCAAAAATATAAAATCTTATTCCTATCTAAAAATAGTATGCAGTGGTTCTATAAAGAAACTAAATCAATAAACCTAATTAAAAATAAAAAACCTTAGTTCACAAGCTTTAAACTGACATTTTTGAAAGTTGACCCCGGTTTAAAAATCTATATTCTAAATCCTAATTGTGCAACTGAATATAGTGTAGTATAATACTATATATAAGTAATATGAATAAATTGCAAAATGAAAGAGAAGTTAAGGTCACAAGCTTAAATCGAAAATTTTAAATTTCGACCCCTGTTGACCCCAATTTAAAAAAAAAATTAAATTATAAAACTTATTGCACATCTGCATATGGTGTTTGACAATATTGTATAGAAATAAAAGGCATAAATTGAAAAAAAAGACAATTTATGTCACAAATTTCAATTAACAGTTTTTAAAAATTCGACCGCTGTGGGCCCTATTTTTAGAAAATCAAAATTCTAAAACCTTATTGCGCATCTGCATATAGCGCATGACAATACCGTATAGAAATAAAATGTATAAATTGTAAAATGAAAGAGCAGTTTATGTCAAAAGCTTAAATTGACAGGTTTTCGAAATTCGACTCTTGTGGGCTCCAATTTTAGAAAATCAAAATTCGAAAACCTTATTGCGCATCTGCATATGGTGCATGACAATACTGTATAAAAATAAAATGCATAAATTAAAAAATGAAAGACGAGTTTAGGTCACACGCTTGAATTCCAAATTTTCGAAGTTAAACCCAAAAGTGATGGAGGAGTTGATGTCACCAGAAAGTATGACGGACGGACGGAGACAATCGCTATATCCCCGAATTATCATCGAAAGTGCTGGGATAAATATATAGACAAATTGGTTTCAAACATTTACAACAAATCCACAGCCATTTGATCTCGATAAGTACAAGTCCTAGCTATGTACCAAGTTAAGTTGAAATCCATCCAAGGCTGTTGAGCCCAGAATGTTCATAAAAATGTTTTGGACAAACTGATGGATGGACAATTATTGCATTATCGTATTCTTTTCACAACTTCTTTCGTGAATTTGCTACAGTTTGATTTCACAATAGATGGATACAATCGTAAAACCGTTGATATGGAATGACGTAGCAAGTTCTATACGAAAAAGTTTAAAACAAACCCCATCAAAATAGGCCAAGAAATTTCAATTCACTTTTAATTTGATGAAAATGCACGTTTTTGGCCCCTAACTATCGCACGGAAGCCAGGCGTTCACGAACGACGACGCCGACAACGCCATACCAATATAGGATATTCAACAAATTTGCAGTCATATAAAAACTGTTCAATTGAATGCATAAACATGTACCTATCAGTATAAACTCAAATAATTCAAATACTTTTCTTTTCAAAACCGATAACTCTTAAAATTCAATTCACAAGACTTTAACAAATATTTATGTTTGCTGAATTTTCAGAATAACATTAAGTGAACGTCATTCGAATAACTAAAATAAAGAAAACTTAAATCTAAAACAAGAATTACTGTGAGCACAGCTCACAAATGGATTACCCCCTCCCGCCTTAAGAAAATTATATGAGGTATCTTATAAACTACATAAGATATCTTATAAACTATAAGAGATATCTTATAAACTATATAAGATATCTTATAAAATATATGAGATATCTTATATAGTTTATAAGATATCTCATATAAAAAATATTTATAAGATATATTATATACTTTATAAAGAAAATTATATGAGATATCTTATAAATTATATGAGATATCTTATAAACTACATAAGATATCTTATAAACTATAAGAGATATCTTATGAACTATAAGAGATATCTTATAAACTGTATAAGATATCTTATAAAATATATAAGATATCTTATAAACTATATGAAATATCTTATAAAGTTTATTAGATATCTTGAAGTTGGAATAAATAGTAAAACGGCTTGGCATAGAAAACCAACGTGCAAATATCGTCCGGGATAAGTTATAGGTGAATGGCAGACAGTAAATACAACATGAACATAGACTGCCTCCGCGCCCGATGGAGATTCAGCGTGACGAACCGAATGGTGAGCAGGATCAAGGTCAGAGATCGGTTCATTTCAACAGATAGGACAATCGGGATATTGATATGAAACTAGAACAAACAAATAATATTAATAATAATAATGTTTTGAATATATCTTGTCTTAATGTATGTGAGGTAATTTCCAAATTGAAAAACCCTTTAACTTCTTGAAAACATATGATATTTAAGTATTGCAAGAGATAAAAACAGACAAGTTAGATCACCTTAATTTGCCATTTGGATATAGTTATAACGTTAACCATAGAGAAAATTGTATAAGAAAATCAGGAGGTATTATTATTATACACAAAAACAACATAGATATTTTTTTTCAGAATTTCCAGAATCTAATTCAAATTTTGTTCAGTTGATGAGAATCATCAGTTCTTTTTTAAATACAGATAAAAATTTAGTAATTGGGTGTTTATACATCCCCCTGAAAATATGCCTCCCCCGATGCATTTAATGACATTGAATCTGAGATGTTTCAAATTGTAAAAGATGGTGAGTACATTGGTTTTTTAGGCGAATGTAACGCCTAAACAGGTAAATTATTAGATAATGTTGAGACCACTGAGTCATTACTTGATATTTTTGATTTTGACCAAGATTTAGTTCTAATTCAATATATGGATGATTATTAGAACTTAGTCAAAAATGGTGTGTATATATTAAGAAATAGTTCATGTAAATGTAGGCCTAATGCTTCAGGACACAAACTTCTTGATTTTTGTAGGAAAAATAATGTTTATATTTCAAACGGCGAGTTGGTAAAGACAAATTTGCTGACAGATTTGCCTGTTGATTATTTTTTAGTATCTTCAAATTCTTTCCCATATATACTTGAATTTTAGGTTAAAGATTATTCTCCCTTGTTTTCTGATGTTCACAATCCCCTTCATATTTGTATAAAACTTTGTGAACCCAAACCTTCTGTTATCGATATACAAAATATCGATTCGAGCACCCGAGCTACGAATTGGTCCGATGAAAAGTCCGATGACTTTAGTATTTCTCGTCCAATTTGAATTTTCAGAATATATATATAATGTGGTTGAAGACCTTTTTCAACAACACCAGAGTGGAGAAATTATAACCGCAGAAGAGATGAATGCGGTAATTGCTCATATTGGTAGGCATTTTGATAATACGGCGAAGGCTGTCTTCGGAACGAAGAAAAATAAATCTAAACCTGACACGCGTAATGAGACACCCTGGTTTATGAGAATAAAACAATTATAATTATATAATGAGACACCCTGGTTTGACAACAAGTGTAAAGCTAAACGTAATGCTTTTCATAATGTTAGAAAGAATAATAACGTGAACAAAAACGCAGCCAATCGAGGACGTATTAATATCGCTAGTCGAGAATATAAGTCTCCGTTAAATAAATCATACAATTAATTTCAAAATCGTATGACGACCGAAATAAGAGGTGCATCAAGGCGAAACCCCAACAAGTTTTGGGATATTATATGTAAATGCTCGAATAACTCACAAAAATCAAACATAGATGCACCTCTTAATGATTTGTGAGAATATTTTAAAGATTTTAATTTCAACAATGATAACGAGATTATAGATGAAAAACTGGTCGCTGGTACAACATTAATAAAGAGCACAGAAAATGTACAAAATGTTCAAAAGATTCAATTGGTGATGAATTTCGCTACTTATTTATATGTTCAAATCTTGAAATTGTCAACCTTAGACGTAAATGTATACCAAAATAATATTTCAGAAATAATAATGTAGAAAAAATGTCAGGCAATAACGAATTACTGAAAAACCTCTCTTTTTTGAAGGGTTTAAACCCGTTATTTACTTAATCAAATGTCATCTCTATCCCTTGTATTTTTTTTCCATGTTTATGTTATCTTATTATGTATGTTATTTTGTATTTCTGTGTGTATGTTTATCCGTTATATTTGTTTGCTCATGTTGCACCACGGTGCCTTAGTGTGGTTAATAAAATTTTTGAAATCTTGAGATAATATTATTCCTACATGTAAAACAATAATGGTGGTTTCACTGTTGGAGATAAAAGGTGCAACATGTATAATCTTACCTGTTTGTGAAATTGCCAAACTCACAAGGAAAAGTGTTGGATACATTTTTTATCAATCAATTTATCTATGATAATAAAATATCTTCAATCACTTCCTCAGCCACGCTTCTTGTACATTTTTTGTCTATTATAAAATGTAAATTAAAAAATATTTAAAAAGTGTGTGGTATATAACAAGCGAAGTAGCCAGCATTAGGTGATAAGAAATATAAAACAATAAAATATATAAATGTAACGTACAAAAGTAAAACAAACACTCTAAAGGAATAAAAAAGATGTATAATAGTGTAAAAGTATCACACCATTTTAGGGTATTTTTTATGTTCATATTATGGTGGTTATATATTCTGCTTTTACCTTTTTATTTTGTTTTACAAAATCAGTAAACAATTAATGTACATGAAAATTTAAGTCATGCAGTATTGGAAAATAGTAAAATAGTTGCAATTATATTTCTTCATTTTAAGTATGTTTTCATTTTTAGCAATTATCCTTTCAGAATGACTGACATTTACATATACATGTGTGATAGTAGAGTATACTATTTCGCACAACTTACGGTTTGTGCAGGACATAAAAATCTTTATTTGTCAGTGACAGAAAGCTTAGATTGCTATGTCGTGACATACTTTTATTCCTCTCTTTGAAGTATTGAAGGAATAATGTAAAATCCTTGATGATAGCAACCCTAACATGTATTTATTATATCTCAGAGTTAGTTTGTCAGACTTAATGCTTTCAATCGAAAAAAGCTTCATTTACAGCATGCCATTTGTCCAACAGGATGACTATATTTGTGCCTTGGATTGGAGTTCACCTACTGTGTTTTTTTCGACGTTGATATTGACATTTTTCCATAAAATACTGATATAAATCCATTGTTTTGTAATCAGTCATAATTAAGGACATGACTGATTTTGGCATTTAAATCGACATAAACTTATCTAATATGGAATGAAATTAAGAGATATTATTAATTGAGCCGTACATTCACATTTTCTCTTCATTGCAATCCCAAGTCGTAACGCCATTTTATTGTAAGTTGTGGTTTTAATTATTTTGTTTGTTTGTTTGTTTTTTATAAACAAGACACAGTGAAGTATTTAATTCTCTTTAAGTTTAACCCTTTCTGAACCCTTTGTTTATCAAAAATTGAATCAACGTGTGATTTCCAATGATCTCAGTCGATAATTGGTTAAGAAAATAGGTCACAGAAATTGTTTCATCAAGAAAGTATTTTTTTTTAATTACACCTTATGTAAGAGTCCTGGGTTTTGATTGGTTGATGGCCAGTGTATTTTTCACCAATTTACTTTTATCAAATGAATATCGTTCATTTTTAAACAGCGCCGGTGTATATGCAAAAAGGATATGCCTTTTTTACCCTCTCTGCCGTGGTATTTGCCAAAAAATACTCTATCCGACTGGACGCTTGTAATGTCACGATCATCAATGCGCTTTGTACGTTAACATTCGGTGTAATTAAACAGATATAGCATGTTCTTGAGGGGTATTTGCGAAAAATACCAGTCTTGAGAATGAATTTCCCTCGCCTTACGGCTTGTGAAATTTAACATTTTCTCGACTGGTATTTTTCGCAAATACCCCTCCTGAACATGATATATCTGTTCAAAAGTATCCGGAACAATCTATTTGTAACATCAATACTTTATTTACCCTGACAGTTAATATTTTGACATTATACGCAAGGTACTTACCTTGTCGTGACTTGTGTAGATATCGTTCTTAATTAGTGAATTAGTAGTCTAAATGTTTTTTATCGATCTTCCAGATATTAAATTAAATATCAATAACTTCTATCGTGTATTTGTTTATGTATTGTCATGAAAATGATTAAATCTTCCAACAATATCGATAATTCGTGAAAACATACATGTATTCTCATTACAAAACTAGATACACGGCCATTTTCTACGCATTGAAGTCCCGCTGAAACATACACATTTTTTGTGGACTGTTAATTAAAAACGAAAATACAGTTAACTATTTACACATAACAAAAGGACCTCTTTTAAAACAAACAAACAATATATAACACAGAGATATGTATAGACAGGACGAGATTTAAATACGTACACGTAACACATTAGACATTACCAAGGATTAATAGGACTACATTGTATAAAAAAATAAGGTTAAAATATCCTGTAATACTAATGTTTATTTATAAGATATGCATGTTTAATCTCGACACTAAAAGGGAGAAAATATTGATAGCAAAAATAACAACCATGAAATATAAAGCCAAATCATATAATATATACTAGTAAAAAAAAATGAAACTTTACATGGCAGTGTATTTCCAATAGACACAAGATTTCAAAACGTCGTAGCTTTTTCGATCCTTCTCATGTTCACAGGGCGTCGTTTTCTCGTCAAAACCTTAGATTTTGTGCAAAAAACAAGATTTTTTTTCGCATTTTTTTAGATTAAAAATACCACCTTTTTACCAAAAAATAAAAAAAAAATTCACATTAAGTTTGAAGCACGAATAGTGTCTCATTGCCATATTGTTCGGTTTCAATAATACTGGGGCTAGGGGCCAGGTTTTCGAAAATATCTTAGGATAAGGACATGTCCTAGGATGGTCTTAGGATATATCTTAATCCTAAGTCATGTTTTCGAAAGCTTCGTAACATAGGATGTGCCATAAAATATCTCATAAAGTTAGGACAACAAAATACATGTCCTAGGAATATCTTAGGATAATCCTAAAATTTAGGACCTCAAAATGTAAACAAACATGGCTTCTGTTTATCTACAAATACGAAGAAGAGCAAATATATATAGGAAAATTGGTCAGTACGAATTTATTTGTTAAGCGTGCGTGTCAAATAAATCGTTCCTTTCATATACATTATATAACTGTATCAACGGTTAATTTCTTTAAATGTTTAAAGATGTTTAATAATAATAATAACAATAATAATAATAATAATAATGACAATAATATTTTCTTACGTTTTATGTGTGTCTAAATTGGCCGCAGATGAAAGAATAATAAAAAAAATCATATTGCATTATAATTGTTTTATATTGCATAATAGGTGGGCTTATTTCAATATTGTTCTGTTAACTAATTTTTGCTTCAAAACTTAGGACAGTCCTAAGATCATTTCTCCTAGGATCATCCTAAGATAACTTCGGTTTACAGTCTTTGACATATTCTAAGTCTATCCTAGGACTGTCCTAAAATTTGTCATAAGATATATCTTAGGACAAATGTTAGATACTTTCGAAAACCTGGGCAAGGTTTTCGAAGATGTCTCATGACTACGACATATCGTAAGGTGGTCTTACGCCGTGTCGCAGTCATAAAATGTGTTTTTGGAAGGGTCGCAACTTGTGACATGTCATAAATATTGTCACAAAGTTACGACACCAAAGAAGGTGTCGTAAGATGGTCTTATAATGATCGTATATGTATAGAAGCAGGAATAATTCGTTAAGCGGGAATTTCAATGTTCGAAGCTAAGGTGTTTCTTATTCATATTAAAATAGGGTAGACCGATAAACTTGACAATGGTTTTATTGATCCATGTTAATCGATTGTGACATTCCATAATTGATTTACATGTACATGCATGTTACACATGTACAGTAAACGTATATGCATTAATCATTTTTAAAAGGCTATTAAAATTAAAATTAATTAAACTTTCTTTTTTATTTATTTTTTCTTCTTTTAATTACATGTACTTTTTTAAAAAATAAATTGCATACTTTGTTAAATCATTTTAAATTTCATTATTTGTCATTACTGACTTGCGAATGTCATACGATCGTCTTAGGATACCTTTGTTTTACATCATACGATAAGTCGTAAGACCATCATTACTTAATCGCAGGTAATGTTATAAGATATGTCTTACGATCAATCTTATGATACTTTCGAAAACCTGGCCCCTGGTCCCAGTTTCACAAAGCTGTATTAGGACTAAGACATGTCCTATGATTGTCTTACGACATACCTTAGTCCTAATTCCGTTTCACAAAGTGGTCCTAACTTGGGACATCTCTTAAAGTTGGTCATAAAGTTAGGACTACACGGAAGGTGTCTTATGATGGTCTTAGGATCATAACAACTGTCTTTATAGTTTAACGGAATGTTTAAAATGATTTTAAAAAAAATATTTTAACAACAATGAACATTCAATGTAGTATAGCAAGTGTGCATGATTTTATCTTTTAACCTTTTTACAACCGATACAGGTGACAGTAGTATATGGGCACAGGCAAATTATTATTTGAGGAGGTGGAGAGGAGGAGGAGCTGTGGAGGAGCCGGAAGTGACGTCATCGGAACCGGAAATGACGCCACAGGAAGTGACATAACCGGAACCGGAAGTCACGTGACCGGAACCGGAAGTACCGGAAGTGATTTGCGCGCATGCGCAACCGGAAGTGATGGATTTTCCGCCATTTCTTTACGGAAGTGACGCAAGTCACGTGCTAGGACCCGGATGTGTGGTCTGCGCATGTTCAGGAACCGGAAGTGGTTTTTGCACGCATGCGCAACCGGAAGTAATGGATTTTCCCCATGATTTGTTTACGGAAGTGACGCAAGTCACGGACCCGGAGGTGTGGTCTGCGGAACCGGAAGTCCAAATGGGCTCCTCCAAGGGGGAGATAACCCCGTAAATGGGGAGATAACTTCCCCCGCCAGTTCCATATTCGCCTCCAAGGGGAGATAATTTTTCCTTTATTCTATATATTTAGTTTTAATTTTTTATTATTTTTTTAATATATTTACATAATTTTCTAAATTTTTTTATTTTTTCTATCTTTTATTCTTTTATAATTTTTATAATTTTTCTTAATTGTTTCTATTTTTTTAATATATTCACATAATTTAATAATTTTTCTAATTTTTCTTAATTTTTTAACAAGTCGTAATATATTTACATAATTTAATAATTTTTATTTAATTTTTTTCTGTTTTTCTAACTTTTTAAAAAATCTTTTTAACAAGTCGTAATATATTTACATATTTTTTCTTATTTTCAATTTCTTTTTGGGGTTTTGGAACCATTTAGTAAAAAATTATAATTATTTTAACTATTCTTAAGCATTTTCTTGCTTTCCTGAAGAATTTAGTAGTATTTCCAGGCTTTTCGCCAACATTCGGTTGTTTTCGCCAACATTCGGAACCATTTAGACGTCTTCGTGAATGTTCGGGCGTTTCCGGAGGGTGGTGCTTACTTACAGGTCCGCTTTCGTGGAGGCATCCATGTTTTTAAATATATTTACATAATTTAATTTTTTTTCTTTTAAATGTTTTTCTTTTTCTATTTTTTCTAATTTTTCTTAATTTTTTTAACAAGTCGTAATATATTTTTAATTAAGTTTAATTATTCTGAAGTATTTTCTGAAATATTTTCTGGTTTTTGGAACAATATAGTAAAACATTATCGTTATTTCAATAATTTTTTATTTCTCTAATTTTTTTTTATTTTCTTTTTTCTTAATTTTTACTTTTATATAATTTTTCTAATTTTTTCTTAATTTTTTATTATTTTTTATAATTTTTTTTAATATATTTACATAATTTTTCTAATTTTTCTTAAATTCTTTTTAACAAGTAATATATTTACATAATTTTTCTAATTTTAATTCCTTTTTTTTGGTTTTTGGAACCATTTAGTAAAAAAATTATAGTTATTTTAATAATTCTTGGGATTTTCTGAAGAATTCAGTAGTATATTCTGGCTTTTCGCCAACATTCGGGTGTTTTCGTCAACAGTCGGAACCATTTAGACGTCTTCGGAACAATTTTTCACTCTTCGTGAATGTTCGGTCGTTTCCGGAGTGGGTGCTCACTTACAGGTCCGCGTTCGTGGAGGCATCCATGTTGGATTACCCTTAATGTGACGTCATGGAAAATTTCCATTAGAAAACGGATTGAAACATGTCAGTGAACGCGACCGTTAGACACGAGGTAGACTCAAGGCTTTTATGCGCCTGCACAAATTGGAAGATACAACTTAAAGATCAAATTATCTCTTTTCGTTCTTTTAGCATATTTTAATGCTTACTTGTCATATCGTATCTCCACACCATCCCTAAGTTCAGAAACGTGTACACAAAATGAATTCCGGTTATAGAAACGATACATATTTCGGAAAACATGACAGGAAAAATAACTCTGCATTTATCCAGGTTTGTGGCTGGCTACTTCTATAGGCTGCATTAAACCCTCCGTTTTTTATTCCTTTTTTAATTTCTTTCTTTCTTTTTATAATTTTATATATACCTTTTGCTGTAGAGGTAACTCTTGGCTGAGTTTGGATACCTGTTTGTTTTAACTGTTTTGAATTTTTATGGTTATGCTTATTAATTCATCATTATATCTTTAACAGGTTTTCCAATATTTTGATCTGGAGCACTGCTGATGAGTTGTCAGTCAACGAAATGACCATACAGTGTATCAAATTTATTTCGGTATTTTGATTTACAAAAATTGGACGTGTCATCTGCGCATGTTCAGGTGGAACCGGAAGTGGTTTTGTGCAAACCGGAAGTAGTGGGTTTTACTTACGGAAGTGACGCAAGTTACGGACCCGGAAGTGCCATGCTTGACCAGAACTCAGATTTAATTATCTCCCTTTTCCCGCTTCTCTTCTCTTGCTCCGTGCTGCTCACCACTGCTCTTCTCTACTCAGGACCTTACTCGCGTGCTCATTTCGCTCCTGTTCGTCATCTCTTGCTCATCGCTGCTCATTGCTGCTCATTGCTGCTCATTTCTTGCTCATCGCTGCTCATTGCTGCTCATTGCTGCTCATTTCTTGCTCATCGCTGCTCATTGCTGCTCATTGCTGCTCATTGCTGCTCATTTCTTGCTCATCGCTGCTCATTGCTGCTCATCTCTTGCTCATCGCTGCTCATCTCTTTCTCCGTGCTGTTTTTCTCTTGCTCTTTGTTGCTCATCGCTGTTTTTCTCTTGTTCTTTACTGCTCAGCACTGTTTTTCTCTCGTTCTTTACTGCTCAGCACTGTTTTTCTCTTGGTTTTTTGTTGCTCATCGCTGTTTTTCTCGTGCTCATCGCTGTTTTTCTCTTGCTCTTTACTGCTTATCGCTGTTTTTCTCTTGGTTTTTTGTTGCTCATCGCTGTTTTTCTCGTGCTCATCGCTGTTTTTCTCTTGCTCTTTACTGCTTATCGCTGTTTTTCTCGTGCTCATCGCTGTTCATCTCTTGCTCTTTACTGCTCATCGCTCTTTTTCTCTTGTTCTTTGTTGCTTATCGCTGTTTTTCTCTTGATCTTTACTGCTCGTCGCTGTTTTTCTCTTGTTCTTTGTTGCTCATCGCTGTTTTTCTCTTGCTCTTTACTGCTTATCGCTGTTTTTCTGTTGCTCTTTGCTTCTCATCGCTGTTTTTCTCGTGCTCATCGCTGTATTTCTCTTGATCTTTACTGCTCATCGCTGTTTTTCTCTTGTTCTTTGAGAGAAAAACAGCGATGAGCAGTAAAGATCAAGAGAAAAACAGCGATGAGCAGTAAAGCAAAGAGATGAGCAGCGATAAGCAGCAAAGAGCAAGAGAAAAACAACGATGAGCAACAAAGAACAAGAGAAAAACAGCGATGAGCAGTAAAGATCAAGAGAAAAACAGCGATAAGCAACAAAGAACAAGAGAAAAACAGCGATGAGCAGTAAAGATCAAGAGAAAAACAGCGATAAGCAGTAAAGAGCAAGAGAAAAAACAGCGATGAGCACGAGAAAAACAGCGATGAGCAGTAAAGAGCCAGATAAAAACAGCGATGAGAAGCAAAGAGCAAAAGAAAAACAGCGATAAGCAGCAAAGAACAAGAGAAAAACAGCGATGAGCAGTAAAGAGCAAGAGAAAAACAGTGCTGAGCAGTAAAGAACAAGAGAAAAACTGCGATGAGCACGAGAAAAACAGCGATGAGCAGTAAAGAGCAAGAGAAAAACAGCGATAAGCAGTAAAGAGCAAGAGAAAAACAGCGATGAGCAACAAAGAACAAGAGAAAAACATCGACGAGCAGTAAAGATCAAGAGAAAAACAGCGATAAGCAACAAAGAACAAGAGAAAAAGAGCGATGAGCAGTAAAGAGCAAGAGATGAGCACGAGAAAAACAGCGATGAGCAGTAAAGAGCCAGATAAAAACAGCGATGAGAAGCAAAGAGCAAAAGAAAAACAGCGATAAGCAGCAAAGAGCAAGAGAAAAACAGCGATGAGCAACAAAAAACAAGAGAAAAACAGCGATGAGCAGTAAAGATCAAGAGAAATACAGCGATAAGCAGTAAAGAGCAAGAGAAAAACAGCGATGAGCACGAGAAAAACAGCGATGAGCAACAAAAAACCAAGAGAAAAACAGCGATAAGCAGTAAAGAGCAAGAGAAAAACAGCGATGAGCACGAGAAAAACAGCGATGAGCAACAAAAAACCAAGAGAAAAACAGTGCAGAGCAGTAAAAAACAAGAGAAAAACAGTGCTGAGCAGTAAAGAACAAGAGAAAAACAGCGATGAGCAACAAAGAGCAAGAGAAAAACAGCACGGAGCAAGAGATGAGCAACGATGAGCAAGAGATGAGCAGCAATGAGCAGCGATGAGCAAGAAATGAGCAGCGATGAGCAGCAATGAGCAGCGATGAGCAAGAGATGACGAACACCAACAAGCAACAGGAGCGAAACGAGCACGCGAGTAAGGTCCTGAGTAGCGATGAGCAGCAAAGAACAAGAGAAGAGCAGTGGTGAGCAGCACGGAGCAAGAGAAGAGAAGCGGGAAAAGGGAGATAATTAAATCTGAGTTCTGGTCAAGCATGGCACTTCCGGGTCCGTAACTTGCGTCACTTCCGTAAGTAAAACCCACTACTTCCGGTTTGCACAAAACCACTTCCGGTTCCACCTGAACATGCGCAGACGACACGTCCAATTTTTGTAAATCAAAATACCGAAATAAATTTGATACACTGTATGGTCATTTCGTTGACTGACAACTCATCAGCAGTGCTCCAGATCAAAATATTGGAAAACCTGTTAAAGATATAATGATGAATTAATAAGCATAACCATAAAAATTCAAAACAGTTAAAACAAACAGGTATCCAAACTCAGCCAAGAGTTACCTCTACAGCAAAAGGTATATATAAAATTATAAAAAGAAAGAAAGAAATTAAAAAAGAAATAAAAAACGGAGGGTTTAATGCAGCCTATAGAAGTAGCCAGCCACAAACCTGGATAAATGCAGAGTTATATTTCCTGTCATGTTTTCCGAAACATGTATCGTTTCTATAACCGGAATTCATTTTGTGTACACGTTTCTGAACTTAGGGATGGTGTGGAGATACGATATGACAAGTAAGCATTAAAATATGCTAAAAGAACGAAAAGAGATAATTTGATCTTTAAGTTGTATCTTCCAATTTGTGCAGGCGCATATAAGCCTTGAGTCTACCTCGTGTCTAACGGTCGCGTTCACCGACATGTTTCAATCCGTTTTCTAATGGAAATTTTCCATGACGTCACATTAAGGGTAATCCAACATGGATGCCTCCACGAACGCGGACCTGTAAGTGAGCACCCCCTCCGGAAACGACCGAACATTCACGAAGAGTGAAAAATTGTTCCGAAGACGTCTAAATGGTTGACTAAAACACCCGAATGTTGGCGAAAAGCCAGAATATACTATTGAATTCTTCAGAAAATCCCAAGAATTATTAAAATAACTATAATTTTTTTACTAAATGGTTCCAAAAACCAAATAAAAAGGAATTAAAACTAGAAAAATTATGTAAATATATTACTTGTTAAAAAAAATTTAAGAAAAATTATAAAAATTATGTAAATATATTAAAAAAAATTATAAAAAATAATAAAAAATTAAGAAAAAATTAGAAAAATTATATAAAAATAAAAATTAAAAAAAAAGAAAATAAAAAAAAAATTAGAAAAATAAAAAAATATTGAAATAACGATAATGTTTTACTATATTGTTCCAAAAACCAGAAAATATTTCAGAAAATACTTCAGAATAATTAAACTTAAGAAAAATTTAAAAAAATTTAAAAAGAAAAACATTTAAAAGAAAAAAAAATTAAATTATGTAAATATATTTAAAAAAATTAATAATTAATTAAATAATAATAATGATAATAAAAAAATGAATAATAAAAAAAAAAGAAAATAAAAAAATTAGAAAATTATGTAAATAAAATTGTTTAAAATTAAAAATTAAATATATAGAATATAGGAAAAATTATCTCCTCTTGATGGAGGGAATACCAGAAAGTTATCTCCCCATTTATAGTTTATCTCCCCTTGGAGGAGCTCTCTTTGGACTTCCGTCAATGGAGGAAACCACTACTTCCGGTTGCGCATGCGCGCAAAACCACTTCCGGGTACTTCCGCCTGAACATGCGCAGACCACACGTGCGGGTCCTAGCACGTGACTTACGCCACTTCTGAAATTTCCGCAGACGTCACATTAACGGTATTGCGTAATCCAACATGGATGCCTCCACGAAAGCGGACCTGTAAGTAAGCACCACGCTCCGGAAACGACCGAACATTCACGAAGACGTCTAAATGGTTCCAAATGTTGGCGAAAACAACCGAATGTTGGCGAAAAGCCTGGAAATACTACTAAATTCTTCAGGAAAGCAAGAAAATGCTTAAGAATAGTTAAAATAATTATAATTTTTTACTAAATGGTTCCAAAACCCCAAAAAAAAATTGAAAATAAGAAAAAATATGTAAATATATGACGACTTGTTAAAAAGATTTTTTTAAAAAGTTAGAAAAATAGAAAAAAAATAAATAAAAATTATTAAATTATGTAAATATATTACGACTTGTTAAAAAATTAAGAAAATTAGAAAAATTATTAAATTATGTGAATATATTAAAAAAAATTATATAAATAATAATAAACTTTAAAAAAAAAAATAGAAAAAATTAAGAAAAATTATAAAAATTATAAAAGAATAAAAGATAGAAAAAATAAAAAATTTAGAAAATTATGTAAATATATTAAAAAAATAATAAAAAATTAAATAATAATAAGGATAATAAAAAAAATGAAGAATAAGAAAAAAAAGAAAAATTATAAAATAATAAAACAGAAGATAAAAAAAAATAAAAAATTATGTAAATATATTTTTTTAAGTTAAAAACTAAATATATAGAATAAAGGAAAAATTATCTCCCCCTTGGAGGCGAATATGGAACTGGCGGGGAAAGTTATCTCCCCATTTACGGGGTTATCTCCCCCTTGGAGGAGCCCATTTGGACTTCCGGTTCCGCAGACCACACCTCCGGGTCCGTGACTTGCGTCACTTCCGTAAACAAATCATGGGGAAAATCCATTACTTCCGGTTGCGCATGCGCGCAAAAACCAATTCCGGTTCCTGAACATGCGCAGAACACACATCCGGGTCCTAGCACGTGACTTGCGTCACTTCCGTAAAGAAATGGCGGAAAAATCCATCACTTCCGGTTGCGCATGCGCGCAAATCACTCCCGGTACTTCCGGTTCCGGTCACGTGACTTCCGGTTCCGGTTACGTCACTTCCTGTGGCGTCATTTCCGGTTCCGATGACGTCACTTCCGGCTCCTCCACAGCTTCTCCTCCTCTCCACCTCCTCAAATAATAATTTGCCTGTGCCCATATACTACTTGTGACAAATTGAACTCAGCTCACTTCTAGAAAAAATAAAGTCATTATATTTCATTCTTTTTTCTCTTCACTTTGTATTTTAATTTTCATGTGTATATTGCTGTCTAATTAATATATTATTTATAATTACACTTCATTTGTTTTCTTTGAAAAATCAATTTTCGAATGATCTAATTAGGGAATATTCATCAATACGTTTAGCAATATTTATTTAACACATGCTAAATTTATATTAGTTTTTTCATAAATATTTAAATTCCGACACATTTAGGACATCTTTGCTGAGATCATCTTAAGACAGCTTCGAGACGAGGTCTAAGATATGTCCTAAGATAGTCATAGGAGGATCCTAAGACATGTCCTAAGATATATCTTATGACAGGTCTTAGGATAGCTTCGTGAAACCGGCCCCTGGCCTATACTATTTTGATTTTCCAATTCTGATGATGATTTTGGTCATGAATTTTGCGAAATTGAATTTGAGCCTTTCGATAAAAAATCCAGATATCATATCGAGATCAATCAAATAATTTTTATTGAATGATAAATTTTAGCAGAATAATTGCCTTTTTCGATCACTTTCAATATTCTGTCATAAATTTGGATTTGATGGTATGTAACGTTTCTTTTTTTTACTAGTATATTTTGAGGTCCTTTTATATCACTCGTGCAAAAACATAAAAGCATAGAGTTATGATTTCGCACAGGTGTATGTTAAGGTCGGCAGTGGTAATATTGGAAGTAAATGCACACTATTTGTGCATATATATTTATTAAATAACTTGGAATTTAAGTTGAGGTTGTGAAACAAATTCTAGGCGAGGTGTGTTTGACGACGACCAGTTTTTTATCGAAGGTCCGTGGTTTATCACAAGTACCCCGGCTTTCACCTCCCATAAAAACCTACGATGCAGTCAACAGCGCTGAGTGAACGTGGCTTAAACCCCTATCAACCAAACCAGGGGCCTGGGTGACTTAGGACTAGGATATATCTGATGATAGTCTTAGGAGATATCTTAGTACCAAAATAACAATCCAAAGATAGTAATATTAGATACAGTAAATTTATACTATGCTGTATACGACGCATTTCAAGGAGTTACCTCTCATCAGCAGCATTAAAACCGAAACATTTGGAAGACCAAAAACTAAACTTATTTTAAAACAAGAAGTACTCATAACCAAAAATACCGAAAAAGGAAGCCAAATTTCAGCTAAGGAGCTCTACCATGTGCAATACAAGGAATGAACCCTTAGTAATTCTATTATTTTTGAATTTTGCTAAATACTGGTAATTTCTAAAACAAATCAAGGAATAATCATGTCAGACAAGTCTGACGACTGGGTTGGCGAATACCCTCGGGGACCTAGGGTCCACCATGCATAGGCGTCTCAATCGCAAATTTTATCCTAACTTTAGGACAACAAAATAGGTGTCTTAAGACAATCCTATCTTTGTTAATGGCTTCAAATGGTATATACTTATTGTAATTCTTTATGTAATAATCAGTTCGTATCATTTAATATGTTTTCGTAATATCAGATCTCAGTTTTTTGTTTTGAGTACTTTTCATCTAAAATATGATGCATGTGTTTATAATGCGAGTTGTGGTCATCTTATTTCAGCTAAATATAAACAAATTATTGAGTAGTTGTTATATCTCTCCGTGATAATATAGGTAAAACACAATGTTCCAAAACAGATTTCTTCTAAACTTTCAAAAAAATATTGCATATATTTTATCAAACTCAATTTTTTAAAACTATACCGTTCCCGTTTAGGACATCATCAGCTTCGATAACGAGGTCCCAGAGTTTTGTAGTTGTCAATGTAGGTTTCTTAATGCAAACACTCTAGTATCATCTCTTTGAAAAAATATTTCATATGTTTTATTCCGTTATGAGCTAATTCTGTTAAATTTCATAACCTTAAAAATAGTACTCCAGATCGTATCTTACAGTTGGAACTGATATTATAAAGGAACTCTTATTCCCTGACATTTTGTATTATTAATTTGTATTAGAAAATTTAAAAATTCGTATTGTATATGCGTAGAATACTATCAGATTACACAAGGTCTAACGTGTTTACTTGTACTTTTCAGAGGATTGCCGTCACAAAATTCATAAAGAACAATGAATATAAATTACCTTTTGACTAATTTCAAAAGTCAATTTCTTTACACAAGACAATAGTACGTAGTCAAAATTCAATTGTTACGCTTAACTGAGGTACGTAGGTCATGTTTGTAGGTCGATATATTAAATTTGAGGAATGAACTTTATTTCTCATTAATTACGAATAAATAGTTACAGAGAATGTATATACACATTTTCATTAAATAATAGAGCACATGTGAACAATACAGACTAACAAGAAGGAGTGAGTCTCACATTTATAATTTTGGTAAATCTACACAGTTTTTCGAGAACTATTGAGTTCATGATTTTTTAAAATTTATATATATTTGGAATAAGAGTACAGTAAAATTAGTTATTCCAATGTTCAATTTCAAGTCATTTTTTTAATTCAAATACACGATTAATATGTACATATTTGTGTAATCTGATAGAGTCTTTACATTTGATATTCACATAAGCATAGTGTTAATGTTACTTATAGAATGTCCCGACTACTTCAATAAATAATTTCTCGATGAAGCAACTTCTGGTTTTGAGCAATGTTTAAAGTTTGTTTAAACGTTTTATCGGCCGTACCCTCTCTTACTTATACATGTAGTAAAATTTTTGAAAGCAAACCTAATGCGTGATCATTACCGGCACATTCATTTTTTGGTGAATTCATATTTCAAATAAGAAGCAATTAAATGCAAAAAGTTAATGGAAATTTTCTGTCGTGGTAAACTTTAAGCATACAAACATGGAAAAAAAGTCAGCGAAAATTGTTTTTTTTTACACGAAAGAGAACGACAAGATATTCATAAAGAAGAAGGTGGTAATTAATGTTGGACACAATCAATTAAAAATACGGGCAGTAAAAACATATAAAAACATTGACATTTCAGTTGATTTTAAGGAACAATACAGAATAAATTGTCGTTATCTCAAACTTGTTGATCTTAAACTCTTGATATAACAAGGTTATATTGTAAAAAAATATATTTTACACTTAAGGTATATGTACCAGGGATAGGTAAATAATCTAGAAATCTTTTTCCATGGTGCCTTTAACATAATAAATTTCTAATCTTAATACTCAACAATACTAATATTTAATCACAAAACTAACCTGAACCGACGTTAAGCAGAATATAACTTTTGTGTCGCCTACTATCATCAATCAGTGGGATTTTATTGAATTGAAGTCCTAAAAATAGACTTACTTCAATTACAATGCATTAAAAAATATCTTTAGAACAGAAAAGGTATGCAAGACAAAGAAACAGTGTATTATGATATTACAACACAAGATAATTACTGTTGAGCTCCTGGAGTTATCTTTCTTATAACTAAGATCTATTGTACATGAAAAATTATGTGCCCACGTTTAAAAAAACAAATTTACAGAGAGACAGATAGGAAAAGGTGTGACGACGGCGATGAAAGACGATAAATGGTGATCCCTATAGGTCTATATGTCTGTTATTTCAATGATTGATAATGATAAATGTCCGGTTTCATGGGCTGTACGAGGTCAGAATGCATTCCATAAATAAAACTGAGAAATGTACCTATTCTGCATATAATATTTTACTATAATTTAAGGTATTACCTATGTCGTTTGCTCTTAAAGTTAAAGTCCGACTTCATGTAAATATTTGTTCTTGATAAGAATATACATATATATATATATATATATATACATACAAATAGTAATATAAAACGTCATTCATCACAATTCATCTACTTTTCTTTGTTTTCCACTTATATCGATCCTTTCGAAAATTTCGGACCAGAATTGAATAGTTTCTGTTTTCAGAAAACTTCTCAATGTAATTGGTATGTCAAAATCGAGGTAAAACCGTCCTTTCAGATCAAATGGTATCCAGGATGGAGCTCCGTCTCCACCGTTCGGCTTACTGAATATTAAATAAATAAAACAATATTAATATCTGAGTTGAAGATAGTTGACAAATCCGTTATTTTTTGTAGACTGTATTTATATTTAAAAAGTAGAATAGGAAAAAATAAAACAATAATTTTTAAGCGAGAACAAATCTTGCGCGTATATGCATTATCATGATAAAATGTTGTTAATTTGCTAAAATAAATCGCATTTTAAATGGGCTCACAGATTATTACTTACCCAGTTTTTGCAAAAGATGTCCAGTACTGAATGAGTTTCTTGGAGAAATGTTTTTCTTCATGTGACAGTTCAAACTCACTTGCTCTAAAAAACCACATCAATTCATCACCATGACAACTACCTTCGAACCATGGAGGTGGAGGTCCTCCGAATGGATCATAACTTGGTCTAGAAAATTGGTATTGATATGTTTTACCTTCGGATCCTGCATGATACTCAAGCATCTTAAAGAATGGGTAGGTAAACATAATATCAGCCAACAGATAGGTTGCTCTTATACTTTGATCTTTCAAGCTTCCACCAGCTTTATAAAAATCACACATTTTTGTTTTGATGTCAGCATTGTTTTTCAAGTAAGACTTTACATAAGATGTTATTACTGCCTCACACATAGCTTTATGTGGAATGCCTTCCATAATACTCCTGCAGTTCTGGAAACATAATTATATAGAGAAGACATCCTTCGTTAGACGTTGTACCGGCAATCAAGTCCAACGAACTGAAAAATTTAGAAACTTCAGATGTTTTATCTTCTAAACCAAACACAGGATCTTCCGGAAATAATTCACCGTCAACAACCGGGTAGCTATGTGATTGAAAGTAAATTTGACTTTTAAATTTTTCTGCCGGAATTGTTGAATAAAAGTCATTTAGCTCCAATAATTCTTGTAAAGGTTTTTCTCTTAAACACTGTACGAATTTATATTCATCGTTTAATGGACAGGATGTTAATTCTGATAGCAGTGACGAGTATTCCCTGATCTCTCCCGAGGTTCGCATCAGTATTTTACTATGGACTCCGCTCTGTGCTATAACACGCTTAAACAAACCTTTATTTGATGGAATAAGTGACATAAGCGACACGCTATAACCTCCAGCAGATTCTCCAAAAATAGTAACAGCACTTGGATCTCCACCAAATGCAGCTATATTATCATGTACCCAATGTAATGCAAGTTTTTGGTCCCATAATCCATAGTTTCCTCTCAGAGCTGGGTGATCTAATGCTAGAAACCCGAATGCACCGAGTCTGTAATTAAATGAAACCATAATGACATCACCCTCCATTGCCATTTTTGTGAGGTCATCTTCATGACTATACCCTACCTCAAAACCGCCACCATGTATCCAAACCATTACAGGCACCAGGTTTGTAATATCAATCGTTTTAGGTATATAAACATTCAAAAACAAACAATCTTCTGATGTATGGGGTTTCATTAATTCTGTCATAAATTCCGGGATGTTTTGTGGACATGCGGCACCGAATGATGTAGCATCTAAAGTATCTTTCCAATGACCAAATGGCTCAGGTTTGCTAAATCTCAGAGGTCCAATGGGAGGCTTTGCAAAAGGTATCCCTCGGAATTCATATAAAGCTTCCCCTGTATCCGCATATTGCACCTTTACACCTTTAATTGGTCCTAATGGAGTGTCTAATATTACTGATTCTATGTCGTTGGAGGTAAAGACATGCACAATTGTCAACAGACAAACATTCAACAGATATAACCATACCATCTGAAATGTTGGAAAGGTCACAAACATATATTGTACAACTTATTAACAACTCAATAGATTCAAAACGGAAATAAAAAAAGTCAAATCGAGTAAGAAATAAGTAGATGAATGTCGTAAACATATATGCTTTGTTAGCATTTTTGCCGCTTAAGTACAATGAAATTAAAACTAAAATGCGTCGAATAATTGTGAACTATACGTAATCTATAGGATAGACAAATCAGGAGTTGCGAATTAACTTATAAATAAGACTTCTAAAATATGATTAAGACCAAACAATCAGGATTCTTGTTCTGTAAGCACCAAGCCTTGATGTCTAGTAACGTTAAATATGCAGTAATTAAAATGCAAAATGTTCTGGAACAATAATTTTACACATCTATGATACCAAACATACGCCTTAAAGTTTTAAAATATATGGGATGCTTCTGCCTCATGTAGTTTTTATTGTCGGCAAGATTACCATTGTATTTCTTACGGATCTGATATTAATTTCAACCTAAAAACTATTTTGTTTCTAACTATGCATTACGGATTAAATGATTGCGCTGTTCTGCTGTGCAGTAGATAATCAGTTACATATACATTTTGTATGACAGTTTATATAATGTGTTATTTAATCAAATACTCATCGGAATGTCATTTGCTTATTTTTTTCAAGTGGATATAAGGATTTTTGTCCTAATAAAATTAGTCATTATATCCCTTCTGACGACGATATTTACGTTTGATCTATATGTGTTTTGGTAATACAAATATTATTTCAAGAAGCATGTGTTACACAGTTTCTAAAAGATCCAGAGTGAATATTTCATTCAGGTGGACAGAGATCTTCTTGTTGACAGTATAGAAAAAAAAAGGGAAGTCAGCTTCTTATTTACAATTTTATAAGGTTATCCTATCAGACTGAAAGGAGCGAAAAAAGCTTTTTATCAATCAAATTGTACGCCATGGAAACATTAGATTAATAAAACTAATGCGGAGAAAATATAAATAAAAAGAAATTGTTTTACTTTACATCGTTAAGTGAATCTTTACTTACTTTGGTTTTGTCCAATCAGTTTATTCATGTGTTTCAGTGACCACACGAACTTTTGAAAAAGACTTTTGAACTATATTGCTATTATAATTTAATGATTTTAAAAAGCATAAAATTTGGGTGTGTAAAATCGATAACCAATGTTTAAATTAAACGTTGGCCTACAAATTTAATACACACCGTATTGTAAATAATCTGTCCGTAGTTTTAAAAGCTTATGTACACATTGTCGAACTATTAAAAAATACTACATGTAATTTGCAGCGTAAGCACTTTTGCTTTTGAGAAATATCTTTTTTTTTAAATTTAACTTTTCTCCCATTTTTACCGGGTTTGACTAAAAGTCATGATTCTTTAATCTTACAGTTAATTTTTCGATCAAAAGTGTAACTGTACATGAAAAAAGGTTAATTTGATCAAGGATTAAAACATTAATATGTAGGAATTAATTGTTACTGTTTATATTGTCAATTTAAAAAATGGTAATGTTTTTAAAATTTGCTGCGTAAATGTTATATATTAAAACTGAGAAATAGGATATAACCTACCTTAGATATACACTGTGTGTAGCAACATTAATAAACAAAAAGTGGCAGAATTTCCCGACGTTCAAATGTAAACAGGAGGTGATCAGGTTCCTCGTTTAAAGCATTAAGATTTAAAAAAAATAGGAACCAGATGAAAACACTCCAGTCAAAAAACGGCTACAAATATCTGAAGTATACCTATATAGCTACTTACTTTTACATGGGTGTTGGGAGGATTGGCGATGAGATAATGTTTTTCTGCACACATTAGTAGCTCCTTATGTGCTGCCACCTATTGTTAATCAATACGGCTACTGTGTGCACTAATTAATCAACCCTGTTCTTTGCTGACAGTAATAGTCATCCCACGAGGACGCGGTATATCTGAATAAGATCATCCCGAGGGCCGGACGGGCCCGAGGGATGATCTTATACAGATACACCAAGTCAGAGTGGGATAACTATTTTACATCCCACCTCATTCGGGGTAAATAATAACAAACGTTAAGTAAAGATATCAGTACTATTATACGTTATAGATTTACTTATATATATATATATTACATATTGTATACCCCATTGGAACCCATAACATAATGTTTATATATGGTAAAATTAACACGTACTTTCTCTTTGTGAGCTTCCGTTGTCTAGTGTCTCAGATCTCAGAAGCCATTTACTTGATGATTTCAACATTACACACAAATGTGTCCAAATTGTTTTCCCCTGCTGACACCCATTTCGAAATATGGGGGTTAAAAATATTTTTAGGGGGTGGTGGTGTTAATGTTTTTGAGGCAACATGTAGAAAGCCCAATTTAATATTAAAGTATTATTGCATTTTTCGAAGATTGTAGAAGTGCATATCTAAATGAAGTATGGTTCACATTATTCATCAATGTTTAATATCTCTAGCCTGTCAATACAACGTAAAAGAATGTCAGTTGACTCGGTCGTTAATCATCTCCTTTAAATATCAAAACTATAATGTATATCTGTATGTTAACTGATGAAAAGAAATCTCATGAGTTGTTTTGAGATTTTTTAAATACTGTTGTAACTGGCCAGTTTGTTGTCATCTCACAATTTTAAATTGGCATATTCAGTTTTTTTGGTCTTCAGTTCTGAAATAAAAAAAATCACGGTATTCAAGTAGTTAACAAAACCAAATAAACTTACATTTATCTAATTTTGACAATAACAGAACATCGTTGATTGTCCCAAATAACTAGAAACTTATATATATATCATATACCCTTGTGATTTGCAATAACCATTTTTAGTATATGTAAGAGAATGATAATCCCTTTCTTCATGATTAAGTACGAGCGTATGAAGAAAGGGATTATCATTCTCTTACAAACTTAGAATATTGTTAAGTCAAAAAGCTCGCGTGTTGAAAATCGAAAATTTAACTATCTCGGGTGGAGAAATTCCATAACTCACTCGTACGTGAGGGAGAATCTATATTTACATAGACGATAAAAGGGATTAATTTCTCGTTAATGTTATTGTTACAGAATTTCTACTTTATAAAATGTGCTTGTTGCACAACGCAAGAAGAATACTATAGTTTGGTTTACAATAGAAGGATTATGCAAAACGTAGAAATGGTCTAAGCTATTAAATAAATCTGGTTTATTACTGCTTGTACTGACAATTCCAAATGCATTTAACATTGTTGCTAGGACAAAAATTAAAAAAACTTGCTTTATAAAAACTTACCTATATCCGTATTCTGGTATAAATTATTCCTAGGCAAAGGTGTAGATAGGTAAGGTTCCACGTATGTATCAGTACTATATTTAAAAAAAATAACAATTTCACGAGCAAATCAAATTGAGAGGGCACAAATAATAAGAACGAATCATTCCTGATATAGGTACAACTTACTCAAAAGTCACCTGATTTAATATACATATTAGTACAACCATACCATCAGGATGTTTAGTTGTTTTGAGTTTAGATCACTTGTCAAATTAATTCATTTATACTAATTTTGATGCACACGACTCTCCAGTTTTGCTAAAAAAGTTGAAGAGCAAATTCAAAAAAAAATAAATAAAATAAAATGGCCAAAAAAGTAAAGCTAAGGACAGGTATTTGCAAGAGAAAGATACTCTTTTTTTCAAACAAAATTTATTATTTTTGTAACATTAAATTTAAACTATCAATTTCGGGCTAGTATCGAAATACTAGCAAAAAGTTAAATTCTGGGGATGGACGTGTATAACCCTAACGACTTTCTGTAAATTTTCTCTGATTCTCTGATTAGTAAAATGTAGTTTTATTTCCGAAATTTATTTCGATTTCCAGGTTCCTATGTAATTTAAATAAAAATAAAATATTGTAAAGTTTTTGATTTTGAAAAGTTTAATAAAATTAAACATGTTAAAGTACACAATACAATAACTGTACGGGCCGAATAATTCAAAGTAACATACCTTGCATTAACTTGATCAACAGGCTGGTTTACACCTGCTGAAAATGATTACATAAAGTCATTTTACTTATTAATACAATGCACTGACATTGTGCAGTGGAACCTTTAAAGGCCCACCCGATTAGAAGTATCAGTTGCTAATATGTAAATAGCAGCATGGAATTAATTTAACCCCTAAAATTCTCCATTTGTCCGTTCCATGTCAGGACTGTATTTTCAGCGGCTGTCTCGTATCTAGTTATTATATATATTTTTTTTCATTGAATGCTCTGATGTTCGGGTTAACTGTCGCATTCTGTTGAAATCCTCACACTATAGTTTCCGACTTCATTCTTCTCTTGTAATGTGGCCTAATCATTGTTGAAAACCACACGTAACCCTTAGGTATACTACTGTTTTTATATGAAGAAACTACTCATGTTTCGCCTTTCCCTATTCTTACTTATGTTCAAATACAGAAAGTGAGTTTTCCTTCATTCAAATCTGTAGCTTATTGTTCACTGAATTTTATATAAATAATGGAATTATCTTGAAAACCTAGTATAATTAAAAATATCAAGATACACACATGTATAACAAACGAAGAAGAAGAAATCATATCGTATTGCTGTCTTCTCTATATCCTGATTGGAATAACTAAGTTCCGCCATAAACGATTTTCCGGATGAATATGTCTTTGAATATCGTTTCGTTATTTTGAATTTGAATCTGTTCTACAAAATTTAGAGCATTACAATATAATTTTGTTCAAATACATCAAAGAGAAAATGTAAACGAGTGACGGATGACCAAAAAGGACAACATAATTATGTACCTGTTCCTAATATTTGTAGCTCATTATAAACATGCGCGTCTGTGTTTGAAGTGGGGGTACTGTAAAAAAGAAGTTGAAATGACATTTAAGACATTTATTCTCTTTTCTTGTTCACTCTGGCATCTTTCATATGTTAATGTAGAAATTGTTTGTCTTATTTCTCCCAAATATATACTAAACAAGCTATATATAATTTGATAATTTATCAAACGTTAGTGTAGATGCGTTCTGGGATGTTTTATTAAACAAAGGTGGTTTCCATATTTGAAACATCCTTTGCGCTAGTGAATAAGCTGTCGTCTTTAAACAGGGTGAGGCTCTCAGACACCATATGTAAAACTGATAAAATGCAGGTCCTCTCTATGGTCAACATGTATTTGATATCATGAGTAATTAATATTCAAATGTTTATAAATACAAAGGTACGTCATAAATGATAAGATAAAACATAATTTAGGGAAATAACAGCCAGATGGAGCTGTATGTAAGAACATTGCTTTTTGGCTTAGTCATTTAAAAATATTTTTCATATATCTGTTTAATATTCGTGTTTATATCTTTTTAACTGTTTATAGTAGAAAGTTCTGTATTCTATTATAAAGTAACACTTACCTTGAAATACCACCTGTTGTCTCATAATATTTTTCTATACAAAATAAAATAAGTGGTACTAGTATAAACGTTAAGGGTGTCGAACTTTTTTCGATATACTGCTAGTAGAATACATTTTGTAATTTTATCACCCGGTACACGTGTCTTTAGTTGAAATAAAAGTTTTTATCATATATTTAGTACTAAATATTGGTTTTCTGTATATATGATATTGATTGAAGCACACAGTCCATATACTCATGTCTGTTTTACTGGATAAAAAACAACGTCAGATATGAAACTATTTTTATGTCCATTCATCTAAGGTTTAAATATATGATAAAACAAATATAATACGGCGTTTTTATATCACACATTAAATCAACACTCGACCCATATGAGACCCTCGAGCTAAAGCTCTCGGGCTGATATGGGAGTCTCTGGTTGCTATACAAATGTATGGTAATATTCTTTATTATTTTTGAAAATGGCTGTACCAAGTCAGGAGTATGACTTTTGCTTTCCAGTAGTTCTGAGTGCTTGCGTGTCTCCCGACCTTTTTTGGGCTTTGATTATGACATTTCCCTTGGAGTTCCATATCTTGTTATTAATTTTTATTTATCATATGTTTAGTGTTGAAATGGTTAATTTTGCGAATATGATACAGCCGGAAGTTAACTTGTCATATCAGACCAGCAGTGCAAAAAATCCATATAAGGACAAAAATCCATATCAGGGTAATACATCAATACCAGGGACAAAAATCCATATCAGGGCAAAAACTCCATATCAGTATTATGACGTCATAATTGTTGGGCCATAAAATCCGGATCAGATTCGTAACCTACATCGGTTTTTGTTTCTTTACGTCGCAAGGGCTATACTCGATCAAGAACCGTAAATATAAGTAATGGCAAAGTTTTCAATGATTTACCCGATGCTGTAAAATCGGAAGGTTTATTCCGTATAAACTAAGGTGTTTCTTCTTTGCTATCCCAGTCCGCGAAAAGAGAACATTGGTATTTGTTTTTTTCGCCACATTGGAAATATTGGATAAACAGTTTATGACATTCCATTTTCCATATCAGTCCTAGCTGGGGTGTAATAATGTATATGTATTGTGTACACAAACTGTACTTGTTCATAATGTTTATGACTTCCTGTTCTCCCTAGACTATGCGCAAAAATCTGTTTTAAATAGGCTAGAATTGTCCCATTTGCATGTTTTTTTTATATTAAAGAGAACAATTTCTCATTGCAGGATAAAAACAATACATGTATGTTATCAGAAAATATACAATTAATTTGCTTTACAAATACGGTTTATTCATATTCTGTATTATGTCCATTGCGGCATGAATTATTTTCTAATATAAATATCAGTTAAGGTCCTGACACACAGTAAAGCAAGCCGTATACACATTGAAATATACGATTTTTGTATTACAATCATCAACTGTACAAACTACATATCAAGAGTAACATTCCTTTCAACTTTTCCCTCCACTCTAATGACTGTAAACAAATATTTGTATATTCCCTCCAAGATTGATAATATTGAAAATGAAAAAAAAAATCGTAATTCCTGCATGTATTTTCCTGATTGTTGCAATATTGAATAATAATAGAACCAATATGAGTAAAGAACAAAATGGGGCATACAATGCATTAATTCTATAACTTTCGATAGAAGAACTTTCTACGGATGGACATTGTTGCATTTAATGAATTGCAGAATATGGTGAGCCCGATTATCATGGTATGGTCCATATTTACCATGTGCTTGCATGCACGTGTTGATGTAGGTGGCGACCCTGTTTAACCTTAAACCGTGTACTCTGATTGGTCACAGATATGAAGGATGTATAAACCTCTTATAGAACGTTCTATTTCAAACTGTGAAATATATGATTCTGCAAAGGATTATAATACAGCGTAATAGCACTGTACACACAGTAATATGTGTATTATATTTCAAGGTTTATGCGGCTTGCTTTACTGTGTGTCAGGGCCTTTAGGGTTGCCTTATTGTGAAATATAAATGTCTTAAAATGAAATTCTAGTGCCAAAATTATCTAAAATCAATACAATATTTATAAAGCATTCAGAGTTTGCTAGACACAAGATCCTAGAAAGACTTGAGATAGTTTCAATCTACGCCGAAAAAACGACATAACGAAAGTACGAGTATACGTTATATGAAATTGCTAGGGATATCCAGAAAATTTTAGAATATATTTACACACACACACACAAATAAAATACATGTTTTAAAATACATACGATGTAAATAACATATACATGTAGGCGATGGAAATAAAATATTGTACCTTTACAAAAGAGTTTCCTCTTCATTACAATTAGATAGACAAGTCCTACTGTTAAGAGTAGAAAAACGGCCGAACCAATGCCAGCTCCAATCCCAATTGACGAAATGTTATTTCTTTCTGTTTCTTTAAAGACTGGAAAATAATAATTAATATTCTGTCAAAATGAAAATAATTGTTAAGAATAAAAACAAATAAAAATTACCTGCATTTATTTATCTATTGTTACCGATAAAAAATGTTATACAATATATATGGATACCGCGAAGTAAGTAATATGTAATACCGAATTGTTGAAAGTCGAAATAACAGTAGTCAAAAAGTAAAGCGAAAACAATGTTGCGTTTTTGAGCAGATTATGATATAATAGGTTTAAACATTGTGAAATGTCTTCATGTATGTTCCTTATCATGGATGTGTTCATGATATTTGTACGTGCGAAAACAATATGTAAATAATAACGATATGTAAGACACTAAGGAATTCATACAGTTACATGTATATAGCCCGACTTAAAACGGCCTATTTTAGAACTGGCGTGCAGGACGTGAGACGATAGAGCGCACCCGATACATAAAAGGGGAAACATTGTCGATTATGTCCACAATTGGTACTCATAGGTTTTGAGACTAACATTAACAAACTAATTTTCTACAAAGAAAAACCTTACGCCTTTATCATCAATACTGAATTGAACAATTTTCTCTGCACAATGAACATAAAATTCATTGCTCCCGTGAAATTCCGACTCATATCCAGTTTTCGTTCATCTGACCAAGGGGTTTCATAGAATACTTCGAAAAATAACAGTAACAATACCCTTTTGGGCGTACAGTTGAGCCCAGTTCTAACCTCTCATTAGAACTGTCCTAAACTGTCAGAAGAACTGTTCTGGAACAGTTCTAGAACTGTCATCCTGACACCTTTAGAACTGTTTGGGGTGTGTCCTGACCTAGAACCATTTATGACAGTTCTACCCTAGAACCATTTTGGACGGTTCTATCCTAGAACCATTTATGACAGTTCTACCCTAGAACCATTTATGACAGTTCTACCATAGAGCCATGTATGACGTTTCTATCTTAGAACCATTTATAACACGGTTGTCTTCTGTCCTAGAACCGTTCTAGGATGGTTCTAGAACCGTCCTCTCTGACAGAATAGTTGAGAGGTTAGAACTTATCTCGACTGTATATGCTGATGAGTTGTCAGTCAACGAAATGGCCGTACATAGCATCAAATTTATTTGGTATTTTGTGATACATTTTATTAATACCACCGTGTCTATGTCACTGCTGATGGACTGTAAGTCCCCGAGTGCATTATCAGCCCAGTAGTCAGAATGTTTTCCTGGCATGATTCATTACTTAAATACTTTTAAATTTTCCGTTCAAAGTTTGACAAAAATTTACCAGACATTTATAAGGCTCTTCCTTTTGATGCAGAAGTAACCCTTAGCTGAGTTTGGATTCCTGTTTGTTTCATATATATCTTTAACCGGATTTCCAACATTTTGATCTAGAGCACTGCTGATGAATTGACGGTCAATGAAATGGCCATACAGTGCATCAAATATATTCGGTATTTTCACTATTTTGTGATACATTTTATTATGTCATACGATCGTAACTCTTCCATAGATATCGTTTCAATTCGGCCAGTCGGAAGTAAAACTGTACATGCTTGCCATATCGAACCATACTAATACTCGAATTGATTTTAGCAACCGGTTTCGTTTTTTGACCGATTCATACCAAATTATACATTCTGTAGTTCATTGCAGCGTGGAATATCATAATGTCTGATTAAGTGAAGAATATGCCTTTTAAAATGAAAATTATTTCACAGGAAAAGCAGCATATGTATAAATTAATATATTTAACGTAAACGAGTCTTACCTTTTGATTGTGTTGTACACGTCGGATTGCATGAATTAGTTGTGTTTGTTGTACTTTCAAATTCCGAAAATGTAGACATAATGGAATGATCTGAAAGTTAATAAAAATCCATTTTTAACAGATATTGCATACTGCGAATCGCTTGAACAAGATAATTTAGGGTCAAGGTTCATAATGTAATAGAAATATTAAATAAGGTGCAAGATATTTCTTTTATGAAAGAATGTCGTAAGTACCAAAAACATCGATTCAGGGTTCCTAATTATTCTAAAAATAGATTCGAAGATAGTTCTATTAAAAAAAGTACCCAAAGTTTGGACATGGTGTGCATTGTTATCTTTTGACATATGATAAAGGTTTTTTTCCTGAGAATTAGCCATATTTTTAATGTAGAAACAGAAATGTTAAATTGCAAAGGCTGAGTAATGATACATTGCTTGATTGGTCATCAAGGGGAAACAATTACAGGAAATCCCTATGTAAATTCATGTGTTCCAGTTGGGTGGGTTTCGTGAAAAATTTAATCTGACATAGTGCCCAGAAAATTCAGTCAGGGACTCTGCGATATACACTCAAAAGGAAATATATTTTCATTAGGGCCAACGAAACATAGCGAAGGAGCTAAATGACATCAAGTTTGAGCCATTTTGGTTGAAATAGCATGGAAGAAAAATTAGGAACCCAGAACCGTCGTTCACAAAATGTAAAAAAAAAATAAAAATGAATAATTAAAAATTTCTCGCGCTTTAACCGGTAAGAATTTGTTTTCCACTTCAGTTTTAACACATGTTATACGATTGTATAAACATATAAATAATGTATAGAATAACAACATAGATGCACTACTTATCCACAATTTCAAATTAATGAAACATTCGGCGAATTGATTCTACATTTGTAAACGACGTATTTGATGTAAAACTTTGTACAAAATACCAAAATAATTTTATTTTTAAATTTGTATTATTTCAGAGAATCATTCACATGGATTAATCAGCCATTCATTGACATTAAAGATTGGAAAATATTTTTCTACTGCAACTTTTTAACAGCAGCAATCACGGTAAATTGTGTATGTCCAATAAAACGTATCACAAAATACCGAAATAAATCTGATGCATCGTATCGCCATTTCGTTTGACAACTCATCAAATTAGGAAATGCAAGCACTTTTTAAAAGGAACCATATACCATTCTATTTACAAACGTCTGGTGCCAGTCTGTCTTTTAAAAGTTATAATCTTTAAATTATACATATTTTCATACCAATTTTATTTTTTGAGTGTAAATGTCCATCATGTTTGTCGGTATTTTTGTACACAATTTGAAAAAAAGACCTCTATTTATCATATCACGAGACTGCCAAATGAGAGAATGTTTTTAAGTATATTTTTTGCTGACATTTTCTGATTATATTTATTATATTTTAAAATCTTTAATGTAATACTAGGTAAAAATTCATCAAAGTATGTTGTTAGTTTAAAATTTCTTGGCACAAAGTTCTTTTCGCTAAGTCAACACCAGACATAAGTTTTCGGTGTGGTCTTTTTTTGTAATACCATTTGGTGGTTGTGAAAAAATATTTACTAACCAGAATACAATTACCTACCCTCCACTACAAGTCGGGTTTCTGCAAATACAACATCGTCATGTGAACTACCAAACTGTATAGTACATCGTATGACCTTGTTATTATGTTCTTTCGTAACAGAAAGAACTGTTAAATTGTAAGGTCCATCCACAGATGTACATGCAGTGTCGTAGTTTGGTACTACTGCCAGACGTACACACGAACCACCTATATTACCATATGCTACTACTGAATTGGACAGTCCATACACTTCATCATAGAATCTTACAAAACGCATAGAATATGTTGTTGTACATGTAAATGTCACTGTATCGTTGATGGATACATTTAAGATGGAACCTGGAATCAGTGATACTGGAGATGATGAAATTCCTAAAAAAAAATAAAAAAAATATTCATCGTTACTGTAGATATAATACCGTTGTGAAATTAAAAAGTAAGGTAACTGTTATTATTTATTGTGTATTTTCTACCAACTGCATTGTAATTGCATGTCCAGACTTTTCCATCCTCTCCAGTATCGAATGATTTTATAATAAATGTAAATTCCAGTTGTGTTGCTAAAATAATGATAGTTTGAGTTTCCTCCATCATCTGTAGATATTCCTGCATTTATACAGGTTTTTAACATCTGACCTTTAAAACTACAAGAGGCTCCTTGTATTTGAATAAAATTGCGTTGTAAGCGCTCCCACGCCTATATTTATTTGAGGATTTTGATGAAAGTCATATGGAAGATGTGTTTTTGGTGGTATCTAGATAAGTATCTTATTCGAGTGTGACAACCTAATTTGTGGTGGAGTTATCGCCCCTTGAACTTTAAGCCCTTTTTTTTTGTTTTTACCCCTGTTGTATCTTAGTGGATGTAAAGGTACTAAGCAAATATTGTATTGAATCTATTTAACTCTCTCCACTAAACAAAGTGCCATGTCGCGGGGGGGGGGGGGGGGTCGTGGGGTTGGGACATTAGAACACTGTTCTTTTATTTTAATTATTATATCTTCTTTCGTTTTATTTGCTCCTTTGTTACTGTAATCTTGTTTCTTTGTATAGGTGGGGATGCGTAATACTATACACACTTCTTCATCCGAAAATTTGGATGGATGATGGATGAATTATTGTTTAACGTCCAGTGGCAACCAGGTGCATATCAGGACGAGAACATGTTGATATGATAATGAATATGATCCCTGCTTTGTACTAGACCGACACGCTAAGTCGGATTTTTAATGTGCTAGTTCACGAGGTAACTGTCCGCAGGAAGACATATCACCTCACTCGAACACATTATACTGACTCTGAGCCGACCATTCTTTGCTCTTACTCCTAGATGCCGCGTGCTTGGCAGAGAAGCAGCAAATACCAATTTTAATGTCTTTGGTTTGACCCGGCCGGGGATCGAACCCCCGACCTTCCGCACTCGGGGCGAGCACGCTACCACGAGACCACCGAGGCGGTCCCGAAAATTTGGTAGGCATGAAGTTTCTATATATTCAAAAAGCATCGATAATTTATTAGTCCAGCAACAAACAGTGATGAAGGTAAACCCACTCAATTTGACGTCTATTTTTGTGATAAGATAATATAACACTGCGTTATGTTTACCTGTAATATTTATTTCCATTTTATCCCTTTCACCATTTGAATCGCATTGTATAGTTAATTGCCCACCACCACCGTGAGTATAGTTATAACAAAGATGAGTAGCTGATCCATCAACATCACATGAACAGAGTCCTGTATTATTACAGTATTGTGCATTGTTGTATACACAAAGGTTATTTCTGTATATAATAGTTCCCAAAAAAATGGTTTCAGTCCCATGAGATACAGTATAAAGTGTAAATCTGTCTAGCAGTTTATTTTCATATCTGCAGGTTATATTGTAGCACTTGTTCGGGAACACAAACTCCCCAGATCCACTTATAGATATTTCATTCACTGCAAATAGCCCTATAAATGCAAAAAACGCCAACCGAACAGTCATGTGTTAAAATGTTACGTAAAAGTTAACCAACATATATATATCTGGGCATGTCGCCTTAATGGAAACATAAAAACGGATTGCATCCATCTTATTATTAGAAGTGTAGTGTATAATTATTTAATAATAATAAAAAAAATGATGCGTATTATAGTATAACCTCCAAAGCAAACTGTGAGTATGAATGTTAAAACATTAAGACAATTAATGTATGATACAAAAGATGAAAGCTTGACCAAAGACTTCAAGGATACAAAGAACAGTATTGTTATGACAAATATTAGTGGCTTGTCCTTCGTCATTACTTGAACAGATTCCTTTATTTCTACACTAAATCTGCATTGTTCAAAAGGGTGTCCTAAAGACTGTACAGCAGTGATTAATAAGTTTTTTCTTAATCAAATATTACATAAGAAATTTCCGGTAATTAGGGAGATTCAAAAACTAGAGGTTCCCAGGAGCCTGTATCGCTTACTTGGATTCAATTTGCCAATCAACAGCCATAAATACACCTAAAAAACAATAGCCTGATTTATTGGACATAATTCTGAGAGAGGACCATCTAAGGACCATTGGTGCCCAATTTGGTTTCATCTGGCCATGTAGTGCATTTTTAAAATTCATTCACCTTTATTTATTTTTTAGTAACAACAGCCATGTTCATTGGAAGTCGGGGATGCCGGACCAAATTTTGGAAAGGGGCCACTCAATGACCATTACACCAACGTTTGGCTCCAATTGGCGAAGTGGTTTCATAGGAGAAGATCTTTAAAGGATAGTTTACGACGGAGCAAAGAAGAAAAAGAAGCTAAAAACGGGGTTAAGAAGTGATTTGAGACGGCTATGAATAAAGAACACATTTTACTGAATAAGGATAAATCTGTGAATTCCTTCTCAGTTTTCCGGATTTTATATTCACAGAAAGAAAACTAACCGGTATCTCTCACCTGAATTTCATTTTTCTAGACCTTTAACATAGAAAATATTTTGATTGTGGCTATCTTGGTTTGCAATTTGGATCATAAATATAACTATATTATAAATATAATTTTAACTATGAGGATCGTTGTTGTATTGTTTTTATAGGCTCAGTTTTTATAAATAATGATCTGTAGGTGATTTTCACGTAATTTCAGAGGCGGTCATTTTGGATGACGATACGGTTAATCAGATACATTTAAAAAAAAGTTCCACCTAAGGACCATTTCTACAAAATTTGGTTGAGTTGTTTTATAATTAAGGAATCCCTGTGTGAATTTTCCTATTAGGTTATAATCCACTTTGGCGTCCATCGAGGCTGGGGGTAGGGGTAATTGGAAACAGTTTTAAAAGGGCGTACCTAAAGATAATATAAACCAAAGCTTAGTCTCTTTGGCAAGAAGACTTTTTTTTAAAATAACCCCGCCGCTTATGATGAACGCCGATTGAGAAAACCTCAATGGGCTCGATTTCTTTGGGCCGTCATCACGTAACAACTGCAATAGACACAATTCAAATCAGAATTTGATTGAGGATGAATGTATTGTTTCATAATTTCACACGTCTATTTCGATTCGTTTCTTAAAATGCTGGAATTGTAGATGAGTTAACTCAAACGTTCTCAATCCGACATGTTTCCATGTTTCGTCATTCGTCTCCATTTCCGGTCAAGAACCAGAATCTATTTATAACTTTCCACAAGTAATAGCTTTTCAAAAAAGCTAGCTGTCTCTTAGCTTTTTATTATTAAAGAGTATTATTTTTTATGTATTATTAAATGTTCGTAATGTTATGACATTAAACTTTCACTTATTATACCTTTCAATAGATATATTACTTCACATTTTTTTAAAGACTGTGTTTTGATGGCTTCTTTTGGGCTTCCCTTTTTTACGAAAGGATATTCAAAGATTTTAATTTTTTATACTTGATTTTTTTTAAATAACCATACAGATATATGCAATAGCCTTTATCTTTAAAGTTAACTTCCGAAACGTAAGGGGTGGCATTTGACGATATATATGACAATATTTATGTTGTGAAATATATGATTGTGGTAAAATTTGTAAAATTTAACAATCATACATGTAAATACAATAAGGCTATTAATAAAAAGTACAAAGACTAGTATACATGGACTGAGTTAAATCAAGTTTTCAGCTCTTTCCTATGAAAGACAAATAAGTAATCTTCCTGCCATTGGGTTAGCCAATCAGATCTATAGTTATTCTTATTCCAAATGAATGAATATTTTATTGGTCTAGAAATAATGAAATCGTGTTAATTGAGTCAAGTTTTGTGGAAATGAAGAAAGTACTAAAATAAAGAGTCCAAATCCGATACCTTGCGGAATTAGAAGACATTTACTAGGTTTCAATTTTCTAAACCAATCAACGTACTTGATTCATCTTCAGTCGGTATTATCTTCCAATCAGGTAAAAAATAGCATTCATTACGCAGACTGTCTACCATTCAACTCTTAATACCGTAATAAATTTAATACTTGGATTATTTTGCATTCGTTAAAATAAAGTTTTACGACTTTTATCCATGGTGCTGATTATATATATATATTTCGATTAAACGATACAGCTAAAACTGCGTTACATCAGTTAAAAAAGTAAAGTCTGAAACGGCTCAGACGTATACGTAAATATTTTTGGACAACTCGGACATTGGGGATTTATGTCGATTTAATTTTTTTGTTTCTTAAGCTTTTGCATGTATTTCTAGGATTGCTCTGTTAAGAACAACTCGGACCGTTTTCATTCGCACTTATTCCCAGGTATAGACGATATAATACCCCACGCACACGTGTGTTGCATTTCCTTTTTTCTCAGCCTATCCCCTTTATCTCTACAACAACCCACCGGACGCAATATGGGGAGCTAGGTATGTTCTGACAAAAGGGGGTGGATGTTTTTCGCAAAACGACTGTAAAGGTATATACCTTTTTTTCTCTTTTCTACAAACAAAGGCGTAATAACTGACTATCTGGAATAATTTGAAGGAAACAACCACAGCAGGATTGACTTGTAGATAAACACTTGTTAACAACTTAAATACCCATTTAATTTGTTTATTGCATTGACATGAAGATAAATCCTATAAGTATTCACTGATTTGTGGACAGTTCAGCTTCTTATCAATGATGCTATTAATGTATTTCTGCCAATTAACACGATTAAAGCTGCATCGTCATTACTTGAACAGATTCCTATATTTCTACACTAAATCTGCATTGTTCAAAAGGATGTCCTAAAGACTGTACAGCAGTGATTAATAAGTTTTTTCTTAATCAAATATTACATAATAAATTTCCGGTAATTAGGGAGATTCAAAAACTAGCTTGATTGGCAAAGCTCAGTACTGCAGCATGGGCAGCGTGATTGGTTAAATAAAATATTTCTTATCTTGTATCATGTATTTTTTGCACAGGAGAATATTTAATTATTATTGCTGCTGGTTGAATCCAAGCCCGGAGACGGTTGGAAGTCGGGGTTGTTACCAGCTCAGTTGCTAATTTTGCGATATGTATGTGAGAATGTGTATTGTTTGATATTTTTATTGATTTGAAATAAAAAGATAATTTTGCACATTTTGTTGTAAAAGTTTCAGAATAAATTTTAAAGAAATAAAGAATAATCTAAACATATTTAAAAAAGTCAGTTTCACTTTATAATCCATGTACAAGTAACTCCATTATTGATTTTTTATGGTCTAGGTGTTTGTCCCTTCATTACTTATAGTTAATATTTGTAGTTTGTCATATTCATCTACAACTTGATTATAAGAATAATGGAAACAGCAGTTGGGGGTAGGAATGTTCCTGAGGAAAGTGAGCTTACTCCTGAAGAAAAGTCCGCCTTATTAAAGGCATTTGAAAAATAAGGAAGTAAAGACAAAGCCAAATTTAGAAACAAAAGTTGATCCAACAGGAATCACAACATCAGTCACTAATCAGACATCTGTAACATCTTTATCTATTTCAAATTCATCAAATTCAACCACTGTTACGACATCAGCTCCTTCATACAAACCGAAGGTATCAACATTTTTTGGTGAACCTGAAAAAGGTTAAGCATCATATGATCTGTGGCGGTAGGAAATTGATAGTTTACGAAAACCCAAATTTGCATTGCATGTGATAGAAATTGTGGTATAGCGTCCACTGCCGGGTGATGCAGCTAGAGTAGCTATGAGGCTTGGACCCGAAGCCACAATAGATCAACTCCTTGAAAAACTGGAAGGTAAATACAGCACGTGGAGGTATTCAACAGTGCAGAGCAATTCTATTAGATAAATCTAATCATAATTATTTCATTTAAAATTTATAATTTGGAAAATATCATAGATGTGAATTGTAATGTAATCCAGGATATTTTTCCCCTAGGTGCCAGTATCGAAATGTGTTTTTTTATTTTTCCTTTTCTATGAAATATATTAATTTTGTGGGTTCTTAAAAATAAAATACTTTAGTTAAAAATAGAACAGATCAAGACCAATCGAATCTATTGTTACAAACCTCGAATGTCCAAATAGAAGCTGCCTGATTTTGCAGCTCCGTCGGACACACCCGAACACTGGTAATCTCCTTCATCAGAATATTGAATATCGACAATCTGCAGTTTATATTCTCCAATATCAGTGTTACCATTGACACTTATCCTTTCTTTGTGCGGTAGTTCCAGATTAATTATTGTTCCAATAGTGTACCTAACGAGATTTGGTGGTCCATTCCAGTTGATAGTTTGTCCGGCATCAGCATTAAAAGGACAATCAAACACAAATGTGGAACCATTTATAGCAAACAAAGTGGTACCGAATGCACCATCTAAAATATACACGTACTTTCAAATATTAAATTGATAAAGGTACATTCAGAGGACATTGCTAGTGCTTGAATTTTGTACTGTTGGGTTTTGATTTCTTTTGATTTGATGTTTGCAGATATGGTGAAGTATTTTATTCTGAGTTACTGTACGAATTCGCTTTATCTTTTATCTTATGGACTTTTATTATTTTAATTTGTTTAGTATTCTTTTGCCGATACACAGGAAACTTTAACTTAAATGTACATAGCACCTTCTACTGTAAAATTATTATACTTACTACAAAAAGTGTGTTTTAGCAAAGAGTTATTCATATTTTATATATAATAGCTGATTAATAAGTAATGTGCTTGATATAGATACTTCTCGCTAGAGTTCAGAGTTTATTGTCCTATTGTAATTTTGTATGTTTTAAAAGTGCTTCTATTTGTTCTCTATGTTTTATTTTCCGTTTCGCCTACTCATGTTTTCCATTCGTTCTGAAATATGTGTATATTGGTATATTAAAATGAAGAAATTTGTCAATGACTCTGCGATCGTCGTGTTGCCTGAATAAACTTATTATTATCGTGACTTTTGCCTTAAATAACAATCTTCATTGTATATATCCCCCATTTCGTTCCCTACAATTTCAAAAATTCAATATGAAGAATTCTGGTTTAAAATATATTTCAAGAAGTAAATAATTGTACCACTATAAAAGGGGAATCATGTATCTTCCCTAGAACAACACATACTTACATGAAATAGAAGATACGATCACAATAAAATTATTCATGATCAACAAGGAAGTAGTTAAAAGTAAATAAATGTATTTTATGAATATTTAAAATTCTTGAGTGGCTTTAGATTTGCTTGTTAGGGATACACTAAGTTATTTTAACAATACGGTTTTCATCACTTTTGGTGAAGAGTCAATTTAAGTAAGACGTGAAGATATCTGTTGGTGAGATAGAAACCACGTATATTTTATAATCTCTGCTTCTATTGGTTCTCTGTTTTATTTTCCATTTCACTTAATCGTATTTTCTATTCGTTCCGAAATATGGGTATATTAGTATATTAAAAGGAGAAGGATATTGTGTCATTTGACATTTATCTCAGATCCCTACAATTACATAACATCTGCGATCGTTTGTCCTGAAAATGAATAAACTTGTTATCGTGACTTTTGCGCGTTAAATAACAATCTTCATTATATACATCTCCCATTTCGTTCCCAAATTTTTGAAACTACAATGTGAAGAATTCTGAATTAAAATCTATTTCAAGAAGTAAATAATCATATTACTAAAAGGGAAATTAAGTGTCTCCCCAGAACAAAATACATTTATATGAAATATGTTCTGGGGAGATTTCTATCTCAAGGAAATAGTAAAAAGTAAATACATGTATTTTATGAATATTTAAAATTCTTGAGTGGTTTTAGGTTTGCTTGTTAGGGAGACACTAAATTATTTTAACAATACGATTTTCATCACTTTTGGTGAAGAGTGAATTAAAGTAAGACGTGAAGATATCTGTTCTTGTTGGGGATATAAAAACATCGTATCGGCCAATCAAGCCGTGGTGACGTGAAGATATTATCAGAGTTTGAACATAAGCTTGTTTAGCAGTTTATGTGACAGCGACTTCGCTCTTTCAAGAAAGACAACTACATATCACATGCACGACCGTATCGAATCAACTGTGAAATACGAATGCCATTAGCTAAAGACGTTGGTATTACTACTAAAAAAAGGGGGATTCACACTTGGAAAGTTAAAATCATCGTGTTTGTTATTAAATTTTGATTTTAGTCCACCCACATTGTGGTCTATTTAAAAGTATATATCTAGGTATGAAACTGAAGTAAATGAATCCTTAAAATTAGAATTATTAACATCTATATATCAGAAACAGAAATTAAAGTCACGATCGTTCTCGTTCTTCTGTAGTACTTCTTGTATAAACGTATCTTCATACGAAAATAAAAGATGTAATACAATACACTCTTTTGCAACCCTGAACATGTAGTTATAAAAGGTTATATAAAAAACTAGTGGTTGAAAAAGCTGACTTTTAATCTGTAAACAAAGTTGAATAACCTAATCACAGTAATAACACTGAATTTCATGAACTGCAGGCAGTTGTTTCATATAAAGTACCCAGTTTCAGAGAAAAAATATTTTGTATTTACAACTGAAATTAAAGTGCCAATGGTTCTCGCACAATTATAATATGAAGTCCTATATATCGCTCAACGATATATTACCCAATATGTTCACTTCTAACACATGCATATAGAGGCTTTTATGTAGAGGACAAATATACTTACGGAGCAAATAAATAAAACGTAATCCATTGGACAGACAAACCAGGGAAGACAAATAAACAAACCACAAGCACAACAAATAAACACTGAAAACTAAAAAACAATGAATAACACGAACTCCTATAAAAACCAGGAGTGAACCCAGTTCCTGCTCCGTATACGAAGTTCAACAAAGTCAATCCGATGGAAGTCACAAATGTGTGGAGGCACATAAAATGTTACGACAGTGGGAACAGGTCCAACATTATCTTAGATATTCGAAAACTGTAACGGTCAATCAATTGATGATGACGACGGTAAAATTTCCTAAGTGATGACATTGGTTTATCCTTGATAAAACCCTGGTTAAGAAGCTTTTGTGACAACAGTAATCCTCTTTGTTGAAATTCCGAGATTCATCTGACGTCAACCGGCCTTTCTTTAGAATTTACCGGCAATGTCAAACTTCCTACTGCACTCAATAAATAAAACTGGGAAGTTACCGAACCTTTAACAGTAACACAATTCATCTTGTTTCCTTCGTTGCCAACTTATATCGATATTTTGGATAATTTCAGACAAGATTTAGATAGTTTCTGTTTTGATAACAAATCTTCTTGATTATCAGAAAATTATCAGAATATTCCATTGGAACAAAGAACTTGTCCTCCTTGTTGGTCTGATATTGAGGATGAATTTCATTTGACAAAGAAATATGTGGAATTAAACCCAATCTGAAACAAAGTTCTTTCCGACTTAAACTCTATTGTCCCCTCTTTTCACAAAATATCTGAGAAGGATAAGTTTTAATTTATACTTATCACAAAACTTTCTATTGAAAGAAATGTATGATTGTAGAAAGAAGGTAAATAAACAGATATTTAAAATTTGAAGGTAAAATTCCCATTTCCATTTGATACAATTATCTAGGACATAATTTCGAATATATATATAAGTAACCATAGTAATATTAATTGAAACATTCCTCAGCTGTGATAACAAGTTTGTAAGGTATCATATTTGATATATATTATGTCTATATTATTCTTGTCAAATGATTTTGTATGCAATTTTATATTTCATGTGTATTTGATAATTATCCTATGTTGGATTCTATATCAATAAAACTTAGAACTTTGAACTTTAAATGTTTTTAGTTTTATTGATATGTCAGATCATACGGTATCAAAAATGATGTTCTATCTACCCCGTTTGGCTTACTAAAAATGAATGAAATGTAATAATAAAAATATTAAAACTAGGGATTAATACAGCTGATTAATCAATTTTCTAATTTGAAATTACTTTAACATGACTATGCATACATATCAAATGAATGTGCTGTTCTACAGTACATTAGATTTGGTCTTGTCAGGCAGTGTGTTCTTTGATTTGTCAGATAATGGACCAGAACTACTATTATGTAGCTCTAATGTCATATACATTACAGATTATATCAGTTGTACAAGATGGTCGTTATTGAAAATTACTTAAAACACCAAGGGAATTTAATCTGCTTATTTTTTTTTCACGTGAATGTTGGGATTTTGTGTCACATTATATCCTTTTATACCATATATAATGATGACGAAAAACTGATCTAGGCATTTTGGTTACTAGAAATATTAATCTACCCAAGCTGCATGTATTATACAATTTGTAATAATACTCTTTGATGACAGGTGTGATGCACAAAATGTACACATTTCGTCGATTTATGACTCATCTGTTGTGGAATAATTTTACCAGTATACAAAAATAAGGGTGATCCTATGGGCCCCGACAATTTTAGAGCCATTATTTTGGTTAGCTTTTTAGGTAAACTTTTCACTTGTATATTGAACAAGCGGCTCACATTTTTGTCAGACGAAATTGGTATAATAAAGAAAATTCTTTTAGTAATTTTAGGAGGTGTTCCTCTAAAAAAAATTAAAGAAAAGTGTGAAAATAATGTTACTACATTTACGGAAATTTTTACTTTACTGTATGCTTGATGATACAATCTTTTTGGCAGAGACAAAAGAACCATTACAAAAGAATCTAGATATTTTTGGTAATTATTGTGAATATTGGAAGTTGTCAGTTAATTATACTAAAACACAAATTATAATTTTTAGTAAAAGAAGATGAATGGTCCTCCAGTATTTAAGTTACAAGGAGAGATAATTAAGATTGTTGATTCCTATTTGTACCCTGGAGTGGTATTCAGTTATAAAGGTGGTTTTGTTGAAGCTAGAACAAGACACGGAACTCAAGCTAGAAAAGCATCTTCTTTTTATAAACTTATTAGAAACATAGGCTATTCCAGTTGATATTCAGCTTCAATTGTTTGATTCAATTGTTTGATTCAATTGTGGAACCGATTTTACTTTATGGGTCAGAGGTATGGGGGTTTGAGAATCATTGTGATATTGAGAGATTACATTTACAGTTCTGCAAAAATGTCTTGAAGGTTAGGAAATCAACACCAAACTGTATGGTCTATGGTGAATTAGGGAGATATCCACTCGGACTAAATATCAAATTACGAATGGTATCATTCTAATAAAAATAAAATAAGTTCTGTATTATATGGGTTAATGTTGTCACTACATAATTCTGGTCAATATGATTTTAAATGGATTAGATTCGTTCAGAAGATTTTAAATGATACTGGTTTATGTTATGTTTTTAATATGCAGGGATATATTTCTTTTTCATTATACAAACCTATTTATTAAGCAACAATTACAGGACCAATTTATTCAAATATGAATCTATGATATTATAAACTCTTCAAGAGGAAAATTTTATTCGTCGTTTAAAAATGAATTTTGTCTCGAAAAATATTTATTAAAATTACCTATGAGTAATCGCATTTAAATTTTTAAATTGCGAACTTCCAATCTGAAATTACCGGTTAAAGTGGAAAGATGGTATAGCATACCACGAGAAATAAGAATTTGTAATTTATGTAAGAAATATATTGGAGACGAATTCCATATATTATTTGTATGTGAAAATGTACTTCATACCTACATATTACTGGAAAAAAAAACAAATATACTTAAATTAGATGGTATGCTGTCCTTATGTCATACACAACTGCTTAATAATATAGTGTTGTTTATTAAAAAAAAATAACAAAATTATTATGATTATGATTTTGGATGGTTTTGCTCTCTCGTAGTCGTATTGCATGTTCACTTTCACATGACTTTGCCATATTCTATGTGTATATTGTATGTATGCACTCATATGTATGTTCTCGTTACACAATTTGTGTCCGAGTGTTGTTTAAATAAACTTGTTCAAAAACTTGTTGGAGAAATTATACTTCAATTTAATTTTCGATGAAGAATGTTACTTTAAATGAAAAAGAGATTCATTTGAACAGAGATAAAAACACAATATGTAGATATTAATTGTTAAATCGTGGCAAATAAATTATAAATATGTTATATATTAAAGAGCGAAATAGAAAAAAAAAATAGTTACGGGTTGTGGGATGAATAAATCTTCCGCGATTCCTAGGGTAAGAAGCAGTTAGGTGGATAAACACAACTTCATACAATATGACAAAACGAATAATAATATACCGATTGTCGCAGATTTCCTAACAAGCATTAGAATTAAAAAAAATAAATATCTCATAACGAATCCGTTATTTTATTTTTACGAAAAGGGTAGCAAGGAAATGATCTTCGGTAGAATTTAGAACTTTGAAGGAGGTTCAGCTAATAGTCACATTGTGCAGTAATCTTAATCGTTCATAAATATATTATTGTTATAGATTTCATAACAGTCAATACACATGTATGATAACATGTGTATATATGTATGTAAACATGTAGGGCCATATTCACAAAGGTGGTTTAAATTTAAACTGAGTTTAAAAAGTTCCTAAACGGAGTTTAAAAATAAACTGTATTCAAGAAAATGTTTTAAAATAAACTTGGTTTAAACCAGGTATCAAATAGCCTAAAACCTGTTTTAAATTAAACCTGTAACATGGCAGGTTTAAATCTTAGTTTAAAGCTAAAAGCAAGACATATTTTCCAAAGCATCCTAGTATATCATTTAGGAAAGTTTACGTTTTGGATATACAGTTTTGCAAAATAGAAAAAAAGGCTCTGTGAAATTCTAATTGCATGGAAATTGCATCTTTGTAATTTTAAATGTATACTATATGAGCTTATTTGTTCATTTCTTTGATTATTTTTATCCGTCGTTGTTGTGCTGCATTGTTTTATTTATGTATGTTTTTCAATTGTTTAGTGCAACGGTAATCTTGAAAGGATTGAAGGGTCTACAGTTACGATATTTCTTTTAGAATGCCTCATTTCTTCATTAAGGCCTTGTCGAAGTTATTGAAAGTATCCTACCTTTTTCTCCTTTTTTGTCAGTATGTGGAGCTAAGTGTTATACATCGAAATATAAATAAAAACATGGGGGATAATCTGCTGATCTTTTTGCTATAACCCTTTGGATAAACGAACATTATCATTTGTAATTTTTACATACGATATATAGGGAAATGTCGAATATCCGAAATGACGATATAAAATCTTTAAAATTCATCGGTGGTTAAAAACTAATATTGGTACATTCACGAGCTTTCCGATTTTGGGGTCATCATTCTCGATTTCATTGTATCGGCTGTTGAAAATTACAATAAGGTAATAATTTTGGGGAATAGTTAGGCAAATTCATCATGGCCATGACGGCGTTGGCAGAATAAAAAATGTGCATCCGCTCTTCGTCCCTCCCGCCTCAGGTTAAGGTTTGAGTTGTAATTTTTTTTCCATGAAGATGGGATCACATCATTATGAAGCTTTCTAAGATATACCATTTTAAGGTTTTGACCTATATTTCACTGTTCAGTGAACATAAGAAATTTGATACATGGTGAATCATGGTTAAGGGTGGCTTGTAAGCTTCAACTTGACACCTAGTACATATGTTCCGTATAAAGTGGTCTTTCTAATTTGCATGCCAAATTAGGATGATTCTGACCCAATTTTCATGGTTCTCTGAACATAGAAATATGAAATGTAATTCTTTAATACCAATGTTGATGCACAAGTTGAGCACATTTCGTCGATTTACGAATCACTAGTTGTGCTCAAGGCCTAAAATATTGAAAACCAAAACAACAATCCAAAAGTTTGAAGAGCAAATTCAAAATACCAAAATTACCAATAGAGTTAAAGCCAAAACCATCTAGGAACACAGCTATGCACGAGAAAGATATTCCTTAGTTTTCACAAATTTTACAATTTTGAAACTGAAAATTTTACGTATCAATGTCGGGCTAGTATCGAAATACTAGCAACTGGGCTGGGGATACCCTCAGGGATTTGGAGTCCATCAGCAGTGGCATCGACTCAGTGATTAAAATATAATTATTTGATACCAATTTTGATGAAAGCATGGAAACAGTTCATTCTCAGGTTAACGTTATTGGTAAAGGTAGTTTAGGGTGAAGTTGTAATCACATCAACTTGAAACGTACTGTTCCTTATAATGTGATATTTCTAATTTGCATGGTAAATTAGGGTTTGAACCTATTTTCATGGTTCACTGAACATAGAGAATGATAGTGCAGCGGGGCATCGTGTCCTGTGGATGCATATTCTTGTGTTTTCTATGAAGTTGGGGGTCGTATCAGCAAACCTGATATGAACTTCCTAAAATATATGTCGTTTTAAGGCCTTGACATAAATTTTACAGCCCAGTGAACATGTGATGGTGAATACTCAGGTTAAGGTTTGCGTTGAAGCTTTTTTCCTATGAAGATAGAGTCACATCTACAAATGTACATCATGACATGAACTTTCTAACATACTAGTAATTATAAGCCTTTTCATGGCTATGACTTCGAAAGTGGGATATTATTGTCATCCATGTTTCCTATTATCGGTTGCTTTTTGTTGTAAAATATGTCCAAACACGCCTGCTTATGTATCACATTCTGTTTCATTTGAAAAATCGAGGAACGTGTTCCGATGTATTATTGTTTCCTTGGTGTGTTTCTTTGTTTAAATACAAGTATACAGGCAAAAACAGCTCTGAACTAATTCATGTAATTTTTTATTGCCAAAATTTGTTCGGAATAATTTTTTTTTCAACTTGTGATTTTCGAACGGGATCTATTTCAAATCAATTCGTTACCGGAGCAGGACATGCTTAACCTTCCAGAGAACCTGATATCACCCCCGATTTTTAAGCCATTTCACATTGCTATTGCTTTAGTTTTTATTCTATATTTGTTTTAAAGTTTATATAATTTTTATTCTTATAGTTATACATGTATCCTTGTGTTTGTTTGTTGTGTTTCATTCTCATGACTTTGTATTTTCCTTGAATTTCCAATTGATGGAATTTTCCCACTGTTTTGTGGCTTTGGTATTCTTTTAATGATATAATTCAAAAATGTTGAAATTGTTAAAATTTTATAGTTTTTTTTATGAATTACAATATAAATGGTTTGGCGAAAAATGGAGTATACATGTACCTAAATTTGTTTTTACTAGATTTGTTCGCAAGTGATATCTGTGGAAGGGACTGAATCGGATAGAATAAAATCTGTGAAATACGTGAAAAATCATTGTATTTTACCTACAGTCTTAACAAAAAAGGTTATGTAACGTTCATAGGTTAGATATAAAAGATATAAAGAAGATATAAACTATTTAGGGGTTCCTGTACACAAATTTCTGTAAAACATTCCTAAATATAACAATTTTGTAATTCTATTGGCGGTAAGCATTCACAGGTTTTCCGTAAATGTTGTCTATGAGACGTGTTTTCAAGATAGACTGTTTCATTAAAATTGGCAACTAAAAATGACTAGTTCGCACTGAAAACCGTCTATTTGATTTCATGAACCCTGGTAGATTTAACATCACCTTTCCCAAAAAGGGAGGGAGTCATACGTGTACATAATTGTATAGAAGAGAGCAAACCAAAAAAAAAAAAAAAACCCCAATCCATTAGACAGACAAACTCGGCAAGACAAATGAACAACCGCAAGCGCAACAAATAAACAATGAAAACTAAAAAACAATGAAAAACACAAACTCCTATAAAAACCAGAAGTGAACGCAGGTGCTTAGAAAGGGTAAGCAGTTTCAACTTTGTATACGGCACCCCTCGTGAACAAAGTCAATCCGGTGGTAGTCACAAATCGGTGGAGGTACATAAAATGTTACGACAGTGGGAAGAGGTCCAAGGTCATCTTAGATACTGGAACACTGTTAACGGTCAATCAATTCGGGATGACGACCGTAACATTTACTACGTGATGACATCAATTTATCCAGGTTAAGAAGCTTTCGTGACAGCAGTGATCCTCTTTGTCGAAAGTCATGGTAAATCACGCCTGCCCTTGAATGTCGGATAAACTGAGACACGTAGACGCCATATGCAAGTCGAAGTCGTCACGTTTGTCATAAAGTGTTGTCTTCAAATGTCCTTCATTGTCTATTTTTCAAGAAACAAATCCAAATATATGAAGCGGACTTCGATGTATCTATAGTATCCTTAACAGAGTGTATAGTACATATTCCCGAAATTTAAAGATCCCACTTCTCCTAAACATTTGATAATATTTGTAATTTAATACATTACTTTTAGCATTTAAACATCTGTATGAGGCTTCTGTGAAAATGAAAAAAAAATCAAATTATGTTACCATCAGTAAAATTGGTGGGTAAAAAATTTGCAGCCCTCTAGTGGATGCATTCCAATTAAGAAATTTTCTAATTAGAAACTTTGGTTTGACATGATTTTTTTTCTTATTATTTTGCATCCAGTTTCAAGATTTAATTTCAAATAAAACTGTTCCAGACACCCCAATCACACTGAATAGCATTTCATTAAAATATGTACTAGCGGCTTTGAATTCAGTGTCGAGATGTGTATAATCACGTTATAAACAGAACGTCACAATGAAATGCGATTCGGAGCCAGTTGTTTTATTTTCGCAATCATAGTTTAAATCTAAACTTAGTTTAAAAAAAATAAACCAAGTTTATTAAATTTTAAACGAAGTTTACTTAAACTAGGATTAAATTGTTTTCATGAATAGAGTTTAATTTAAACTTAGTTTCTTGGTTTAACTAAACCAGGTTTAAGCTTAAACGAGGTTTACTTTAAACCATCTTTATGAATACGGCCCGTAAGGTCTCAGTACCAATTAAACAATAAACCAAGTTATTGTACAACATATTTATATCCTAAATGGCCGCGGAATGTAAGGAAAGAAAGGTTTAAAGATCGAGCTGTGCCTTAGGACAATCCTCACTGGTGGTCTCGTGGCAGCGTGCTAGGTTCACTAGTTCGATCTACGGCCGGGACAAACCAAAGACTTTAAAATTGGTATTTGCTGCCAAATACGCTGCTTTTAGATGTAAGAGCAGACGTCTTCGTACGGAATCTTAACGAGTGTCAGACAGATATTATCTAAATAAACTTTTCTCGATGTTTAGCTCAGATGTTTCTTATTGGTAAGAAAAGTTTCTCTGGCCAATGTCTAAAATTGTTTTCGTTTGTCTAAGAAAGACCCTTGAAAAAACAGAAAATGAGAATTGTAAATTGAATGTTTATTAGATAAGATGTAAAACATTTTAATTTACAAACGGATGACGTAATAATTTAAACGATGAGTACACTATACGTACTATTTTCACTATACATAAGTGTATTGTGTATTGCTCTTATCTATAGCCTATCTGTACTAATACATTTATTTCCTTTCATGAAATATTAAAGTTAAAAAGTATATTTATTCAGTTTTTCTGGCATTTTTAAATACTGTTATAACGTGTTCATTTGATATACACCCAGCTCAAACTTTAACATTGATATATTCAACTTCCGATGACTTTATCTCTGAAAAAAAAATAATTCACCGATATAGTTAGTAATTTTATATGACCATACGAATGCGTATGAAGAAGATGAAAGTATTTCAGGGCAGAATAGATGTGTGAAATTTGGAATTGTTTACATGTTTGCAGATGCCATTTGTAATATTGTATATTTATAACATAGTTTTTGTTACACAGTGCTGGTTTCTTGGATAACAAAAAGTGTGTTGTCATGATCTCTTGTAATGTGTATTTACTTTTGCAACAAGATTGTACATGTCCATGACTTGATCAGTATAATGCATCGCAGGACATACTCATCTTGTGGACAGTTGTTAGTTTTTAATATTGGTACTTCCATTTTGTATATCATTACGGTCTAATGATTTGATATTAACAAACATAAATTTATGATGTTGCTGGACATAAATGATTCCTTTATAATTAAACAATCATTTTTTTTAAACAACCTACCTCCATCCGTTACATTTTGGTATAATGTATTCATAGGCGAAGTAGTAGTTCTATAAGGTTCTTGGTAATCATCGGTATTGCTATATTAAAGAAAAAATTTCAATTGGAAAGTGTCTATGTAGAATACAGATAATTAAAAAGTAAAAATTTTGTACATTGTATATTGTCTTAGCTTTCCCCGATCATTTTGTCATGACTTCGATACGGTCATGATTTTAGATACAAACTAGATACATTGTGATATTGTTACGGCCGAAATCACCTTTAAAATGTAGCCAACAAAAGACACAAATCAATAATAAAATTTAACAAGATTTATTATATATACAAAGTTTACAAAAATATTACAAAAAAAACTAAAATGTCAACTTAACTGTTCAAAATCCTGTTTTTCTTGATCCGGAATTCTGGTCACTGTTGCCTGAATCCAAACGGAATATTATATCCAATCAGTCACAATCTAGTATGATGTAATGAAAATAACAGTCTGTCAAGTACGATGTATGAAACGTAAATAAATCCAACAGCTGAGAACACAAGAATGTCTATGTACGGTCCAATATGCTATGCTCTGCAAGTTTAACTTTCGTGTCCATATATATACTGTAGAACGGAAACTTCTGGAATACGGTAGAAGTTCGAATCACACCATAATTATTACGTAAGTCAAATAGAAAGTTCTAGTCATTCCACCAGTATCCATTATTGTTCCAGTGATTTCTAAACTGCGCAGTTATAACATTATTTGGTAAACAACTATAAATATTATGTAAACATAGTATACATGTTATAAGGCTACGCAAAACAAATTAGGCCAAGATAAATAAATATAATAATTACAATATCATAACACCTCCCCCCTTAAAAGAAGTTGGAGGGTAACGAGAACTTCGCATGAACAATATATACAAAAATATATAGTATGTATCTAGATAAAACATATATCTAATTTCTTGTCTCATAACATCAAGTTTAAGTGGATAGAGCCGGTAAGGATGTTGTTTAATTGGAGAAGCATCGCCTACATCAACATCATGACAAACAGCAGAGGTTTTATTTGGCACATCTGGAAAAAGATTTTTAAAAGAAAATACCAAAGTTTTCAATTTTTCTCTGCGATCGAAAGTCAGATGTGCAAGTTTTGAGTCTAAATTTGACAAAATTTCTGAATTTTTCAATCTAACAGTTTGTTCCATAGTCTTCGAATCAAAAGATGGTTCAATTATATCTGGTTTGTCATGATCGTTCTCTGATTTAACCATGGCTAAAGTGGCAACTGGTTTACTCTCACCTTCATTAGTACGCTCAAAATATGGTTTTAACATATTAATGTGACACACTCTATTTTGTTTACGCCGACCTGGAGTTTTTACAATATAATTCAAATCATTGATTTTACTGTCAATTGTATAAGGACCACAGTATTTAGCCTGTAAAGGATGCCCAGGGACTGGCAAAAATACAAGTACCTTATCACCAGGCTCAAAAACTCTGTCCCTGGCATCTTTATCATACCATATTTTCATCTTATTCTGTACAGTTTTTAAGTTTTTCTGAGCAATTTGACAAGCAGTATACAATTTTTCTTTAAATCTAGATACATAGTCTAGAAGATTCAAATCAGTGTGTTCAGTAAGCCATTTTTCCTTAATCAATTTCAAAGGTCCCCTTACAGTATGACCAAACACTAACTCAAAGGGGCTAAAACCAAGGGATTCTTGAACAGCCTCTCGGACCGCAAAAAGTAGAAAGTGAACACCATCATCCCAGTCCCTGTCAAATTGAAGACAAAAAGTTCTAATCATGTTCTTCAGTGTTTGATGAAAACGTTCTAAGGCACCTTGAGATTCTGGATGATAAGCACTTGATCTATACTGAGTAATCCCTAACTGGTAAACGACCTGCTGAAATAAACCTGACATAAAATTTGAACCCTGGTCGGACTGTATAGACTTAGGAAGTCCTACTAATGTGAAAAATTTGATAAGAGCTTTGACAATAGTTGGTGTCTTGATATTCCTTAAGGGAATAGCCTCAGGAAAGCGAGTGGATGTACACATGATCGTTAATAAATAAGCATTTCCTGTCTTGGTCTTTGGTAAAGGTTCAACGCAATCAATAAGCACTCGGCTGAAAGGTTCTTCAAAGGCTGGAATTGGCAGAAGTGGTGCTGGTGGTATTTTCTGGTTAGGCTTGCCAACAACCTGGCATATATGGCATGATTTGCAGTATTCTGTGACATCATTTCTAAGTCTGGGCCAGTAGAAATGTTGTAATATCTTAAGGCAAGTCTTCCTTATACCTAAATGTCCAGCCAAGGGGGTGTCATGGGCAAGACCAATAATTTCTTGCCTATAGACTTTAGGCACCACCACTTGGTATAACACTCTCCATTCCTCCTCTGGGATAGCATCAGGGGGCCTCCACTTCCTCATTAAAATGCCGTCTTGATGGTAGTAACATTCGGCCACTTTGTCTGCTTCTTCTTGGGGTAGAGCCCTCTTGCCGAGCTGAAGAACCTCAGGGTCTTTATTCTGTTCTTCCCTAAATGTTCTTTTGTCTAATGAATGGCTGTTCACGTCTGGCCATGGCATAATTACACGTTTGTTAGTAACAGGTGGTCTTATTATGGCCTTTTTTGAGCTATCGGGACCTTCAATGTCGGCAAGGAAAGTGTCAGAAAGGTCCATATAATCATACTGGCCTTCTTGTAAATCCTCGTCTTGTTGTTTTCTTGCCATCGCCCTAGTAACAACACAAGCTGGATACAGTTCAGCATCATCTTCAGGTGATTTAACATCCACCACCGGTTCACTGGTAACAATTGGTTCAGCAACCACTTTGTTCCTAGCTAGATCATTTCCTAGCAATAATGAAACACCCTCAACAGGGAGAGTAGGACGAACACCCACAACAACTGGTCCAGTAATTAAATCCGACTTCAAATAAATACGATGGAGGGGAACATCTATACAACCTAACTCCACACCTCGTAACAAAACGGAGGCACCAACGGACGTCTCCTCGGACAAAGGCAACACACCTTCTAACAACAAAGACTGAGAAGCTCCAGTGTCCCGTAAAATCTTAATAGGCTGAGGAGTAGTATTATTAACAATAGAAACAAACCCATCAGACATAAAGGTCTTATAATCCTCCATGTAATCACAAAAACTGGACTTAAAAGCCTGACTCGCAGGACATTCCAACTTATTGGTAACAACGGGTGTCGTACAAGCACTGGACTTGGGCTTATGATCTCTTTCATTCTTCTTCTGGAGTCTAAAACAATCAGCCATCAGGTGACCATTTTTCTTACAATAAGCACAAGTTAGTGACTTCTTCTCAAAAGTATCAAATTTTGGACCAGACATGTTATAACTAGACGGACTCTTATTCTGTGCAACAGGCTTAATATCAGTACGCTCAGTGCTTTGATTTTTGTAATTTCCGCTTGAAGTATTAAAATTTTGACCTTTGAAACTCCTTTTATGTGAAATGGTATAATTATCGGAAACAACAGCTGCATCTTGCAATGTCTCAACAGTTTTGTCATCTAAATGTGTTTTTAAGTCTAAATTAACACACTGCTTGAACTCTTCTAATAACATTAATTGTCTTAATTTATCAAAATTTTTATCTATTTTCTTTGACGTAAGCCATTTATCAAATAAATCTTCTTTTTCCCTAGCAAATTCAACATAGGTTTGTGTTTCAAACTTTTTATAAGACCTAAATTTCTGTCTATATGCTTCTGGCACTAGCTCATAAGCTTTCAAAACTTCCTGTTTAACAGTGTCATAATCAGAACTTTTTTTCTGAAGAAAGTGCTGAGTAAATTTCAGCGGCCTTGCCCACAAAAACACTTTGCAACATTGTAGTCCAATAAGGCTTTGGCCATTTCAAATTTTGAGCAATTTTCTCAAATTGTGGAAAAAATTTATCCACCGTTTTTTCACAAAATTTAGGAACCAAACGTATATTTTTTGCTGCCTCAAATTGTTCTGATTTTGACTTAGTGTTGCTTTCTACTTTAGCTATTTCTATTTTTATTTTCTCCATCTCTAACCTTTCTCTCATTTCAAGTTCTGCCTGTAATTGTTTTTCTTCTTTTTCTAATTGTTTTAATTTAAGTTCGTGTTCTAATTCAAGCTGTTTTAATTTTAAAGCATCAACATTTTCGACCTTGAGGTCAAGAGCCTCTTCACCAAAAATTTCTAAATCAACTAAATTGTCTATTACCAAATTTTTTATAATTTGTTTTCTCATAGATGTTCTAAAATCTATTTTTAGATGTTTAGCAAGCAACACTAATTCTTCTTTCTTTAATTTATCAAACCCTTCCAGGTCTGGCGTTTTCAAAAATTTACCAGCATCAAATTCCATTTTGTAGAATTTTGTTGGCTAATTCTAATAAAAATACTGAAAAAATTTATTAAGATATTAACGTTCTCCCGAGACGAGCCCCCAATTTCTGTTACGGCCGAAATCACCTTTAAAATGTAGCCAACAAAAGACACAAATCAATAATAAAATTTAACAAGATTTATTATATATACAAAGTTTACAAAAATATTACAAAAAAAACTAAAATGTCAACTTAACTGTTCAAAATCCTGTTTTTCTTGATCCGGAATTCTGGTCACTGTTGCCTGAATCCAAACGGAATATTATATCCAATCAGTCACAATCTAGTATGATGTAATGAAAATAACAGTCTGTCAAGTACGATGTATGAAACGTAAATAAATCCAACAGCTGAGAACACAAGAATGTCTATGTACGGTCCAATATGCTATGCTCTGCAAGTTTAACTTTCGTGTCCATATATATACTGTAGAACGGAAACTTCTGGAATACGGTAGAAGTTCGAATCACACCATAATTATTACGTAAGTCAAATAGAAAGTTCTAGTCATTCCACCAGTATCCATTATTGTTCCAGTGATTTCTAAACTGCGCAGTTATAACATTATTTGGTAAACAACTATAAATATTATGTAAACATAGTATACATGTTATAAGGCTACGCAAAACAAATTAGGCCAAGATAAATAAATATAATAATTACAATATCATAACAATATTAACTGAATTAATAAAAATTATCCAATATGTTGTAAAATTAAACATTGATGCATGCATAATGAAAACATGATCTAAAAGAAACCGGGCAAACACTGCTTTTTATCAAATATATATATTTGTTTAATTTGTAAAAAACAAATGCACAACATTTTTTAAATATGAAATCTGAGATTTTGAGAATTGAAAAAATCTTGCCTTTTATCTAATGATTTTAACAAAACTTCAGTGTGTTAATAAATAAGATGGGTATCTGCATGAAGCCTATTTATTTTGGTGTCAGTAAGTTAAGTCAAGAAATGCCAAAGGTCAAATCATGTATGAGGATGAGACAACATCAATCCATTTTCATTTGGGAAGTAGTTTTTTCATTCTGGTCAACCAAGTCATGATGACGTCCATTAAACTTTAATAAGGATGTCTGCAACTTAGAAGCAACACACCCCTGTTCGAGCAACGTTTCTGTCAGGATGCAAACATTGATGTTTTACGCAAAAATCACAGATTTTGAGAACGGACAATATCTTTAGTTTACTTAACCTTATTTCTACCAGGCTTTAATATGTTTTCTTATCAAAACGAAGCCTTGAAGCATATTCACTTTAGTATCAATCCATCAAATTGGTTTTGGGGTACTTTATTTTTTTCTAAAAAATCAGACTTTGAGAATTTACAATACACGGCTAGATCTCGGAAAGGTTTTTGTCGGATATATTCAATTCATAAAAGATTACACTATATGCTGAGTGTCACAGTTTGGTTTTAATGGTTGCAAATTGGTTTCCATTTAAAAATATTATAACAAGTCAAGGCTTTGATGTTCAAAATATAACAGCAAAAGAAATTATTTTTGGAAAAAATGAAATATTTGATCAATACAATACATTTAATCATGATATTTATATTTTGAAATATATTTATTATATAAATGTAGATTTACAGGTAAGATACCAGATATTAATAGTGGTTTAGAGTATTTAAAAAATTATATAAGTATAAATTATGCCACCCCTTACAAATAGATTATATATTGAATAAATGGTTGTCTTTTGAAGCTGACTTTGGTGACCGACAATAATTTATTATGATATGCATAATTATTACACGTGTGAATGCGGACACACATTCATTATGTGTGTGAGTTTTTGAATGTACATGTATGCTAACTTATTGAGGTATTGCCATTATATATCGAAATAATTTAAAAATTAAAAACATTATAATGAACTTTTGTTATTGTATCTGTTTATTGACATGCTATTTTTTCTTTTTCTTTAAAAAAAACCGAACAAATTACACAAAATAAAATGTAGCCGTAAAATATAAGTTCTTTTAATGAGCTGATTTTCAAGGATTGCAATCTCATCATTGGTAAACCGCCTGGAAGACTCTGATATCCTTAATATTTTTGAAAAGTTCCTATCACCATATATAAAAGCAATCGATTGTAAAATAGCCGTTTCTTGTAACATTTGAATTTCCAACATTGTAATTCCATTCATGGTATATTTCGTGAATGATTTAACTTATGGGAGAAATACTAACCAACGTGTATCATTGAAGTCATCACTGAAATAGCAGTTGCTTTGAACAGTTGAATTTCAAACATTGCAATTCAACCTTAATATTCATAGAAGACTCTCTTTTACTATTTGGATAATTTCTTAGCATCAATTATATCAACAAATGAACAGCTAAAAACAATTAAATTTTTACAGTCATAGTAAATTTCCTGGAAGACTGTAAAACTGTTGGGAAACGTGTATGTCAACCCTATTTTAAAAAATCCAATCAACTGAAATTACAGGTAATGACCTCAATAATAAATTCAAATTCAGTTGCAAATTAGTTTTTGCTTATTTGATGCCCACCGCATTTTTTTCAGAATATATTACCATACCTTAAATTTATTCGATCAGCTGTTGTCTGGTCTAAACTGCCTGAAATTGCATAACAAGTACTATCTTTAAAAAAAGATAGGCGACGTATAGTACCGGGACTGTATTTATTTCTCCATTCTTATCAGATAATAATGTGTAGGCCGGTCATTCTTAGTTGAAATCGCATTTCAAGGATTTTTTTTACAGTACATGTATATATTATACAATGCGGAATGTTTATACATAACATTTGAAAAACAATATTTCAACAATAAAACTCCAACCACAAGCATCCGCCGACAGGCGACGACATTGGAGATGCCATAAACGTAGGTTAATTTTAAACATAAATTTCCAGGTGATTGGATTACATTGCTGTCTTTTTCATGGTAAATGCACTATATGTCTCGTCACATCTAAACAGTGTTTGTCCGGTATAAAGTTATATATTATAGATTTAACTGGACGTAAGTTTTCCGAGGAGTTTTCAAAATTAAATAAAAATGTATATAGCGGCATAAGATAAAGAAGTGTGAATTTGGAATTTAAAAATTTGCATTTTGTTGAAATCCTGCCAACCAAACTACATTTTAAAAAAAGTGAAAATTGAATTCAAATTAAATTTGTTAAGATTCGGTTATAATAAAATGTTTTTTTTTTCTGGATTTTTCTAAAATAGACGAAAATAACAATAAATACAATTCAAAACTAAACTTTAGAAGATGCACTATGAATAGGTTTCATTGAGAAAATTATACTTTTCACATTTAAAAAATTCAAATTAGATTTATTAAGTTTTCCACAGTCCCGGGCCTCGATCAGTCTCGCTATCTGTAGCCGAGAAATTTATTTAGTTAAGATCACCAAAAAGGTACTTGAAGAAAAGGATTTTTGATCATGAATACTGCTTGAACTACATTCATATTAAAAAAATATCTTGTAATTAAAAATAATCCATTTTTTCCACTTGAATGCAGTTTCTTATGGCATACGATCTATAAATAGATAAATTTACATACATACAGTTTTGTCTCAATTCATTGACGCGGACGTAATTGATCCACATATTTGAAATTCCGATCCTTTAAATCACAGCAGTATTTATTATTTTAGAATTGTTGACCTTTTGAATGTATTTTTTTCAAGTTTTAAAAAAAATGAATAAATCAAAATTGTGAAAAGTGATATCTTCGTCAAAAGCAGAGGTTCGGGCACTGATTTGGCCGATATTAGAACATTCGAGGCAAATGAAGAATGATATTCGAACATCACCATTTTCCTCAATGTTATCTAATCACACGGCTGCAAATTTATCACATGCGGTCTGTTTACTTAAATAGGTCAAAAGCGAGCTTATACGACTACATGTATGTCGAAAAAAAAACTGTTCTCAAGTCAAAGTAATTTATTTATCTTAAAAAGGTCAATGAGTATGTCCCAGTAATTTTTTTTTCACAAATTTTGATTATGACTTTTAGATATCAAAATAGGTCTTTCCTTTATCAATTAATCTTACATACAATTATTAATCTAAGATATGGAAGTAGGACACCAAATATTTCACCTTTTTAATTGATCTGAAACATGAACTTTTCAGCCCTTAAATTTGAAAAAAGATGCGTCGATTTCGATACATTCAGTCTTTTTGATAGCATATGTGTAATTAGAATTAGACGCATTGTTCCCTTAAATATGAAGTAAATATTCGCCTTAAATGTTTTAGAAAAAATAATTGGCTTGTCGTAAATGAAAATTGTGGTTTGGTTAAATAAAAAAAAGTGCTGACACTTCGGCTCGAATCTTGCAATGTTTTGAATCAACATTAACGATTGTTGTTTTTTCTAGCGGTTCATATTATGGTAGAAAACGTATAATTGGTGTAAGAAATTTATTTTTCATGTTAAGCCTGTGCAATTTTTGGAATTATATTTTACATAGAAAAATGGTCTCGTACCAAGAAAAAACAATCATTTACCTATTTCTAACTCCTGCAATTCATTGTACATATGTTCGTTTTGGTTTGGATTTGCTGCACTGCAACATAATAAATGTAATATATTAATCGATTCTACTATTTAAAAAATCAAAGTCAGAAAGAAAAAAGATAATAAACTAAACTGATAAAAACCTCTAGATTTTAATACTGCCAAATGTTTGTCATTCCTGTACAATATGTTATTTTGCTTGGAACATAATCCTGCAATATTAATGCAACAATCTTGTAAAATTTAAAAATATTTCTTGACTTTACTTTAAATATTTCTTTTTAAAAAAGTTGATTAATAATCCGCCTCTCATTATTCCTATTATGGATATGTAGTTCACACACATTTTATTTGATTTGTTCGTGTAAATTTAAAAATTTAATATGTTACCATCAGTGACGACAATACGGAACCATAAATCAAAATACTCAACAGCATACTCAAATTCCAAGCGATAAAAAATTATTTATGCATTTAAAGAAAATACATAAAAGTAAGATTAGCGGAGCAATAATGAAAAGCTGTGAAAATTAGGAACAATATAATAATAATAATAAAAAAGAATTATGCACATTGATTAATAGGTTCTTACATGAATTCAAAATGAAGACTGGGAAATCTTCAACGGGTTTTTAAAATTCACGTCTTTCCCGAGTGGAGCACAGCGGAACGAGGGCAAAGACGTTGAATTTTAAAAACGAGTTGAAGAATATAATAATCAGTCATGGTCTAAGATGTGAGATGGGACAATTCCACCCGAAGGTTCACATTTTCCAGTCAGAAACGAGGCTTGACGATTTTCTGATGGTAGGAAATGTGAACCCGAGGGTGGAATTGTCCAGTCTCACATTTTTTACCATAACTGATTATTTTTCTCACATTTCTCCACTGAAAATTAAAGGTAATAAAATGGCCGCCATGACACAAAAATCTGTTCTCTTTAACTAGGGACTTAGTGCAAAATAAATTATATATGAGGAAAGATCGTATGCGTTTTGGTTTTGTACCGAAGGTACAAAACTTTAAAAAGATATCTTTTAGGTTGCGCACGTCTCACACGGAATATACATGTCCTAAACACATAGAAATGTGAGAATTTCCAGTTCTTCATTCAGTTTGAACGAGTTTAAGTACCTATTTCTGCCGTAAAAAACATGGGTGCTAACCTCGCACACCTATGTATTTTCAGTACGAATAACAGAAAAGGTATAGTAACGTTACGGTTGATTGGTAAAGAGTCAGAATAAACGCATATATTAAGAATTCTCATTGGACGCCATACATGTACCGATTGAAGACGAGCGCACGTGAACTCGAAAACGGCCATTTACTGAAAAATGATATTGCTTACCTTACATTACTTTGGGTAGTTTGATACAAATTCTTTTCTGTTAAACAATACATAAATAAACATTTATAAGTGTGTCATCATCATAAAACAAGATTTCAGTATTTCAGCAATGTTTAGCACACCATAATTTTTTTTATGGTTTTTACGTGATAACGAATTACAAAGGTCATCGTTTGTGTCTCTCGTTCACTGTTCGATATTGTATAATGATATAAATTAAAAAATAGCATTCCGATAATCATATAAACACGAAATAAATATTAGGATATTTATGGTAACATATTCTACATTTGATGTAATAGTGATGTGCCATAATGTATGATAACGTACTTTTTGTATATGTTGAGGTCTTTTTCATTAAGAGGACATTAACCAAATGCCATATGTGAATTATTAACTAATCTGGCCCAAATGCCGTCTGCAGGATGACATTTGATATAATAAATACATTGCAAGTACAATGTACTTTAGTTTTTAATCTGTTTTGTTCTGATTCTCTCTTTTTGTTTTGTGTTTTTGTAAATTTAAGTATGTGTCCATTATTTTATGAATTCGCTTTTGAAATTCGACTCTATATTATTACTTCATTATTCTTTTGCCGACATTAATATCCACACCAGACCATATTGTCAAGCACAACATCTAGTGTGATTTTAAAACACATATACAAACTGTATATGAATTTTATGTAAAGCTTGGATTTTTACTCAACTGCGTTTTCTTCCTTTACCAAGTTATGAAAATATAACATATAAATTGGTAAAGATCTTTAAAAATTCTAAACATTCTTCTAAATATTACCAGAGTTGCGTAGTCTTGTCACAACATACAGAATGAGTCCTGTCATCACCAGAAGGAAAACAGCCGAACCAATACCAGCGCCTACTCCAACAATCACATCGTTACTAGTTTCGGTTTCTTTTGAGACTAGGACAACAGGAATTTACTCATAAATTCTTAGTTATAAGCAAAAAGATAAAAAGTACACCAGAAAGAAAAGCTTTCAAATATAAAATTTCAAAATTTTTCATTTTATACACTATATTAAAATATTTCCTTATTTATCGATGAACTCATATTGTTAATTATGAATGTGTTCCATATCAGATGTGTATAATCCAGAGACCCCCATATTAGCCCGAGATATCCACATCAACTGTATTGAGTACAATACAAAAGTACACGCATAAGCGAGATACGATCTCATTATGCCAATATATCTCACATTATTATAATCAACTGATACAAAATTGTTAAATGTTATGAAAATGAAGAAATATCTCTGTCGTGCGTAGCTCTATCCTTAGACTGTTTGGGTTTACCCTTTTAGTCATTTTGGCATCTTGTAAATTTGCTCCTCAGCTTTTTGGTTTATTAGTCTTTATTTCGATTCTCCTTACGAACAGATATTGAGGTCAAACGGATCAATTTTAAAAAATTGGGATGTCTTACGCTTCCTGGAATATAGGAAAAAAACGTGTGTTCGTAAATCGCATGTGCTCAAATTATAAGGGTTTCTGTCTATTGGTGGCGTTCATTGAATTGTATATCATTGTTGAGCTTTCTTGTTATCCGTGTTGTCGTTTATTGGTTTCTGTTAAATAATTGATTTCAAATATCAATGTACTTATAAAGAAATTATGCAGATTTTAAATAAATCCGCATTGTGTTTTTCAAGATGCATGTAGAAAATTTTACCTATTTTCTTTAAATGTCAGTATAAAAATCTAGAATTTGCAAAATAAATAAGGTACCCATTTGCGTATTACAGAAATATTTAAGAAGAACCTCAAATGTAGATTTTTATAAGGTTTTTTTGCAGATTCGACTTTATCACAATGCATAGCTCTTCACAAAGTCATTACCTTCACCTGTATTGTGCATCTATTCCCTTAAGAAGCTATGAATTGTAATTAATGTCTTTAATGTCGACTGCAGAAATAATTGTGAAAATTGTAAGTGAGTTGTTAACATAAAGGTATGATATTTATTTCTATTAGACAGAGTTACCTGATACATTACTGACCGTTGACATATCTGCCGAAATTGTTGTTTCTCCTACGTCGGGTGGCAAGTCTACAGAAAAAAAACCAGTACAATACAAGGACACATTATGAGATAGTTGAGAAACATAATACCAAAACATTTACGATATCATATCATTCACGTTTCATCTCCCAGATGACATGGTACATTTATAAACGGAAACCTATAATAATATTTGTTTTGAATTACACGTAGGATAGAAATAAAACATAAACAAATCCACCAAAGACTGTAGGATTAGAAATATCCAGCTCTTTCCTCCATATTTAAATACAGAATAGTAATCTACATTGTCAATTTCCTTTTAAACAAATGAATATTTCAAATTTAACCAGATTAGAAATTATACAAAACTGACTAAAAGTGTTATGAATTTCATTTTACCATCTACTATATTTGATATTTTGTAATATAAATGTCTAAAATATTTACAGCATAACAAACCTTTTGGATTAATGGAGATTTCGTCACTAGTGGCTGATGTCTGTCCATGCATTTCTTTTGCTAAACAACTGAATTTGCTATACCTATCTCTAATGTCGACCTTAATTAATAAATCCGAGTGAAAAGATCCCCAAAAAGTATATTTCTCGGAATTACCAGCTATTAGGGTGCTATTTACTTTCCAATAGAAAATCATTGCGAGATCATCTGGTACCGACGTCGATGTGGACTTGCAGGATAAATGTGCCGACACTGATCCTGTTATACCATTGTCCAATAGTGAAATATCAGCTTTTTTTGGTTTATCTACAATTTATTACATGTACACTGTATTATTTAAGGAGTGTAACCTTTCTAGAAGTGTGATAATTATTGTAATTATTACATAAAAAAAATCTTATGATTACTAACTCTAAATAGAAACAGGGTAATTTGGAAATAACATATTTTTGAATGATCCAAAGTCGAATATTAAGAAAGGGATATGGGACAACTGCACATGAGACAAAAATACAATGTAAGCAGCTACATCAATAACAGAATGGGCAACATTATTTTTACAGGTACGTGTAGAACTTGTACTGAATGGTAAGCCTATAAGTAAATAGAATAATAAATTGCACGAAACCAAAAATTATCTAATATAGACGCCCGAATCCTAAAAATTGAAAATAAAATTAGTGAAAACAGGCAATGAATATATTCCCGAATTAGGACAGGCGCAAAATATGCAGGGATCAACCCTCTCGCTATTTTGTTCATTTATGAAATATAAAAGGTACGTGAGATAGAACATCTTATTTCTGATGGACTTTAGCTATGAGTTGCGAAACTTAACCGTTTAGGATAACGACAAAATGTTTAAAAAGAATGCTCGAAGATAACCTAAAAACTTCAGTCATCGAGACTAGATTAACAAAAAAGGTATTTTTAATACAGACAAAAGGGAATGGTATGATTGGGCCTGAAATTTGGTCCCTTGAATTCACAAAATCAAAAACTAATGAGAAACCTATCTCAGCTATCATTGAATATTCTTTAAATGTTGCATATTAAGGAACTTGTTTTATTTTCAACGAGAAATTTCTGCAAGAGCGGCAATATGCTATCAAAGATATCTAATGTTGAAGAAATCAATACAAAACACTAAATTTCAAATATTTTTGGACCTTTGAAATAAACTTTTGATATGAGGAACAGCCTTACCCAACAGATATTTCACTGAAATGTGTCTTTATGTAAGACAAACATTATATTGAAAAATCTGTTTGGGGAAGGCTAATGGTCATAGTTGTTTTGACCAAAATCTTCTGGGAAAACACTAAATTTTCGTCAAATCCTTAAGTAAGCAGACGTTCGTGACGTCGTTGTTGCATCAAGGGAAAGAATTTTCTAAAATGATTAATAGATTGTTAAAGTTTGATCATTAAACGATAAAAATGATACAAATTTGAAGCTGAAATCTTACTTTTAATTTTTCATCTCAGATAGGCCCAAATAATTGTTTAAATCATACTTTGTTACTTTTGTACTGGCAACTTTTCTGATACATACTTTACCAAGGCATTTCTCTGACACTAGTGCAATTAAAATATCTTTTTATGTAGTTGTTTTTCTACGCTAGATAACCGAAAAGTCAAGCCTTTCATCTTTTACTTTTAATTGTTTTTTTGGTCATTTTTATTAACCTTTAACCCTTTCGACGAACTACTGACCCTTTATTTTCTACGTGCTGTTGAACAGCAGTAGTATCAATTGTCGTAATGATCATTTACTAAACGCACATTCAATGCTCTGGTATTGAAAGAAATAATGCTGTCGTCAACTAGCAAAAATCAGCGTCTATTTATTTTGTATAATTTAACGGTTTATTATTAAACATGGATGATTATTTTGTACATGTATCACGTGATTTTGCTTGATAAACAAATTAGCAAATCATAAGAGGCACCAATGACATCTGTTAGTTTAATAAATATCTTACAAGACACCAGAACCTTACCTAATACATACAATCTTTTGGTAAATGTTATCTCATTGGTTCTTCGGTAGTAGTAATCACCGCCATCAAATATTGTCGTATTAGTGATACAAAAATCTAGATCTCCTGTAGTCCTGTTAACTGTATAATTTGTTATTCTGTCAGTAAAGTTCCCAAATGTTAAAAACAAATCGCCTTCTGTTGTATCTATAGATTGAAAAACCGCATATCCATCCTTCTCTATCGTTATCGCATCATTTTGAATATTGAGGTCAAATGAAAAATATACACAACCTAGTTCTGTTATATTAGTATATTCTTGATTGTTAGCCGCTATATGAAATGAATAAACAGATAATTATACATTTTAACAAAATAATGACATTTATTCTATCGTTCAATGTTAGTTGATCATTAAAAAAACAGTAATTCAGAAGTCAAACAAAGTTCTGATTTGTTTGCATTTGCATGATAGAAATTGTTTCCTCTGTCTGTGTTTTCTGGTAATTTCTACTTTATGTTTACATGAAGGTGTTGGCAAAACTCTTTGTGCATTTTGAATATGGTCCAAAACATCAAAGAAACCTTTCAAAAGATGAGTCCTTTGAAATTTTAATTAATGCAGCCAACTACTTACTGAGAAACAGGTTATTTCAAAACGTTACCAACCAGGTATAGTCAGAAGTATTTATTAACTCTTTCCGTATATGCTACATATGTAGGACCATTCTGGAACAATTCTAGGGTACAATCAACCCTTTTATCAACGGTTCTCAGTTAAAACCATCCTAAATGATTCTAGGGTAGAACTGTCATAAATGGTTCTAACTAGAAACATCCAGAATGGTTTTAGGGGAGGAACTGTCATTAATGTTCCTAGGGTAGGACCGTCATGAATGGGTCCTGGTTAGAACTGTACAGAATGGTTCTAGAGTAGAGCTATCATAAATGGTTCTAGGGTAGAACCGTCAAGAATGTTTCTAGGGTAAAACTGTCATAAATGGTTCAAGATCAAGACAAACTCTGTCATAAACTCTGACTATTAAGAGCAATTCTAAAAAAAATTGCTCCACATGAATTATTTTTCCACATGAACAAGCAGTTTTAGAGGAGACACGGTATTTTAAAATTTGTCTATGTTGCTACTTTAAAGGGTAGATTTGGACAAAATAAGCACATTTCATGTATACCCATAGCTAATGCTTTAAACTAAATTTTCGTTTCTCTGCCCAATTATTTTCACAGAAGAAGACTTATTTTTTATATGACCAATCAGAAAAAGCATTGCCTATTAGACACATGTTAGTTGTCTACCGGTGGTTAAATAAGCAAACGTTCTAAAACCCTTCCACAGGTGCTTGCCATAAAGTTTCACTTTGAGTTTCTATGGACAACGATGAAGATGGATACCAAGTAATGATTTAATAGGTACAACTGGTTAGAGTGAGAAAAATGTGGTTCACGATGAAATGAAATTCACAGCTTTTGTATTTATTGTCTTTTAACTAATATACAGTTACGACCCACTGAGGAGGGAGACATCGAAAATGGTCAACCCTGTTGAAGGGTTTATTCTCCCGACTCATAGGGCCGTAACTGTTTTTATTATACCGCACAAATTGATGGGTTATTCACAGGACAAATAAATTTTGTTTTTCGTTAAAAAAAAATATCAAATCTGCTTATTTTCAAATTCCTTGCTTGCATAATAAAAATCTAATTTATGATATACTTACATATGATATTTAGCACAACGCCCACTGCAACGACAGTTTCGCCATTATTTGCCGTGCAAAACAAGGTTTGATTATTGTCCTGTTCTTGTGCGGTATAGGACAGCGTACTTGTAATGGTATCTCCCAACTTTGCGTTATTTGGCGGAGATTGAGCAGCTATTGAAGTTGTTTCACTGATGTGCCACGACAAAGTTGAAATTGGACGACTTCTGGCTGAACATTTAAATTCTAATCTTTGTCCAACCGTTAAATGTACTGTAGTATTTGGTGTCAAACGTATATCTTGTAATGGAACTAAAATTAGAATGAAATAAAAAAATAAATAGACAGCCGAAAAAAACTACGTAACCTTAAACTTATCAATATCTTACAATACGATTTTCAGTCTCTGACGCATACGACTTACCCAGCAGGTCAATAGGACTGTGATTCTGTGTGGTGTTTCCTGTTTGATCGTTTGATTCTGTTGCTTATCACAAAGTTATCATTGATGATGTATGCTTTGTGAATCACAAATACATGTTGAAATTTCCAGTCTATAAATTCTATTAAGAATACGATGGCTTTCCTAAGTATTCGAATTTACCCGATAAAGAAATATATGTTTACCCTGAACTTTTCTGTTATATATAAATAATTGCTCCTGCAGAAGTGGGCGAAAAAAAGAAACCTGATGAAAATGGAAGAAATTATGAGACCATATAATTTGATTGCCTAGCCGTAAATAACTTGTGGTCCAAATCATGCAAGGATAAACTGAAATTAAGCTTAGTAATAAAGTATTTGAATTTATAAATAATTCTGGTTATGTTCTGAGAGTGGTCTTATTCAATGTATTTTCAGTTAAAGTGTTATATTTGGACATTTTATGGCATTGCTGGATAGCTTACTTTCATTGTGGAGTTTCCAGAGTTGACCAAAGTATTTTTATACTAGCCCGAAATTGATAATTAAAATTTTCTGATTCAAAATTTTAAAGTATGTGAAAAACTAAGGAGTTTCTACCTCGTGCAAAGCGCTGTTCGTAGATGATTTTGGCTTTACCCCTTTTGTTCATTTTGGCATTTTTAAATTTGTTCTTCAACATTGTAGGCCTTGAGCATAACTGATGAGTTGTAAATCGACGAAATGTGCACATCTTTGGTATCGAAATTTGTATCGAAGAAATTTATCTTACCTATAAAATAGAGAATGGAAACAGGGAATGTGTCAAAGAGACAACAAACTGACCAAAGAACAGATTGCAGCCCAAGGCTATGAATGTTTAACATCATCAAGATTTTATCAGTTGGATTGAAAGAAGTCAGGAATTCAAGGAAAACAGCCCTAGCCCACCAATGGGTTTTCAACGTTGCCACCCTTAAACAATAATGCATACTAGTTCAGCAAAATTCACATCACACTAAACTCCGAAACATACAAATGAACCAAACAAGAATTGTGAAAGGATTTATACGGGAAGTGGCTAGGGCTAAGCAAACATATGTAAAGTCTGTCAGGGTGAATTCATGATTACCACTGACATATATTTGACATCAAAAGCTGTAGTATTTTGAAAAAAAACTTGTTGAATTATCATTTTTGGCAAATAAGCATGGTTGTCTAGTAACAATTGCAAGCAAAAATTAAGTTTCATACAATTTTTATTTAAATGTACAACTGTTTTGTAAAGTTCAGTTTTGTTCCAAAAAAATTGTGACTATAATAATTAACCCTATTATTACGCACCAACAAGAATTAACACGCATCACATGATAATATTGCTGAAAAACTGTTAAAAATGAAGTCGTAAGTTAAGTCAAAACGATACCATAGCAACGCTTGCTAAAGGAATCAAGAAAAATATTCAAAAAATTGAAGCTAGTATACTTTTCTTTCATTTAGTATACAAATTGTGTTTTAAGCTATAAAACTCAAATGCTTCTGCACGGTCACTTGTATGACCCTGCTTAACACAACGGAACTGTAAAGAGTTAAACCAGAAGTGCGCATTTCTCCAGAAATTTGGTATGTCAGTTCGTTTACAAGAATTTTGTACACTTGAAAAAGGAAATTAAGACTATCGGGGATATATATGCAATAATAATGTCCAATTATGTTTTCATGCGTTGAAAGGTACACATAGACAAGCCATCGAACTGTTTTTTACACGTATGAACTACACCAGGCAAATATATTTCGAGAGAAGTATACTGAAATAATATTTGTCGAGTCGCAAGCCTTGTACATGCTTCCACCGATTAGCCGACATGCTAACGACTGTGGGCATGACAATTTGCTCATACATATATGTATTTAGTTGTAGAAGTCACTTTTTCTTTAAAGGAAGTAAGTTGAAGAATAATTAAATGTTACTTATTTTTCTCCGATTTTAGAGAAATTTTGAAGTTCTTTTTATGTTGTGTTGGACTCTGTTTATTGTGACATTGCTTTCAAAGGGATGAACTGTCTAAATTTTCTTAAATGTTTGTCCTGTTTGAGATAGAATGCATCATAATGTCATTTTGTTCTGATGTTTACACATTGTAGTAGAAAGCAGAACTTGTGTAATATATGCGAAATATTGAAAGGTTCGGGATCATAAATTGTTTTCATATAGTTTATAATAAAATTAACGTACACTTTCTTATATTACTGTATTTGATTTAGTATGTCAGACATGTAGTTTTGCGATATATTACTTCAAATTAAAATGTAATTCTGAAAAAAATAACTGGAAAAATAACTAGTGCTGTCAAAAGTCTGTGAATGTTGAAAACTCTCTTAACAAATATACAGTAAAAATAAAATCCCATGTCTTATGGATTTCTGACAAGCTAATTTTATTATGTACAGATTTACATATACAAAGTTTGTTGGAATCTCAAGAGCAGCTAACTTTTTCCAAGGTCGATAAATGTTTTCTTTAATTATCATCCATTGTTTTTCTTTAAGGGCAATAAAAAAGTCTCTGTGCAAATGCCTTTAAGGATGCCGGATAAGGACCCAAACATGCCCAAAAGTAAAATCAATCAAACATGAAAAGTGTTTATTGATTTAAATTCTTTAGAGCACATAATATTGAACCTTATCGTAAAATGGGCCCGTGTATAAACCGGCCAAACATTTTTCAATTTTTATCTGAAAATTAAAAAATGAAAGTTACCACTTGCTTTTTCATTTTTCAATTTTGATTTGAAAATTTAAAAATGAAATTTGAAACTTGCTTTTGAAAGTATGTACTTTACTAACAGCCCGGAACAGCGCTGTCAAGTTCCAAATAGCTCACTGGTTTCAAACCAGAAGATCTTTCAGTGAACTTTCCTATTAGGTCCTACGTTAAACTAAGTTCCGCTCTGGCAGCCATCTTCAATCGGCTATAATTCTGAAAGAGGACCAACTAAGGACCATTGCTGCCAAGTTTTGTTCCAAATGGCCAAGTGGTTTCAGACAAGAAGATCTTTAAGTAAAGTTCCAATAGGGTCCTATGCTAAACTATGTTCGGCTCTGGTGGCCATCTTGGTTGATGGGCGGGATCATCTGATATAATTCTGAAAGAGGACAACCCAAGGCCCATTGCTGGCCTAGTGGTTTCAGACAAGAAGATCTTTAAAGGAAATTTTACGACGACGCACGACGGACGCCAAGTAATCACAAGAAATGAAAATTGAAAAAGCAAGTTTCAAATCAAAATTCAATAATGAAAAATTAAAAATCAAATTTTAAATTTCATTTCTCAATTTTCAAATCAAAATTGAAAAATGAAAAATGAAAATGCAAGTTGCAAATTTCATTTTTCAATTTTCAAATCAAAATGTTTCTAGCGTAGAACTGTCACAATAACAATCCAAAGATACTAATATTAGATACAGTAAATTTATACTATGCTGTATACGACGCATTTCACGGACTTACCTTTCATCATCAGCATTAAATCCGAAACATTTGGAAGACAAAAAACCAAACTTATTTTAAACAAGAAGTACTCATAACCAAAAATACCGGAATAGGAAGCAAAATTTAAGCTAAGGAGATCTACCATGTGTAATACAAGGAATGAACCCTTAGTATTTCTATTATTTTTGAATTTTGCTAAATACTGGTAATTTCTGTAACAAATGAATGAATAATCTGTCAGACAAATCTGACGACTGGGTTAGCGAATACCATGGGTCCACCATGCAGAGACATCGTCCGAGGAGTTTCAAAATAACAATCCAAAGATACTAATATTAGATATAGTAAATTTTTACTAAACTGTATACGACGCATTTCAAGGAGTTACCTCTCATCAACAGCATTAAATCCGAAATATTTGGAAGACCAAAAACCAAACTGGTTCTAGGGTAGAACCGCCCAAACTAGTTCTAGGGTAGACCTGTCACAAATGGTTCTATGGTAGAACTGTCATAAATGGTTCTAGGGTAGAACCGTCGAGAACGGTTTTAGTTCAGAATTACCTCTATCTAAGGACATATCCTACTATTTCTGTCATTTTCATGTAAGATAGCTCTGTATTGATTATGGCGCGTACTCCTCGTCTTCGCCTTTTCCAAACTTTTAAAAATATTTTTTGTAAATATGTAGTAACATTTCACATCGATTATTAAATTTTTTACCAATTTATACAAAACAGCAAAAGTACATACATGTAATAAAGAGCTATGGTGAAAGAAAAAGGATTATTATTTTTGTTAAAATTTGTGTGATTTTTATCTGAAGTAAATGTACAGGTAAAAGAAAAAAAAATTTCTCCGTAACATGTTGTGTGTTTCAGGTAATTATAACTAATGAACGATTTGACATGTATATTTTACCTTGTTCCAACCTTTAAGGTACACAAATATGTATACATCTTTGTATTTATTTTTTATACCATTTTTATATGGTAAAATAGGGGAAGACCTAGGACAAAAACACAACCGGGAACACCAAAACGACGAAAAAGGATAAAGTAAGAAACAACACAAAAAAAAAAAAAACAAAAAAATACATACAGAAACGAGCAGCACGAACCCAACCAAAAACCGGATGTGAACTTAGGTACTTAGGTACTCCGGAAGAGTGAGCGGCTCCTGTTTCTTGCAAGACACATGCCGTACTACTTGTTAAAGAATAAGGAAGAACATATATGAGAGATGGAGGCCTTTTGTCATGTTGGAAACTGAAACTCCATATCGGTCAATCAGACCGTGGTGAAGATCGTAGAATTTTCGAATCGACGACCTCAATCTATGGGCAACATAACCCTGTCCTATTAGCTTTTGCATAATGCGCTGAGCCCTATCCAGAAAATTGGAAAAATTGGCCGCAATTTCTAGCAGGACATACGAGTTGGGAGATAAATACTCAATACATTGGCGCAGCTGGAATGTTACTACATAAAAATGGGATGTTAACAAGCTGGTTAACTTCCCCCCATTGCCTATTTCGACAGGAAAGTCAAAATAAGAGGCAGACTATCTGGATTTTAAAAACTCCAGATACTATAGTATAAACAATTGGAGTTTTAATGATTAAAATGCTTCGTGTGCCCTAATATTGTTTTTTCCCTATAATTTAAAGTATATGAATTAAAGTATTGAACTTTATTCCAGTTTCCAGTCATTATAATATGAGAATTTGATATATCGTACATCATTTTTTTTATGATCTCCAAAAAAATTGGAGAATCCTCATTTGTCATGCATATTATGCAATAATCTTGAATGCTCAAGTCGAGGATACTAAAGTTTAATAAAGGAAATTCGTTATCTTATTTTTTAGGCTTAACAGAAAGGAAAAGTATCGAAAACACAAGAACAATAACGCAATGCATATGAATTGTCACAAGACTAACACACAAGGTGATTAAAATAAAACATGAAATAATTTTATGTTAGGTCAAAGTTATAATTTTTGGCAAACCTTCTTACACATACTTCAACCATTTTTTCGATATCAGAAAGTGGGTGCATTCACTCTGACCTATAATAAAACATGTTAGTACAGGAGTATACCTTATTCAATTCCTTTTTCGTATTTCATACTTACTTTTTATTGAAACAATGTAGTGTTTCATTATTCTTCCATATGAGCATGTCCAATTCCTGTTATCTTCTTCTGGTATAATTAGTGCTTTTATATTCACATAAACACCAGTACTGTTGCTATAAACTCGGTGATTAATGTCATCATTATTGAGACAACGTCCATCTGGAAGGCATTCTCTATTTCTAAAGTCATCACTACTCCAGGAGGCAATATTGTCAAAAGAAAGGATTATACACTCTAGAAGTAATGATGTTCCTTCATAATGATTTCCATGAGGTACAATATGCATTTTAGCTGCAAAATAATAGAAAAATTTGCAAAGGTCCAAAAGTTGCAAACTTTTATGTTGAACATGGTAGTACAAACATTACAGGTAATTAACAGTTTGTAATAATACTATTGATAATGGCAATGAATAAAATGATAATATTTCAATATCACGTGACTTTTGCTCTTTAATGGAATATAAAGTATGCCTAGTATAGCGCGTTTAGCAATTATTGGTAAATTAACCCATACATTTCTGGAATGTTAAATATATAAGGCCAACGAAGAGTACTTTTATAACTGTTCTTCGTCTTTATTGTCGCTGTAAGGTCTTTGACAATAGTTTATAGTATACAGTAAGGCCAAGACGGTACTCTGCGCCTAATTAAAAGGTATTAAAATCCATTTACGTGGAATACTTACAATAAACGTTTATCGTTATGTTCTGTGATTTGACTAACATTTTGCCTTTAATATTACTTGCTGTACAGTACAGATTTTTTCCATCATCATCCAAATCACCAGTATAGGTTAGGATACTAGATGAAATATTTTTGTGATTGAAATCCGTACAGCTATCCTCACATCTATCAGTCTGAACGGTAGCTGCAGTTGTTAAGTTGTTACTTCCTAGGTACCACTGTATTTCGGAGGAAGGACGACCGGCATCGGTTTCACAGGCAAATGTTCGCTTTAAACCAATACCTATCCACACATTATTTGTTTCTATTGATTCTGATGTTATTGTTATACTAGTGATGGGTACTAATCGAAAAAAAAAAATTATCATAATTAATGACGTACATGTAGAAGATAAAAAACTGTTAAGAACATAACAAATACATGTAGCTCTCGTAATCTCGACAAATACTTGAGAAAAGATTAAGCAAACGTACAGTGGTTATATTGTTTTTTTCTTATTAGAGTCATCGCTTGGCATTAGAAATGAAGAAAAATCACAACTGCTGGTTACATAAACAAATCAAAAACAATAAAAAATGTCTATCAGGTACTGCCATAATTTCCTCATGAATATATATCTTTATAAATTCAAAGTGTCTGTTGATAAATAATGAAATATTTCCCATTGGTATAAAATATAACTACATATTAGACAAGTAAAATGTGAGAGAATATTGAATTAATGTTAACTTTAATACTTCACCATTGATATAGAGTTGCTTTATCACCGATCCCGACGGTCCAAATGGGTCACTGCATTTCCATTTAATTCCGTGTAACGCTTCTGTTACTAATGAACCATTGATACGCAAGGTATATTCATTTTCACTACACGTATACGTATAGCTGCTTATGCAAGTCTGACCAATTGTACAGTTTTCACCTGATCCTTTTTTAATGGTGCATACTCGTTTGAACGGATCTTCTTGCTCAAATGTTAAAAATGTAGCAGTTGTATTGCAAATAATATAAATATTCTCTCCAACAACGGCAGGTTTTGGAAATATATCTATCCGATAGTACACCCCTACAAATGTTGGTAATGTTAAAAAATAATGAAAATGATTCACATCCACTTATACTGGTAAACACCAAGTAGAAGCGGACATTTAAGAACTAATGTAAATGTACTAGTATCCAAAATGCGTTGAATAATTTACCCGTGGCTTGGTGGAGACCTGGCCTATACATTTAAATATTCATCAGATTCATATTTTTAATGGGTTTTCTTTACCCGAGATTGTTACGTAACACATGCGTTAGCTGCACCTTCTTATATATATTCTATTTTTGATGAAGAACATGTGCATATTTCGTCGATTAACGATTCATAACTTATGCTCAAAAGCTTAAAAATAAATAATATTTTGTGGTTATCTATTCATTAAAATGTCTTTTAGAAAAAAGTGAATGAAAAAAAAAAATTATCAAGCGACAATGATATGATAAAATAGTATAAAAGTTTAATTCACAAGGAAAAGTAATTGTATTATGACTAAAATATGAGAAAAACCGAAAGAGGCTCAAAATGTTTTAAGAGGACCTTGCCTGGGGTTCATTATCCTTAAGCGTATTTCAGAATTAATTGCATTGTTATTTTTTTTATTGTCTAAACAAAAATAACTGCTTGTTAATAACAAATGCTTGTTTTATAACGGTTCACTGAAAAAAAAACATAGAAAGCTTGTTTTCTAGATTCTGAACCTTTTTTTAATCACAAAGTAAAAAATACCGTTACAATACATTTAGTTCCAATTAGTGACAATTTATCAGTACAATGATTTCAATTTGATCAACTGTTTCGTATTCTGGATACAATGTAGTTTATTGTTTCGTTTCTGTGATAACTGTTATGTCTTTTCAAATAATGCTTAACTATGTAATTAATTGACGACTGCAAGTAAATCTGGAAATTTTTCAATCTCGCTGACTTGCTTGACTAGTATTTGTTTATGTACAGTATGGCAGTATAAGTAAGAGTCTGTCTTCAGAGAATTGGCTTCTTGGAGATATAGGACATATATTAAGTTGCCGCAAAACCTTCATGGCATTATTTTGAATACATTGTGTAATTAGAAGTCAACTATCAACCCTTATCGTGGTATTTTTGTGTTTGCATAACCTCGATATATTCTTAAGATTTGATTGAAAACATCGTTACCTGAGCATACTTTTTGAATAGCTGCTATAAAAACTATTAAGACGAAACTTCTCGTCATCTAGAATTATAGAGCAACAACAAATACACTTCCTTATTGAACGTTTAGGGAAGTTTTTTTTATTTATGTATGCTATATATAGAAAATATAATGTTTCTTTGTAGTCTAACGTGTCTTAAGTTTAAATGTCTTATCCTTTCAAAGTTGATATCTTATGTTGACATGATTACAATGCTATGAAATTGGTATCAGAATGTATATAGCGATATAATGCCGAAAAGGAAAGCCTTTGTGTTAATCGAATCATTAGTGACCGGAATAAAACTATTGTGATTATTTACATAAGTATCAATGATTAAACTAAAGAAGCAAAAATAAATTTGACATATTATATCACTTTTCATGCACCTCATCATACATTGAGCATTTATATGATAGATTGTGCATATTTATAGAATGCAAAAACAATTAGCCGTTCTATGTTATTTCACATATGGGGGTACCCCAATATGCAATAAAATTTAATAAAATTCCACCATTGAAATCTTCAATTTTCACACATTTTAAAATTTTATGTGAAATAGTTTGATTTAGAAAATTTTGAATAAGACCACTCTCGTTATTTACAAATTAATATGGTATTGACAATTCGGAACCGAGTGTGATATTCTTCATAAGATGGCTGCGCTCAGTGAATCTTCATAGGTTTATTGTAACCTGAAAAGACAACCTTCTCGGTCTTTGTTTTTCATCTCTCCAAAAAATTACGTATTCGAATTTCCATCTAAAATGTGAGACTATATATCTCCAGTTAGATTCCACGTCTTTCTGGAATTTACCGGACTTCACAATTCACTATATTTTACTCCACTGGCAATATGCTTACCCATCCGGAACACCTGGTGCCACACTCTTTTTAGTGGGAGTGCTTTGTTTTCCGTGATTGACTATGGATTGTCGTCCATAACATCGACTTAATTTATCATGATAATTACTGACGGAAAACTGTTAATAAGATAACAATCCAAAGATACTAATATTAGATATAGTAAATTTATACTATGCTGTATACGACGCATTTCAAGGAGTTACCTCTCATCAGCAGCATTAAAACCGAAACATTTGGAAGACCAAAAACCAAACTTATATTAAACAAGAAGTACTCAACAAAAAATACCGAAATAGGAAGCCAAATTTCAGCTAAGGAGATCTACCATGTGCAATACAAGGAATGAACCCTTAGTATTTCTATTATTTTTGAATTTTGCTAAATACTGGTAATTTCTGTAACAAATCAATGAATAATCATGTCAGACAAGTCTGACGACTGGGTTGGCGAATACCCTAGGGGACCTAGGGTCCACCAGCAGAGGCATCATCCCAGGAGTTTCAAAATAACAACATAACAACTGCCTCTAGGAATATCCCTACAACTACTTGAGAAAAGATTAAGCAAACGAACAGTGATTATATTGCTTTTTCCCCTATTACAGTCATCGTTTGGCATTTGAAATGAAGAAAAATTCCCTTCGTTAGGTAAATCAACAAGTTGAAAACAATAAAACAGATAAAGATATCTAGCAAGTACTTCAAAAAATTTCCACATGAATATATGTATTTATGAATGCACATTTGTTGTTGATAAATGATGAAATATTTCCAAAGCGTATAAAATTCCCATCCGGAACACCTAGTGTCACACTGTTTTTAGTGGAAATTCACATTGCTAATGCTTTGTTTTCCGTGATGAACTATGGATTGTAGTCCATAACATCGACTCATTTCAACCAACGCTTGATTTATGGACATGTATTTGTGAAATCCCATGCTGATTTTGTACTTGTTTTAGCAATTTCTTAATCAGCCCTTCTTAACAACAGTAGCGATACCTACGGCAAAGAAAACTAAACCTACAGATAATCAAGGTTATTCAGAAATTACAAAATTTCTTCTTCGAAAGAATCTAGTGTTTTCCATGTTTGTCAACTTTCACAATAAAGCCGAATCCTACCAATTTCGGTAGCGCGAGCTTCAGATGCAGAATAAACGAACTTCAGTTCTTAGATTCAGCTCGACTTTTTTCAGGTAGGTTAGGACCTGAATCATCCAAACATGCAATTAGCACCAGAACATCTAATGAAACGAGGCGTTGAACTATTCTTGCAGAGATCTCAAAATGTTTTATTTGTATTTTTACTTTAGTTCCTATAAAATTCCTCCTTGAGAAGGAGTAGGAATCTGTTGGATTGTCTGGCTCCTTGTATTAAATTTAGTTATTTCCGCTAAAACAGCGTATATGAGCAAATTGATATATTTTCAATATTCTAGAAAATTACTGTTGGGCTTGCAGTCCATTTATGTGGGGAGAAAGAATGGTTAATTCGTTTGGTTCCACAAGTTCTCTTTTTCAGTATGTTTTCAGGTCAGATTCATGTAGTTTTTGCATATATATTCTTATCTTGACTTCTGAATTGGAATGGAACCTTTAAAACTTAAATAAACCCTGAATATTGAAAAAGAGATGAAAAGGGTCATTTATGTAGTATCACGGTCATTATTTATTCAGAGTTTTCTGAGCAATGCCAGTTTGTTTTCCATCTGTTTTAAATATAGCTTTAGATGTATCAGAAACTCATTTAGTTAAAACTATATCAGATGAAGATATTATTTCTCGTTTTTAAAATCCAGCCCGTTTAGACAGGAATAAAGCAGGTGGGCGTATTGCAATTTATGTTGCAAATACTCTTTATTATGAAGTTTTAATTGATTTATTGGACCAAAACATTTAAATATTGTGGGTAGGAGTTTCGAAAGTTTATTATCAACAAATGCAAATCAATTTTTTGAGTGATTAAATTTATTCAGTTTTGTGAATGAAGGAACAATCTTTACATTGCATCTTGGCACTATTGATTTATTTATATGCAATGTTAGCTGTGCTGTCAAAATGTAGAAAACAGCTCCCCATTTTGTAGTACTCATGCTGTTATCTAAACTCAAATTAATTTTAAGGTGAATAAACCCTAAAAATGTACTATAAGCAGATTTGATAATGCTTGGTTTATCAATGGGTTGAAAGCTATTGATTGGAATTAAACATTTGATTGTGTTTAATTAATATAAATGAAATGCAGGTTTGCTGAAATATATATGTACATTGTCAGAAAATATAAGTTTATTTGTACGAGCCTTAGAAACGTGCAGAAATGCGAGGTTTATCGAGCATTTCTCGCCTGTTTCACAACGAGTACAAATAAACTTTATATTTTAGGACTATGTACATATATTGTTTTTATCCTGCAACACTAAATTGTTATCTATTTGAGCGAAAAGACATGAAAATGGAATATTTATAGCTGATTTGAAGAAATACCGCTTTTGGAGCGTAATCTACGGAAAGACGACGTCATAATCATTGTGAACCAGAACGCACTGCAAAATACCGTTGAAAGTGAGGACAAGGGTACCAGAACACTATATTGGGTTACTGATCCAATATCGAAAAACAAAACTGGGCAGGCTATATTGGTCAGCTAAAGGCGTAGTTGCAGGATAACTGCTTTAATATAAATAAAGTTTCATAACAAAACATGGAAGTAAATAAGAATATCCCTACAAACTTTGTCTATATTACACCTAATGGCAAAGACAAAGGTTGTACGATTAGGTTAAATTACTAATAACCGTTTACACTGGCAGATATATAGAGAGATTAGAAATAAAGTTATCAGTGATATTTTGAATATAAATTTAAAATTACTTCTTAAGTCATTGACAGAATAGTCCCGCCAGGAAAACGGTGGCGAGTCCTTAAGTCTATATAAAAACTGTAAAAAAGCCATGAACCTACACTATATATAACATGTAAAGTAGTCATGCCGAACTACCTAGACCACTCGGCCACTGAGCCCACCCTTACGATAATGTATGGTAAAGCGGTTTACTTTACATAGTACATTGATAATAATATTGACCTGATTTCTCAATCTCATATGATATTGGGCTCATAAAGCAATAGGCTGAAAATTTGGCTTTTGTTTTTAATCCCCCAAAACTGTAAGTATGACATTAACACGTAAAGATATCGTTTCTCATTTTATCTGTTTGGTCTGGGGGGTAATGATATTGAATAGGTTGATTTACATTGTCATCTTACTTTGAATTTTCAGGAAAATATTACATTGCATATTAATAATACATGTTTTTTTTTTATATTAAAAAACATATTCAAGACTTAGTATTTTACAACAGCTAAAATACACACCAGATAGAAAATCATTACTGACTATTTAATTGGACTCTAGAATATGCGGACTCTGTATAGGACAATTGTACACTTTGATACTCAAATTTTCATGAAAATTTATAGATTGAAGCTGCATGTCTTATTAGTGGTTTCAAAAGAACAATCACACTGCGAAAAAGTCATGATGAACTTGGACTTGAAAACTATGTGATAGAAGAAAACAGCACAAATTGTTAACTTTCTATAAAATTTACAGCAGATATTAAAAACATTCCCCCTTTAATGTGCGTATTCCCTGAGAGAGAATGGTCAAAGATACCCCAGTGCAGAAAATTGTCACATTATGATACATATAGTGTTTTATCCTTCCACTGTTCAATTATGGAACGAGCTCGAACCGAATATAAACATGTCATTTCTGTTAATTCTATTAAAGTTAGACATTGTGTAAAATATAAACCAATGAAATCACCAACGTATTATTTTTCTGGTTTAATATTCCTTATTGCATCAACTGAGAGATGAAGCTAGTAATTTAAAATTACATTTGTTCCATTACGTGTTGACAGATGACCATTCCTGTCCGAAATGTTTTATACAAGTGCGAGGACAATGGATATGATATAAGAGTATAATTGTTTAATAAGCGTTCTTGTTTAAATGTTGATACCAATTTGAAATTGTTTTGTTTGGTGATACTTCTTTTATGGTTGAAGATCATGTAACTTTTGTTTTGTAAAGAGGGTAAATATATACACAAAGTTCAAACAGATTCTCTCTATAATATAACAGTATTATACATGAACATGCAATTCTGCCCAACCTTATTAAATTCAGTGCATTAAAGATCTTTAAAATAACACTTTTACAAATTTGAGGATAGGTCTGAGTTGATAAATTCAAAGGATTAATTTTTTTGAAAATTTCAAGTGCATTCATTTTTCTATTGGAAATTCCCCATTCAGGATCATTTGTGAGGTATATAAACATAACCTTCATAAACAACTTTACATTTTTATGTTTTCTTGGACGACTCAATAAGGTTAATTAACCAAGAAAAAATTTTCTAATAATTCTAACGTTTAGAATTTCAAAATGCGAAAAATCCATTTTATGAACTAAGGTGTCCAGACAGTAAGAACACTTTTATGTGCTATTACAATTCTGTAATCAGGAATTTCAATTAAATGTGGTAAATACAAATCATGCTAACCAGTGAAATGCTAGTTTAACATAGGTCTAATGTTTTCTAAAAAGTATCAATTTTAAAACTGTTAAATTCACTCCCCTTTTTGTTTTATTCAAGTTTACTTTTACCAGTTTTCATTTTCTCAGCATTCACTGTATTCATTATATTTCAAAATTCCTTCAAAGTTTTGTAATTCTTAAATTGTTCAGCTTAATTCCTTAATTTTCATTTTTGTTGAAATAGTAAGTATAACCTGTTTCTTCACAGATGATGAAATTTTAATGATGGAATGTAATATACTAAGTAAATCAAAATTTTCTTTTTGTCTTTTCTAAATTTTTTTACAGAACACTTTTTAAGTTCCTTCTTAATACTAAATGAATATATTAGTAATGTGGACCAATCCAACCTATCCTATAACATTTGTAATATCCTTCACTGTAGAATCTTTTATAAGCTCCCGAAGGGACCTATTATGGTAGAAGGGTCAAATTGTGTTACCGTACTGACAAGATTTTTTTCTCAATCGGAAGTTGAGCCTAATTTGCGGTCTTGCGCAAAGACGCTATTACTAAAAGACGGAACGGAACGGGACGGAACATGAAAAAAAAAAAACAAAAAACAAAACGGAACAAGGAAAACGGAACAGAAACGTTAAAAAAACTTCGGGAGCTCATCAGGTAACGCCTGCCTCATACTAATTATAGATTAATCCATGACCTAATCCATATCGGATCGGGTATCATCCCGAGATTCCCACATCGGATCTGGTATCATCCCGAGTCTCTCATATCAGAGCAATGGCTAAGGTCGAGTATTAATCTGTTTATCATATACTGCCATAGGTACTTATTCCGAATGCAATCGGTCTGATATGGCCATATCAGTCGGGTAAGTTCGAATAGCACCTGAATGCTCGGTAATTAGCGTGAGGTGTGCAAATATGGGTTGTTCACTTCTGGTCGTACATGCGACTATTTACTTGTTCCACCAGCATTTATTTATGATCCAATTAAACAGATATAAAATACGGTTTACATTGGTCGTCCTAGTCAAAGTACCATGTTATTATTGCATCGATCCATTATTTGATTACGGAGGATCTTCGTACGTCAAAAAGCGTGTAAAGGATCCGATATGGATAGACACTATGAATTGGTTCAAAGATTTAATGCCTGTAATAACCGTTTGATTTGAAATTTTAGTTAAGGGTTTTAATTTTCTATAGTGTTATAGTTAGAATTTAGATTCTATTCCCGCATAATGCCTCTATTATCAGCATGACACGAACTCTTAAAAGATGTTTTTGGTTGGCTCTTTTGATTTTGTTTGGGATCAAAGCAATGGACCCAAAATTTAACAAGTTTAAATTAAAGATTTTCAAAACCTTATTGCACGTGTACATAATGTGTATTCCGATGTATAGAAATAATTTGCATAGAATGAACAATAAAAGAGTTTAAGCTACACACTGAAATTCACAATTATCGAAATTCCACCTCAAAGGGCCTCGTCGTCATATTTTATAATTCCCGAACTTTTGGATAAAATTTCGAGGATATTGTCGTTATCTCCGTCCGTGCGTTTCATCCGTTACACTTTCTCTTTGGGTATAGGGATTTTAAAATCTTTGTTTTTTGTAGAATAAATGCACACTACCTGTAGATGTACAATATGATTTTCAAGAAAGACCCTATGATTTCCCTTCCAAAAGTCAGTTAAACAGCCGAATAAAATATGTTTTGAATCATTTTCATTTCTAGGCAAGTATAAAATTTTGAGAACAGTAAATGCAATTGTGTCGTTTGAAATAACAAAAACCTTTGGTACGAAATTTCCGTCACTGACACAGACTATGTTTTTGATATTTCATTTTCATTATTTCAGGAGGACTAAACTGAGTCACTTAAACGCAAAGAACATACATATGATTGTATCGAACATAAGTGGAGGTGCCTTTTGTAAATAATACGTTGTATCAATGCGTTGAAAAAAAACCAATCCAAAGATACTAATATTAGATATAGTAAATTTATACTATGCTGTATACGATGCATTTTAAGGAGTTACCCCTCATCAGCAGCATTAAAATCGAAACATTTGGAAGACCAAAAACCACACTTATATTAAACAAGAAGTACACAGGAAAACACCATGTCACAGATAAAATCAGTCGAAAGTCTTAAGAATGAAAAAACCCTTCCACAAAAATGTGTTCAACACAAAATCCAGTAGTTCGGAAAGATGCCCTTTGAATTGTTTTGTGTGTACGTAGAAAGGCGCCGAATCTGTGTATCAAGTAAATCGTTTAAATTTGTTTTCAAATGTGTGATTACTGCTGTCACAAAAGCTTCTTAACCAGGGTTTGATCAGGTATAAGTTGATGTCATCACTTGGGAAATTTTACGGTCGTCATCACGAATTGATTGATCATTAGTAACAGTGTTCCAATATCTACGGTGATGTTGGACCTGTTCCCATTGTCGTAACATTTTATGTACCTCCACCGATTTGTGACTTCCACTGGATTGACTTTGTTGAACTTCATGACGGGTGCCGTGTACGGAGCAGGAACTGCTTACCCTTACGGAGTACATGGGTTCGTTCCGGGTTTTTATAGGAGTTCGTGTTGTTCATTTTAGTTTTCTGTGTTTATCTGTTGTGCTTGTGGTTGTTCATTTGTTCTCCCGGGTTTGTCTGTCCAATGGATTACGTTTTTTGATTGCTTTTTAGGTATATTTGTCCTTTTTATATATAGTTCTAAGTTTATTTGATTTTTCCACGTTATTTTTCCATGTACAAAACCTGTCACGTTACATGGCCAAAGTGTGGGCGTTATCAATAATTTCATGCGCTAAGCAATGAGTAATGTTAAAATCAAACTGTGGTGTATGTGTAGATAACCTCACAAAGGAAAGTGAAAAGAACTATGATAAATCTGCATATGCCCTACCAAATCCATCACTGAAGTCGGTAAATATTAACATTATATCAACATTTTGAAATTTTGTTAGATTTTCTTTGTAGAATAAGCGGGATTTAGAATTTTTGTTAAATGAGCAATTAATGTTGGCAATTTAATTAAATCATCTGCTATAGTCACTTCTTAACTAATTGATTATGACTAAATATAAAATAAAACAAAACATAAAATCTCATCTATATTTTATTAAATCATTGAATAAAGAAACATTTATAAAAACGTAACGATATATGTCCGTTTTTCTCACATAAAATCATAAAATCAGACTTACAGCATTACGCACGGACCCATCATCGTGAAATAGATCGAGCCGTTGGAATGGGGCCCACTGGAAACTCTAAGACTTTTTCCATTGTAACACCTTCTCGTACATTGGCCAGAAAAAGAGCACGGCGAAAGACAAGTTCCGGATTTATATAGGACTTGGCCAATTCTCCTGATCGGCATTTAAGATGACACGCCTTGATCATGTTTTCAATGAAGATCTGGTGAACGGGACATAGAAATCACGACTTCCTTTTACGTCAAAACTCGTCAATAAATGATTTTTGCCAGTGGATGACCCTGATGTACACATTGCAGTGATTTTTGGACATCTTTTGTAGCAATCAATATACTAGTATATATAATATTCAATAAATCTCTTATATGAATTGATTTGTCATAGCTTTCTGACGATTTAGTCAGTTTCGGACTCAAAATCAGTCGCACGTTTAGACCTATTCTTCATGTTAGAATCAAAATGTGCTAAAATTTGTCAATTTTGTTAACTGCAAACCTGTCCGACAGAAAAGCAGACGTGATTTAATCCGGCAAATTTAACATGTACAGGATCTATGCTTGAGTTCATCTAGTATAGTTTGTTTTGTTAAATACAAAACAAATATGATAACATAGAAGACACTGTCTTCAAGTAAAGAGCACTTAGTCCTGGTGTTTACAAGAATGACTTCCACTGCTTTCAAAAACATTTCCCAAATTTTGAATGTTGGTGGTCCTTGGTGACAAGGGTATTTGATCTGTTTTCAAAACTTTTTTAATTACATATTGACATATAAACAGTACTAAATGTTTTTGGTAGGTGTTAAATTATTGTTAAAAAATAGAAATTATATTATATATCTGCATTATATGTAAATTTTGATATTTTTGTAAAATGCAAATACCGGTACAACATTTGATATTTATATCACGATTTTCAACTTTAAAAAAGAATTAAACATAGAATATAAACTGATAAAGAATAGGAATCGACCAAAATATAATTCTTGATTTTATGAAAAATGAAAGGCCCTCTATTTTCCCTAATTCACAAAAAAATGCACAAGGGAAATCTTTACGACCGGGCAAAGAAGTTAGTCTAAGGTATACTCTAAACGATACAAACCTTTCTAGCCGTGTGTCATGCCGTTTGTCTAAGATCTTAAAATAATTTAGCTAGCAGCTATCAGTCACGGCTCTAATAAGTTATATTTCATTGAATGTCTTTGTATGTGTCTTTGTATATGTAGAAATTTCTCTTTCAGATCATGGTTTTATATTTCTAGTATTCTGTTGCACCTGTCAAACACCCTGACCCGATCTGAGGGTCTGGATGGGGGGATCTGTTATTCTGTAAACATTTAATTTTCACCCCTTTTTTCTCTAATCTTCAAAAAATTAGTCTATTCTTCAAAAGTGATTTTTTACGCATTATTCTCTAATTTTTTCCCCAGTTTTCTTTAATCTTTAAAAAAAGTAAAAAACATTCTTTTAAATGATAATTTTGATAATTTTCTTTATAAAAATAAAATTCCTAAACCCAGATGTGAAGGAGGAGTTGATGTCACAAGAACGTGTGATGGACGGGTGGACGGACAGACGGAAAAGTGTGGGAATAACTAGCTTTTCTGGCGCAAATAACAGACTTATACAATTTGGTGAAATTCTCGTTTTGACCAATTCAAAAGTTTGGGATTCAGATTTCGTACAAACACAGAACTTTAATCAGTGCAACGTGATCGTATGAAAGACTTCCGTATCTTGTAATTTTAAACAAATTCAGATTTCATGTGTTTTGATATGAAAACTGATATTTCGCTTTAATTTTTACGGTAGTAAATAAAATGAAATTTTAAGATTTATTCTATCTAAGACCAAACACTATCATGGCTAGTATTAATATCTGTGAAGGAGTATTTTGTACTAATTAAAATTCATGTCATACATTATTGATAGTCTAGCTACCGCCCCTTTTTATATTTTTTCATCTGCCCCAATGTATACAATGTATACACGGAGAGAAGACCTCGTAAGTTTATACATTCTCAACTTGAGTCTTATCCATTGTCAATATTGTTACCTTTGACAATTAAATATATTTGAAGTAAAGTATATATTTTGTTGTCCGCCCCTTGTATTGTTTTTAGTCGCCCCATTTATAAATCCGCTCGAACAATGAACCTATTCTTAACAAATTGATTATTACTATTTATCTATAAGATTAAAAAAATCTCATCTATATTTTATTGAATAATTCCAAACTAATTGATTATTATTATCTATCAATAAAATGAAACAAAAAATAAAATCTCATCTATATTTTATTAAATAATTGAATAAAGAAACATTTATACAAACATTAAGATCTTTAAATGAATTTCACAATATAGATATATAATATAAAACAACCAGATAGTTAAACAGTCCTTGATCAACAAATTAAACGCACTAACATATACTAAGAGAACCTAAATTTTCACCCGATACCAAAATGTGACTACTGGGTCATCCTTAAAAATATGTATGTTTCCCTTCTTGATCGGCAGGTATAACTTTTTGTGTGTGATTTATTTCCAGAGTATACAAATGTTTTTGATGTAAAATGTGGTTTACTTAGTACTTTAAATATTATCAAATGACAGATATTATATGAAAACAAGTTTCGTTCAATCGAACTTCTTTTCGGATGTTCTTTTATACTGATGTTAACTCCCGGGTGTTAACTACAGGAAAAAAATGTCATCTATTTCCGTGGCCAATGTGAGCAAGTCTAACAGTTTACTAAGAATAAAGAAAATATTTAATTCATCGCTAAAAACAAACTTAATATAATGGCTTTATAAAAGAATAATTTGTGGCAGATTAAAGAATTGGAAAGGGTACAATATAAATAGTTGCTACAATAATATAGGAGTAGTACCACTATGACCAGACTATTTTACATTGGACATTTCAAAAATATTTTTAATAGATATTCATTTAGTTTAAATTAATATCAATGTCGTAAACTTGGACCTAGTGTTTATCACAGTTGGATGGTCGTAATTTGGACAAAGACTTTAGATTAATTATTGCGTTTATACATGTTTTTTTTTTATTGAATTAACACTTTTATCTTAATCAATATTTTGTAAAGTTGTTTGTAGGGTTTAGGTGTAAATCTCTTTTTCTGAATTAATTTCTTAACTTATCTTTTACATGTTTATACGTTTTAATTTGGTTTCTGTGTTGACAGTTGTTACTTAGCGGTATGTTAATCTGTTATTGTTAATACTAATATTTAATTGTTGAAATTAATATTGTTATTCAGTTTAGATTGGAAGTCCGGTCTCTCTGGACTGCTAAAATAAAAGTTTAAGAACGGAAGTTTTCCTTGTTGATACCATATAGCCGGAACGCCAAAAATTTACCCCGGTTATATCACCATTAGATTTTCCAATAGCATTCTCTGTTAAATTGTCAAATTGTAGGGAAAAGTTAGGTTGATTTTAAATACTGTGAGAGGCATGTCATTTGAAAACAGCATCATGTCAGTTCTTTCCCCCAAAATCCCACCTCAACTTAATTTGCATACAAGAAAGCAATGTGCCTTGGATGTCAAGCGTCCTGAATTTTGAAACTCAGCACCAAGTGTCTATCATTTTTAATGGTCATCTTTGACAGTCCGTACACCCATAATAGTTTGGAATAAATACATGTCAGTAATTTAAAAATTCTGCCAAGACCCTAAGCTTTCGATATAAAGCAAATTGAATTAAAATATTAATTAATTTAAATGAAACTGGAACTATGTCTTTGATATGCACTATTTTCAGTGGTGTTTTAAAAGGGGATTTCCCGTAATAGTGGTTTTACACATTTAGCTCCGGTGATAGAATCTAAAAAAGACAAATATACCTAAGGAGCAATAAAAAAAACGTAATCCATTGGAAGACAAATGAACAACCACAAGCACAACAAATGAAAAACTAAAAAACAATGAACAACACGAACTCTTATAAAAACCAGGAGTGAACCCAGGTGCTCCAGAAGGGTAAGCAGTTTCAGCTCCGTATACGGCACCCGTCGTGAAGTTCAACAAAGTCAATTCGGTGGAAGTCACAAATCGGTGGAGGCACATGAAATGTAACGACAATGGGAACAGGTCCAACATCATCTTAGATATTGGAACACTGTAATGGTCAATCAATTCGTGATGACGATAGTAAAATTTCCTAAGCGATGACACCAACTTATCCCTGATAAAACCATGGTTAAGAAGCTTTTGTGACAGCAGTAATCCTCTTTGTCGAAAGGCAGGATAACTCACGCATGCCCTTGAAAATCGGATAAGCTGAGAAACGTAGACGCCATATGCAGGCGATGCTGGTATATAGCTACTCAAGAAGGGAAAATTAACAATAGAAAAGTTGATGTCATCTGGTTTGTCATAAAGGTTTGTCTATTTCAAGAAACAAATCCAAATATGAAGCGGACTTTGGTGTATCTGTAGTATCCTTGCAAGCTCCAATAAAGAGCAGGAAGATCCAAATGGCAAAGCAATGAAGAACGGTCTTGTGGCTATCAAGGACTTCCTGCTTAGTGAGTGCGGTCGGTGTATAAGTTGGGTTACCCGAAGTGTTATCTATTCCCAACTCGTTTCTAAGACACTAAAAATAATAGTTCTTGCAGACAAAAACAATGTTATTGGGGGCTTTGTGAGCTAGGACAACTACATATTTGTCATTGAGGCGAGTCAAGTTTTCAACAACTATAGGGTCTTTAAAGATGGATTTAACTTTAGTGCTCATAGACCCTTCTGAGGTTCACGGTATTTTGGGCCTTTAGCTAGCATATTTTTTTAGCATAGCTTGTGATTATCAACTAGATTGAGATTGCCAGTGATAACATGACCCACAGCACTATAATTGAATGGAGATGTCGAACAGGAGCAGTCAGGGGGTTTAGACTTGAGGTCATCGGAATTAAGGTCCCGCAATGCCCGTTTGTAATTGAAAATATTGGTTGCAATGGGTTTTGTATAAGAATAAGAAATAATTGGAACAGTTTGGTCTTTGAAATATGGAGGAATGTTTGATTTTACTTTTTTTGTGGTGAAGGATATTGCTGAGATTTATGGCATCCAAGCCTTTATTAACAAAGTTAACTTTAAGGAACGACCTTTAGTGAGATTGGTCGTTATGGATGCGAACTGGTATTCAGCTGAATTAAAATTGTTGATTTGGTGCTCCATTGCTTTTTGTGGAGTGAGCTAAGCTTACACAAAGGAAGGTAATAAATTTTAGTTCGAATGTGATGTAGTCCTAAAGGTTTTTGTTTATACGGCAATAACGCATTTAAAGAGATGTCATGGTCAAAAGGTCTAAAATCGGAATCTATCACATGAGCTACATTATCGTAGCTTACGGAGATACATGTAACAGTCGGGAGACGAGGGGATTCGAAAACGGAAGACCACATGGGAGAAAATCTCAGGTACCCAATGACAAAAAAAAAAAAAAAAAAAAACAGGATATAATATTTGCATAAATTTAACTAAATTCTAGTATATCAAATTATTTACACTTTTGGTAGTTCAAATTGATTACTATATTATTTATTGAAACCTGAAAACCTTTAGTATGCGGTAAAATATGTAATATTTTGATTAATATATTAAATTATTATATCTAATATTTTAATAATTGTGAATATTATCATTTATATATTTCATTCAATATATCTATTAATATACATAACTTCTGAAATAATTATAGCCTATTGTTTTCTAGATGCAAAAAGAAATAATGGCCATGTTAAATTTTGTTAAAGTGGTCTTACGTGAGATTATGACCTCTTTTAAACGAATGAATTAAACATATAGTATGCCTGTCTTATAACGACAAAATACCGTATTTCACTAATAGTTTGATACTAAAAAATCATATTGACATAGTCGCCAGTCTTCTTTTCGTTTTTACCTGTCATGCCTGTAAATATATAAATAAAATACTGTAATCTTGGTTGTTAAATTTACATAAAGTACATATGGTTTGTACAGTATGCTATCAATTTTCTGAAGGATTATGTAAAGCGATAGACAGAGTGGGTTATTATCTTTTTTTAAAAACATTAACTCTTTTCCATTGTATCAAACCATCCTTGTGTCGTCAACTGTATTGTTGTATAGATTTAATATCAGAGTAGAAATATATACTTTCCAGAATAGATAAAACCAGAAAGCTATTGTTGGAATCCCCAGTTAGTTGGGACACTTACCAAAAGTTAAAATCTAAAATCTTATTGCCTTTTTGCATATGTTTATTCACTCATTCTATGAAGACATAAAATTACTAAATCCAATAATAGTTTAGGTCACAAGCTTAAAACACCATTTTGGAAATTTGACCCATGTGGTCCCCAAGTTTTTTTTAAATTGAAATTCTAGAACCTTATTATATACATGTATCTACATATGGGGTATGACAATACTGTAAAAAATTGAAATATGAAAAAGAAGTTTAGGCGAGGATACTGTTTCACTAAAGGTCGTAAGAGTCACGACTTATCCTTTGAATATTTACAAGTTACGTATGAATTAACTCTTACAGACTTTAGTGAAACAGTACCCAGAGGACCCAAAGTTTGGAAAATCAAAATTCCAAAACATCATAATACATGTTCTGTAAAGAAATCAAATGCATAGTTTAAAGATAAAGAGGAGCAGAGGTCATAGTCTTAAATTCACAATGTAAGAAATTCGAATGCTCTAAGATAAGATTTTTTTTACATGAATATTACTACAGTGTCTTATTTAAACTAAGTTCGGCTGTGGTGGCCATCTCAGTTGACAGTCTAGGTCATCTGACAAAATTTGACAGAGGACCACCAAGGACCATTTCTGCCAAATTTGGTTCCAGTTGGCTCAAAGTTTTCAGACAAGAAGATTTTGTATTAATTTTCCCATAGCGTACTATGTTGAACTAAGTTCGGCTGACTTTCTGGTAATCCGACACATTTCTGAAAGATGACCATTTCTGCCAAGTCTGGTTCCAACTGGCGCTGTAGTTTCAGAGAGAAGATTTTTTAAATGATTTTTCCATAGGGTCCAATTTTTAAATATGTTCGGCTGAGGCAGCAATCTTGGTTGACAGCCCGGGTCATCGGACACAATTCTAAAATAGGACCATCTAAGGACCATTGCAGCTAAGTCTTGTTCCAATGAATTTCTCATAGGGTCCTATGATTAATTAAGTTGGGCTGTGGCGGCCATCTTGGTTCATCGTCAGGGTCATTGGACCCAATTCTGAACGAGGACCATCTGCGGAACATTGCTCCTAAGTCTGAGTCCAATTGCCAATTTAGTTACATAGAAGATTTTAAAATTCATTCCCATTTTTCTGTTCACAGCACCAGTGTTGGTTGGAAGTCGGCGATGCCGGACAAAATTTTGGAAGGATGCCATCCAAGGACCATTCACCAAAGTTTGGTCCCCTTTTGATGAGCAGTTTCAGATTTGTTTGTAATTGTGGACGTACGGATGACGGACGACAGACGATGGACGACAGACGCAAAGTGATGACAAAAGCTGACATGGCCGTATTGGGTATCTACATATGGTGTTCGACAATGCAGCAAAGTAATGATATGCATGAGTTGAAAAAGTGAAAGAATAGTTAACGTCCATCGAGTGATTTCAAATAATAAACTCTTAAAGTATGTTTAACTTAGTTCATTTCCGTTTGTCCGTATCGGTAAGTTTCTTTCCAGTGCAGGCTCATTAAGTGCAATTTGGAAGAGATCTCAGGTCATTTGTACATTTATTTTTTTTCAGAAGTTTTGGACAAAAAGATCTTAAGGCAATGCTTGTCAATATGTTCCTACATCATATGTAGAGTTAAGTTCCGTTTTAGTGGTATTGGTTGGCGGGATGTCATCGGAAACATATTGAAAGATGACAACATATAATTCGGGAGAAAATCTAGAAAATTGGTGCCAATTAGTCTAGCGATTTCACGGAAATGAATGGTTTTGGCAAAACGTTATGCAAAAGCTGATATAGACCGTATGTTAGGTGAGATATTATATTACTGGTCTTATGGTTATGTGTTCACATCGTTTCTTTAGCCATTTAGAAATTTTATTTTACAACTGCTAGATGTTATGTCATGTTAACAATTATATTGAAAATAGGTTTAAACTCCCCATAAGAAAAAGTTGACACTGCTACATGTATTTAATTTATTGACTTTACGATCACATTTAACATTACGCTGAAAGTGAACAATGTACACAATTCCCTGGTATTAATTTTACATAAAGTATCTTGTCTTGTCCGAATACAATATGATGAATACTAGAAACCGAATAATGGAACTCCGTATCGGTTGAAAAGATCACAAGGAACAACAAGCTTAATATATGTTTTTGTACTTTCTGGGATTTTTCTGATAATTGACTGTTTTGTACAAATCTATGCTCCCTATTGTGTTACATGTAAGTCGGCCAATACGACTCTTCCATTCTATGCGATTTCTACCTACTGAATGATGCCTTGTTTTGTGATTTTGGTACATGCAGATACATATATTGGGACTTTATCTCATGCGCATTTATCCCACATCCATTTTGTGCTAATTATAACCATGTTGATTATTTGGCAAAAGGATAAAAATAAGCTTTACTTCATTCATCTCAAAATTACAGACGGTTGCCTTTAAAAAAATGATAAATCTACGAGTGTTAATTTCTATAGCAAAATCATTCGGAGGATTTGTTCAATTAATAAGATACCGATGTTGCTGTGCTTTAATTTGATTTACAATAAAATTTATTATACTAAGGTCTACACCATCGTTTAATTATTTTATTTATTTAAGGTCAAGGTTCTAAAAATCAGTCAGCTTTTTGCGATAGCTACACCAGTTCTGTAAAATAAATGAAGAGAACATTGGACGAGTCTAGATGTAGTTGAAACAAGTTCAGATTTTTATAAATGTCTCGAATTGGACTTTAAACCTGTAGGTTTTTCCCCCCATTATAATTTATATTGGTGCGGGTTGGTGTTGCCTTATTTTTGGTTTTATATTGGAATGTATAGTATTTATATTCCTCATTGTCTTATACATTAAGATTTGGCTACAAGCACCAATGACGAGCAATAAATTAAATTGCAGTTTTTATATTTCCCCCCAAAATGATTTCCACATTCTTCGGTAGCCGAGTGGTCTAGGTAGTTCTTCATGACTACCAATAATCACAAGCCTGTCAACACTGGGGTTGTGAGTTCGAATTTCACCTGTGGCGGGGTGTGTTCGACTCCGATCTTAATTGACAAGGATTTCCAATTTTCCTACCGAAGGTCGGTAGTTCTCTCCGTACTTCGGCTTCATCCACCAATAAAAACTGGCCGCCACAAATTAGCCAAATGTGCTGAAAACGGCGTAAACCCTAACTAAACAAACAAACAAACGCAAGTTGTTGTTAAGTCAAGTTTATTTCCTTGACATTTACACCATATGCATATTTTATTCATGTTAATTACCTTTTCCACTTTCCTGCAAGCTCTGATAAACGTGCACATCATTTGGAGTTTTCGCTTGCAGTTCTTCATATGTCTCCGAGCTACAATATAACAAAATAATATTAAAATAATTCAATTGCACTATTACAAACATGTTTCATTATTTGTACGTATATTTTGTTTCTAACTATGGTTTGCATCCTAACAAATGTTTCTCAGTCATTTAAACGGTCCAAAAATTACAATTTACAATATGCAACAACTTACGGAGCAATTATTTTCCTCAAGGAATTACATCGTTTTTCGTTTTTGTCTCGCCTGGAAATCGCTTAAGGCGAGACATAGGCATATAGACGAGTTGTTTAAACGCTTTATACATATATATCAGATGGCGCAAGACTAAGCCAAGACATATTTAGTGTATAGATGCCTTATTGTTCAAAATGTTCGCCTGACATATTTTTCCTTCTGTTTTAATGATCAGGTCAGTTTCACGGAGGCTAGAGTATCTCGACAAATGATATTTGGTCTAGAGATGCTTTATGGAACAGACATGCGTAGACTGCCTAAAGGCGAGTGATCGGCAGTTTTTCCAGCAGCTTGTGAATTAACAAGTTGTTATTCACGCACTAACAGTAAGGGAAAATTCAACCGTAATTGGTCTGTATATTCCTTGCAAAGAATATACACGTATAAGTTTCTGACATATATGGAATATGAACTGGTATGTGCATCTGTAAAAATGGATCTTTCTCACAATGACTTAAAGATTTCAAAATTACACTGGCCTGTTATAATTACTGCAGTTTTCTGTTGATGGAAATGTTATTTCATTTAATAGAGCGACTGTATAAGAGGACCAGCTGTGACATTCTTATCTAGTTTTATCTGATGAAGCCATTTAATTATATTCCTCCCAACCATTTTGATGTTTCTGGAGGGATGTCATCTTCTATGTAATAATACCGTATTGGCTTTTATAGTGTATTTTATACACCGAAAAGTCGGAATAGATAGGGGAAGGTTTGGGTACACCATATTCATGCATTCACTGTACAAAACTTTCCTTTGTTTTTTTCTTTGTTTGTGTTCTTTTTGCGACAAAATCTGGCGATTAGGAGTAATTGTTATCCCCTCACTTCGAATGATATTTGTATTTGTAATCGGTCCGTCTGTCTATCCGTCCGTCTGTCGTCTCCGTTGGACCGTCTGTCCGTCCGTTAGATAATCTTGTCTCCAGAACTCCTCCTTCATTTTTAACTTCGTGCATTCAATTTCTATACAGTATTGTAACAAACTGTATGTAGATGCGCAATTAGGTCAAACTTGTGACCTTATCTCCTCACTCATTTATCATTTTATGCTTTTAATTTGTATACAGTATTATCAAATACTGCATGTAGATGTGCAGTAAGGTTTTCGAATTTTTATTTTTAAATATTGGGGTCCATATGGGTCGAATTTAAAAATTGAAAGTTTAAGCTTGTGACCTAAACTCCTCATACATTTTTCGTTTTATGCTTAAATTTCTATACCATATTGTCACAAACTATATGTAGATGCACAATAAGGTTTTAGAATTTTGATTTTCAAAAAAGGGGGCCCACAGGGGTCGAATTTCGAAAACTGGAAATTTAAACTGCTTATTAATTTTTCATTTTATGCTTTTAATTTCCATACAATATTGTCACATACCGTATGTAGATGTGCAATAAGGTTTTATAATTTTGATTTTGACAACTTGAGGCCCACAGGTGTTGTATTTCGGAAATGGTGAATTTAAGCTTTTGCCTTAAACTCCTCTTTCATTTTTCATTTAGATTTAACAAATTTATTTGTATATATATAATGTATATATATAATATTGTTGATATGCGAAAAGGTTTTTAATTTTGAAAATCTATTAAGGGATCAAAATGGTGAAATTGCTGATTTTGCTTTGTCTCTGGAAATACTCATTCATTTTTTGTTTCAGTGGTTTCATTTGTAGTTTGTTTTGTTGTTTATATGTCTTCGGACTGTTACCTCATTTGCATAGTCCAATGATTCAGTCTAGGTATCATAATAGGACTGGTTTCTCAGTAAATTGATTGGTGTGTTAATACCGTTCATTTCTATCCATTGTTTTGTTTATTAACTCTATTTGATGTGTTATTCTCGCGTGAAAATGAATAAGTTGGCTGGCTGATATATTCATTTTCATGCTTAAGTTACTTAAGTAAAGTTTTTGTGATTTGTTCAGTTTGTTAATAAACCTACCGTAGATCAAAGATACTTTGATTAACAATCTATGTTGAGTATAAATACCTGACTGATATATGTCACTTTGCTTTCACCTCAGTTTAATTGCACACTAAATTAGGTAAAGTTTTTTTGTTGTTATATATGCCAATAATCGTTCTGTAAAGGTACCCTTATATAAGTAAGATGCAGAAGGAGCTCGAGTTGATTACACAAAATATGTACCATATATCGAAATTCCTGTGTTTAGTTTCTGGATATGGATAAAAGGTGAAGTGGAATTTAATAACACCAAATGTGTACACCGCTTTCACTGTGAAATGTAACTGAAATATCAAGTTCCAATTTTTTGCGTAGATAGAAACTTCATACTGTCAAATACAACTGTGATAATGACCGTACACTATAGTGTAATTATATGAACACTGACTACAGTGTAAGTATAACAAAAGGAAACTTAACAAAGAAAATCGTTTTGTATTATTCCCCCAGATTGGGTATCACAAGGTGAAAGTGAATATATTATATAGACCTTAAACGAGATTATTTCAGGAATTTCTTTTGAAACAAAAGTTTAATAGAAAATATGCATCATAGATCCGAACATTATTCGTATATCCATATATCTTAGGTAAATACCAACGATTGGATTTTTATTCTATTTCGGTTAACAGTTCAACAGAATCGGACCAACAGATATGAAAACTTTAGAGCCAAATTTCCTTTTAAAACGAGCACATCAGATCATTTTTTACTTAAATTAGGTATCATTCGAACATTTTATCATATCTAGTTATCCGTCAACTTGTTGATAAACATACTCTATTGGCTTTAATAGTGTGTTTTACCTGATAACTGTCTGGTTTCTTGTTTCATTCCTATTATCTTAAAATAAAAATCTATGAATTGAATATTGAAGCTAAATAATCATTATAATAGTTTTAAAAGATACCTGTTTATGTAATAAATATTGCAAATATTTAAGGAAAAGCAAAAACAAACAGACCCCTCAACAATGGCTCGCAATATTACCGTTAGTTTGCATTTTTGTGAACAATATATGAGCATATGCTTTACAGTGTAAAATTTATCAGCATTTTCTTACCTTTTGAATTGATAATGGTCTATAGACAGACACACAGAAGTTTTCAAAATCTTTTTACTAGCTATTATAATAGTCACTTGTAATAGTCATAGAACAACGCAGAGGTATTACGTCACTGATAGCTATGCATCGTATTCTCACAGGTCAACAAACTATGACTTATTTTTAACCCTTTGGTATTTCTTGACTTTACTTTTAAGTTCGAAGATCAGAAATATGCAAGGATAAAACTATACTATCGCTTTGGTTTTGTTTATTGGGGTTTTAAGATACTTTCAGTTCAAATGGCTAAATCGTTTAGATCATTTGTTATCAGTGGAGAACGCCAGAGTATCCAGAGCAACAAACGACTTAACTCACATATGCTTGTGAGGAACTCCTTGACTCCCAATGAATATTTCACAAACAAATATATTTTAGAATACTCGTATCAATGTCCTTTACAGTATTGTAACACTAAAACCGGATCTGACAAGCAGGAATGTAATTCCAAGTTTGACCAATAAATCATTTATGTTGTGGTTTGTGATGCATTGCTTGTGCAAACTAGTAGTGAAAATCACAAATATGAAATAAGAAAAACTGCAGATCCAATTCAATTTCACAAACGTAAAAACCAGGTAAAACTGTAGAAGACACTTTATTTGTTTGACAAAGTTATTCGCGAGAATTATAATCCGTAGTTACAAAGAGTTCTGCGTTAATGAGATAATCATTATGCTTGAGAGATATTTGTCTTAAAATAGTTAATTCTGATGGATACTCGTTTTAGTTTCAAATATATATTCAAGAGCAACGTATGTTTTGTAGTTTCAACTACTTATACATGAGAAATTTAATCTTTAGTATTGAAACGTTTTCCATTATTATAACATAGAGGTGTAAGTATCTATTCCATAGCTAGTACAACACATATCTCACAATTAACTGATTTACAGACGTAAACAATCTGGTCGAATAAACTGTAGCTTTGTTTATTGCATTTCTCTGTAACAGTTCATCACTGCAGGAAATGCAAATACGTTGTCCGATAAACAGGTGAAAATGACCGACAAACCTATTATTTCTACCTTTTGCTAAGTCTCCGACAATGTACATGTATTGTATAAGCATGCAATAACAACAAAGCTGGTTATGACCTCGGGGACTTTCATTCATCAAACACTTAGTTAAGATATATATATAATGCATTATGTCTCCCACTATAAGGCCTGACAATTTTGGCAAAATAAAATAAAATAAAGCAAAAATGCTGAACAAGCCATTCGTTTTCTGTTATTTTTCACAGGCAGTTTGGGGCCTCGGTGGCCGAGTGGTCTAGGTAGTTCGTCATGACTACTAATGATCACTAGCCTGTCAACACTGAGGTTGTGAGTTCGAATCTCACCTGTGGCGGGGTGTGTTCGACTCCGATCTAAATTGACAAGGATTGCCAATTTTCCTACCGAAGGTCGGTGGTTCTCTCCGGGTACTCCGGCTTCCTCCACCAATAAAAACTGGCCGCCGCAAATCTTAAACCATAATGCAGTTATATCTAAAATACTTGTAGGTTGTATTAAAGTATATATTTGATTTACCTGATGTCCCATCTCTCCTATGTTTCCTAATAAATATCGCAAACATAACTATAATAATAAGTAAAACAGCCACAGCAGTACCTGTTCCAGCGCCAATAGCGACCAAGTTGTTTTCTTGGCCTGCGAGATCTAAAAGTAAAATTATAAAAATATATTTTCCGGGAAAAAAATCAGAGATTTTGCAAAATAAAAATGTATTCTATGGGTACATATGAACAGTAATGTATAAAATAGTGGATGGGGAAACCCTCTCATTTCGGGTTGTCAGGACATAATACGGAAAGCCTGACCATACTGAGTAACGTGTTTGGAGAATGCCACACTACATGCACGCTAAAGACCCCTCTGTAGTTTTCGAAAAAGCGAAGGAGGATGGCCTCTACAGAAGGCTAAATTATCCGACCCTACACAAGAATCCTCCTTTTACAGTGGCAGTCAAAATTGGTTTCCCTTTGTGTCCCATCCACCCACTTTTGAATTGTTTGATAAATTGAAATTGTTCTCGTCCTTAATAAGCATGCACTATTTGACACTAGACGTTAAGCAACAATGAATCAATCAATGAATGAATAAATAAATCCATAAAAGTAAAAATAACAATCCAAAGATACTAATATTAGATATGGTAAATTTATACTATGCTGTATACGACGCATTTCAAGGAGTTACCTCTCATCAGCAGCATTAAAACCGAAACATTTGGAAGTCCAAAAACCAAACTTATATTAAACAAGAAGTACTCAACCAAAAATACCGAAATAGGAAGCCAAATTTCAGCTAAGGAGATCTACCATGTGCAATACAAGGAATGAACCCTTAGTATTTCTATTATTTTAGAATTTTGCTAAATACTGATAATTTCTGTAACAAATCAATGAATAATCATGTCAGACAAGTCTGACGAGTGGGTTGGTGAATACCCTCGGGGACCTAGGGTCCACCAGCAGAGGCATCATCCCAGGAGTTTCAAAATAACAATCCAAAGATACTAATATTAGATATGGTAAATTTATACTATGCTGTATACGACGCATTTCAAGGAGTTACCTCTCATCAGCAGCATTAAAACCGAAACATTTGGAAGTCCAAAAACCAAACTTATATTAAACAAGAAGTACTCAACCAAAAATACCGAAATAGGAAGCCAAATTTCAGCTAAGGAGATCTACCATGTGCAATACAAGGAATGAACCCTTAGTATTTCTATTATTTTAGAATTTTGCTAAATACTGGTAATTTCTGTAACAAATCAATGAATAATCATGTCAGACAAGTCTGACGACTGGGTTGGTGAATACCCTCGGGGACCTAGGGTCCACCAGCAGAGGCATCATCCCAGGAGTTTCAAAATAACAATCCAAAGATACTAATATTAGATATGGTAAATTTATACTATGCTGTATACGACGCATTTCAAGGAGTTACCTCTCATCAGCAGCATTAAAACCGAAACATTTGGAAGTCCAAAAACCAAACTTATATTAAACAAGAAGTACTCAACCAAAAATACCGAAATAGGAAGCCAAATTTCAGCTAAGGAGATCTACCATGTGCAATACAAGGAATGAACCGAAGAACTTTTGATACAAATATAAACAGGAGTTTTTGGTATTGCAGATAAATTCATACATTTCACAAATAACATTTTCCATTTTTTGTTTTCCATTGACAAGGTTTCATATTCAGGATACCGATAGTTTGAAGGAAGGTTATTTTAGTGATATTGTTTAGGTAGTTCGTTGAAAGTGACAAATTCACCATTCTCATTCAGCAAATCATTAATAAGAAGTATTCTAGCTCCACTCCATTTATCATAAAAAACAACATTATTATCATTTTTTAGATTTTCATTACATCATATGGATCATGTCAGAATCTCAGAGTTGAAGAGATTATTATTTTCCCCAACATTCCAAATTGTTTTTCCAAAATGTGGTAAAATGATTTGAAATTTTTATAGCGAGTTTGAGCTTAAAATCCATATTATGTAATCAATTGTACTGTATTGATCAATTATCAATGTTTTCAATAATGAAAAGTTTAAAGGATACATTAATTTATGCAACCAAGTTATACTCTCTAAAAAAAGAAAAAAAAAGAAAAACAAAAACAAAAACAGAACATCCAAACTCTTTTTGAGAACATGAATTTTCTCAAAACATGATAATGTTAGAATTTAAAATGCTCATCAATCAATTTAAAACCTGTTAGTGGCTATTGATCACATGTGACCTTTTCTGGTCAAAATATGGAATGCTGCCCGAGGAAGGCGTTTGGTAATAAGTAGCACAGGCTAAATTTACGTTTACCAGAGCTATAGGAGGCCAATTTCTTATATAGGATTTTAATTTTCATTCTTACCAGAACTTGTATTTTTGATAAAGATGACTTTTATTTTTCGAAACTATAATTAAAAGAATTTGGTAAAAACTTATTTAAATAATTCCTTTCATGTATAAACATATTAATTTTCATGCTTCATTGATTATGTTTCGCTGTTCGGCGTACGGACGCCCGCCCGTACGTTAGTAATGTCCAGAATAAATGAAACTTCAGTCGTTGATTGCACTGTGGGGTCTGTTCTAAAGGTTTTGGAATTTCCCCTGGCTACTAAGGGAGCTAAGGGTACATTCTTTTAGTTTAGTTTCTAGAATTTCCGGGTAATAATAGTTTAGAAATATCTAGAAAAAATAAAAGTAACATTTATCTTTTACATTATGTAATGTTTCTAAATAAGATGGCGTCCACTTTTAGAACGCTCTCCATGGAAACGTAAAGATATTTTAAAATTAACGGGAATATTCATGCGAAAAGTACACACAGATCTCACACTTTCTGATGTGTTGAGATGATACATGGAACGACTACTCAACTCTTTATTTTTAATGCGGAAGGACTACAGAGAGAATTGTTTTTATTCATAACAGCAGGATGTCGAAGATAGAGTAGCGGAACTTTCATTAAAAGGAAAACTGTTAATTCATGAACATTATTTGGAAAATTGAAACCAATCACAAACATACTTAGGACTGCAACAAAATTAAATATGGCAGTCCTAAGTATGAAATCGTCCAAATTATAATTGCATACTGTTTTTGAACTGTTTCTCAAAATTGACGACCCTGAAAACCATTGAAAAAACTTTGTCAATAAAGGTTTTGATTATATAAATATGACCTTCGATCTTAATGACCATACTGTTAGAGAACAAATTCCTGGTTATTTGTATAATACTGAGCTCCCTCTTATTTGTTATGTTTACAAAAAAATCAGCCCGGAGAAGTGTTTTTAATTATAGCGAGCGAGGTGTGTAAAGATGTTAAAAATCAGAGATTTTGCAAAATAAAAATGTATTCTATGGGTACATATGAACAGTAATGTATAAAATAGCGTCTTGATTATGACTATTAATATTTAATTTCTCGTAACATTTCTTTTGCCGTCTTTCGGCTTTCTCCATAAAAGTACAAGGCACCTTTGATGGTCAACCAATAGAACTGCCCAACTCGTCCCCAGGCGGCGGATGGGGAAACCCTCTCATTTCGGGTTGTCAGGACATAATACGGAAAGCCTGACCATACTGAGTAACGTGTTTGGAGAATGCCACACTACATGCACGCTAAAGACCCCTCTGTAGTTTTCGAAAAAGCGAAGGAGGATGGCCTCTACAGAAGGCTAAATTATCCGACCCTACACAAGAATCCTCCTTTTACAGTGGCAGTCAAAATTGGTTTCCCTTTGTGTCCCATCCCACCCACTTTTGAATTGTTTGATAAATTGAAATTGTTCTCGTCCTTAATAAGGATGCACTATTTGACACTAGACGTTAAGCAACAATGAATCAATCAATGAATGAATAAATAAATCCATAAAAGTAAAAAGAACTTTTGATACAAATATAAACAGGAGTTTTTGGTATTGCAGATAAATTCATACATTTCACAAATAACATTTTCCATTTTTTGTTTTCCATTGACAAGGTTTCATATTCAGGATACCGATAGTTTGAAGGAAGGTTATTTTAGTGATATTGTTTAGGTAGTTCGTTGAAAGTGACAAATTCACCATTCTCATTCAGCAAATCATTAATAAGAAGTATTCTAGCTCCACTCCATTTATCATAAAAAACAACATTATTATCATTTTTTAGATTTTCATTACATCATATGGATCATGTCAGAATCTCAGAGTTGAAGAGATTATTATTTTCCCCAACATTCCAAATTGTTTTTCCAAAATGTGGTAAAATGATTTGAAATTTTTATAGCGGGTTTGAGCTCAAAATCCATATTATGTAATCAATTGTACTGTATTGATCAATTATCAATGTTTTCAATAATGAAAAGTTTAAAGGATACATTAATTTATGCAACCAAGTTATACTCTCTAAAAAAAGAAAAAAAAAAAGAAAAACAAAAACAAAAACAGAACATCCAAACTCTTTTTGAGAACATGAATTTTCTCAAAACATGATAATGTTAGAATTTAAAATGCTCATCAATCAATTTAAAACCTGTTAGTGGCTATTGATCACATGTGACCTTTTCTGGTCAAAATATGGAATGCTGCCCGAGGAAGGCGTTTGGTAATAAGTAGCACAGGCTAAATTTACGTTTACCAGAGCTATAGGAGGCCAATTTCTTATATAGGATTTTAATTTTCATTCTTACCAGAACTTGTATTTTTGATAAAGATGACTTTTATTTTTCGAAACTATAATTAAAAGAATTTGGTAAAAACTTATTTAAATAATTCCTTTCATGTATAAACATATTAATTTTCATGCTTCATTGATTATGTTTCGCTGTTCGGCGTACGGACGCCCGCCCGTACGTTAGTAATGTCCAGAATAAATGAAACTTCAGTCGTTGATTGCACTGTGGGGTCTGTTCTAAAGGTTTTGGAATTTCCCCTGGCTACTAAGGGAGCTAAGGGTACATTCTTTTAGTTTAGTTTCTAGAATTTCCGGGTAATAATAGTTTAGAAATATCTAGAAAAAATAAAAGTAACATTTATCTTTTACATTATGTAATGTTTCTAAATAAGATGGCGTCCACTTTTAGAACGCTCTCCATGGAAACGTAAAGATATTTTAAAATTAACGGGAATATTCATGCGAAAAGTACATACAGATCTCACACTTTCTGATGTGTTGAGATGATACATGGAACGACTACTCAACTCTTTATTTTTAATGCGGAAGGACTACAGAGAGAATTGTTTTTATTCATAACAGCAGGATGTCGAAGATAGAGTAGCGGAACTTTCATTAAAAGGAAAACTGTTAATTCATGAACATTATTTGGAAAATTGAAACCAATCACAAATTTTGGAGGACTGCAACAAAATTAAATATGGCAGTCCTAAGTATGAAATCGTCCAAATTATAATTGCATACTGTTTTTGAACTGTTTCTCAAAATTGACGACCCTGAAAACCATTAAAAAAACTTTGTCAATAAAGGTTTTGATTATATAAATATGACCTTCGATCTTAATGACCATACTGTTAGAGAACAAATTCCTGGTTATTTGTATAATACTGAGCTCCCTCTTATTTGGAGAAGTGTTTTTAATTATAGCGAGCGAGGTGTGTAAAGATGTTAATATCATCTGTTCATATCAGAAACTTAACTTGATAACAGCTTCCCTGATGCCATGTGCAATGTTGACAACTTCACTCTACATAGATCTGACCGAAACAAGAATGGAGGGGGTGTTTTGGTGTATGTAAGATCTGAACTAGCAGGTGACCGTAGTAAGCCCAATGAATTTGATTACATTGAATCAATTGCAATAGAAGTAACATCTGATGGTCAAAAGTGGCTATTTTTAGGAACTTACAAATCCCCGGACATGATCTCAAATTTAGCAATGACTTTAAAACAACTACTGATATAATTTGTAAAAAATATGACAATTTAATGATAATGGGTGATTTGAATTTTAATATGCTAGATGAACATAAAGTTCAGTTTTAATTGATACATGTGACATTTTTTATCTTAAAAATGTAGTTCAAAAACGTACTTGTTTTACTATAAATGCTAAAGCAACACTTCTAGATTTTATTTTTACTAATAAATAAGACAAATGTGGTAAGATCTGTAATTTTAGCAGTGGCTTAAGCGATGTCCACAATATGATAGCCGTGATAGTTAAATGTGATCGACCAATGAGTAAACCAAAGTTTAAAAATTGTAGAAGTTTCAAAACTTTGATGAGCAGAATTTTTTGTATGATCTGCAATGTATAAACTGGGATATTGATAATTTTACTGATGTTAACAATGCATATACAATGCATATGATAATTTTAGCAAAAGCTTTGTTCAGGTAGCTAACAAACACGCACCTTTTAAGAAAAGAAAAAAATTACCAAAACAAATATCATATATGAATAAAGTTCTTTGTTAATGTAGCGAAGAACATTGGAGATAACGACATCGTTATCGATGAAAAACATCCAAGTATTGATGCAATTATAAAAAAAATATACAGATTTGTCATCATCAGCACTAAGTTTTCAACCAGTTAACGAAAATTTTGTTTTGAAACGAATAAATAAAATAAATGTCACGAAAGCAACAGGTATTGACGGAATATCACCAAAACTGTTACACTATGCTGGTTTTTATAGTATTTCGTGTTCATTGTTTTTCGTTGTCAATGTTTATTTGTTGTGCTTTTTGTTGTTCATTTCTTCCCGGGTTTGTATGTCCAATGGATTGCGTTTTTTTTTATTTGCGTCTTAGGTATATTTGTCCTCTTTCAGACTCTTTCATGTCATTTTTTAGGCAAACAAAAGAACGATGACAATTGGACCTGTTTTGATATGATAGCAGCACTTGAATTTTTATTATACAACATTTTTTGTTCGCTGTGGAGATTCCGTATATCACCAAGTTATCTGAATTCCAATGTGGCCGAATTGTGCACCTGTTCCTGTATTGTTAACAATCACAATTGATGTCTAAAGACAGCATACATAAAACGAAACAACATCTGATAAAAAAAGTTAATAGCACTTTCAGATATTTGGATGATATTTTGGCCCTCAATAATGACGACTTCAGTATGTACATTTAATAGATTTATCCTGTTGAACTTAAAGCTAATGCGAACAATGAATACTGCCCTTTCCTGGATCTATATCTCTAACGGGAAGCTTAATACTAACATTTAAGATAAGAGAGATGCTTTTTCATTTCCTATTGTTAATTATCCGTTTTTAGATGGTGATGTTCCCTTGGCACCATCATATGGTCAGTTTGATGGTGTTTATATATCTTTACTTGTTCGATTCGCTCGTGTATGTAGCAACTTGACAAACATGTTACTACATTTTATCGCTACAAGGACATCGTTTGTATATATAAATGAACGTGGAGACATCTTATATCTTCAGGTATTCCATATCCCATATTTTATGGCAATATTTTATACAAAGCACAAAAATGTCGCCATTCACCCAAGAAGCTAACCAAACCTTTAAACAGACGTATGCACTAGGGATATAGTTACGAAACTGTTGTCAAGTCATTAAGGATGGCATTTTTTGGAATTAAAATTGATTCACTCATAGGGTATTTGCATTGGAAATGAACACCTTTATTCTAAAACCAGTTGTTGGCATAATACGGGTTATGTTCTTCTCATATAACGTATGATGGCATGATACTGAACCTTAATGGGAGGGATTGTGGCTGACTTTTTATATGCTAAAGACAGTTTAATTGAGGTCTGAAGCTGGTATGTGAGTAACTGTTAGTAGTGCTTTGTTAATTTACATTGATCATTGTCATTTTGCTTAGTTTCTTCTGTAACCTTTTCTAACATCGGACTTAGACTTCTCTTGAACTGTGTTTTACTGTGTGTATCACTGTTTGTTTGTTTCTTCCACATTGGCTATGAGGGGGGGGGGGGTGAGATCTCACAATACATGTTTAACCCCGCCGCATTTTTGCGCCTGTCCCATGTCAGAAACCTCTAGCCGTTGTTAGTCTTGTGTTTTTTTAATTTTGTTTTAATTGTATGTTTTTGGGTTTAGAGTGGCGTCCATTTCGCTGAAATAGTATGTATTATTGTTTAGGAGCCAGCTGAAGCCGCCTCTGAGTGCTGAATTTTCTCGCTGCGTTGGTGACCCATTAGTGGCATTGTGCTGTTTCTGCTCTTTGGTTGGGTTGTTGTCTCTTTGACATATTCCTCGTTTCCATTCTCTATTCTATAACTGTTTTTTTCTTGGGGAAGTAACAAATGTCATCCAGAATAGTGGCTTATGCAGCTTCAAGGACGTCAGTCTCCACGTCGTTGGTAGAAACTGCATATTTAAGAGATAGATCATTTTTTGTCGGCAGTGATAAACATACAATCTTACGTTTTAAGTGTTAACATGTATCTAATATTATCTACTATTATGAAGTAGTAAAATTGGGAGCTTTCCGTCACAATAGATTGGCAAGGCCTATTTTCCCTAATATAAGTTAAACATGTGGACATCCCGCCTGTTGAACTACATGCACAAATGTAAACTGATTTAATTTAAAAGGATAATTCTATTACTCGTGTACTTGATTGTGCTCTCCTGGTATAACATCCTCAGGTAAGATATCTTAAAATGCAGTAATAACCCACCAGACAATGGAACTTAGACAAAAATTTGTGAGTCATCACTGTCATCACTCATCAGCCGTTATCAGGTGTCCATCCGTCCGTCGAAAACTTTTTCAAAGATCTTCTCTTCTGCACCCACTGAACCATTTTCACCCAACCATAAGTGGATTGTTCCTTAGAGTATCTAGTATGAAATTTATGTTTTATTTTCTTAACCGTCGAGAAACATGGCCACAATGGCTAAAAATAGAGCATAAGGGGTAAACTGCTGATATCGAAAAAACTTTTAAAGCATTTAGAGCAAAACTGACATGTTCATCAGGTCAAGATCTACCTTCCAAGAAAATTTCAAACAACTATAACTCTTTGTTATTATCTTGAAATTTATTATAGATAAAGACAAACTCTAAACAGCAAAAATGTTCAACAAAGTTCTACAAATAAGTCAACATGACCAACACCGTTAATTGACCCCTTATAAGAGGTTTTGCCCTTTAAAGACAATTTGTCACATTTTTTTGTCATTTTTGTTAACATTAAAAACCTTCTCTAAAACTACAGGATTTCAGCCAAAATTAGGTTGAAAGAGCATTAGGGTATCTATATTACAAAGTAAAAAGACTCGAACTACTGTGTCGCTTCTTCGTCTTTCGATTAAAATCCATAAATATGCTTTTATTACATAAATGATCAACGCACACTGTAGTTCGTCATCAACGACTTGAAGGGTTTTTTGGGAGAAAAAACGGAAAATAATCAGCTCGGATACATACAGTACGGGTCATTTAAAACATCACCCCAAGTTAACATCAAGTTAACATAATCTCTGGTTCGAATCTCTGCTCCAGGACCAACAACCAGCGATTAGAACAGCTAGGACCAGTCCTGCGACTGGCCAACACGAGATTTGAAAGCAGTCCTTATCTCTGCTTTATTGATCTTTCAAAACTCTGGTTCGATTTATTCAACTGCGCACGCGCTGTTCTCGTGACAAAACCAGAGATTTGAATAATAATTTGTTTCTGCTAAATGCGCATGCGCCGTCCTAGGACGATCCTAGGACAAAAAATGATTACCCGGGGATAAATAAAATGGTATGTTATTATTATTTGTTGATTATGTTATAATGAGTAAATAATATTCCGTGCAAAAGTTATAAAATATTTATATTGATATGTTTGGTTTCAATTTCAATAAGATCTGATATACACCAAAGTTATTCCTATTGTCAAATGAAATAAATAATATGAAATCTTGATGATACTATTTAAAGAAAATATAAATTATAAGTTTTGAAATATAAAATAAAATAAAAAGTATATATAAAATTTTATTTCATGTCAATAATGAAACTTATATTGTGACTTTACAAAACACTTCAGGTACAATCCAAATATCTTTTAGTTTAAACCTCTTTATTTATAATGGTTTAGGAAACGAGTTATACCAACTTATACTAATCCCTCTCCACTTGGCGGGTGCGAGAGCGGCCCCTGTAGCGGCATTTTAGCCTACTCTTTTTCGATATCTACAGACATGACAGAGGAGTCTTTAACGTGCTAAGAATGTTGCTCTCCCTTAACACGGGACAGCCATTTTTCATCCCCATCCGACAGACTAGCATCGTTTACCGAGACCATCCTCGTAAATGGTGTCGATAGGGCGTCGCAGATTCGTTAACTGAAATTTTCATCCCGAACGGGAATCGAACCAGGGACCATTGGCTTAGTAGTCTGATGCGCTAATCACTGGACCACGGCACCCATAAAATTTCTTTTAATGTCTTATGTTGCAGTCCTGGTATGGCTAAATTTAACTATAAGTATCATCATGTTTTTTTATTGTGAAATTTAAATTGTTTAATCTAACAAGTATTGGGGTAAGCTGCAGAGATGCTTTTTTGGATACAGTAACATATTTTTGAAATAAATTTCTATAGAAAATTAATGAAAGTAAAAATAAGCATATATATGACAAGTTAGAAACTTGTATTTTTTCTTTAAAAACAGTAGAATTCTTACAAAAATCACATTTCTCTTATATCGCACAAGCTTATATAGCTATATTTAACTAAGTATCATCCTATGTATATGTTTGAAAAGCTAAATGGTTTCTTTTTTTAATGTAAAATGGAATTATTTTTATCGAACAAGTATTACAGTAACTTGCTGAGAAGCTTTTGAATATAACGTATGAAATTTTTTGAGCAAAATCCATGTCAAAATTCCTAAAAGTATAAAATATGTACCAATCAAGTTTGAAACTTGTAATTTTTCTTTAAAAACAGTGGCATTTTTACACAAATCACATTTCTTTTATATCGCACAAGCTTATATAGCTAAATTTAACTATGTACCATCCTATGTACATGTTTGAAAAGCTAAATGTTTTGTTTCTTCACTGTGAAATGGAATTATTTTTATCAAACAAGTATAAGTAATGTCAAGAAATACCAAAGGGATATTCGAAAGACAGAAAAATCGTAACAACTGACAAACTCCGGAGAACAACGAAGACAAGACCAAAACAATACATGCACTACAATTAAAAACTAAAAACATATGAACAACATGGACCCCACCAAAAAACTGGGGGTAGACTCAGGTGCTACGGAAGAGTAAGCAGTCTCTGCTTTCTGCAGGACACCCACCATGCTGTCCATGTCAAATCCGATATGCAGAAGGGATAATATCAATTGAACAGGTCCATTTCCATTTGGGAAACGGTTTTTCATACCTGTCAACCAAGTCATGATGACGCGCATAAAACTTTAATAAGGATGACTTCAACTTAGGAGCAACGTACCCCTGTCTGAGCAACTTTTCTGTCAGAAGCCGGGCTCTGTCCAGGAAGTCAATGTATATGTCACAAGCTCTGGAATAACGTATGAGTTGTGAAATATATACTCTATACGCCGGCGCTTCTGGATTATTGCCGCTCAAAAATGGGAAGTTGACGATTGGAAAGTCAAAGTCATCCCGTTTGTCGTAAAGTTTTGTATTCAACCTTCCTCTGGTGTCAATTTCGAGGTGAAGGTCAAGATAAGATGCAGACTTGGCAGTGTCTGTTGTATCCTTAATTTCGAGCTTATTGGGATAGATGAGATGTAAGAAATTCCCAAAACGTGAATTGTTCACTATAACGGTAAGTTCCAGAGAAGCTTTTTAATATACCGTATGAACGTTTTTGAGCTAAATTCATGTAAAAAATTCCTAAAAGTATAAAATATGTACCCATCAAGTTTGAAACTCATGTTTTCAGTTGAAATACCCATCTGTTTTAACAAAAATTACTTTTTTCATATATCGCACCCTCTGATAGAGCTGAATTTGATTAAATATCAACCTAAAATTGCTTGAAAAACTAAGTTTAGTGTTTTTTTACAGTGAAATTTAAATATTTTTCATCAAAAAAGTACTACGGTAAGTTGCAAAAGACTTTTTCGTATATTTGAAAACCTAAATTTTCTTCACTCTGAAATTTACTTTTTTTTTATCAAACAAAATTACAGTAAATGACAGAGAAAATTTTTAAGATACCGAAAACATTTATGAACTAAATTCATGTGAAAAATTCGTAAAGGTATGAAATAAGTACATGTCATGTTTGAAACTTGTATGTTCACTTAAAAAAACCACTTCTGTTAAAACAAAAATAACTTTTGTCTTATATCGCACACCCTCATAGGTCTTAATTTGACGTAGTATGAACATATGATTGGTTGAAAAGCTAAAGTTTGTGTTTTTTAACTGTGAAATTGAATTATTTCATCTAAAATATATCACAGTAATTCAGAGAGAAGTCTTTTAAGATACCGTCCTTCCCGTCGCCCGACTCTTAAATTTCTTTTCGGTCTTCATTTTCAGCTGTCAATCATTTTAACAGGCACATGTCAAAACACAATATTTTGTAGTTCAGTTCCTTTGCACTTCCATTTTTCATGTTGTATACGCCATTCTATTGTTTAAATGTTTAAGTCTGTGATTTAGGCCCGGCCTGTCCTATGTGAGTTCCACAAATCAATACTCCCTATCGTTCTTCTCAACGTTTTGTGTAGAAAAAGCACAAGCAGCAATGATCTTAGGGAGCAAGCATTTGATTTTTTGAGGGGGCTAGGATCACATTTGAAATAAAAAGGCAGCACCAGAATGTTGGCAAAATAAAAAGACAGGATCACTTTAGGTGTAGAGAAAAATGCAGGACCTATGTCAGTCAGGATTTTTTTTTGTTGAAATGAAAATAAAAGTACAGACTGCAAATGCGGCCGAAAAAGAGTCCAGGACAAAAATTTGACGTTGCTCCCTTATACGCTGTGGAGACGTGTAAAATATCAGTGAATTTTGCATTTTTATTTTTGGATTACAGGTCAGCCATGCAAAGCAGAAATCATACGTCATAGTCATTATATTTATTATGCACAAAAACATCAATCATTGAAAAGTAATCCACAAACGTTGTGATTGATAGAGTGAATGTATAACACACGTAACACAGAGAGCAAAACATAAAAATGACCAAATCAATTATAGAGTCAAACCCTTAAAGGAAGTAGCTGTCAATTCAGCTGTCAGACGGAATGAACTTTTGTCTGTCTCTAAACTAAAAGCAGCAAAGCGAAGCCTACCATACGGCGATTTCTTGCAATTGGTTGATTCAACGGTGTAAGTAAATATAACCACCAAAATAGAAAGAATTAAACTATCATTTACACGCAGAAAACTAAAAAGAGTTTTGTAACACAAGACAAAACATTTCCATACATTTTCCTAACTTGGGATAGGAGCATGACTCAAGCGGCATGGTAACACCAGTTATGCCTTTTTAAGACCCCCACTTAATTCAGGCCAATTTATACACACAAATACTATTCACAATCATTCCATAGAGATCAAGTTTAAAACTGAGATTCATTGTATCTGAACAACACATACACATAGGCAATATACCCCAGCGTGAATGCAATTAACTGTAACCAAGGTCAGGATTCAATACTGAATGACCAAAACCGCCAAATGTTTATAAGGTCAAGATCTACCTGCCATAAAATTTTTAGACGAATAGGTTAACTCATTTTCGGGTTATTCCCCTGAATTGTTAATTTTAAGGAAATTTTGCAGTTTTAGGTTATTAACCCGAATATTATTATAGATAAAGACAAACTGTAAAAATATTCAGCAAAGTAAGATCTACAAATAAGTCAACATGACCAAAATCGTCAATTGACCCTTGATAGGAGTTGGCCCTTAAAAGATTATTTACATGTAAACAGCAATTATCTGTAGAATGAATGGTCTGTAATATTGTCACAGATTTTTCGAGCATAACTTGAAATAGATTAAATGGTAGCTGTACTTGTCAAGTAAAATTGAGGGTGGAAAGTCAAAGTCATTGAAAACATAACAACTTATGAAAAGTCCCTAGTAACAATATATATTTATGTTAAGGACCCTATAATTAACCTGTAGAAGTGAAAAAGGTCAAGAGCCAATGTCATTGAAAAAGTCCATAGCAACTGATAAAAATGTCCCTAGCAACCCGATATATTTAGATTCAGAACCATTTAAAAATCCATAGCAACTAATAAAAAGTCCCTAGAAATCATATATATTTGGGTTAAGGACCCTATAATTAACATGCACATGTCAAAACGAATGATCAGGAGTCAAGGTCATGGAAAAAGGCGAAAGCAACCGAAGCTGTACTAGTCATTATGGAGGATCAAGGGTCAAGATCAAGGGTCAAGATCATAATCAATAGCAACCGATGGAAAAGTTTCTAGCAACCAGATATATTTGGGTGCAGGATACTACATTTGCCTGTTCAAGTCAAACTGGAAACTGGAAGGTCAAAAGTTAATGCCATTGAAAAAGTCCATAGCAACCAATAAAATTGTCCCTAGCAACCAATGAAAAACTCCCCTGTGACCATATATATTTGGGTTCAGGATTCCAAATATTTAAGCTGTAGAAGTCAAATTTAAGGCAATAAATGCAAAAGTATATATTAAGTATCAAAAATAATCATGGATGTAACATTACACAGAAATAACAGGTGGACGATTCAGGCTCTCGGGAATCTCATGTACTGCAGTAATGTCCCTTGAAAATCTGGATATAAATGTTGTGGTGCGAAGAAAATTCACAAAATGGTGAAATTCAACATTAATAAATACACACATGTACCCCCCTCCCCCCACACACAAAAAACAAACAAAAACAAAAACAAACCTCATGAAAAGGAATTAGAAGATTTGGATGTATTCTCATTTAATTAAAATCTTTTATTTATTTTTATATTGTTAAAATCAAAATGTAAATAAAAATCTTGTAAAATAACTTGTTCTGTTGAAATATATTCAACTTGGTTTATAAAGCCTGAACAGTAAGCCGTACTAGTTAGTGAGAGGGAATTTTTTGAAGATGCTTTATCTATTTCAGACAGAAAGTGATGTTGGTTAGAAACACATTGTATGGGATTGAACTTGTTTTGGAACTACATGTTGCTGAAGGCAGAATCTCAAAAAGTTGAGATGACTGTTATATCTAGTGATTGCAGTGAAAGTCTTGTACAATTGAATAGAGTAAGTACGGAAATAGAGTGAGTTAAAACAAATTCCGCTAAGTTTTCTTTAACAATTTAGATGTCAGATTTAGAGAGGGCATGGTCGCAACTAGTATGAAATGAACAAAAAACTAAGTATGGTATGACAATAGATAAGAACGAAAATAGCTGTCAAAAGGGGCATAAAACGACTTAAATGTATAAAATACACAAGTCGAACAAAACCAAATATATATATATATAAAACAAAAACAATCCTTGCTATCTATTGATATTATGATTATTTCAAAAAGGTGATCAAACGGGTCAACCAAACTTCCCAGCAAGAGTTGCAAAGAATCTGTAAATTTCGATAATAAAATGAACTTGAAATAATCATTAATAATTAAGCGTTTATTTGCCTTGTTTTATATATATGTAAATGTGTTGATATATACCATTCCATGTTATAATATAATGTTCACAGAAACAATATAACGTACGAATAAATTAGGTTTTAAACCTGATGTAATGTACCGTCAAAATCACTTTAGGTAAAATCAAATCCCGACAATTTTTAACCAAAACTATCTTTTTATGCCACACTATTAAATGGTTTAAACGTGTGAAAACGTAACATCTTTTTGGTTAGAGATGGCGACGAAAGTCAATCGTTATTTTGAAGTGTACGCATTGAACAAATTTTCCCAACGGACTTAATATTGGACTAATATGGTAGGATTATTTCCATTGCTAATAGAGGTTATTGATCATTTAAGATATCGACAAAAGAATACCGAAGCGACAAAACAATGGGAAAAGTCCACAAATTCGTTGTCAAAGGATAATAACAAGTCAGAAGAATGGAAAACAACAAATAAGCGCGACAAGGATACATGTATAACTAAAAAAAAAAGTATAATGAACTAAACAAAACTGAACAAAACTAGAACAAGACAGCACAGGAACTAAAGCACTAGTAATGTGAACTCCCATAAAAGGCGGGCAGTGATATCCGGTGCTCCGGAAGGGTAAACATGTCCTGCTCCGTCACATTGTCAGTGAAGTGTCAAGTCTGATAAGGTTTCAAGTCCTGTGAGGTGTCAATTTGAGAAAGACGTGAAATCTAACTGAAGGTATTTAGTCTCATACGCGAGATAGAAACTTCGTATTAGCCAATCATTTCGTGATGACGACCGTAAAACTTTTTCAGTGATGAAATTAACATAGACTGAACATGACCCTGTCTTGGACGTTTATGTGACAGCAATCTAGACCTGGGGAGAACCACATGCGCGGTAGTAACGAATCAACTGTGAAATGTACACACCATAGGCGGGAGACCTTCGTATGGAAAGGTTCACTATCGGAAAATTAAAATCATCACGTTTGTCATAAATTTTGATTTCAACAGCCCATTATTATCTATGTACAAGTACAAATCAAGATATGACGCAGCAGTTGGTGTGTCTGTGGTCTCTGCGATTTCAACTTCGCTGGAGTACATGAGATGAAGATAATCCTTAAAGTAATGATTTTTAAGCGACAAAACATCATCTATGTAGCGAAAACTGAAATAAGAGGACTGGGCTAGTTTCTTTTCTTCCCGATCCATTAGCCCTTGTAAAAAGTTAGCTTCATACGAAAAAAAAAAACAGGTCTGCCAAAAGCAGCACAGAGTTTGTCCCCGTTTAGATGCCGATCGTTTGCTGAAAAAGCATGTCCGCCAAACTCAACAAAGATGTTTTCGATTAGAAATTCCAGCATATTAACATCATGAGTCTCAGAGTACTTTTTGTTAGAATCGGAATGTTTTTCGACAAAGTAAGTATGTATAAAATAGCAGATAGGCACATCTTTATAAACCTTGTTTAGTGTAGAAAGATTGGTGAATTAGCTATCGAAAAACATATTTTAATTTGTCATGTGAAAGGTTGTATACAGTGTAGAAAAATCAAGTTTTAATGCTATTACAATTCGTAAGGTCAGTAGAAGAGATATATTCCTGTAAGTCTTTAGAATCCACATCTGATTCACACCACTAGTAGGCCTTATCACAGTAGCTCTTGAGACCACCCTTAATTGCTGTAAGTAATTTAGTAAGGACTTTAGAAAGGGGTTTAGTAGTGCATTTGGCAGAGCCTTTTATGTCCCTATGTTTGTATGGACACTTATGAAGTTTGGATATCCAGTTAGAAGAAGGGAGGTTAAAATTACCATCACTTACAGCAATGATATATAATTCTACAAACCATGTACATTGAGGATTTCAAAGAAAATAATCAAGAACGTAGATCGATGGGTCGCCTTTTTTCTTTAATTGTAGACAGATATTAGATCTTATCGCAACTGGACTTTTTGCATGTAATTTAACAATCTTAGACTTTTATATATAACCTACCTGAATTTGAAGTATTACAAAAGACTAATTCTGAAACTGTATAGCCATACTTATTTTCAGCAAGAATCTGAAACACATAAAGTGTAGTAGGCATCAATTGGCTAATGACAGCTGAAACATATTCTTCCTTTCTTGTATCATTGTAAGTTTTAGCATACTTCACAAATTCTTCATTTTTAGTGTTCTTGTAATAGATACTAAAAACTTGAGCATCTCCTGCGTTAAAACCAGACTTCCAGTTTAAAATGACACGTCCATATTTTCCCTCACATGATACATTTTCTGGTTTACCCGGTGTTCCTAAAAAAGAAGTAAGTTTATATCAATGTATTGACATAGTATTTTATCTCTCTGATCCAGACAGAATTATAACATTATTAGTTCATGACTGTATATGAGATTCCTTTTTAGGGTAATTGCTTAATTGATCGACAGTAGCTGAGTGCACATTGATGGTTGCACGTAACCGATATTTTATCCGCTTGAACAACAATTTACGTTCCGATATTCGACTAAGAAGACAATATGACTCGCAGGAGATCAACGTCACATATTTAAGAATAAAGAGGACAAATATATCTAAGGAGCAATCCTAAAAAACGTAATTCATTAGATAGACAAAACCAGGGAAGACAAACGAATATCCACAAGCACAACAAATAAACACTGAAAACTAAGAAAACAATGAACAGCACGAACTCCTATAAAAACCAGGAGTAAACTCAGGTGCTCCTGAAAGGTAAGCAGTTCCTGCACCGTATACGGCACCCGTCGTGAAGTTCAACAAAGTCAATCCGGTGGTAGTCACAATCGGTGGAGGTACATGAAATGTTACGACAGTAGGAACAGGTCCAACATCATCTTAGATATTGGAACACTATAGCGAGCAATCAATTCGTAATGACGATCGTAAAATTTACGTAGTGATGCCATCAACTTATCCCTGATAAAACCCTGGTCATGAAGCTTTTATGACAGTCGTAATTCTCTTTGTCGAAAGTCATGTTAACTCAAGCATGCCCTTGAATATCGGATAAGCTGAGAAACGTAGACGCCATATGCAGGCGATGCTGGTATATTGCTACTCAAGAAGGGAATGTTAACAATAGGAAAGTCGAAGTCATCACGTTTGTCATAAAGCTTTGTCTTTAGACGTCCCTCATTGTTTATTTCGAGAACCAAATCCATATATGAAACGGACTTTGATATACACATCCTGCAACGTATAAGTTAACAACTCAAACGATGAACGAACGATGTACGGACTTTGTACGGACGATTCACGGACGCTGAACGAACGATGTACGGATGATGTACGGACGCTGAACGAACGATTTACGGACGATGTACGGACGCTGAACGAACGCTGAACGAACGATGTACGGACGATGGCCTTAGACCGTAAACGATATCATGAACGCTCTTTTAGCGTATAGCGTATACTTTAGCGTTTCGTTTAGTGTGCATGGTATTGTTTATCGTACATCGTTTCGTTTGGCGTTGATCGTTTTGATTACCTTATGGTATGGTTTATCGTGCATCATATCGTTTATCGTATATTTTTGCGTTTTCCATGTAAGGTCATTTTTAGCGTTTGCCATATATGGTAATTTTAGCGTTTGTCATATATGGAAGTTTTTTGAGGAAAAAGAATTTATTAAAAAAAAAACTTTTAATTAATTTATATTTTACTGTTTTTTTTTTTAATGTTTATTGTTTTTGTTTTTGTTTAAAATAGATTATTAGCAATTGTTGCATTACATGCTTAATACAAATTAAAGAGATGTTGAAATAGTATTAAATCATATGCATATCACATTATACATGTTCTCCATGCATGTATAAATATTCGGAATTGCGGTTTACGTCAGTTACCGTTCATTGTTAGCGGTTATTGTCATTTACCAGGTCCAAAAATCAAATACATTTTTTCTTACAAATATTTAATTTTCTGTATACATATACAAAGTTTTGTGAATATAGCACAATATTCATTGTCCTGTAGAATAAGCAGGTATGAAATTATAATTCGGTGTATTGAAATAATTTTGTATATATCGGTTGTAGCGGTTCATATTGCTTTACATGGAAATGCCTTTGGGAATATTAAAATTAATTTAATTAATGAGTTGTTATGACACTGTCCACCTGGTTAAAAGTATCAGCAGACGTCCTACTATTATTATATCTGTAAAAGGTGCGAAAAAAATAACAATCCAAAGATACTAATATTAGATATAGTAAATTTATACTATGCTGTATACGACGTATTTCAAGGAGTTACCTCTCATCAGCAGCATTAAAACCGAAACATTTGGAAGACCAAAAAACCAAACTTATTTTAAACAACAAGTACTTATAATCAAAAATACCGAAATAGGAAGCCAAATTTCAGTTAAGGAGATCTACCATGTGCAATACAAGGAATGAACCCTTAGTATTTCTATTATGTTTTAATTTTGTTAAATAATCATGTCAGACAAGTCTGATGACTGGGTTGGCGAATACCCTCGGGGACCTAGGGTCCACCATGCAGAGGCATCGTCCCAGGAGTTTCAAAATAACAATCCAAAGATACTAATATTAGATATAGTAAATTTATACTATGCTGTATACGACGTATTTCAAGGAGTTACCTCTCATCAGCCGCATTAAAACCGAAACATTTGGAAGACCAAAAAACCAAACTTATTTTAAACAATAAGTACTCATAACCAAAAATACCAAAATAGGAAGCAAATTTCAGCTAAGGAGATCTACTATGTGCAATACAAGGAATGAGCCCTTAGTATTTCTATTATTTTTGAATTTTGTTAAATACTGGTACTTTCTGTAACAAATCAATGAAAATCATGTCAGACAAGTCTGATGACTGGGTTGGCGAATACCCTCGGGGACCTAGGGTCCACAATGCAGAGGAATCGTCCTAGGAATAAATTATATCACAGTCAGGAAGATTTACTAGCTCGCACTTGCACAAAATTTTCAACTATCCAAATTTAATTGAGTTAAAACATTCCATGTATGAATGCATGATAATCAAATGATAAAATTTTTAAAAGAATAAATAATAAATATTCGTGTATTAAAAAGTATTTCTTACCACATTTAAAAAAAACTAAATTATTTTCAGATTTTCTGCTGTAGTCTGGACTGCTAATTTTATTTTAAAAATATATAAATAAATGAAAAGTTTTGAAATTTGTCAAAAGAGTCTTACATTATTCTACAAAAGGACTTTGTACAATTTTATATTTTCTTGTTATTGAACGTTTATTTCTATTTGATATTTATTATACGTACTGTAGAGTTTAAAATTCACTCCGAAGTGCTTCCTTACACGTGTCATCTTGGTTGCTTATTGTACATTTTATTGATTATATACAACATCATTATCACATTTGTCGATCTATAAACACTAGGTGTTCCCCTGAACTTCCGTTACAGGTATATAGGTATAAATTGTAATTAAACACGGGTAATTTTATTATTAGAATATTATGGACAATTACCGCTACAATAGCCGTAGTCAGCTACCTTTCGAACGATAGCGACAGGGTACAATGTAACTCACAAATGATCAATTATGACATTTGGGTTCTCTAAAGTCATCAATTAAAGTACAAATATTTTGCACATTTTATTTATTTACATAGCAATGTTTTGGCATGTAAAGCAAAGAATAACCGGTTTTCAAATAACCGAAGGGAGACAAAAACATTTCATTAGTAATATCTATGTTCCAAGTTACTTTATATCAATTCCCTTTTGGGTTATTCTGTATGAAAATAAATATTCTATTGAGCTAACAATAAAATACGTTGAGACCGCCCTACTTATTGATTTTTATCTAATTTAGTAGAAAAGGTTGATTTAAAAGATATTTTATTTAATAAAAAGTGGGACGTCTAAACACCGCATAGCCTGGATTAGTGCACTTGAGCTTTTGAAAAGCAATTAGCTGTAACTGAAATGACTTTTGTCTGTAATTTTACAATTTTCAAATATATATATATATATATATATATATATATATATATATATATATATATATATATATATATATATATATATATATATAACAAAAACTCTATTGTAAAATCCGGAGCTTTCGACCAGTCAAGTCGGCCTTCTTCAGCGGAACTTTATTAGTGGTATGGTTACAACATTTAATCCTCACAATGAATATACGTACAATAACTTAACGTCACTGACAGAAAAAAAGACCGATCCCGTTGCACTACATTTCAACAGTAATGGACACTCAGTAGATGATTTTGAAGTTGTTGCGTTAGAAAAAATATGCGGAAATGACATTTACCGGCAAACAATTGAACAACTTTGGATTGAAAAACTACGCACATACAAGCCGTACGGAATCAACACAAAAGGTTGACGTCTCATCCCGGTCTTTTTTTCTGTCAGTGACGTTAAGTTATTGTACGTATATTCATTGTGAGGATTAAATGTTGTAACCATACCACTAATAAAGTTCCGCTGAAGAAGGCCGGCTTGACTGGTCGAAAGCTCCGGATTTTACAATAGAGTTTTTGTTATTTACCTCATTTTGAGAGACTTTGATTATATATATATATATATATATAATTAAAAAACTCCAACACAGATCTTCCGACGTTTCGGCCAACCGGCCTTCATCTTGGAATTTATTTGGATTGACTACATGATATGGCAGAGGAATGGCTTCGGTACGCAACAACTGAGACATGCAACCACGATACGCCTTTTGTTACAATTATTCATGAATCTGATCATTTCACATTATTGAAAAATCACAAGCGACCTTATAATTGTCCAAAGAATACCAACAGAAATTATGTTAGCTATAATAAAAATCAAAGTGAAAAGCCTCAACAGAAATTAGTAGAAATTATAAATAAATCAAGCAAAATTTTGACACATTCACAGGTAAGCTTATTGTTCAAGGGACTTAAATTTGTACCGAGAAGGAAAAAAGTAGATATCGGCAATCTGATAAAGGACATAAAGGAGTGGGAGAGACGAATGAGACTCCGGGAATTTTTTCATGATAAGGATGAGGAAAGGGATGACACAGAATATTCAAAATTCAAGAAGAGAAGCGATTGGACACCGAAAAATAATAGAGAGAGATGGTTGAACGAATATATCGAAGCGGTTAGGGACGATATAATAAAGGGTCTGACAAAGGATTTTAAAATGAATATCACAAGCGATGAGGAAAAGACCATGCGTGAATTGTTATATGATGAAAGCATTGTTATAAGACCAAGTGATAAAACATCCTCTATAGTAATATTAAATTGATCAGATTATGAAGAAGAAGTTGAGAAAGAATTAAATGCAGACGACACATACAAGGGAATAAATAGTGATATAACACAAAAGAATGAGAATAAGGTAAAGAAACTGATCGAAAAATTATACAAGAAAAATGTCATTACAAAGGAGATGAAGGGATACTTGCTTCCGAAAGGAACTCAGGTCGGAAAAGTACAAGGTAATCCGAAGCTTCATAAGAAAAATCACCCCTTTAGAACGATTGTTAACGGCAGGAACCACCCAACTGAAAAAATAGCCGAATTAGTGGAAAATGAACTCAAGGATCATGTAAGCTCATTACCGAGCTACATACAAGATACAACTGACTTTTTAAGAAAAAATAGTAATATAAATCAACCGTTACCAGAAAATACAATGTTGTTCTGTTTAGATGTTAAGAAATTATATCCAAATGTTCCGAGAAAAGAGGCACGAATAGCATGTAAGGATGCATTAAATCAACGGGCAAATCAAACCATCCCAACAGATAATTTAATAGAGATGCTGGATTTAGTACTGGCAAATAATAATTTTAAATTCAAAGGAAAGAATTATCTACAAACCGAAGGAACAGCTATAGGTTCCCATCTAGGAATGAATTACGCTTGTACATATTTAGGTTCGTGGGAGGAAAAATTACTTGAAACATCTAGTCCGGTGCCGTCTCATTATTTCCGATATGTCGACGATGTATGGGGACTATGGAATCACGGGGAAGAAGAGCTCAAAGAATTTCACAAAAGAACAAATTCAATCCATCCAAGAATTCAAACCGAGCTAAGATATTCTAAATCAGAAATAGAATTTCTTGATGTTCAAGTCACTCTGGAAAATGGATTTATAAAAACGGAACTCTTTACCAAAGAAACAGATGCTCCTCAGTATTTACGTTCGCATTCAAGTCATCCTTCGTCAGTAAAAAATGCAATCGCGTACGTCCTAGGTGTTAGAGTCAAAAGGATATGTTCGGATGAGAAGGATTATCGAAAAGAAAGACAACAAATAAAACGCCGTCTTACAAGGAACGCATAATTGAAAATCAGTTAAAGAAAGTGGACACTCTAAATAGGGAAAATTTACTTACTTACAAAGAAAAGCAGCGGAATACAAGAGTACCATTGGTTTTGACATTTTCTAGAGCCTTACCTAATATCCATCAAATTTTACGGAAAAACATGAAAACACTACACAATTCCCCCCGTCTTAAGGAAGTATTTCCAGAGCTACCGTTAGTTTCCTTCAAGCGGGATAAAAATATTAAAGATATTTTGGTACATAAGAAGCATAATCTTTTATTTTATAAAAATAGGAATGGATGCCGAAAGTGCGGTAATAATTGTGCATTATGCAAGCATCTTATTGAGAGTGAGGTATTTTATGATAACAATGATAGTCAGTATAATATTCAAATAGAAATCAACTGCAAAACTACTAGTGTCATCTATTGCATCTATTGCAAGAAATGCGAAAAATGGATATATGTCGGACAAACGGGAGACACTCTATACCAGAGACAGTTACTTAATTTTTCAAAAATCAGAACGAAAAAATCGGATGATCCTGTTTGCAAACATTTTACAGAAGGTAATCACAACGTAGATGATTTACGGGTACTAGGTATAGAGAAGGTAAATGGAAGCTCAACCTTGCGTGAAGTAAAAGAAGCGTTCTGGGTGAAGAAATTAAACACTTTGGAACCATACGGGATTAATGTTAAATACAGCAACTAATTACTCTTTTTACTTCCTCGTTTTATCATCTATAAAAAGACAATAAATATTCTCCAATTCTATTATTATCTCATAGACGTTAACGTTACTATTACTTTTTTATGACGTTGGTTTCCATAACATGTAGTCTAAATAAATTCCAAGATGAAGGCCGGTTGGCCGAAACGTCGGAAGATCTGTGTTAGAGTTTTTTAATTGTTTGATACAAACAGAAACTTTATATATATATATATAATAGAAATAACCAGTCAATCCAAAGTAGTTTATAAATTTGCAGAAATAATGAAGTTTTACGAATTTTCGTAGCGTGTGCCCAATTCTGTGAGATTACCACCTGGAGTAATTAATTATCTGACCGGTAAGGAATTTGTCACCTTTTATAATCACCTATTAAATGCCGATAAGGTAAAAGATACAAGAAAGAAAATAATTATATTGTACTTTATTTAGAGTACATATATCAAGGTTTTTACAACATATAACAATAATTGAAGCAGTAGCGACTATTTTGACACAGTGACTATTTTATGACAATTTGAAAATTGGAGCAATAATGGAATTTATCATAAATAATCTTATTTCAGATACATGTTGTTGTAAATTTGATTTATTAAAAATTGTTTTTGTTATTCTAGAAAAAACGAATGTCTAACAAATATTTTATTTTGCTATTTATATGTATATGTATATCATACGGGTCAGGAGTTTTGTGACTTTCCGATGTTGGAGAAAAAATAAACCGTCGTACATTGTCCTTTGATGAATCGTTTTGTCCTTCTATGGGTTTTGGATTCCTTTTTGGTATTATTATATGCCCTCGAATATATACATATTTTTTATCATTTTTTTAGAATCTCGATTGATATGCATAATTTCTGCTAATGAGAAAAATGGGAGTTAATTGTTTTACCTGCATGGAAAGAGTGGCGGGGGGGGGGGGGGGACTAAAATGATGGGGGATGAATATTTTTTTCTCTACCAGGTACATTTCATTGAACAAATTGTTTTCAATTCCGTATATGTACAATGGTGTATACACATGTATATGTGACTGATAAAATCAAGTTCAAAGATTAAACACCAGGTTATCCCTCAGGACCTAAAGGTTTAACAGTTACAAAATCAAATGGTTCAGCTTCCTATTTGCTAAGTGCATTTTGAAGGAATAAGTGCACGAAGCCCGGCCTATGCGGATTTTAGACGTACCGATGAAAAGAGTCTTTGTTTAAATTTTGTTAATATACATTGATGACATTAATATCTAGAAAGAAATAAAGTCTATTGGACTCTGTTCATTTTACTTCGTGCTTAAACTGATAATACATTTAACCTTACACAATAGCAAATTATTTACATGTATATATATATTGAGTAGATTGGCAGTAATTAAGTTTTTTAGCAATGCAGTTTTTTATCAGTGAAGGATGTCTTGCTAATACAAGTACATGTACAGAGAAAATTAAAACTAAAAAAGCGAAGAATGACATATGGCTTTACACTTTTAATAATCCACTTTCCCAAACACTGTTGAAGAATATACAACCATATAATAAAAGAATTTGTACCTGTCAGCAATAAATACTCTGTGATGCCCGAAACGGGCATCAAAGAGTATTTATTGCTTACGGGCATCACAGAGTATTTGTTGCTTACAGGTAAGCACAAATAAGCACATCGTGTGCATAGAAACTATGCACACGATGTGCTTATTTTGATGACTTACTCTGACACAATCGTAAATTTCTTTCATAAATAATGCAGAAAGTGTTTAAATCATTCCTTATTTTTTTTAAACTAGAATCGAAAAATTATAGCGATGAAATATAAAAAAAATATTTACAATTGTAAATATTATTGAAATTTAAAACCTTAAATTAATGTATAATGAATTTATTTTGCAGAACATGCAGGTGAAATCATTATTCGTAGGCCTATAATATTCATTTTTTGTTAACTTTTTAATTAATTAATTAATTTATTTATTTATTATTATTTACTATTATTATTAATATTATTCTTATTATTTATCTTAATTTTTAATTTTGTGACCTATACATTTCTGTATTATCTATGAAAAAGGAGGGCTAAAATTTGTTTTCACATAGAAGAGGCGTGGTCTCCATATTAAACGACCAATCACCGTAGGATACGCTGAACGAACTATGTACGCTGAAGCAAACGCTAAACGAAACGATGAACGATACCATTTACCAAACGATGTACCATACGCTAAATAAAACGCTAGACGGTACTATTTACCATACGTTACACGATATCATAAACCATACGCTAAACGAAACTCTAAACGCTGTTTTACACTAACGCTGAGATGTACCATTAAGTCAAACGATAAACGAAACGATGCACGGACGATGTACGGACGCTGAACGATGTACGGACGCTGAACGGAAGTTGTACGGAAGATGAACGGACGTTGTACGGACGTTGTACGGATGTTAAACAAACGATGTACGGACGCTTTACTTACGATGTACGAACGCTAGAAGTGTTAACTTTTACGTTACAGGATGTGTATCTATAGCATCCTTAATTTCAAGTTCACTGGGGTAGATGAGATGTAGAAGGTCATGGAATTTATCGCTATTTAACGACAACACGTCATCTATATAACGAAAGGTGAAATTAAAGGATTCGGCTAATTTCTTTTTGTTTTCAGGTAGAAGCCCTTGAATAAAGTCCGCTTCATATGAGTACAAAAACAGATCGGCGAGGAGAGTAACACAGCTGGTTCCCATTGGAATGCCGATTGTTTGTTGAAAAATGAGACCGCCAAATTCAACAAATATGTTGTCCATGAGAAAATCTAACATTTTTGTTTCATATTCAGAGTTCTTTTGTCAGAATCAGAGTGGTTCATAACCAAATACGCCTTTTCTCTCCTTAAAACTAGAAATTTATACATGCATGTGCCATGTGTCTTGAAAAAACATTGATGAACTAGTTGTTTCAATCGATATTTTAATTGAAAATGTGGTATGGTAGTATAGAGTTTAGAGAAGTCGAATGTTTTTATACTGTTGCATGTAGCCAAAGATTTTGATTTTAGATATTGGAATTTTTTAAAGTTTTTAAGAATGCACATCTGATTGACGCCACCGATGGAATATGATGTTTCACAGTAATTATGAAGGCCCTCTATAATATATGTCAATATGAGTGTTAAAATCTTTGAAAGGGGTTTCGTAGAGCAATTAGCTGAGCCAGCAATGTACCTTTGTTTAAACGGATTCTTGTGTAGTTTAGGAATCCAATAAAGAGCAGGAAGGTCCATTTATTCACCCTTGGTAGAAATGCCAAAGGAATGAAGAACAGTCTGGTGGTTATCAAGGACTTCCTACTTAGTGAGTGTGGTCGGTCTATAAGTCGGGTTACCTGCAGTGTTATCTATTCCCAACTCGTTTCTAAGACACTAAACATAATAATTCTTGCAGACAAAAACGATGTTGTTAGGGGCTTTGTCAATATATTTGTCATGGAAGCGAGTCAATGTTTCAAGAACCTTAGGGCCTCTAAAGATGGATGTAACTTTAGTGGTCATAGACCCTTGGAAGTTTTTAATTCGGACCTGTATCATTGACCTAATAGCCTTCACCTACTCTGAAAGTGTGTCAGCAGGCTCCTGTTCCTTTAAAGTCCATTTTCTGACATAATCCTCAACAGAATCCATCAGCAATTTGAAATTATATTTCCAATTAATTGGCTAAGGTTCTCGGTATTTGGGATCTTTGGCTAGCATATTTTTAGCTTTTGATTATCAACTAGATTTAGATCTCCAGTGATAGCATGACCCACAGGACAATAACTGAATGGAGATGTAGAACAGGAGCAGTCAGGGGGCTTAGACCTCAGTTCATCGGAATTAAGATCCCGCAATGTCCGCTTGTAATTGAAAATCTTGGTGGAATAGGTTTTGTATAGGAATAAGACATAAGTGGAACAGTTTGGTCTTTGAAATATGGAGGTGTTTTAGATTTAAATGTTTTGTGGTGAAGGATATTGCTGAGATTTATGGCATCCAAGCCTTGAATAAAAAATTTAACCTTAAGGAACGCCCATTGGTGAGATTCGCTGTTATGGATACGAACTGGTTTGAATAATCTATGAGAAGCAATATCCAATACCACAGCAGTGAGTTTGTATTCAGCTGAATTGAAATTCTTGATTTTCTGCTCCATTGCTTTTTTTGTGGAGTGAGCTAAGCTTACACAATGGAAGAGAATATAGTTTAGTCCGAATGTGATGAAGTCCTTAAGGTTTTTATATATACGACAATAAATCATTCAAAGAGATGTCATGGTCGATAGGAGAAGTGTAATGTCGATGACCATGACTGCGTCTACGGCATGGAGTCGGATTGAAAATAATCATCACATTGATATCGCTGCATTTTGGGCTTAAAAGATTTCCAATAGTATAAAATTTATCATAACAACCATATGTCATAGTGGTACCTAATTTCTTTATCCAAAATTCTTCTGTTTGTCTGCGATGGGGTGGGATGAGGTTTGGATTATTAGTAGAGTGATATATCTTTTCTAATAAACGAACTTTCATTGATAGCATGGAATGATCAGGGAGGTTGAAATCTTGATAAACAACCTGATTACCGTTGTTGTTAATGCCTGAATAAAGTAGATTAAATATATGAACAGACGACTTGCAACTATGAAATTTTCATAAATGCAAAGAAACGTATAATTCCATCACTCTTATTCATGATTCGTTCTGACATTAGATATGGTAGAAATTTCGTTAAATGATATACATGTATTATTTTTTATATATTCAAGACCAATGGGTAAGTTTGTTTAGTTGGGGTTTTACGCCGTTTTCAGCACATGTGGCTATTTCGCGGTGCCAATTTTTATAGGTTTTGTATAGGAAAAGACATAAGTGGAACAGTTTGGTCTTTGAAATATGGAGGTGTTTTAGATTTAAATGTTTTGTGAAACATGAGAACCCAAATCGCCCAGGTAGTGAATAGATAGGACGTCAGTGCACTACAATTTTTCCTGTCAAAGCTACAAAACATTTCTTTCATCCGCACAAGAAAATTTTCCATCAGTGTTTACAGTCACTAAATAAAAGGGGGTGGGCAATCTGGGTACACATGGCGATTTGGGTACCCTGACGTTACACGTACAGTTTGAAACTTAAAGTATCATTTCATCGTTAGAGGTTCACAAGTTCAGGCGTAATGTTGCATGTCTACTGCAGAAAAGGGATGTATAGTGAAAATGGACAATTATTTATTGTTATATCATCATTGGGGTACAACTGATATCCATAACTGCAGTAACGTATATCCCAAGATGGCAGACGATGTTTCTGGTAAGTATTGTTTTTGTCGATTTTGTAATAGTTATGCATTATATTTCGGTATTTCCTCTCTGTCGTAACGTATTACTAAATTTGAAATACTAACGTTTTTTCATAGTTCAATCGCTAAAGGGAGAAATCAGCCGTCCAGAAAAACGCGATGATATGAACTGAAGAAAATAAATTGTCGTTGCTATACGTAACTGGAAATATTGATATCCGTAACTGATTTTATTCCCAAATAATTGTCATTCTCGTTTGAAATGAAATAAGAGTCTCTGGTTATCGCAATCGTTATAAATCGGAATCTAAATTGTTCTTGAAAGTCTTTACAAATATTGTGTGAAAATATATTGAGCAAATCACAAAATTAACTCTTTCTCAGATGATTTCAATGGAAACTTTTAACAGCCGCAGCCGTATGTTGAGAGGATGAATCTAATAAAAGTGGATGGTTTGTAGAGGGTATATATTTCATCAATCCTGCAATGTTTCAAAACATTTCATAATGTAGTTTCAGGAGACTTTTAAAAATTCATTTAACAGTAACCAAAGGTTGAAATATGCTAGAGGTCCTTCAAAACATCATTCCTGTCAACTTTAGTTACAATCTGTCCATTAGTTCCTGAGCAAATGACATTAAAGTCCTTTCCCATATGGTTTCAATGGAAACTTTGAAAAACCGCATCCGTCAGTTAAGAGCATGAATCTCAACCATAAGTGGATCGTTTGTTGAGGGGATTGTTGTCAATCCTGCAAAGTTTCAAAACATTTTATCATGCAGTTTCAAAGGGGAAGATTTTTGAAAATCAAATCATAGATATTTTCAGATGAATATTACTGATACAATACTGTAATTAATACGTGATATCGTGACGCGACATAATGACGCGAACTCCGCTAAACACCATTGTAAATTGAACTAAACCTTGAGCTCATATAGCAAATATCATAATTCAAGAAAATACAACATAATTCTAATAAGAAGATAATTCTGAACACTTTAAATGGTACTTTCAATTAATAACTTGCAAACGTTATAGATAATTGAAAGACAGTGGTAATGTTCTTATTATAGTCCACAATCATTTCTGGAAATTGTAAATCTATAATTATACACATATTCAAAGAATGGAATTCAACAAACAAACGCAACAAGGATACAAGTATAACTATTGGATTTCGAATTTAAGGACTTTTTCCACTGTTTTGTCGCCTAGGTATTCTTTTGCTAATTATCTGACCTGATACCGACAACCAAACACTCCTTAGTAATATAAGAATTGTGATACACTTTTTTTCAAAGTATCTGTGAACAATCAGTAACAATCAAAGTGTTAACCTGTGAATACAACTTCGTTTGGATAAAGAGAGAATTATTAATACATTTATTTATTCTGATATATTCTTCATACGTAACCTTGCGGTATTTGTCTTGCATGTTCCATTCTCACGAGTGTGTAATGAAATTGGATTTCGATCTGTTCCTACTGTTTTTGCATACAAAACTTTACGACAAACGGTATGACTTTAACTTTCCAATCGTCAACATTTCAGAAGGGGCGGCGTATGGAGTGTATATTTCACAATCGAAGATCCCTTTGGTACTTCTTGACTTTACTTAGTATTGTTTTGCCAAAATTTCCAATTGATTCAAAGCTCAAATAATTTGATTTCGACATAATTATTGACGTTACAAAGATATTTTCCCTTTAACAGGCTGTTATCCTTCGAATATTAACCTTATTTAACCAATGACTTCATTTAGCATTTAGTGTCACAATCGTGCATAGCGGTATCCTTAGATGGTTTTGGCTTTACCTCTTTTGGTCATTTTCGTATTTTGAATTTGCTTTTCAACTGTTTGGATTGTTGTTTTAACATAAGAACAAATGATGAGTAGTCAATCGACGAAATGAGCACATCCTGTCCATCACAAGTGGAAACAAAGAATTGTGTTTTAAACACTGAGTGGACGAAACTGCAAATGGATTCCAAGTTCATGAGAATATCCACAGCTCAGTTGATCTATTTCGATGCTAGCCCGATACGTAAAGTTTACTGTTACAAAATGGTAATATATGTGAAAACTGTCCATCAAAATTGGTAACAAAGAATGATATGAGAATAGTACCTCCAGCTTGTTCAATCTAAACCAATATGAATTACAACACTGGGTGTAGCAGAGACAAGTAATTAGAGTGAATGTTCGGTGCATTATTTCTTTATTCTGGCGAGTATACATAGCAGAGCATAGGCTCACATTTTACAACAATATTATGATGGTGCTATGTCTCATATTGTAGAATCAGTATCAGAATCACAATATTTATTGGTCTAAAATCCAAAACACAAAGATTGTCACCAAAATATAACAACCAAGAACTTAAACATGATTAAAGAAACAAACATATATAAAATAAACATACATGTATTAATATACAATGAATCAAACCTTGGACCCATGCTTCCATCAAATTTCAATTGCTATATACCAATTTAAATAAAGTAGTATCTATTAGACAAAATATAAATAGCATGTCATATTAATGTTCAATAAGAAACAATTTTAAACAATGAATAAGGGAGATGCAACATCAGGGACTCAGGAGTATGTGCTACAATTTCTTATAAACATTTGATTAGAATCAAATTTGGACCAATAAAAATGGGTGCTGCAGCAACAAAGACTCAGAGTATGTGCTGCAGCTTCCCAATTCTATCATCAAACCATATCTTATTTTACTCATACAAAAAAAAAAAGATTAAGTCTAATCTGATACTTTAGAATCCTTATGGTTATAATTTTCTCCTACCCCAACACTACATTTTTAAGTATATCAACATCTTCAACTAAATAAATTCTTTATTACTCATGGTTTCAAAGTCAGGAACAATATTTCCTATCTTTAAGGACAAATCTCTCTGATTTTTTTCAGTGAAGGGCACACAATTGTAAAATGATACTCAACTTCAACATATTTATTACAAAGTTTACATATTGAATTTTCAAAAGCCACCTTGTTTATACCTCCCACGGTCAACAGCTAAAACGGCTGTTACTTATCCTTTATTTAGTGAAATATTTTATAACATTATTTTGTATTTTCAGTGATAAAAAGGAAAAATATACCTAAGGAGCAATAACAAAACGACAGACAAACCCGGGAAGACAAATGAACAACCACAAGCACAACAAATAAACACAGAAAACTAAAAAACAATGAACAACACGAACTCCTATAAACCAGGAGTGAACCCAGGTGCTCCGGAAGGGTAAGCAGTTCCTGCTCCGCATACGGCACCCGTCGTGAAGTTCAACAAAGTCAATCCTGGGGAAGCCACAAATTGGTGGAGGCACATGAAAGGTTACGACAGTGGGAACAGGTCCAACATCATCTTAGATATTGGAACACTGTAATGGTCAATCAATTTGTGATGACATCAACTTATCCCCCATATTCCACCAGTGGCGTCAATCAGATGTGGATTCTTAAAAACTCGAAAAATTCACGTCAATATCTAAAATCAAAATCTTTGGCTACATGCAACAGCATAAAAACATTCGACTTCTCTACACACTACACTACCATACCACATTCTCAATTAAAAGATCGCTTAAAGCAACTAGTTCAGCAAAATGGGACACGCAGGTATAAATTTCTTGTTCGAGGTAGAGAAAAGGCTTATTTCGTGAAGAACCACTCTGATTCTGACAAAATGTATTCTGAAGATGAAATTACAAACATGTAAGATTTTCTCATAGACAATATATTCGTTGAATTTGGTGGTCTAATTTTTCGACAAACAATCGGCATTCCAATGGGAACCAACTGTGCTCCTCTCCTCGCCGATCTATTTCTGTACTCATATGAAGCTGACTTCATTCAAGGGTTACTACATGAGAAAAAAAAAGAAACTAGCCCAATCCTTTAATTTCACTTTTCGTTATATAGATGATGTGTTGTCATTAAATAACGACACATTCCAAGACTTTCTACATCTTATCTACCCCAGTGAGCTTGAAATTAAGGATAGTATAGATACACCAAAGTCCGCTTCATATTTGGATTTGTTTCTTGGAATATACTATGAGGGACATTTGAAGACAAAACTTTATGACAAACGTGATGACCTCAACTTTCCTATTGTTAATTTTCCCTTCTTGAGTAGCAATATACCAGCATCGCCTGCATATGGCGTCTATGTTTCTCAGCTTATCCGATTTTCAAGGGCATGCGTCAGTTACCCTGACTTTCGACAAAGAGGATTACTGCTGTACGTCACAAAAGCTTTTTAACCAGGGTTTTATCAGGGAATTGATTGACCATTACAGTGTTCCAATATCTAAGATGATGTTGGACCTGTTCCCACTGTCCTAACCTTTCATGTGCCTCCACCGATTTGTAACTCCCCCCCCCCCCCCCGACTTTGTTGAACTTCACGACAGGTGCCGTATACGGAGCAGGAACTGCTTACCCTTCCAGAGCACAGGGCTGCACCATTTGTTTTTTTTATAGGAGTTCGTGTTGTTCAATGTTTTTTTAGTTTTTTGTGTTTATTTGTTGTGCTTGTGGTTGTTCATTTGTCTTCCCGGGTTTGTCTGTCCAATGGATTACATTTTTTGATTGCTCCTTAGGTATATGTGTCCTTTTTTTTAAACATTCTTTCCAATAGTGAACATAGTTTTCGGTTAACTTATTGTAAGATGTATGACCGAATTGTACTACATTTATTTTACATTTATTTTACTTAGGAAAGCTCGATTGCAATAATTAAATAAACAAGCGTGTTACCTGATACTTACAAGTGTGATAAATCTAGATTAGTTTGAACGTTATTGTGTTTTCTGATGTAATCACGATGTCACCTTTTCTGTTAATCAGCAATTAATCTGTTTCCTATATACATGTTTGAATTTTTAAAATATCCCCCTTACACGTCCGGTTAAAAACAACGAGAAATTATCTCTCCCTTTAAAAAAGGACACATATACTTAAGGAGGAATCCAAAAAACGCAATCCATTAGACAGACAAATCCCGGGAAGACAAATGAACAACCACATGCACAACAAACAAACACTGAAAACTAGAAACAATGAACAACACGAACTCCCATAAAAACCAAGAGTGAACTCAGGTGCTCCGGATGGGTAAGCAGTTAAGTTTTCCTGTATTTTGTTACAGAGCCGCTACGATGTAAAAGAGTAACTTAGTATACTTACCTGCTGGTATAACATGATATGAATGAATATAATTTCTCATATTGCCGATCCCATTGTAGGCGTATATTTCATAAGTTCCGAAGTTTTTTTCGCTGACGTTATCAATTAACAAGTTGGATGAATATCTGTTCCTGCTACCATTTTGTGATATTCCAGAGGTTATATTATATACTGAACCATCACGAACAAATCTCCAATATATATCAGGCGAAGGATGGGCGATGATATAGGCTGTTAAATTTATAGGTTCATTATCCCCAACTGCAACAATGTCTGGATTTTCATATTCCAAAGAATTTATTCTAGCAGAACCTGAAAAAATTAATTCTTTTAAACTGGTGTTATTACTGAAAATGAATGGTGAAATTGATATTCCATGAATAAAACATTGGCCAAATTCATCGGAGCATCGTTTATCCAAATGAATAATATAAAGAAATAATTTATTTGGAATATATTTTCATCACCTTACACATTTAATCTGCAACATACCCTCTCTGTTATGTATGTGTTAATTTTGTATAAAGTATGGTGTACCGTGTAAGATTTTGGGTGTATAGTTTACAGTTTCCCTTCTGCCATTAGTGTCAAGGATAGACAAGTATTTATAAGTAAACAAAACTCAATTTACTGAAAAATATATAATTAAAAAAAACTCATTTGTACACCAAAGTAGCACAAAACATTTTCATGATATTTTTAAAAGGTCAGATAAATGTTTTTCAAAAATGTTATCAAAATAATATCGTCAGGATGTCATGTAAATGTTTTTTTGGATAATCTTTATGATGTTCTCTTGAAACATTGATCGGAAACGTTTCAAAAATATTTTAAAAACGTGTCAAATAAATATTACTATATCACTTTATAAGAACATCTTATTTCAATGTTTTAAAAATATTTTATAATATTTTCCTAGTTTTAACATGATATTTTAAGAATATCAATAAAATGTTAGAGGAAAAGGTTTATGTATAACATTTTCTATACATGAAATAAACATTCTGTAAAATCATTTTTCAAAAATATCTGAAGAACATCTTTTTAAAAATTTATAATAAATATCATGAAGAAATATTTTTGAAAAATGTCTTTAAAACATTATGTTTCATGTTATGGTAACATTTATATAAAATATTCTGACAGAAATATTTTTAAAAATGTGAAAATAAATTGCTGTAAAAATATTTTTCATAACATTCTAAAAACATTTTGGAGAAATATTTCTTTAATGTTTATGATAAATATTATTGATTTCCGCTTGAAGAATATTTCATTTAAAATGTTATTAAAATATTTCCATGATATTTTTCAAATATCAATATAATGTTTCAAAAAATATTTTTAATTAATGTTTTCTATATGTGAAATAAACATTCTGGTAAAATATTTTTTTTAAATTCGGAAATAGATTATAATTTATTGTAAAAAGACTTTTTGCGAAACATTTTTGAAAAATATTCTCTGGATATCAGATAACAATAGTTTATCATAACGTTAAGATAATGTTTTTAAAACAGTGTTTATGTCTGTCTGCAAAATTATATTCATTGCCATGTCAAATAGATTTGGTGTACAATAACCGATAAACACTTTTTTTTTAAATATCTGACCTTGGTGTGTCGGTGTAAATGTTTGGATTTTCGGTTTTCGGTTTTAAAATGTAACTGGTTCCAGATTGTTGCACCAGCTTGCAAACAATCGACAATATTAATTGGAAACCAGTGACCGGAAGTGTATTTCCGCGCTTTGAAACAAAGAAATTTGAAGCTGAAGACGACGCCTAATTTCTACAAGTATCAGTAAATCAGTCGTGTTTATTATCTTCTGGTGATAAAAGTAGGTAAGAAAATAAGCTAAGATAATGAACTCTTTCTGTACACATCGCTTTCGGTGTGTTATTTATTCACTCGACGGTCATGACCAATGACAAAGTCGATGAAATTATATCAACAACTTGAACAGTGACAGAGTGGACACCTTTTGACCATATATCAAAACAGGAAACAAAACTACCTGTACAGTAAATGTAGAGATGCATCCGTTGAACCCTTGATTTGACTCTGCATAAACTTAATTTTATTTTGTCAAGGTGTGAAAAAAATGGGGGTGGGGGGTTGTTATTATTGAACCCTTATCTTATTCTAAGTCAGTTAGAGTATTCCAATGTCTATTCATTGCGTTTTCTTACACATCAATAGTATCATCACTTTCGGATTTTTTTTCTTTTCATTTAAAAACAAATAGGTCTATAAAATAAATCTATATAACTAAATTGTATGTTATTTACAAGAGCTAAGACTTATCAAGTCTGTTTATCAATTCAAAACGTCAGTCTAGACAAGTTGATTTTGATGAAGTCAAGACAAATTCAGACTTTACAGACAGGCTGAGAACCCCCGTTGGAGGCCGTAAGAGGTTTAGACTAAGTTCAGAGTGATCTTAACTCTTGGTTGGAGGTTGACACAGGTTTAGACTAGGCTCAGACTGGCTTAGCATTAGTCGAGACAAATGTTTTGCTTATTTATTCCGATGTTCTCAAGTTATTTCAGTGTCTAATTTTTCAAACAATTGAAAGTCTTCTTTTGAAACGTTCAAGATAATAATCCAAAGTTTTGTTTGATAGAGTTTAAGGTTTTCTTCAAATATTTATTTAATCTTTTATCTTCTAAAAACCCTGCTTTAAACAGGGAACTCCTTGGATCATTTTCAAATTCGATTTTCTTAAGCCTGTTATAATATCTAAACACTGATACTATTTATTGAAAACTCTGGATGTTAAACAACAATTCATCCATCCGTCCACCATTGATGTAAAACCTGTCGGGTATGTACCCAGTTAATATTAAGAACAAGATTGGAAACTTTACCATGTACTCCAAGAATATGTTTGAACATTATGTTTTGCACCTTTTCAAATGGTAATCTATAGATGGTGTCTAAGTTCATATTAAAATCTATAAGCCAGACTTCTGATCCATATTTTATAAGAGGTAGAATTATATAAATGTATAACTTTGTCAAAATTTGGCTGTAAATTTGTTAGATTGTGGGATTTTGGAATTTAACGAGTAAAAGCTTTTCTGGCTCTTTTCAGCCAGATTTTCACTTGCATGTTTCAGTAGACCTGGACTTTTAAATACCACCCCTCAATATTTGTATTTGTCCGTAATTTTAATAACATTTTGTTTAAAGTGGAATATGTTATTTGGGATTTCCTATTGACAGAAAATAATTACTTTTGTTTTTCCTGGTTGAATGTCTAGTTTCCAATCCTTGCAAATGTTCTGTAAAGCATGTAAACAGTCATGGAGACCAGTGGATGATTGAGATATAAGAACTGAGTAATCAGCACATTGTAATTGATTAATTTCAATATTATTAAGATGGACTGGGTCCGTTAATTTTTTCCCTAGATAATCTGCAGTGTCATCAATAGAAATATTGAAGAGTATGGAGCTTAGTTAAATTGTAAAAATATGTTATAATAATATAATATGTAATATACAATATTAACAGTTAATATATATTAACATATATTTGATATAAATATAACTTTTTATTATTTATTCAGTCATAATATAATTATACCGTAAGTGAATAAAAATGTTTAATATTTTCTATGTAAAATATCTGTATATAAAATATATTTATAATTTTATCTGAAAATGTTGTGTAACTTTGAATATAATAGACAATAAATTGTTTTTAGTAATTTTTTTTTCTTGACAGTAAATACTTCTTTACTTGATTTTATCAAAAAAATATTTAACTAAGTCAGATATCTTATGCATTCTACAATCAGAAAGCTCATCTTAGGTAAATTTATAGAAAAATAGACATTTTCCATTCAGTGGACGTCTTAATCCCTCCTCTTATTAGATGTTGTTTTAGCGCAGTAGTCCTTCGAGGATTAAACCATTTGGATTGTTTTTCGGTTTAACTGAACAATTTCATATTAAAATACAATTCCAACTTTGCCTTACTTCATATTTCCAGGTAGATAGAAATGAACTAAGGCGAAAGATGAGCCAATGTACACACACTAATTAATGTTTGTTCTTTTTACAACTATTATCTAATGAGGTGTTGGGTGTGATTTTCATCAAATACTTGAAATGCAGACCTTTGAATATATAATTTTGTTTTTTTATATTTGGTATATTAATAATAACTTTATTTGCAATTACAATCATACGGACCAAATGCAAAAACTGTAAGAATTAATCAGTCAAATTATACACAATGTGTTAACATTCATATCGGCATAGATCCGATCTCAGATTCTTTAATAAGGGCATATTTTATCGTCAAGGGGTTAGATGTATTAAGGATGCCATTTGTGACATGTACTAATGCAACTTGATAATTTTTTAAATCCTTCTTTTTTCTCAATTAAACAGGGATTTGTACTAATATTCAACAATTTTAAAATAACTCAACAGTCTTTCATGTTTAGGTAAATATATATAAAAATAATTTAGAATGATCAGTAAATAAAGATATACGTTTTAGTCCTACCATAAATTGGCATTATTTAGTATTGATTTTTTTGTTGAGAGTTTTATAGTCAAAGAAAAGAATATCACATTTTTTTTATCATATCTGCTCTCAATGTTACTTTATACATTGGCACATAATAATTCATATATACCAAATTTCTGCGTTATACGATAAAAAGGGTTTGATAAGAGTATCAAATAATTTACATGATTTACTAGTGTTCAACGAGTGCAAAATTTATATTATTGTTGTTTACTCTTAGTTGAATAATTTGTTTTTGTTGGTTGTTTGAATGTATTAAGAAAAATTGTCCTTTGAGTTCAGTAGTTTGTAAGATTCTCAGTAAATGCATTTCTTGATGCATATTCAAAATTAATAAAAACAAATTCAATATTAAATACCCTTTCTTCTGAATGTTACCTTAATGAACTGTAATTTACAATTTGTTATAACAATAGTTAATTTCCGTTGCTACAAAAAAAAAAAAAAAAAATTTTGGTTTTGTTTTCACAAAATAGAAAAACGTTATAATTTCGAATTCCCAGTTTACCTCAGTTAAATTTTCGCTTTGCATTAGTACATTTTCGACATTTTTTTTACACGTAATTAACAAATAAGGCGAACTGGGAACACACTGTTTTGAAAACATAATAGCTAAACAATTACTTACGTAAAATATGTACTATGAAGATATAAAATATCGCAAAAGAATACCGAAGCGACAGAACAGTGGCAAAAGTCCACAAATTCGAAGTCCAAGAGAAGGACAAAGTCTGGAAAATGGAACACAACATACAACACTACTACTGATAAATGATATCTATGGCATGGTATATTTAAATGCAATATTTTTTATTTAATTCGTATATTTCTTCATTTAAATGCAATATTTTTTTATTGAAATGGTAAATTTTTTTCATTTAAATGTAATATTTTTTATTCAAATGGTATAATTTGGAATTCAAACGCAATTTTTTTATTTAATTGGTATAACGTGTCATTTAAATTCAACATTTTTATTCAATTGGTATATTTGTCGTTTTACCTTTAATTTGTAATATTTAGTAACTTTCATTAATATGCAATAATTGCATTATGGGAAATTTTTTGAGGTCACAAGGTCAAACATGCCTGAACGTCTGGGGTAACCAGGACGGTTTTAAAGTTGCCTCGCGCCACGGACGCGGCGTCGCTGCATTCTTATTATCTTTTCTTTCGTTTTTTCCGATCGCTGCGACAGAAGGGTAGCCCTCGAGCCCTTCCCACCCGCGTGTTGGAGTGACGAAAAACTTGAGTTTTTGTTTTTTTTTTTTGTTCCGAACAGACGAAGAAAATCACTCGAGGGTGAAGCGGTGTCTCCGATTCCGTCTTTACCCTCCAGGCCAGTCAATCGTCTCTGTTGCCCGACCGCAAATACGAGATAGAAACTACTCTAGGCGGTGGATCACTCGGCTCGTGGTTCGATGAAGAGTACAGCCAGATGTGTGAATTAATTTGAATTGTAGGACACGTTGAAAATCGATATCTTGACGGCACATTGCAGATTTGGGTCACTTCCGAAGCCACGCATGTCTGATGGTCGGTTGAAAAACATTAATTGCAAAGCTACATGTACCTGTGTCTTTGCGCCTTGGGCCGTCGAAGCGACCGTACTCGATTTCGCTCCGTCGCCTAAAATACAGACTGGTGTCTCCTTTCCCACCTGGTTCCGTGGCGGAAGAAGGCATGCACGTGTCGATTGCCTGTTCTGTCGACGCGTCTTCGTCCCGATGTTCTGGTGCACGGAGCCGGCGTTACCTGGCGCAAATGTCCGGAAACCCGACTACTGATGGGGGAGGGAGAGAGAATCTCTCTCGCTCTTTTTTCCATCTCCAACCTCATATTGCATTTAAATGAAAAAATATACCAATTAAATAAAAAACATTGCATTTAAATGAAAAAATACACGAATTGAATAAAAACATATTGCATTCAAATGGAAAAAAATAATTGAATAAAAAAATATTGCATTTAGATGAAGAAATATACCAATTAAATAAAACATATTGCATTTAAATAAAAAATATCAAAGTTTTGCAACCAATACCATGCCATATATGTCAAAAAATTGAAAAATCGCCAGATTTTAAGAATAACTTGAAATATTTTTCGCAAACAAGTTCAAGTTTCGACAAAGTTCAAATCTATGTTTAATTTGCAAATGCTGTATGCAGGTTTTACGTTCATTTAATTTAGGAAAAATTTTATTTCATTCATTGTTTTCAAACCAAATGCATGTAAATTGATAAATTTGCATCAGTAATAGGAAAAACTTAAGAATCTGTGCAGTATTATCAATATTAACATTTTCAAATATATGACATTTCTAAGGCTCTTCGTTTTAATGCAGAGGTAACCCTTTGCTGAGTTTGGATTCCTGTTTGTTTTATTTGTTTGGGTTTTCATCATTATATATTTAACCGGATCTCCAAAATTTTGATCTCGAACACTGCTGATGAGTTGTCAGTCAACGAAATTGTCATACAAGGCATCAAATTATTGAGGTATTTTGTGATACATTTTATGATATGACACCGGTTCAAAATATGTTCTCATATGAACTCATACGTTTTAATATCTGTCTCGGCCAATGAAATCTCATACATGTTACACGAATAATACCGCACGTTTCTTACCGCACGCAAACCACGCACACTAGACCTGCACGTTCGCACGTCACAGGACAATCTTTTGTGGTGATTTAGACATTCAACAAAGTGTAAATGTATCTTTATGGTCATTTTGGATATCACCAAATACCGTTTGTGTACTGATTTCAGTGTAGTTGGTATATCAAGACACTCTCGATGAAAGATAACACCATTATTTATTATTCATACTTACAGTTTACTTCCAGGTCAAATTTCTGTAGGTCATATCCGAGTATATTATTGGCCTCACAGGCGTATGTTCCCATTAATAGACAATGGCTTGTTGGAAATGAAAGTGCACTAACACTGACATTTGTTTGAATACTCCCCTCATCTGCGATGGAAATAGTATCAAATTTCCATGTAATGCTTGGCTCAGGAAAACTATTGTATCGACAGTATATATCAACTGGTTCATTTTCGAGAACTGTCCTTTTCCCACTCAGATTATAAATGTTTGGTCGAACTATCAAAAAAGAATTTTGTTTCTTAAAAATTCAAAAATTTAAAGTTAGAGTACGGATCATTTAAAACATCACACTCAAGCAGACATTTGAAACAGAGATTATGACCGTTCCACGTTGACTTAGAGCAGAGATTGACTGGTCCGTTTGGTCATAATCTCTGCATAAAGTTAACTTGAGGACACAAGTGGTCCTTATGACTGTTCTTAGGACCACGACCAGGACCGCGTTTAGTTTCGCCCTTAGGACGAGGCATGTGCACTAAGTTTGTTCTGATGACCGTTTTCGTCCTTATGACCAAATCAGTCTCTGCTTTAGGACGGCGCATGTGTAGTATACCAAATGTACTTGAATTCTGGAACTGGTCATCAGAACTGCGCATGCATAGTTTAAATTCTTTAAATCAAAACAATGAATTTGCTTCAAAGACGTTCAGCTGATTTTGTTAAAATGTTTTATGTTAATTAAAGTATGCAGACTATCTAAAAATTACTCGTATTTTAGTATATTTAATTTCCATTTACTGTAATATTTATCTTTATTTTTCCAATGTTTTTATTTATCATACCTTATTATCCTACTTAGGGAATACACAATTGGATTTAAAAGAATATTTTTATTTATTTGGTTATTCTATAGTATTATAATTATTTCATTTGGTCCATTTCATTTTTGTTTCTTTTTTTTATATTGTAATCAGTAGGTTCGATCTTTTTTTAGATATTTTGTTTCTATCAGATAGTGTGATATAAGATTAATGTGATTTTTAATATTAAAATTTTTTTCTAAAGTAAAAAAAAACAATACTTTTCAAACCTGACATATTCTTATCTTATGTTTTTATGAAGTTTTGACATGAATTTAGTTCATACATTTCTTACGGTATCTTAAAAGACTTCTCTATGAATTACCTAATACATTTTAGATGAAAAATTTCAATTTCACAGTGAAAAAGCACAAACTTTAGCTTTTAAACCAATATGTTCATACTAAGTAAAATTGACACCTATCAAGGTGTGCGATATAGGACAAAAGCTATTTTGGTTTTAACAGAAGTGTTTTTTAAAGTGAAAAAACAAGTTTCAAAATTGACATTTATTTTATACCTTTAGGAATTTTTCACATGAATTTAGTTCATAAATTTATCTTAATAAGTTTCTCTGTCACTTACCTTAATATTTGTTTGATAAAAAAAATCAGATTGAAAAGACACAGAATTTAGCTTTTCAAACATACGGTATCCAAAAAAGTCTTTTAAAACTTACCGTAGTACTTTTTTGATGAAAAATATGTCAATTTCACAGTGAAAAAACACAAAATGTAGCTTTTCAACCAATTGTAGGTTGATATTTAATAAAATTCTTCTCTATAAGAGTGTGCGATATATGACTAAAGTGTTTTTTGTTAACATAGATTGTGTAATTTCAAGTGAAAACATAAGTTTCAAAATTATTTTGTACTTTTAGGAATTTTTTACATGAATTTAGGTAAGAAAAATTATACGGTATCTTAAAAGGCTTCTCTGCGACTAACCGTAATACTTGTTTGATAAAAATATTAAATTTTACAGTGAAAAAACATAAAAAAATACTTAGTTCAATTAAGCAATACAAAATTGTGCGCTATAAGAGAAATATGATTGTGATATTTGTTGTAATGCTACTGTTTTTTAAAGAAAGAAATACAAGTTTCTAATTTGTCATATGCTTATTTTGTTTTATAGAAATTAGTTGATACATTTGTAACGATATCCAAAGAAACCGCTCTTCGACTTACCGTAGAACGTTTTGGATGAAAATATTTCAATTTCACTGTGAAAAAACTCAAAATTTAGTTTTTCAACAAATTTTAGGTTCATATTTATTCAAATTAAGACATATCAAAGTGTGCGATATAAGACAAAATTTATATGTGTTACACCAAAAGTGTTTTTGAAAGTAAAAATACAAGTTTCAAACTTGACATATGGTTATTTTATATATTTATGAAGTTTTGTCATGAATGTTGTTCAGAAAATTTCATGTGGTATCTTAAAAAGTTTAAGGAGTGCAACATAAGACTTTAGAAGATATTTTGATTGTACCTGAAGTGTTTTTTAAAGTCAAAAAATAAGTTTTAGTATTGACTTTAAATAAAATGTACTTTTTATTTCATTTTATATTTCAAAACTTATAAGTAAAGTCAAGAAATACCAAAGGGATATTCGAAGGAGAGAAAAATCGGTACAACTGACAAACTCCGGAGAACAACGAAGACAAGACCAAAACAATACATGCACTACAATTAAAAACTAAAAACGTATGAACAACATGGACCCCACAAAAAAACCGGGGGTAGACTCAGGTGCTCCGGAAGAGTAAGCAGTCTCATGTCAAATCCGGTATGAGGAAGGGATAATATCAATGGAACAGGTCCATTTTCATTTGGGAAACGGTTTTTTCATACCTGTCAACCAAGTCATGATGACGCCCATAAAACTTTAATAAGGATGACTTCAGCTTAGGAGTAACGTACCCCTGTCTGAGCAACTTTTCTGTCAGGAGCCGGGCTCTGTCTAGGAAGTCAATGTATAACTTATATTTTCTTTACATAGTGTCATCAAGAATTCATATTATTTATTTCATTTGGCTTCGTATTTCGATATTTTTGGTTGAGTACTTCTTGTTTAATATAAGATTGTTTTTTGGTCTTCCAAATGTTTCGGTTTTAATGCTGCTGATGAGAGGTAACTCCTTGAAATGGGTCGTATACAGCATAGTATAAATTTACTATATCTAATATTAGTATATTTGGATTGTTATTTTAAAACTCCTGGAATGATGCCTCTGCTGGTGGGCCCTAGGTCCCCAAGGGTATTCGCCAACCCAGTCGTCAGACTTGTCTGACATGATTATTCATTGATTTGTTACAGAAATTACCAGTATTTAGCAAAATTCAAAAATAATAGAAATACGAAGGGTTCATTCCTTGTATTGCACATGGTAGAACTCTTTAGCTGAAATTTGGCTTCCTATTTCGGTATTTTTGGTTGAGTACTTCTTGTTATAAGTTTGGTTTTTGGTCTTCCAAATGTTTCGGTTTTAATGCTGCTGATGAGAGGTAACTCCTAGAAATGCGTCGTAAATTTACTATATCTAATATTAGTATCTTTGGATTGTTATTTTTTAACTGACTATCAGACTTTGTATTTGTTTGAAAAGCTAAATGTTTTGTTGTTTCACTGTAAAATGGAATTATTTTTATCAAACAAGTATTACGGTAAGTTGCAGAGAAGATTTTTAATATACCGTATGAAATTTGTTGAGCTAAATTAATGTCAAAATTTCCTTAAAGAATAAAATATGTACCCTTCATTTTTGAATCTTGTGTTTCACTTTAAAGTACTCACCTGTTATAAGAAAAATCTCGTTTGCCATATATCGCACACTCTGATAGAGCTGAATTTGATTAAATATCAGCCTAACCTTGGTTGAAAAGCTAAATTTTGTGTTTTCAACAGTGAAATTGAAATTGTTTTCATTAAAAAAGTTCTACGGGAATGCGCAGAGAGGCTTTTTTGGATGTTGTAATAAATTAACCAACTCAATTTCTATCAAAAATCATTAAAAGTAAAAATAAGAATACGACAAGTAAGAAACATTTCTCTGATAACGCACAATCTTATATTGTTAAATGAAAAAAAGTATTATCATAAGAGTGTTTGAAAAGCTATCTTTTGTGTTTTTTCACTGTAAAATTTAATATTTTTTATCAAATAAGTATTACGGTAAGTTGCAAAGAAGAATTTTAAGATACAGTATGGAATATTTTTACCTAACTTCATGTCAAAAATTTCTAAAAGTATAAAATATGTACCCATCAATTTTGAAACTTATGTTTTCGCTTTAAATTACAAATCTATTTTAACAAAAAATCACTTTTGTCATATATAGCACACTCAGATAGAGCTCCATTTGATTAAGTATGAACCTAAGATTGGTTGAAAAGCTAAATTGTGTGTTCTTTCATCTGTGAAATGAATATTGTGACATAAAACAAAGTACTACGGTAAGTCGCAGAGAAATGTTTTTGGATACGATAACAACTTTATCGACTACATATCCATCAAAATTAATGAAAGTAAAAATAAGCATACGACAAGTACGAAACTTATATTTTCTCTCTAAAACAAAGTACCATTACAACAAAAAATCATATCAATCCTATATCGCACAATCTTATACGGCTAAATTTAACTAAGTGTGATCCTAAAAATATTTGAAAAGCTAAATTTTGTGTTTTTTCATTCCAAAATTTAAACCTGTTTTATCAAACAAATAATACGATAAGTGACAGAGAAACTTTTTAAGATAACGAATCCAATTTATGAACTAAATTGGTATGAATAATTCCTAAAAGTATAAAATAAGTACATTTCAAGTTTAAAACTTTTATTTTCACTCTAAAAACACTTCTATTATAATACAAATCCCTCCTGGCTTATATTGCACATCCTGATAGGCCTTAATTTTCTTAGTATCAACATAATATTGGTTGAAAAGCTACAAATCGTGTTTTTTCACTCTGAAATTTTTTCATCTAAAATGTATCACCGTAAGTCAGAAAGAAGCATTTTAAGATACTGTAAGAAATATATGAACTAAATTCATGTCAAAACTTCATACAAACATAAGATAAACATGTGTCAGGTTTGCAAAATCTTGTATTTTTACTTTATAAATTTATATTGTATCACACATTCTAATAGGAACACAATATCTGAAAAAAGATGAATCTAGTAGTCACAATATAACAAAAAGAAAAAAAATGAAATAATGATGATACAAAACCAAATAAATAAATATATTTTTAAGTAAATTTGTATTCACTAAGTAGGATGATAAGGTTTGATAAATAAAAACAACGAAAAAATAAAGATGAAAAGTAAAAGAAACTAAAAGGACAATTGTTCAGAGAACAATTGCAATGTCTTTCCCGGGACAGATTGACCTTTTATCTCAAGTTTGTATTTACATATATGGTTTCTAGGGTGTTGTTTGCATGATTGCTAAGGATATTAACCACGACCTTGAGTCTTGACCTATTTTGCTTGTATAGTTGCTCTGAACATAATTATATATGGTTGCTAGTGTTATAATATTGTAATTATTATATTTATTTATCTTGGCCTGATTTGCTTTGCGTAGCCTTATAACATGTATACTATGTTTACATAATACTTATAGTTGTTTACCAAATAATGTTATAACTGCGCAGTTTAGAAATCACTGGAACAATAATGGATACTGGTGGAATGACTAGAACTTTCTATTTGACTTACGTAATAATTATGGTGTGATTCGAACTTCTACCGTATTCCAGAAGTTTCCGTTCTACAGTATATATACGGACAAGAAAGTTAGACTTTCAGAACATCATTTATCGGACCAGATAGACATTCTTGTGTTCTCAGCTGTTGGATTTATTTACGTTTCACACATCGTACTTCACAGACTTTTATTTTCGTTACATCCTACTAGATTGTGACTGATTGGATATAATATTCCGTTTGGATTCAGGCAACAGTGACCAGAATTCCGGATCAAGAAAAAACAGGATTTTGAACAGTTAAGTTGACATTTTAGTTTTTTTTGTAATATTTTTTGTAAACTTTGTATATAATAAATCTTGTTAAATTTTATTATTGATTTGTGTCTTTTGTTGGCTACAATTTAAAAGGTGATTTCGGCCGTAACAGAAATTGGGGGCTCGTCTCGGGAGAACGTTAATATCTTATTAAATTTTTTCAGTATTTTTATTAGAATTAGCCAACAAAATTCTACAAAATGGAATTTGATGCTGGTAAATTTTTGAAAACGCTAGACCTGGAAGGGTTTGATAAATTAAAGAAAGAAGAATTAGTGTTGCTTGCTAAACATCTAAAAATAGATTTTAGAACATCTATGAGAAAACAAATTATAAAAAATTTGGTAATAGACAATTTAGTTGATTTAGAAATTTTTGGTGAAGAGGCTCTTGACCTCAAGGTCGAAAATGTTGATGCTTTAAAATTAAAACAGCTTGAATTAGAACATGAACTTAAATTAAAACAATTGGAAAAACAATTGGAAAACGAAGTTAAATTAAAACAATTAGAAAAGAAAGATGAATTTAAATTAAAACAATTAGAAAAAGAAGATGAATTTAAATTAAAACAATTAGAAAAAGAAGATGAATTTAAATTAAAACAATTACAGGCAGAACTTGAAATGAGGGAAAGGTTAGAGATGGAGAAAATAAAAATAGAAATGGCTAAAGTAGAAAGCAACACTAAGTCAAAATCAGAACATTTTGAGGCAGCAAAAAATATCCGTTTGGTTCCGAAATTTTGTGAAAAAACAGTTGATAAATGTTTTCCACAATTTGAGAAAATTGCTCAAAATTTGAAATGGTCAAAGCCTTATTGGACTACAATGTTGCAAAGTGTTTTTGTGGGCAAGGCCGCTGAAATTTACTCAGCACTTTCTTCAGAAAAAAGTTCTGATTATGACACTGTTAAACAGGAAGTTTTGAAAGCTTATGAGCTAGTGCCAGAAGCATATAGACAGAAATTTAGGTCTTATAAAAAGTTTGAAACACAAACCTATGTTGAATTTGCTAGGGAAAAAGAAGATTTATTTGATAAATGGCTTACGTCAAAGAAAATAGATAAAAATTTTGATAAATTAAGACAGTTAATGTTATTAGAAGAGTTCAAGCAGTGTGTTAATTTAGACTTAAAAACACATTTAGATGACAAAACTGTTGAGACATTGCAAGATGCAGCTCTTGTTTCCGATAATTATACCATTTCACATAAAAGAACTTTCAAAGGTCAAAATTTTAATACTTCTAGCGGAAATTACAAAAATCAAAGCACTGAGCGTACTGATTGTAAGCCTGTTGCACAGAATAAGAGTCCGTCTAGTTATAATATGTCTGGTCCAAAGTTTGATACTTTTGAGAAGAAGTCACTAACTTGTGCTTATTGTAAGAAAAATGGTCACCTGATGGCTGATTGTTTTAGACTCCAGAAGAAGAATGAAAGAGATCATAAACCCAAGTCCAGTGCTTGTACGACACCCGTTTTTACCAATAAGTTGGAATGTCCTGCGAGTCAGGCTTTTAAGTCCAGTTTTTGTGATTACATGGAGGATTATAAGCCCTTTATTTCTGATGGGTTTGTTTCTATTGTTGATAATACTACTCCCCAGCCTATTAAGATTTTACGGGACACTGGAGCTTCTCAGTCTTTGTTGTTAGAAGGTGTGTTGCCTTTGTCCGAGGAGACGTCCGTTGGTGCCTCCGTTTTGTTACAAGGTGTGGAGTTAGGTTGTATAGATGTTCCCCTCCATCGTATTTATTTGAAGTCAGATTTAATTACTGGACCAGTTGTTGTGGGTGTTCTTCCTACTCTCCCCGTTGAGGGTGTTTCATTATTGCTAGGAAATGATCTAGCTAGGAACAACGTGGTTGCTGAACCAATTGTTATAAGTGAACCGGTGGTGGATGTTAAATCACCTGAAGATGATTCTGAACTGTATCCAGCTTGTGTTGTTACTAGGGCAATGGCAAGAAAACAACAAGATGAGGATTTACAAGAAGGCCAGTATGATTATATGGACCTTTCTGACTCTTTCCTTGCCGACATTGAAGGTCTCGGTAGCTCAGAAAAGGCCATAAGACCACCTGGTACCAACAAACGTGTAATTATGCCATGGCCAGACGTGAACAGCCATTCATTAGACAAAAGAACATTTAGGGAAGAACAGAATAAAGACCCTGAGGTTCTTCAGCTCGGCAAGAGGGCTCTACCCCAAGAAGAAGCAGACAAAGTGGCCGAATGTTACTACCATCAAGACGGCATTTTAATGAGGAAGTGGAGGCCCCCTGATGCTATCCCAGAGGAGGAATGGAGAGTGGTATACCAAGTGGTGGTGCCTAAAGTCTATAGGCATGAAATTATTGGTCTTGCCCATGACACCCCCTTGGCTGGACATTTAGGTATAAGGAAGACTTGCCTTAAGATATTACAACATTTCTACTGGCCCAGACTTAGAAATGATGTCACAGAATACTGCAAATCATGCCATATATGCCAGGTTGTTGGCAAGCCTAACCAGAAAATACCACCAGCACCACTTCTGCCAATTCCCGCCTTTGAAGAACCTTTCAGCCGAGTACTTATTGATTGCGTTGGACCTTTACCAAAGACCAAGACTGGAAATGCTTATTTACTGACGATCATGTGTACATCCACTCGCTTTCCTGAGGCTATTCCCTTAAGGAATATCAAGACACCAACTATTGTCAAAGCTCTTATCAAATTTTTCAAATTAGTAGGACTTCCTAAGTCTATACAGTCCGACCAGGGTTCAAATTTTATGTCAGGTTTATTTCAGCAGGTCGTTTACCAGTTAGGGATTGCTCAGTATAGATCAAGTGCTTATCATCCAGAATCTCAAGGTGCCTTAGAACGTTTTCATCAAACACTGAAGAACATGATTAGAACTTTTTGTCTTCAATTTGACAGGGACTGGGATGATGGTGTTCACTTTCTACTTTTTGCGGTCCGAGAGGCTATTCAAGAATCCCTTGGTTTTAGCCCCTTTGAGTTTGTGTTTGGTCATACTGTAAGGGGACCGTTGAAATTGATTAAGGAAAAATGGCTTACTGAACACACTGACTTGAATCTTGTAGACTATGTATCTAGATTTAAAGAAAAATTGTATACTGCTTGTCAAATTGCTCAGAAAAACTTAAAAACTGTACAGAATAAGATGAACATATGGTATGATAAAGATGCCAGGGACAGAGTTTTTGAGCCTGGTGATAAGGTACTTGTATTTTTGCCAATCCCTGGACATCCTTTACAGGCTAAATACTGTGGTCCTTATACCATTGACAGTAAAATCAATGAGTTGAATTATATTGTAAAAACTCCAGGTCGGCGTAAACAAAATAGAGTGTGTCACATTAATATGTTAAAACCATATTTTGAGCGTACTAATGAAGGTGAGAGTAAACCAGTTGCCACTTTAGCCATGGTTAAATTGGAGAACGATCATGACAAACCAGATATAATTGAACCATCTTTTAATTCCAAGACTATGGAACAAACTGTTAGATTGAAAAATTCTGAAATTTTATCAGATTTAGACTCAAAACTTGCACATCTGACTTTCGATCGCAGAGAAAAATTGAAAACTTTGGTATTTTCTTTTAAAAATCTTTTTCCAGATGTGCCAAACAAAACCACTGCTGTTTGTCATGATGTTGATGTAGGCGATGCTTCTCCAATTAAGCAACATCCTTATCGGCTCAATCCACTTAAACTTGATGTTATGAGACAAGAAATTAGATATATGCTTGACAATGATATTATTGAGCCGAGTAACAGTGAATGGAGCTCTCCTTGTCTTCTTGTACCCAAACCAGATAAAACCTTTCGTTTCGTTACTGATTTCAGAAAGATAAACTCAGTTTCAAAATCTGACTCCTATCCGATTCCAAGGATAGACGATTGCATTGATAACATTGGACAATCAAAATTCGTAAGCAAATTTTATTTATTAAAAGGTTACTGGCAGGTCCCCCTGACACCGAGAGCTCGTGAAATATCAGCTTTTGTCACACCAGACGGCTTATTTCAATATACTGTCATGCCCTTTGGTATGAAAAATGCTCCAGCTACATTTCAAAGAATGATCAATAATGTTATAAAAGATTTAGACTGTTGTTATGCTTATATTGATGATCTTATTGTATGTAGTGATAGCTGGGAAGAGCATTTAACACATTTATATGATACTTTTGATAGATTGTCACAATCAAATTTGACTGTTAATCTTGCTAAAAGTGAATTTTGTAAGGTCACTGTTGATTATTTAGGGCACACAGTTGGCCAAGGTCAAGTGAAACCTATTATGGCTAAAGTGGATGCAATTACCAATTTTCCTCCTCCTACAAATAAAAAACAACTTATGAGATATTTAGGCATGATTGGATTTTACAGAAAATTTTGTTCAAATTTTGCTACTGTTGTTCAACCATTGACTCATCTTTTACGAAAAGATTCTAAATTCATCTGGAGTGATAATTGTCAAAACTCTTTTGAAAAAAGCAAATCACTTTTAATTAACAGTCCCGCTCTTATCACTCCAGACTTTAAAAAGCAATTCAAACTTGCCGTTGATGCAAGTGATGTAGGAGTTGGAGCCGTTTTATATCAAGAAACAGATGATAATGTTGAGAAACCTATATCATATTTTTCCAAGAAATTAGATAAACATCAGAAAAATTATTCCACTATTGAAAAAGAATGTTTTGCACTGTTGTCTGCACTTCAACATTTTGATGTATATTTAAATCCCACTATGCATCCTATTCTGGTTTATACTGATCATAATCCTCTCACCTTCATACATAAAATGAGAAACAAGAACCAGAGGTTGACTAGGTGGAGTTTATTGTTACAGGAATATGATGTTATTGTAAAACATATTAAAGGTAAAGATAATATAATAGCAGATGCTTTATCTAGATCTTATTAAAACACTGTATACATACTATATATTTTTGTATATATTGTTCATGAAGTTCTCGTTACACTCAAACTTCTTTTAAGGGGGGAGGTGTTATGATATTGTAATTATTATATTTATTTATCTTGGCCTGATTTGTTTTGCGTAGCCTTATAACATGTATACTATGTTTACATAATACTTATAGTTGTTTACCAAATAATGTTATAACTGCGCAGTTTAGAAATCACTGGAACAATAATGGATACTGGTGGAATGACTAGAACTTTCTATTTGACTTACGTAATAATTATGGTGTGATTCGAACTTCTACCGTATTCCAGAAGTTTCCGTTCTACAGTATATATACGGACAAGAAAGTTAGACTTTCAGAACATCATTTATCGGACCAGATAGACATTCTTGTGTTCTCAGCTGTTGGATTTATTTACGTTTCACACATCGTACTTCACAGACTTTTATTTTCGTTACATCATACTAGATTGTGACTGATTGGATATAATATTCCGTTTGGATTCAGGCAACAGTGACCAGAATTCCGGATCAAGAAAAAACAGGATTTTGAACAGTTAAGTTGACATTTTAGTTTTTTTTTGTAATATTTTTTGTAAACTTTGTATATAATAAATCTTGTTAAATTTTATTATTGATTTGTGTCTTTTGTTGGCTACAATTTAAAAGGTTATTTCGGCCGTAACACTAGGGATTTTTTCATCGGACCCTTGACCTTCAATTTTCATCTGAAAAGCTGACATATGGGGTGCTGAACATAAATATATATGGTTGCTAGGTACTTTTCAGTCGGTTGCTAAGGACTTTATCGATGACCTTGATTCTGGACCTTCTATTTTGATTAGAACAGCTATACTTTAGTGTCCTGAACATAAATATGTATGGTTGCTAGGTACTTTTGAAAGTGGTCATTTTTTTGTATTGACATTTTCTTCCTATCTTTTATAGTTTGCGAGATAGCAAATAAAATATAAAAATGTCAAGGGCACTAACCCCTATAATTTGACGCTGTATGGATTCGAACCCTATGAAACAAATGTATATCTTGACATTCTAAACATTTTTCTCAATACCTTTAAGGAGCTATATTTTACGGTTTATGAGACAGAACGGTAACGAGGTTTAAGGTCAGAGGTCAAGTTTGACCTTGACCTTGACCTTTGACCTTGAAGTCAGTTTGAAGTTTTTGATCTCTGCTGAATATTAGTGCAAGTCACAAATCTCTACAACTAACCGTATATGAGTTTTGACCATTTACGTGTTCTGTTTAATATTCAAGGGCCAATAACTCCTAGAAGGAGTTAATATACTGCTTTGACCGAAACACAAAAAAGTTGCGTCTTGACAAGATGAAAATTTTCCTCAGCACTTTTAATCAGCTATATTTTACCATTTCCGAGAAAGAGCGGTAATAATGTTTAAGGTCAGGGTCAAGTTTGACCTTTACCTTTTTGACCTGAAGGTCAATTTCAAAGTCATGATCTGTGATTGTCATTGACTTTTGACGTTTAAGTTGTCCCGTTAACTGTTCAAGGGGAAGCAACTCTTATCAGGAGACGTCAAAATATTTCGATCAAATGAAAACAAACTTGTGTCTTGAGATATCAAACATTTTCCACCTTTCGGTTTGCCTTTATCTGTAACAGTTTCCGTGATAGAGCGGTAACAAAGTTTACGGTGTTTTGGCAGATAACTGTATCGATAAAGATTTCGACTTCGCAGGGTCAGTCCAGAATGCAGTTTATCGTTCCGACCCATCCTGCAAATATCATTTCGATATGTCGCGAAATGAAAAAAAATTCTTCACATCAAACTAAACCGTCTATGAGTTTTGACCATTTACGTGTGCTGTTAAACATTCAAAGGCCAATAGCTTCTATAAGGAGTCGATATACTGCTTTGACCAAAACACGACGCAGGTGAATGCTCTCCCAGTCAAATTGCGTTATGAAAACGCGAATAAAAGTTGTAATAGTAAACTTTCGACTGACAGGAACAAACTACATCCGTTACAACTTTGAAAATGCAACTACGTTTGCAGTAATTCACCGTAAAAAGATGCCCTTTGCAGTTAAAAGCGACTGACATTGGTCTATTCAGTCATTTGTTTTCTGCAAGTAGTGAACGTAACATCATTCTTTTCCGTAGCTGCCAAGAAAACTTTGACGAAAGTTTCATACCCAAGGTATTTCTGACGGAACAACGAGCCGAGTCAAGCGGTTACTGGACCTGCTTTCTCCGTTGGCGACTCAGGTGAAAAAGGTTGAGGCAGTCATATTGCAACCAAAACATCAATTATTTTGTCTGACACAACGGTTGCAGCCATTTGCAACTAATTTTGCAGTCATTTACAGTTAAAAAAATGTCCTTTGCAATTAAAAAAAGACGGGCAACCATTTTTTGTCAGTAGTGTAACTACGTTCAAACTGTTATAAAGATACTTCTATAAATGGTCATGAAACTATGTTATCATTCAAAACAAAAGAACTGAGCGACAAAAGTCTGACATTAGTAACCAAGGTGTAACAGAAAGTAAGCATTCCTCTGTGCTATGACTTTAAATAGCGAAACCATACAATTACTAAAAACTACTTTTATAGATTTCACAAGCTGCTTAATGCTTTTAAAAAGTTTTACAATATATATCAAATCAAAATCTTTCATCTTTCCATCATAGTTTCTATTGTAATATCTTGTATAAATGCAAAAGTTTCGCTAGAAACCCGCAGAAACTTGGTAGCTACATAGATTTCTTCACGGTAAGGGCTAGAAATACGAACTTGTGAATTCACACTGGCCAATCACAAATACTGCCGATTTTTATTGAACTCTATGACGAGATAGCATTAAACCTTATATGAAACAAAAGGACAAATGTACCTAAGAAGCAATAAAAAAACGTAATCCATTGAACAGACAAACCCGGGAGGAAAAATGAACAACCACAAGCACAACAAATAAACACAGGAAACTGAAAAACAATGAACAACACGAACTCCTATGAAAACCAGGAGTGAACCCAGGTGCTCCGGAAGGGTAAGTAGTTCCTGCTTGGTATACAGCACACGTCGTGAAGTTCAACAAAGTCAATCCTGGGGAAGTACAAATCGGTGGAGGCACATGAAAAGTTACGACAGTGGGAACAGGTCCAACATAATCTTAGATATTGGAACACTGTTATTGAAAGTGTTATTTAAGATTTTCTCGTTTAGTAGAGTTACAGTATCCGACCTGCAGCTATGAGAGCCTTAGCTTGTTTTACATTTAAAACGTGCACATTCTGATCCTGCTATCTAAATTATGTATCGTCCACTCTAATTTCCAGTTCTAACAAGCAGTCACCTTGTAGGTAATTGTACGGTATTGGTTTTTATAGTGTGTTGTCAGTCAACGAAATGGCCATACAGCGCATCAAATATATTTCGGTATTTTGTGATGCGTGTTATTACTACAACTTGATCTATGTCTCTGCTGGCGGACTGTTAGGTCCCGGGGGAATTATCAGCCCAGTAGCCTTTAAATTTTCCGTTTAAAATTTGACAAAAATTATCAGAAATTTCCAAGGCTCTTCCTTGTGATGCAGAGGAAACCCTTATCCTAGTTTGGATACCAGTTTGTTTTAATTGTTTTGATTTTTTGATGGTTGTGATTATTAATTCATCATTATATCTTTAATCGGTTTTCCAATATTTTGATCTCGAGCACTGTTGATGAGTTGTCAGACAACGAAATGTCCATACAGTGCATCAAATTTATTTTGGTTTTTTTGTGGTGCGTGTTACTGTATACACCGGAGTTTCAAAATGGATAAATGGGAGGTTTTAAGTACCCATAGAACCGGTTTAACCCCACTCTAGCCAGCGTCTGTATCATGCCAGACTATACTGATTCTCTTTTGTGTTAATGTTTGTGTTATGCACTAAATTTGTTTACGCCGATTTGTCAGTTGGGTTGCTTTGATTGATTGGTATGTTATTGGTGACTTTTCCTGTTATCTATTTTGTTGTTTATTTAGAAAAGCCAATAGAAATTATGATAGTCTAAGATTAAATATTGTTTGGTCAAACCAACCAATGGACTCAATTCCGATTTAAAAACATTTACATTAGCACATCCATGCGAACTTTTATTCGATTTTCACGAGCTGTGACAAAAAGTACCATGGTAATAGAAACATGATACTTACATTGAACAAATATATTTACTGCTTCAAATGTAACACTTCCAATAATATTACTAGCTGTACATTTGTAGTTTCCTGTCTGAGTCCTGTTTATATTGCTTACAATAAGATCATACTGTGTATTACTGGGAAGATTTGGTCCATTCCAAACCATTGTACAGTTAGGTATACATTCAGCCGTACAGTAGATAGGCCCAACTCTATCCGTTTCATTAACTGTGTAGGTCTTCAGTGATGGAGTTATAGAAGTATATACTGGGCCATCTGAAAGTAAACATAAGACATATCATTTCTGTTTTTCAGTTATAATATATTCATTAAAACATTTTTTTGTGTCGCATTTACGTTTGTTGCTCAGCTGCTAGTATTTATATTTTAGCCCGACATTAGTGCTTTAAATTTACTGTTACAGAAAACTTTAGTTTGTGAAATCGGAAGAGTATTTTTTATTGGAATCGGGGATGCAAAGCTCCTAGGTATTTGTCACGATCCTTTGTTTGTATAGTATTTTAAATACTTTTTTAATATACGATATTTCCGTTTGAGAGCAGTGTACTGACATTGTAATATTTGCATTCAACGCTAATTTCATTTCATTAAATCCGATTTATATTTATTTACACAATTGCAAATGTTTGCCTTAAACTTTTGTCTGGTTCACTTGTGCTGAAACAAGCATTAATTTACTATGGCCTTTATTAGTTCTTTTTGACGGTAAAAGCGGTTAAACTGTAAAAGCGGTGAAACAGGTTTATCGAAGAGATGTTCAATTTGTATATGATATAAATCCCTTTGGTTCGAGATGTTGTAGTGACCGGATGATGCTCGATAGGGGTTAATATTTTGACATGAAACCTGCAGACTGTATTGTATTATAATATGCATAGAAATCTGAGGTAAGTGTTTTACTATTACATTTTTATTCCCTTGATATTTCATTTTAGTTTAGAAATATCTGAAACTTTCAGTTTTCTGCCGACAAATTATTTCCGAAATATACTGTAAACCTTTAAGTACATTGTATGATAATTCAAGTGTATACGAACGTTTTATGTAAGTTTTTGCATTTTACATATAATTATAAAGTGAATTTAGAAGTATGTTATCGAATGTACGTGAAATTTTGTACATGTAGTGTGTCTTGTGTGTCGTGGAATTTGGTACATGAAGTAAGTACCATGTACGTGGCTTTTTCACGAAACATGATGTTCTGATGTGCTTAGAATAAATTTACATGCCGTAAATCTGTGTGTAATTTCTGAAACTATCAATATTGTTTATTGTAAAACGTGAATTTCACGAGTTTGTTAAATCATATGGTTTAATGACTGTAATGGTGAAGTGAAAATATGCTTACCTTTAGTATACATAATTATTATATTGTGTCGTACACTCATTTCCTAGGTTCGGATTGTAGACTCGTTCCGAGAAACACGGAATGGTAGGAGTGGAACCCAGATTCATTTAATTTCAATTGCATGATACAGTTGCATTCCTGATATTTATGGACGTCCGTCCGTGACAAATTTTCTACATAACTATGGCTATGTTCCTGATATTTATGGAAGTCCGTCAGTGACAAGTTTTAGGGAAGTTTCTACATATGTATAACTATGTTCCTAGTATTAATAGAAAACTGTCAGCGACATATTTGAGGGAGGTTTTTTCTAAAATGAATTTCAAGTCTTGATTGCGACTTCGAATGTGCGGTATTTACCGGAATTTCTTCAGAAACCAGTCAACATATTCTATAGTCTATGCGGAGTTGAGGGACAGTCTTTTGATATTTTGATACGTATATATTTTGTAACTTAAATTTTTTCTAATATTTTGTCTTGTTATTAGAATATTTTTTTTAATTTGAAAGTCTTATTTTCATAGAACTTAGGATAGTGATAGATTGGTGCGTCCATTCGTCCATCTTGTAATGTATTGCTTACGTTTGAAATTGGTTGGATTCAACGCTCGCCACCTAAATTTGACAATAACAACAAATAGAGACGACATACCACGGACACAACCCAACCATTAGTTCAGTTTCAGTCCACATTCTTTATCTACTGTAAGATAACACATAAAAAACTAATGCCTCATAATATTTCTGCAGAAGTATGTGCACTTTATATACATTATATATATACTCTGTTGAAAGAAAAACCCTAATTTTGGTCTCGAATGCCATTCAATATACTAATGAAAGTTCTATGATAGACCACACACAAAAGAGTTTTGATAGGGTTCGGAATCACAGAGAAGCAGAAAACTGTGAAAACAAGTCAAAACAACACAGAGGAAGGAAGAGAGGTGCATGAGAGGTTTTCCGAGTAAATATTATTAATAACTAAATATTGATGAATCATCATTATATACATCATTATATTCAGATATTCATGAACGATATGGTCCAAGCATTTGAATAATTAATGACACTGCAGAGAGTTTCCAAGTGTTTCTGATTATACACGTATACACGTACTTTTCCAAATTCTATCTTTTCTTCCTTTCTAATACGTTCGGTATAATAACGTGATCTACCAGTTTGTAAACCAAGCACTATCTAAATCCGTCGGGCGTTTATTGTGAAACTAATTGCCATCCAAATAGAATTTACGTCCTAACTAAAAACCAAATAAACCTTTCACTAAAAATGTGTAACGGTTAAACAAATTGTTAAAGAAACTTGAAACGCCTGTGATGTTAACACCAGTGGACAGTTCTCATACACATACTAAAGGCTAAGAAATAGCACTTTCCAAAAAGGGTGAATCTTTGTAGAAGCATTATTATTGTTTTACATAAAATGTTTAAAAACTGAAACTGTTTCTATTTTTAATATTAAATTGTCAACAATAAAATTAGCTTAACAAAGGTGGTGACGTGATCACATTATTCAACTGAATAAATTGTTACACCATAGTTTAGTGTATTTTGCGGACAAATCTATTAATTTTATTGAAAATTGATGAAAACCGTACAAAGTACATGCTAATTCATGAACATTTGCTATACGTTAGGTCAAGAATAGTTTCAAAGAAGACCTAGTAGTGTAGAAAGGGGGATTTCAAGGGAAAATCCTGCATAGAACCCCAACCCCGACGGCCAGATGCAAACGGACGGCATCCCTATTGAGTACTAGGTAAAAACAAGAATTATGGCTTTCGTACAGAGCATAAGTCAGGTCGCCCCAGAGGATAGTGGGGATGTGGACACCTTAAAGAGAGGTGTGCCCCAGATTGAAATAAATAAAGGGATGGAATCCAGTAGTGATAATATGAATCGCTACAAGGATTTCTATCTGGAGAATGAGGAAGATTTGGAGGATCTCGCTCCAACCCCAACTGCAATGCCCCCAACATGACGCAGATGGATGAGCATACTCAGCACTGCCAAAATTGCGGTGCGCAGCCAATGAAGCCGCTATCTGAGCATCAACCAAGGGAGCAGAAGACCACTGCGGCGTCCCACTCAAGAGGAAGAAGGGGCAATTATGCAAGAGCAAGCCCGGGAAGGATGGTCTCTGCTGGAGGCATAGCAAGCAACCACGTCAGCAGCAGGAGGAGATCATCCCAGTGGAGGGTAAGATGGTGGTAATGAGCCCATGAAGACCCTCCGTCAAATAGCCAAGGATGAGGGTCTGAGGGGGTTCAGTAGGAAGAACAAAGAGGCCTTGGTAAAGCTCATCGAGGAGAAAACCACCCGTAAATTTGCCCGCCTCGAAGTATTCAGCAAGAAGCAGCTTAAAGCGCTAGCAAAGAATCGTGGTCTCATCAAGTACTCCCAGCTCAAGAGAGACGATCTACTCCATTTGGTGGAAGAGGGCATCAAATGCGCCCCAGTCGAGGATGAGATCAAGATCACCGATAGGCGCCAGGCACTGAATGGCGTATTTGGCACGGTCGTCATCGAACCTGCGAAGCCGCACGACATGGTCAATTTTCTGAAGGTAAGTCGGAGCACCATCACCAGCACCATGTCCGATGCACTCATCCAAAAGAAGGCATTGAAGGTGCACTTGGTGCTCCTAGCAGAGCTGGTGAAAACCAACCCCGCGACCGTAGAGAATACCTACGTCACCCCCTACTTTCGATCAGCCCTTGCTACCCTCACGCAGTCATCTGACCTTGAATTGGAGATTGCGTTCATGATGGAGAAGATCAAGGAAAATATGCGCGAGGGGAGCGGTTGGACCTTCGGCCACATCGAGAAGTTAGATATCCATCTCAACCAATTCAAGCCGCTCGCGGGTAGCTCCTACATACCAACCCCATCGGCACTCGCGAAAGAAGGCGATCGTCAATGTGAAAAATGAGGATGATCGCTGCTTCCAGTGGGCGGTGCTGGCAGTCCTGCAGCAGGATGAAGTAGATGGCAATCATGCATACCGCGTAGCTCAGTACAAGAGATGGGAGGATGAGGTAAAATTCGAAGGCACCGACTTCCCGGTCTCGCTCAAGGCGATCGATAAATTCGAGAGGCAGAATGCCTCCATCAACGTCAACGTCTTTGGCTTCGACGGGGTAAGAAGGGTGAAAATGAGGAAGAGGATCTCCAGGTATATCCCCTCAGGATATCTAAGAATACGGCCCCCACCCACGTAGATCTTCTCTTCCTGACCCGTGAAGGCAAGCAGCATTACTGTTGGATCAAGAGCCTCTCTCGACTACTAACCTCCCAAGTGACCGGTCACAAGGAGGCAGTTTACTTTTGCCGTAGGTGCCTCAGCCACTTCTCAGGCAGGATATCCTGGACGACCACATGGAATATTGCAGCCAGAAGAATGCGGTCAGGATCGAGATGCCGGAAGAAGGGTCCACCATAACCTTCTACAACCACAAGAAGCTGATGAGAGTCCCATTCGTGATCTATGCGGACTTTGAATGCTTCACGGAGAAGATCGATAACTGCCTGCCCGACCCGACCAAGTCCTACACGAAGCAGTATCAGCAGCACCGGCCGTCAGGTTTCTGCTATCGCGTGAAGTATGCTCACGGCGACTACAAGGAGTCGGTTGTCTACTGCGGGGAGGATGCGGCCAAGCAGTTCGTCCAATGCGTGGAGAAAGAAGTGCGGGCGATCAGCAAGATATGCGAGGAGAAGAAGCCGATGGTGATGAGCGGCGAGGATGAGAGCTTCGAAGCAAGCACGCACTGCCACATCTGCGGCGGTGCATTGGATGGGGATAAGGTCCGGGACCACGACCACCTCACCGGTAAGTATCGGGGCGCGGCACACAACCAGTGCAACCTAGATTTTTAGCTTCCGAAGCACGTGCCCATCGTGCTTCACAACCTGAGTGGGTACGATGCCCATTTCTTCGTGAAGGAATTCGACGAGGGGAAGATCACCTGCATCCCGAATACGGACGAGAAATATATCAGCTTCTCGAAGCAGCTAGACGATGGTCTGGAGATGAGGTTCATCGACTCGTGCAGATTCATGCTGAGCTCCCTGGAAAATCTGGCGAAGAATCTCACACCCGATAAATTCAAGGCAGTTCGGGAATGCTTCGGCGATATGTACGAGCTAATGATTAGGAAGGGGGTTTATACGCGTGGAATTGGCAGAGAAGTACTTGAACACCCTCTCCTTCATGGTGCGATTCCAGCGCTCCACCACGCTCGACTTCTCTTCGTTCTCGGTGGAGTAGAGCTCGACGTCGTGCTTCCGGAGCAGATCCTTCACCTCACTGTTATAAAATTCGGTCTCCTTATCGGTCTATAGCTTCTCAGGCGTGCGATGCTTGAAGACGATCCGGAAGGCATCTCGCACCGTGGAAACTTTCTTATCCTTGAGCGGCACCAACCAGCCGTACATGGAGAAGACGCCGATGATGCTCAAGAGGTACTTGAAACCTCGGTTATCGCGGGAGAAGGCGCTCATATCTACGAGATCGGCAGCCCAGGTTTCGTCCACACCACCTACCACCACGCGACGCTTTTGAAATTTGCGTCGGACTGGCTTATGCAGCTCTTCAGCTAGCTCATCCGACCATCGTACTTTCCCCCCCCCCCACACCCAGCCCAAATCGTGCTCTGGTACCGATGATAGGTCTGACGATGCCACGCTCAAAGCGCTCACGCGCATTGGGATTGGGGATGGCATCGTCTTATCGCAGATCGAATTGCGTGCGGCCGTATCCTTGAGTTTGGCATAGCAAAGATCGTGGCGGTAGGCAGCCTCATCGACTCGATTGGGGGTACCGTCAGCATTGAATCGCTGGCTGAGTCTGGTCCCCGGACCGGTGAAATTATGCCTTGGCAGATGCATATCGGCGGACATCCGATTGATCAGCTTATTCATGAGTCCGGCACCCTCCTCCGTCTTCATAAATTGCGACTTTCGCGTACCGCCTTCCGCCATTGCTCGTGATAACGGCGCGATTATTCGGCTCCGTCTTCCTCTTGCATTTCAAGCAGTAAATTCCATTCGAGTCGTCGGCATACCCACTTTCTCCTCCGGCAGCGATCCATCCGAGGTCTGATCATCGGGAAATCGGACTGCGGCAAGACGACGCTGCTGAATAACCTCCTCCTGCGCAATGGATGGCTCGACTACGATCGACTCTACGTCTTCGGAAAATCGCTCCACCAGCCCATCTACCAGCTACTGCGGCAGGCGCTGCGGGAAAGGGTTGTCGAAAGACGATATCCGCGACCTTCTCTCCATCAAGAATCGCTATCCCCCCTCTTTGGTCGACGTGGTGGATGTGATGAAGTCACTGTCCAAGCCAAGCGGTATCGAGGCCTTCTTCTTCGAGCAGGTGAGCGACGTGCCCGATCCTCGGGAACTCGACCCCATCCGCAAAAACCTCATGGTCTTTGACGACTTGATGCTGAGCAAGCAAAACAAGTGCGAAGACTACTACGTGCGCGGTCGCCATAATAACGTAGACTGCTTCTACCTCTGCCAAAATTACTTCAAGCTGCCGTGGCAATCGATCCGGGAGAATGCCAAGTTCATCTGCCTTTTCGAGCTGGATGCCAAGAATCGCGATCATATCCGCCGGGACCATTGTAGCGATCTCACCCCGGCCCAATTCGATGCCCTATGCAACCACTGCTGGTCCAAGCCTCACGGATTCATGACCATCGATCTCACGAGTCCCAAGACGGCAGGAAAGTATCGCATCGATTCCTGCCGTCTTGGGACTCGTCAATTTAGATGAGTTCTATCGAGGCTAAGATAAAGAATGGATCACTTGCATGAATTTTTCCTGAAGAATCAACGGCACTTGGATCGGGAGTTTGAGAATGATCCCAAGCCCTCACGACCACCCCCTGAATGCAAGCACGAGTGGGAGCGTGTGCTTATTTACGGTATGATCCCGGGATATAGCTGCAGTAGATGCGGTGCTGAGTGGTACCACCGCATCGATGATCAGGATTTCAAAGGAAGGACCTATAATTCCCACTCCCACCGCAAGCCTCGCCATTCGGCCGGACCACCGTGCTGCATCAAGACCGTCCGCGGCCATCAGTGCACATACCCATCCATATCGGGCAGTGATAAATGTAAGAGGCACTCGAAGCTTTTCCCCGAGGCATGCTACCGGTGTGGTGCTAAGATTGCTTGCGGCAAGGTTTTGCACCGTATCCACGAGGAGACTATATGCGTACCCAAATTTGCCACTCTCTGGTCGGGCGTAAAACTCCGGATGGTGGGGGAGTACGATGTCCTCGAAGGCGTGCAGCGGTCGGCGAGCCTTTCTGCTCCTCAAAATGCAGGGGTCCCAACGCTTAGGGGCGTTCGATCCATCGCTTAGGGGCGTTCGCGATGCTATAAATAAAATGACGTTCATCAAGATCACCGATCCCAAGCAGCGTGAGGCGCTTGCTAGGGACTTGCAGGAGACCCAGCGCAGCATCCAGGCTAGCGATATGCAGCGTCGCCTAGATAAGATCGGACTCAGCCGCGAACTCTCCAAGATATTCAAGCCCGTGGTCGAGACGCAAAAGGAGACCGACTCCCAGATCACCAAAAAGATCGAAGATATCCCACTCGCTCTACCCGCCCCGGTGCCTGCCTTTCCCCCTCCTACCCCTGCCACCGAGGGCGACGACGACCCACTACCCATCGAGCAAGCATCGAGAACCAACCTCAGTCCGCGAGCAACCCACTATCTTCAGCTCAGTATGACTCCCCAGGCCGACCATACCTTTGCATTGCGAGTGAAAGACGGTACCATCATGATTGGGAGTCTGCCAGTCACCTTCGATGGAGAGGATATCTTCGTCGATAGCGAGCGCTATAAGGGTACCCCCGGTCTATAGGAGCTCATGGTCATGAAGCATCCCGGAGATTTCGAGGTGGAGGACCTGAATACCTATGGTGATATCCTACCAGCATCCAACGCCATGTACCAAGGCAACTCTGCACTCTCGCAGACCCCCAAGGCTAGTAAAAGCCGGAAATGGAAGGAGATCGTCTCTTACCTCTATAAGCAAGATAAGTATGGGAGTGTGGTACCGACCGTCTTCCTCCCCACATGCTTCGACCAATTGCTGGACCGTCTCGATCTTTGCGCTGCTGCCTACCAGGCTGGAAATAATGGGGTGCGCAACCATATCGTGGCCATCCTCGACGCCATGAGGAAGTCCGGTCATATCAGCAGGGATGAGTACGAGAAGCTGCATCGAAAGCTCGTCTAAATAAATTTACGATGCCTTTAGTAGTGAATCACGGTTATCGCTGGAGGTATGCCGTCGGCGGACGAGGTCTTTTCGATACCATCGCCAATCTTGCCGGACGGGTGCTTACCTCCTCCACCGCCAAGACGATAGGTAGCAAGGCCGTGAGCGCCGCCAACAAATGCAGCCCTGAAAAGCGTGGAGAAAGGTGTGAGCAAGACGGTGGACAACGTCGTCCGTCGAGTGACCCGCAAGAAGACTCCCCCAGCACCACCCACCAAGTCCAAGAGGACTTCGCAGCAGCAGGCCCGTCTCAATAATCTTATCTCGGGCAGTGGCATCGCCACCATCCACGACTTCGTCCAGCGCTATAGATAAATATATGATGGCCGATATGCTCACTATCACCGAAGGACTGACTTTCGATGAAAGTCTGCAGGAGTATCAGGTTCACGAATACGAACCTCAAGCCGGGGCGCAGCTAAATAATGCCGGCGCAGAGATACGCATCAATATCGAGATCCAGGATCTCTTCCTCCACCCCGCCGAAAGCTATCTCTTGATCGAAGGCCGACTTCAGAAGAATGATGGCACCGCGTATGCCGATGCCGATCTGGTATCGCTCGCCCATAACGGTGTCATGTATCTCTTTCGTAGCATCAGCTACCGACTCTCGGCCAGCAGGTCGAGCACCTCAACGACCCCGGCATCGCCACCACCATGCTAGGAATGCTGACGTATCCCGACGACTTCTCCAAATCGCAAGGCCTCAACCAGCTATGGTTCAAAGACTCCACGACCGATGCCGAGGCAGATAACGTTGGATTCGCAGCACGCCACGGTTATATCATCACCAAGCCAGACAATAAGGGATCCTTTTCCTTCTCCATCCCGCTCAAGCACGTCTTTGGCTTTGCCGAGGACTACGATAAGATCGTCTACGGATTCAAGCACGAGCTCTCCCTGGTGCGCGATTCGGATGCAAATGCCAGAGTTCACTTGAGCAAGGTCTCCTGGTTTGTCCCCCACGTCATCCCCTCCGACAAAAAGAAGCTGCGGCTCTATAAGACCAAGATCGATTGTAGATTTCGCATGAGGCAGTGCGACTCCATCGCCGTGCCCAAGACCTCACAATTTCACTGGCGTCTAGCCGCTAAAAGCGGGCGAAAAAAACCGGGATGGATCATCGTCGCCTTTCAGACCGAAAGGGGTAATGACCAGGTGCATAATGCCGCTGTGTTCGACCACTGCCGATTGCGAAATATCCAGGTAACCCTCAATGCGGAGCGCTATCCCGCCGTGGACTTCAATGCCGGTTTCACCCAATGCAGGGTCGCCAGGGTCCATAAGGAGGCCGCCGAATTCCGCAAGAAATTTTATAGCATGGAAAGTCTGCTGAGCAATGGCGGCATCAATTCCTCCGACTTCATCGATCTCTATCCCCTATTCGTCATCGACGTGAGCCATCAGTCAGAGCGGTTGAAAGAGTCGACGGTGGATATCCAGATCCAAGCCGACTTCGAGCGCAACGTCCCTGCCAATACCCAAGCCTTCGCCCTGGTCATCTCCGATTCGAATCCGATGGCCAGAAGATGAGCGTCGTCTTCTGAGGAGGGTTAGATGAATGGACGCTTCACTTTTGCGGAAAATCGCCACCAATACCGAGCCCAAGCATGGGTTCTCCTTCATCATGTCTGGGAACGATAGCCAGATCTTGACTCGCTTCAACCCACCCCTCCAACTGCGCGAGGAGAAATCTTACGAGATGGCCCTCGTGAATCTGGAGACCTACTACTCCATCCTCAATATTCATGCAGGTAATAATTCCTACCGCGCGACTCTTGAGAGCAACCCTCACCCTCGCCAGAAATTATCAAGTGGAGTTCGACGAGCCTAATAGTATCAGTACGGTGCTTGGATTCGAGCGTCGGACGTGTACCTACGACCGTAGCACTAACGGTTACGCGGAGGGTGATAATATCGTCAATATCATCAGCATCAATAGCATCCTGGTGAATAGTGATATCATCCACGGAAGTTACGTCAACGGCACCCAGCAGTCCACCATCTATAGCTTCTTTCCCGCGGTCGATTCGGGTATGAAGATCATCCAGACCCCCAAGAATCTGGTCAACTTACCCGTGACCCTGAGGACCATCGACCGCATGCAGACGTATCTGACCGATCAAGACGGTCGCCCCATCGATCTGCGAGGAGAGCATCTCACCATCCGCTTCCACCTGCGTGAGCTATAAATAAATTGATTATCAAGAGTACGGTCTCAACTTGACGAAGGGTCAGGCAGAGAAAATCAAGCGTGCGGCAAAGAAGGGTTGCCCCGTGAGCGTCCGATTGCTGCATGCCAACCTATCCGGTGAGCATAAGATGCTCCTCACTCACCGCCAGATCCAGCGCATCACAAAGCTGTTGCAGAGCGGTAAGGTTGGTATGGTCTTGGAGATGAGTCCGAAGCAGGTGAGGCATAACGTGTAGAAAGAAGGTGGATTCCTCCCCATGCTCGCAGGTCTCGCCTCTGCTGCGCTACCCGTGCTAGCCAAAACCGTGCTACCTGCTTTGGGTGTGGGTGCATTGAGCGGTTTGGGTAGTGCAGCCATCCAAAAGGCCGTGGGATCCAGATTGTAAATCAAGAAGGATGGTAAAGTGTGTTGTGTGAAACCTCAGGGTCGTGGTCTGTATCTCAGTCCAGGTACTTTGCCCAATACCTACGGCGATGGGTTGTACTTGAAGAGCGGACGTGAGGTCTACGACGGTAGTGGTCTGATCCTTGGTCCGAATAGCCCCTTCAAGAGCATTCCCCTGCTCAGCATGCTCCTATAAATAAATGGATCAAGTAGATGCCAGTCATATCGCATGCATGGAAGAGGAGCTCACCGCAGAAATCTGGAGATATGAGCATGCGTTGAAGATCTACAACCGATTGGATAAGGTCATCTCCATTGCCCTGGATGGGTGCTGCGTAGGCAGTCTATTGCTGACCAGTGGTACCATGGGGTCTGCTCTGACCGGTGTGGGTGCTGTGGCATCCATTCCCCTAGGTTCCCTCGCCTGTGTATGTGCCACGGGGATAATGGTCCTATCCTTGATCTCACGCCGAGTCGCCAAGAAGATAAAGAAGCATCGAGACACCGTGCGATTAGCCAAAACCTACAAGTCCCAGCTGGCAGGTGAAAACGGTGCTCCTGCAGTCTGCCTGAAGAACTACTACGATGAGAAGGATCAGCTTCGTCAACCTTCTACCCCAATTAGTGAAGAATTGAATGCGCGTGCGCCGTAGGGAGGGTTCTTCCAATCGCGCCTCGCTCGGCTACGCCTCCAGTTCAAAGTGCTAAGTGACCAAAAAAAAATAATTTCCCAATCCGCTTTGGATTTTGAATTTTGCGTCCTTACCCCTAGCCCTCGGTTATTTTTTTTACTTCCTCACCAGATCGTATGAGAGGTATTCATGCTTGGACTTTTTGCTCACTTTGAATCCTGTGCTCCGGACGTATGCTCCTTGCAAGGGATCTTTTTCTTTGTTGAGCGTAGGGCAAGCCCACACTTTGGTGCTCTCTCCTTGTCTGTCCTTCAAGGTAAGGATCTTTGACTTACCAAACTTTCCATCCACCTCTATTACCTCCGTGATCTTGTAGATTACCCCGATGGGTAAGTCCTTCCATTTCAGAGCTTCCTGACTCTGCTCCTCCACCTTTTCCTGAAAGACATCTTCACTGATGAAGTCGTCTCCACTTGGTATGAAAGCCATAATTCTTGTATTTACCTAGTACTCAATAGGAATGCCGTCCGTTTGCATCTGGCCGTCGGGGTTGGGGTTCTATGCAGGATTTTCCCTTGAAAAGTGGGGGTGGTGTAGAATCCCCCTTTTTACACAACAAGACCTTTTATACGAAACAAATGATTTTTTTGGAGTCCATGTTTGATAGCAGGATGGCACTAAACTAGTAAAAATTAGTTGGGTTCTTACTTGGATATTTTTGCAAAGTTCAACCTATTCTATATTCTGATAAAAATTTTTAAATCCCTTGGGTCCAATGTTACCGAAAGTTTAAGCGTGTGGCCAACTTTGATCACCGATTTTGTTGGACAGTGTGGACAGTGAAAAATATGGCTATTCCAGCCATGAAATCGAAACAATACCTACCATGAACAACTATGGAATATGTTTATAATTTATCGGATTTTCTTTCGCATTCAAGAAGCAACCACAAATATCGTAACATTAGTATTAAATTTTCCTGGAAAATGGTCAGATTAAAAAAAACAACACGTTTCATACTATGTAAGTCAGGTTTAGCTTAAACGCTTTTGCTGCGACGTAGTGTCTGTTGCCTTTTACCGTTTTTATTTTGACCCTTATGATCCTTTTTTCTTGTCTTTCATTTGGTGGCAGACAAAATGACTGAGAACTGCAAAGGACATTTGTCCTGTCTAGATAAAGGTTGTTTTGCAGATAGTGATTGGAATCCTTTAATCCGACCATCCAGGACCACTAATTCTCTTTAGACGTTTTTATGCCAAGCCAGAAACATGTGGTCCTATTCTACTGGATTCCCCTGACCCATACGATGAGAAAAATAAAATGTGTGGTGCCAAATGGCACTGTACACTGAGGAGTCGCTGAAAGGTTCACAAAAATCTGGTTTAGGGGCAGTTGCTTACGGGGTCTACCCCCTTACATTATGATGAAAAATAATATGCATATTGTACTTAATTTAAATAAAGATTTCTTGAAAATGTCACAGAATTCAAGTCTCTTGTTTTGAGGAGTTTCTGACGGGGCTTGCAAATCCTCTTACATTACGTGACAAAATGACAAAGTCTGTGTTTACATGACAAAGTAAGAAAGGCTGTGGGAACCCCAAAAATAATCCAGATGAAAAATAAAACAAGTGTTGCATTCCTACCCCTGATATTGCCACAAGGTTATTATAAAGAAATAGCAAAGTCCGTCATCATTCTATATCCCCGTTAACAAAAGCGCGGGATATTAAAAAACAGTTATACTTTCATGTAAAAAGTAAAGAATACCACAAATTAAATATGAGTGAATAATTTTGACAACACGAAACTAATGTATGATATAATGAACAATCTACGCAAGGAAATTGTTATTGTCTATATTGTTCATGGTACTTACACTGCACGACAATTTCTACTAGAGCAGACGCACTTCCACCTAAGAAATTCTCAGCTCTGCATATGTATTTTCCTGCTTGACTTTTGGATACGTTTTGTAGATTAAGTTCAGATTGTGTACCCACTGGAAGATTTGGTCCAATCCATATCATTTCACAGCCAGGTTTACAGTTAGCTGTACAGTAGATAGGTCCTAGACTACTAGTCTCATTTACTGTGTATGAAAGTTTTGGCGGTGATATAATTACACCCTTTGGGCCATCTGAAACAAAAGTTCATAAAATCACGAAAAGATTTTCCTCGTGCCTGCTTTTAAAATGACAATTTTCGTCAAGCGATAACGTATAGAATATGTACTGGCTTCCGAAGCTGCACAAAACACCTTACACATATAGATTTATTTCGTCTTCAAACCATTGTTCCACCACTAAACTGTCTATTCTACTTACTATTACTCTTAGTAAAATCAAAAACCTGGCAATATTCTTCAAATAAGGTATACGAAAATAGTGGTATTAATTACTTTTGGAGTGTCAAAAATTCATTGAAAGTACTTGATAAATTACACGCTCATATTGGTGATTTCGAATCTGTTCAAGGTTTTGATTTTTCTACCCTATATACCCCTTTGCTTCATAATCTCATTAAGAAAAAATTCACATACATAATTAAATGTGCATTTACAAAGTCATAATTTGAAAATATATGTTCAAACTCTTTTAGGTCATTTTTTAGTAACGACAAACAAAAGAAATATGTCAATTGGACCTGCTTTGATATGATAATTGCATTTGAATTTTTACTAGATAACATTTTTGGTCGCTATAGAAATTCAATGGGGACTAACTGTGCACCGCTTACTGCGGACCTGTTTCTGTATTGTTACGAATCACTTTATATCTAAAATCAGCAAAGACCCAACGAAACAACGATTTGATACAAAACGTTAAAAACACTTTTAGTTATTTGGATCATATTTTGGATGTCAATAATGACGATTTCAATATGTACACTAAATAGATTTATCCTGTTGAACTTATTTTAAATAAAGCTAATATAAACAATGGACACTGCCCTTTCCTAGATTTGATATCTATATCTCTAACGACAAGCTTAATCCTAAATTTTACGATAAGAGAGATGATTTTTCATGTCCTATTGATAATTATCCGTTTTTAGATGACAATGTTTCCTTGGCACTATCGTATGGTATCGTATGGTATTTATATATCTCACTTTATTCGATTGGCTCGTGTATGTAGCAAGGTATTGTATTTGAACGAAAGAAATATCTGTATTACTGAAAAAGTATTACACCAGGGATTTCGATACTACATGCTTGTCAAAACTTTCACTATGCGGATGAGAGGTAACTCCTTGAAATGCGTCGTATACATCGTAGTATAAATTTAGATAACAAGAAAAATAAATTGAAATGGTGAGCTGTCAACAGGGGAGTAAAACGACTAAAATGTATGAAATACAGAAGTCGAATAAAACCAAATATAATATAGTATATTATATAATATAATATAGTAAAAAACAACAACAAACTAAAAAGTTAAAAATACTCAACGTTTCGAAATATGGATTTGATCACGACCTTGTAAAAAATGAAAATAAAAAGGTGTTGACTCTTTTAAACCCAGAGCGAGACTGAGTCCGTAAATGAAACATCAAGCTGAAAGGAACAAAGGGGGATTGTTTGATTAGACAGTGGAACTTTTTAACACTATATCCACCAAGTACACTGTATTAGACAATACATTAAGATGAAATATCATTCCCAAGCAAGGCGTTGATCATTTAATAATTTACATTATCAATATCATGTTACTTTCGAAAAGTTAAACTTACAGTTAATAGTTACATTTACTGCAACAGAGGCCTTGCTACTAACTTTATTACTAGCTATGCATCGGTATTCTCCTGCCTGATTCCAGTTTACGTTAACTATATTCAGAACAGATTTTAAACCATTTGGAAGGTTTGGTCCACTCCAAGCCATTGTACAGTTAGGTTCGCAATCAGCTGTACAGGAAATAGGTCCAATACTATCCGTCTCATTCACTGTATACGTAGTTGTAGGGGGTGATAAAACGACTTTCTGTGGACCATCTTAAAAGATTATTGAAATGTATTATACTAAACTACCATACACTGATTTACTAATCTATATTACAGCTTTACGCATTAAGTTCGTCATCGCGACCGTAGAGATCGATTTGGTCATGAAAACGGCACTTGCGCAATCTACTAGTTAAAATCATTAAGATAACTTATAATCCGCATCAAGGACGTTTTGATGATTAATCCTAAACTTCCAGATTATTTTGTTTAATGTAAATAATATTAATTCGGCTATGAAATATGTACACATTTTTGAGAGTGTAACGCATAAAACTACACTCAGACGTTTCGCACAATACACGATTTACGATTTCCGATCTGATGATTACAAAAAATTGTGATTTTAGAAACGAACGTTATAGAACGAAACGAATTAATCATATTCTATTCCGGTTATGAATAGCAGTGAAATGCATTTGATTTTAAATCATTAAGTACGATAAAAGGAAGTCGGTTTTAAACGCCCCACATTTAACATGTCCATGAAGAAAAAATATTTATTTGCATATACTATTGGGGATGGATGGGTTTGCGGGGGGGGGGGGGGGGGGGGGTGGGGGTGGGGGTGGGGGTGGGGGGGAATTATCAAACTTTAAAACAAAACTGTAAAATTATATTTCTAATTTATAAAAAAAATCAGCAAACTTGTTCATAATAACAATCTAAAGATACTAATATGAGATATAGTAAATTTATACTATGCTGTATACGACGAATTACAAGGAGTTACCTCTCATCAGCAGCATCAAAACCGAAACATTTGGAAAAACAAAAAACAAACTTATACTAAACAAGAAGTACTCATAACCAAAAATACCGAAATAGGAAGCCAAATTTCAGCTAAGGGGATCTACCATGTGCAATACATGGAATGAACCCTTAGTATTTCTATTATTTTTGAATTTTGTTAAATACTCGTAATTTCTGCAACAAATGAATGAATAATCATGTCAGACAAGTTGGTTGAGTACTTCTTGTTTAATATAAGTCTGGTTTTTGGTCTTCCAAATGTTTCGGTTTTAATGCTGCTGATGAGAGGTATAAATTTACTATATCTAATATTAGTATCTTTGGATTGTTATTTTAAAGAATGTAGTTTATACCTTTTTTACGTTATCTTGAAAACCTCTCCGTGATTGACCCTTGTATTTGTTAGATGAGAAAAAGTCAATTCTACAGTGAAAAACAAAACACAAAATTTAGCTGTTCAGGCATTTTTAGTATGATACATACTATTCAAATGTGACTATATGACATTGTGCAATATAAGATAAATATGTCTTTTGTTTAACTTCTTCTGATTTTTAAAGTAAAAATACCAGTTTCAAACTTTGGATGTGCCTCTTTTTTACCTTTATGAAGTCTTGAATATAATTTATACAGCTACTGGCCAAATATTTCGTGTTGGGTTCGTGTATCGTTCCGTGTGCGTGATTCGTTCGTTCCGTGTGCATATTTCATTTGTACTGTGTATAGTTTCGTGAGCGTGATTTTTTCGTTCCGTGTATCGTTCCGTGTGAATAAACTCGTTCATACCGTTTGTACAGGATTTTGATTGACAACCAGCAAGTGGGATTAAACGATCGTGTACACATAATCGCGAGTGCACAGGATACGATCATGGACTGGTACTTTTGTTCATAATTCATAACGTTACCTCGACGACAGAAATGGTCCAAAATGACTGTTCTTAAAACCACGATTAGCACTGCGACTGGTTTAGTCTGCTGGAAATAGCATACGCATTACGTTTTGGTTTGGTCCCTATGACCAAAACAATCTTTACTTTAGTCGTAATGACGGCACTTACATATTATATCAAATGTAGTTGCATTCTGGAACTGGACATCAGGATGGCGCATATGTGGTTTGAATTCTTTAAATCAAAACAAACGTTCAGCTGATTTTGTTAAAATGTTCATGTTATTTACACGAAATAAAGATCGCAGACATTTACCGTGAATTTCATAAAATTGTTCGCATTTTAGTATATACAATTTTTAAATAACTTTTTCTTTCAATTAAAATCGTTTTTCATTATTTTAAATTACTGTGATGTTCTGAAATGAATTTAAATCATACACTTGTTACGATATCTTTAAACGCTTACCGTAAACATTTTTTTACCTAAATCTTTATTATTGTCATTACCCAATATACATAAAGAAATCTCCCTTATATTAATATACAATATTTTTGAGTATCAAAGAGGAATTCATATCAATGTAACAAAATTACTACTCAGAATTGTTACTATAATATCCTCGGCAATTTAACAGTTATATATTAAATCTGAAACTGCTATGACATGCAACTCAGTTATCAGTATGATATTTAGTAGTTTGAGAAAAATATATCAGCTTTTAAAATATGAGATGTTATTGATACTGTAAAAGCAACCAATACCTCAAAATCCAGTTGTTAACCATCTTTGAATGCTAATCTTATCAGGTGACTTCTTATAACAATTTGAATTATAAAAAAGTTTCAAAATGAAATAGTTTCCATGAAAATGCAATAAGTTACTAATTAAAATCATGTATTCTTTGAATTAGGTTTCTATTTATAGGAAATGACCATTTAACTTTGAGGAGGGCAATATGCTTTTTTTTCATTCAGACTTTTTATTTCGTTGATCCAAGAATTTAGATATTTATTTTGTTGTCTAAAGTGCAATCTTTTTTTAATTTGGTCATTCCTTAATTTACATGCCTTCCAGTTGAAACTTAATATTGTTTTACATATACCAATAACATTTTCATTTATTTAGGTATGTACACACATGTAAAGGGCACCTAACTGGGAAAGTGGCATCCTACTTGGGGATAGTGGATACCTATGTCGCCCATTTTTGATGACGCCTTATGCACTCCTGCAAATGAAGACCAGACAAGGTTTAACAGGCATCATGCCAGAACAGGATGTGCTATTAAAAGGACCTTTGGGAGGTGGAAAAGGCGTTTTCATGTACTACATTCAGAGGTATTAAATTAAAAAAAGAATATTCGCGTTATCAATGATGATGAAAAACTTCATATATTCTAACACACAAAAAAGAATAAAATATGGGGCAATGGCAATTAGTACAAAATCAACAATTTGTTTTAAAGTACACAACATGATTAATAATTTTTATGCATTTCTTTAGAAATTCATTTTTTTCAACTAAATATATATATCGATAATATACAAACTAAGATTTGCCAAAAACTAAAATATATTGAAAGAGGGTCATAATATGCTATCCGAGAACAGAAATTTGTAACTTGAAGACAAAACCATATGGAACAACTATTTAACTTTGAGGTTTGTGGAGATAGGATGCAAGAAACGGAATAATAAGTTTTTTACCTTCTCCATGATCAAACATTTTTATTCTTTAAATTTTCGTTTTTGTCTCGCCTGCGACGAAAAGTCGAGATATAGGTATTACTTTCCGGCGGCAACAGCGGCGTAAACTTTTCTAAAACTGTAATAACTTTGCATTTATAATACTTACAATTAAAATTGATGGTGCACAGATAGCTTATCGTATAAGGTTTGTCGCAGTATACTTGCCCTGTGACACTGACTTCATAAACTTAAATGTAAAATATGCGTCCAAGTTTCGTGGTTAAATCCATTTCTCAGCAACTGTAATACATAGACCCACCAGATTTGGTTAATAGATAGTTCTTAGTGGGTACAGGTCAGTCTGACACCTGCCTTTTAATCTGGATCTCAATTTCATTCTTGAGGGACCTGTGTCACATTTCTTGGTTAAGTTCATTTCGCACCAACTGTAATACCTAGACCCACCGTATTTTGTCTATTGATAGTTCTTGGTGGGTACAAGCCAGTCTAACACTTGTCTCTGGACTTTGTCCTCAATTTCATGCCTGAGTGACTTTGTAACATTATCGAGATTATGTCTGTTTCTCAGCAACTTTAATACCTAGACCTACCATTTTTGGTCAATAGATACTTCGTAGTTGGTACGTGTCTTTATGACAACTTCCTTTTGACCTTGACCTCAATTTCATGGGTGGATGACCTGTGTCACATTTTCGTGATGAAGTCAATTTCGTAGCAACTGTAATACATAAACCAACCATAACTTGTCAATATAGTTCTTAGTTGGTACATGCCAGTCTGACACATGTCTCTCTACCTTGACCTTAATTTCATGCCTTAGTGTTTAGGCTTGAATGACATGCATGAGATTTTTTAGACAAAGTATCGGCTGACCATAAGTATTTCTTTTAACGCATTTTCCTTTGATTTGCAATGTTGGGTATCAGATAATCATTATTCTGTGTCCAAGTGCATACTGAGGCGAGATATTTTGTGTGTCCACCCTTGTTTTTATAACCTCTTTTCGGTCGTTTAGGGGGGCGACAATTTGATTTTTTGGGCGAGGGGTTGGCAGGATGGTTTTAAAAATGAATATCCTGTACCGGTAAGAGCAGAACATAAATAACCTTGCACAATACAGTACGAAAATGAATATTTGGCGGCACAAAATTCTGGCCTAACAGATAAACGGTCCAAACGTCATACCATAGGTAATTTACTTGCTCTGGTGTAGCGATTTGTTTTTTCATGTTGCAATTTAACGTTGTTTATCACAAAAAATTGTGTATTACTTCTAAAGTTAGTATTACGTACAATGCACAGCAATTAGTACTGCAGAAGATAACATGTGACCTAAGAAATTCTCAGCTCTACATTGATATTCTCCTGCGTCGCTTCTGGATATGTTTTGTAGATTGAGTTCAGATTGTTTACCAGCATGACGAATTTGCTTAGTCCATTTCATTTCACAGTCAGGTTTACAGAGTGCTGTACAGGAGATGGGCCCTAAATTATCGGTCTCATTTACCATGTATGATAGTTTGGCTGGTGAAATCGTAACATTTCTAGGGCCATCTGAAAACACAGAAAATACAATTATGTAAAGATTTTCGTCTGGACTACCTTTGAAATGTTAATTGTATATTTGTTTAAAAAACTACTATTTATGAAGTGGATATAAAATTTCTGAGCTATTTTTGGTGTTATAATATATGTCGTATTTGCATGGTGTCAATAATTATTGGAAGTATCTTTGGGGTTTGAACTTTAGCAGCCGTACATAGCATACAGGAGTACAAATCACAAGCATAAACACAACAGAGAGTCAGGATAGTCTGATTTGGTACAGACACTGAATAGTGGCGGGGTTAAACCGATTTGTGCTTTATTTTCTTGTCCGTCGAGACAGATGGCTGCCGTAGCTAAACAAAGGTGAAAAATGCACATTTTGGCTCATATCTCAAAAACTAAAGCAGTTTGAGCAAAATCGACAAGAAGTAAACATGTTTATGAAGTCAAGATCTACCTGCCCGACGAACCGGTCAAACCCATTTTCGGGTAATTGCCCCTGAATTGTTAATGTTAAGGAATTTTTGCAGTTTAAGGTTATTAACTTGAATATTATTAAAGATAAAGACAATTTGTATACAGTAAAAATGTTCAGCCAAATAAGATCTACAAATAAATCAGCATGGCAAAAATCGTCAATTGAACCGTTATCTGAGTTTTGGCCTTTGAAAGATTATCTTCATGTAAACAGTAATTATCAGTAAAAATAATGGTCTGACATATTGCCACAAGGATAACTTGAAATAAATTAAGTGGTAGCTGTACAAGAAAATGGGGTTCAAGGGTCAAGGTCATTGAAAAACACCATAGCAACAGATGAAAAATTCCCTAGCTACCATATATATTTGGTTGAAGGACCTTGTAATTTACCCGTACAAGTCAAAAAGAAAGTTAGAGAGTCAAGGTCAATGAAAATGTCCTTAGCAACCATATATATTTAGAATCAGGACCCTATAATAGAGCTGTGCAAGTCAATATGGAGGCTCAAGGGTCAAGTTCTTTAAGAAATCCATTGCAACTGATTAAAAAATCCCTATCAACCAGATATATTTGGGTTCAGAGCCCTACAATTTACCTGTTTAAGTCAAAATGCAAGGTCAAGAGTCAATTCTATCGAAAAAATCCATAACAACCGATTAAAAAGTCCCTAACATAAGTCCCATATATATTTGGTTTTAGGATTGTATATTTTAGCTGTACAAGTCAATATACAGGAATGAAGGCATTAACAAGCAAAAATAATCAATGATTCAAGATCTACACTAAAAAATAGCAGGTGAACGATTTAGGCTCTTGGGAGCCTCTTGTTTAGTAAACGCATGGTTTCCCCCGTTAAAATCGCCTAGCCGAGAACAAATTCGTGCAAAATGTACAAGGTGTTATATTTTCACTCCATACGATGATGTCAAATGCACGTCTCCATCACGAAAGGGGAAGTTAGTAACCGGAAAATTAAAATCGTCCCTTTCATCATGAATTTAAGTACGTATCTCTTTATTCTATGTGTATAGTAAGCATGACATAAACCATCAGGATAGTTCGTATTAACATCACAAGAAAAGGGGCGTAAACATGTTTTATTTAGATATAAAGGTCTGTCTGAAAACAAATATTTGATTTGAAGTGGTGGGGCAAAAACTATTTTCGATATTAAGCCTGCGTACTTATGATTAAGGCAAGTAACCCAATGAATGGCCAATGCAGTATTGCAGTTTACATATGATTTATAAGTATAATACAAGAAATATTTCATAACACGTTGGGCCAAATTAAAATATAAGGACCGCCAGCTTTGTAGCGGTCCATATAGCCCTTTTCAGAAACTCATTTCAGGTGTCACGAATCTCATTCAAAAATTATAATTCAAAGCAAGTTATTTCCCTTCATAAGAGCAATCATAAGAAGTAAATATAAATCTTTTATTACATTGATATACACAGATTTCCAGCTTTCTATTCAATTTTGATTACAAGTATATTGGAAGCAGAAAGATCGTAAGTAGTTCCCAAATTTATATAAACCAAACATTAAGTGCAAATTAACAAGTTTTAAAAACACCTTATCCTTTACTCGTTATTGCAGCGAACTGGTATTACGGCCCGGAACATCCTAGCAAGAGAAATAACTTGCTTCAAATTATTAATTTAGAGACAGAATCGGGATACCGGAAATGAGTTTTTTGAAAAGGGCTATACTGTTTTAGGGGTGCCCTGTTGGTCCATATATTACCACATGGGCCTCACTGGAATGAACCATTTAACTTAAATAATATCAGTGTAACGTTACTATCCTAAAATATAACTTACAGTTAATAGTTATATTTACTGCAACGGACGTCTTTGTGCCAACAATATTAGTAGCTGTACATCGATAATCTCCTGCCTGGTTCCTGTGTACGTTTTGTAGATGTAGAAAAGACGTCGTATCATTAGGAAGATTTGGTCCAGTCCATACTATTGTGCACTTAGGTTTACAATCAGCTGTACAGTTGATACGTTCAATACTATCTGTCTCATTTACAATGTACACTTCAGTAAGGGTTGATAAAACAACATTCTGCGGACCATCTGAAATCATTTTTAAAATATATACACAACACATTCATGTGCATTTTGTAGTGTTTAAACAACATAATATATATATATATATATATATATATATATATATATATATATATTAGTTCCTCCGGTTTGTTTATTTTCCATCTTTGCCATTGAGAATCGTTTCTGCATGTAATATAATTTTTGTTTTATTAAAGTCAGGTGCCGTATACGTATTTTATAGTATGCATATACAACCGCACATGAGAGGTTTTTCTGGGAGAAAAGTCTGACTTGAATAATAATTGTCAATGAGCGTTCAATAAATATCGTTATCCTCTGCTGAATTCGATCTTATCCAACTACACATGGTTGAGCGTGTAACGCACCAAACCACACTCGCACGATTCGCCCTATACACGCACACGTAAACCACACGATGCACGCTATACAATACATGATTTCCGATCGTGCAATTTCTAAAAAAATTGTTTGTACAGATTCTACCAGAATTTATTGAAACAAATTAATTAAATTGTATGTCCAATATGAATAGAGTGAAATATGTAAAATTTCATTTTGATTTTGAATAAAAAAGTTTGATAAAAGGAAGCCGGTTCTGAACGGTCCGCATTAAAATTTTTCATAAATAGAAAATATTTATTTGCATATGATATTTGTTTAATGGGAAATTTATTAAACTTGATAACAGAACAGTCAAATTATATTTTGAATTAATTGAAATGAAACAAACCTTTTCATGTTATTTTTACCTAATTAGCTAGGGTATATTACCCAAGATTACACGATTTTTTTTAACACTCAGACAGTACATGACTGTAACAAGAGGCAGACAATTATAACATATAATACAATGTTGACATGACATAAGTAAAGTAAACAAATATACAAACAAAATAAAGTATTACATTATAAATGTATTATCAATGTGTGTAAAGACCGTACTGAAATATAAATTTGTTAGTTTAATAATTTTCTAATATTATCAATGAATAATGCAATATTATGTAAGACTGTGACATTACAAAAAGACAATATGTCTTTCATTTTTGTTTGGGAGGGATTATTATGATAGTCAGCTGGTATGAATTTCACCCGAAGTTGCTGTACATTTGTGCATACAGACAAATAGTGAAATTGATCCCCAAGTGACCTATCACTGCAAAAATTACAAAAACGTTCATCACGAGGAATATTATTCCATCGTCGAGTTTCTATTGGAAATTTAATATTGCAACATCGAAATGTTACATAACTGTGACGTCTGTTTTTCTTCAATGTTTTCAATTAATCATCTAATTTAAACTCGGTTTTGAATATCCGATAAAATATTGACCCTTTGAACTATTATCCATATCAGAGAAAAATGTTTCTATAAACTGATCTTGTAGAATTCGTTGAACAAATGTTTTTATTTCAATCGATTCCAATACACTTTGATCGTCCTAAACATAACTTAAACCAATATTATCGAATATTGATTGGATAAATTATATCCATTTTGACTGCACAATATGTGTTGAATGCAAATTGAAAAGTAATTTATACATAATTCCGAATAATTTTTTCGATTTGTGAGCAGTTTGACAAAAAGCACAACAATCTGTATTCCATAACGTTAGCTGCTCTAGAGTGTACTCCCATCATCCTTTTCAAAAATGTTAACTGAATCTTTTCTAGTATTAGAACATTTTCGAATCTCAACACTTCGCATGAATAGAGAAAAAATTGGTAAAATCAATGAATCAAACAATTTTAATTGAAGATCTACAGGAATACCAATATAACATAATTTTGTACACAGGGCAAACAGTGCTTTCTGTGCCTGAGCCACCAACTTAGCTTTTGCGACGGTAATTGTTCCGTTATATATATTAAAAATAATACCTAAATATGAATATAAATCAACAATCTCAACTTCTGAACCGTATAGTTTAAATTGATATTTGCGTTTTGATATTTTCTTCGTAAATATCATTGTTTTTGTTTTATCAACATTAATTCGAAGACGCCATTCGTTACACAAAAACTTATAAACAATACTATAGTCTTGCGTTTCTGCTAAAATGGCTGTATCATCAGCATAGAATAAAACAAATACCATTAAATATGTTCTTAAAGTGTCTTCACATTTATCACTTATTTCCTGTAAAAATTTAAAGTTATTCTGAACACTAAATCGTCTAGATCTGATAGAAATATATTGAACAGAAAGGGAGATCCCTCTGCCTAACTCCAACGTTACAAGAAAAAAACCCAGACACATTCCCACCCAGCTTTACCAATGACTTAATATTGTGGTACATACTATACGCTTCATTTAAAAGTTTACCTGTGACATTATTTCTAACAATTTCTGCCACAACTCTAGCATCCAGACAGTGTCGAACGCCTTTTTAAAATCGACAAATGTCCATAAGGGTTTCCGTCCCATCGCTAAATAGATCTCGACTAATACATGCAAGCAAAATATATATTTAGTGGTCGAATATCCTTTCGGGAAGCCAGACTGGCTATCAGGAATTAAGGAAAATAATTCAGCATATGCTGATAATCTTGTAATTCAGTACAGAAGTAAACAGTTTGTCTAATGAGGAAACATGAGTAATTCCTCTACATGCATCTGGATTCGTAGGATCCCACTTGTTTTTATAGATAGTTATTATAATTCCTCTGGTCCATACTTCTTGAATAGTATCAGTATCCAAAACCAGATTAAAACGTTTGACATAAATAGGCAAAAGAGAATCTATAGCTGACTTTAGATATGTGTTCACTATATCATCATAACCGCGCTCTTTCACTTGTCGTCAGTGGTAATTTCGCCATTTAGAATATCATAAACTAAATCGTTATCATTACTCGTTAAATCAAAATCTACGTCGTCACGCTCTGAATCCTCATTCAGGTCCTTAACAAAAATCATATATAGAATTTAAAGAAACTCTCGGACCATGATCCGTATTCTTATTGAAATTATCCGACACCCTCCGCAACTCAGGAGAGTCGGTGTTTGCGGAATCCCGTAATCTAATTTCAAATTGGTATTCAGCGAAACACTTATTAAGTTCCTTTCTATAATGTTTGCTAGTAATTTCCAATTAATTTTAATTCTCGTCTGTTTTTAGCGAATTATTTCTATGTTTTGCCTCTTGAAAAAGCTTTATCTTTTCTCGACAATTTTCATGAAACCAAGGTTGCTACTTAGCACTGAGTGAACGGCGCTGTTAACAAGTCATATGTCCGAACGTATCACTAGGGCAATGTGTAAATGTTAGTTTATCTTATTAACAAAACAATCTAATTGCTCTTGTAAGTTTCGCCATTATTGCCAATTGAATTTAGATCACCGGACAATTGATCAAGTATTCCGCATTATTGAGTAATCAATAAATTCACCTTGTTTATCCGCTACCCCCAAGCTACCATTAGGCAATTGAAATACTAAGGACAGGGTGACATTAAGTCTGAACACATAGGATCGTAAGTAATCCAAAACAATAAATTCCTCTATTAAGGGGAGTAACTCTGAATCAAATAGCAGATAGTTTGTGATGCCAGCATCTTTGCATGCAGTTTTTCCTATACCACTATCGTTACCAAATCTACCATTTGTTATATACATGTTATTGTTTCTACAAAAATTGACAAGTTTGTAACCATAGGTATTATACCTACCGAGAACTTGTGTTGTTCTATCTAGCGGTACTTTATACAGCAATAACTTTCTGTAATCAAACGTTGAAGCTTCAGATGCATTATTATCCTAATTCAAAAATTTCAGAAGTTCATCATCAGGTATAATATAGTCTGAAAGACTACCATATCCACTATTTAAATCGCCTATTAACTCACAAACAGAATGACGCTGTTTTAGCGAGAAAATATCATTTTCAAGTTCGTCAAAAGAATCGTTTAATTTGTCGAACCTTCAGGAGGTATGTATACTAATCATAAAAAAAAAGATTTAAAGTTTATTTTGTATTCCAGATGCATTGACAAAATTTATTTAAAGCTGACTGGGATTTTCATATTGTCCTCTTGTGTGTCTGTCCTACCTGGCTTGATTCGGGGTGGACTAACATTCTTGTCCAAATAAGATTGACGATTATCATCCTGATTATTATCCTGTGGTGGTGGAGCCAATCCGGGTCGGAATTCTTGTGTTCTATACTGATTATCTTGAAAATCTCTAGCAAACACTTGACGACCATTAATGAACAGTTTGTCCCGTTTTAGCTTTACGTTGTTACGACCCAATCTTTCGCCACTTTTAAATATTGGCCAAAGTTTCTTTCTCCTTTCAATAATTTCAACAGGGAACTGTTCGTATATGCTGTATGGAGTCTCTTTTAGATTCGCCGGTGCCGCCTTAAATACACGATCATTCCGACTCTCGAATTTCGCAACAATAGTCCTCGGTTTCCCATCGTTTCTTGGTTTTAGTCGATGCACGACATGAACCTTGATTGCATCGTTAATATGAAGTTTGACTTTTATGAATTTCTGCATCATTTGATTTATCAACAACAATGGACTTTTCGCTGTCATCTTCTTCTATACCGCCGAATAAAACAATCTCCCTCATTGGTCGTTCTTGTATGTCTATTATACGCTCCATTAGTTCGCTGTTTTCTCTAAACATATTACCCTTCTTTTGCTCGATTTTTGATATGGGCACACTATCTTATAGCTTCTTTCAAACAAAAGACATCATGCCATGTATGACTGCTGGACTAAAACAACATATACTCAGACAAGGAGTAAATACTTATTTACGTATTAACCTGTCCATCTAGCTCAAATATACAATGTTTAATAGTTTAATTTTAAGTTAACGAGTAGAAATATTTTATTTAGTTATTAATGATGAATATATGATATAAAATATTATATGTTTTATCATTTAATCATTTAAATTATAATTCAACCATAAGTGAATAAAATATTTGATTTTCTCTATGTAAAATATTTGTACAAAAAATATTCATAATATAAATTGAAGTCTTATCTGAAAATATAATTCTAAATGTATAAATATCAAAAAATGTTTTTAGTACTCTATTTAATTTCCAGTTCATACATGTACACTTGACTTAAGAAAAATATTTAACTAAGTCAGATTTATTATGTATTTCTTTCAACAATCGGAAGCCTCATCTAAGGTAAATTTGCAGGTACAAAGTCAAAGTCAAAATCAAAGTCAAAGATTTTATTGATATAAAATACCAAATGTGGATTGTTATCAACACATAAACAAACAACAAGCATTAATTATTACAATTAATTTATGTACATAAAAGTGTAGTATACATAATCTTGTATTGTTTGTCTTTCTATTTGACTGGGGAGGTACAGTTTTACAGATAGTTTATAGTATCTATATCATAATCATAACCTACGCAATACAATAATAACTAGAAAGACAATTGTTCAGAGAACAATTGCAAGGTCTTTCCTGGGTCAAATTGACCTTTCATCTCAAGTTTGTATTTACATATAGGGTTTCTAGGGGGATGTTTGCACGGTTCCTAAGGATATTAACCATGACCTTGACTGTTGACCCTCTATTTTGTTTGTATACTTGCTCTTAACATAATCATATATGGTTGCTAGGGACTTTTTCATCGGTCACTAAGGACTTTTTAAATGAACTTCACCCTTGACCTTCCATTTTCATCTGTAAAGCTTAAATATGGGCTCCCGAACATAAATATGGTTGGTAGGTACTTTTCTATCGGTTGCTAAGAACTTTTCGATAACCTTGAACTTCCATTTTGACTTAAAAAGCTATATTATAGAGTTCTGAACATAAATATATATGGTTGCTAGGTACTTTTCTATCGGTGGCTAAGGCATTTTTCAATGACCTTGATATGTTTGACCTTTGATCTTGGTACCAAAATTTAGATCTCATTTTTTGTATTGACATTTTCTTCCTATCTATTATAGTTTGCAAGATATAAAATAAAATATAAAAGTGTCATGGCATTAACCCTATAAGTTGTCGTACGGATTCGAACCCATGAGATAAATGTATATCTTGACATTCTAAACATTTTTCTCAATAAATTTCATCAGGTAACTTTTACGGTTCATGAGACAGAACGGTAACAAGGTTAAAGGTCAGAGGTCAAGTTTCTTATGTCAAGAAAGTCCAATTTAGTTCCAGATTCAGTTCCTACGTTTGATGCGTCAAAACTGTTATCCAGAGATAATATTATTATAGAAGATTTTTTTTTTAGAGTTCCGTTATTCTGGTCAAAAACGATTCAGTTTGGTCAAAGAAAATTAGATATTCCTCTTGCTAAGATACATGGATCTCCGTTATGTCCATATTCTGCATTTATCAATATGTGTAATTTAGTTCCAGCTAGTGCTCGTGATCCATTATTTTTTTATTACAAGTGGTTCCAGGAAGAGGTCTCATTCTAGGTTAAGACAACTTTTATCTTTTTGTAAACTAGATCCGAGGTTATACTCGTCTCATTCCTTCAGCAGAGGAGGTGCTAGCTGGGCATTTCATTCTAAAGTTCCATCGGAGTTAATTCAGTTTCACGGAGATTGCCATAGCGATGCATGCAACATTTATTTAGAATTTGAATTTGATGACAAACTATCCATTTCAAAGGCCATGGCAAGTTCAATTTTGTTTTAAATGTTTTCAGGAAGAGAAAAAATGGTTTTGTTAGTATCAGATTCCACATGTAAACATATTACTAATATTGTCTGGTTAGATATTCATGCCATTCCAGGTGCCTATTTATCAATATATTAAGGATAATGTTCGCCCACATTATTTTGCATTTTGGCACCAACGACACTGGCAAATGTTTATCCAGCAATTAGATGTAACAGTATTATACTAATTTATTCATTTTAGTGTGTTTAATTTTAAAGTTATTGTTTCATCTATTTTACCTCGACCTATTGATTTTCATACATCAAAGAGTAAAGTTATCGAGTTGAATAATCATTTAGCTTCATTTACTCTAAATATTGCTTTGGTTTTGTTCGTTCATACACATCGTTTATTCAGCAGCCTGGCTCAATAACAAAAAATTAATTTTTTGCTGGGGTTGTGTCTTTTGTTCAATATGAATCTGATTATGAAAGGCTTTGAGAGTGGAGGAATTGGTTAATTTTTATACAAAAATGTTTAATTCTACCACCGAAAAAACTAATTTACCTGGTTGTTAAGAAGTTGTTGTTTACGATATACTATATATCATCCTTTTCTGATTGGTTTGTTTATTTTTAAAATATGCTGACCTATTGTTAATTTTTCTCACCTCTGTATTCAAAAAAATTATTTTGGTTTGGTTAGACGTGATTCATTTTCGCACCCTCCTGCCCTCAAAGTCGAATATATATATATATATATATAATTTTGTTATTATATGTTGTATATTTTATTTTTCATATCATAATTTTTGACAGATGTTTAATAGTATTGTTAGTCTTTTCCAGATTGTGTAATTGTGGAATAAGCAGAATCATGCGAACCTTTTTAAAGACTTTGTTAGGTGCTATTATTTTGCTTGATGGACAGTTAAATCATAATTCATAATTAAAATGAATATTATGTATATAAATATATTTTCTGCCAATAATAATTATTTATCAAAATAGTGTTGTGTCTTTTGTTCAATATGAATCTGATTATGAAAGGCTTTGAGAGCGGAGGGATTTAAATATAAATATAGACATTTGTTTTCTAATTTGTTTTGTAATTAAAAACTAAATAATCATAAAACTGACAAAACGTGTATGCAAATCACATTTTCCCTGGTTGATAGTACATAATATAGACACATGAGACAGTATAGTCCGTAGCCCCAGTGCACACATTAAATTTAAACCCTCTTAGAAGTCAAATTAAAGCTTATTCTTGGTATAAAACTACATTTCCCTATTTGAACAAAATGAAGTTGAAATCTGAAATGGATTAATGTGTAACTACCTGTATTCTATTTGTATTGAGAATTTAGTTTACATGTTTTTGTGTTATTTTGTTGAATTTCTTGAGAAATTGCAAAACAATGGTTAAAAATGCAAATGAAATAGTTTTTTGAACACAAATGAACTCTATGATTATGATATTTACAATCATGTAGTACTACAGGCAACGATTTTTCAATGATCTCTCTTAAAAAGAAACATGTCAATATGTTTACTCTGTAGCCCAAGATTTCCAAATTGTTGACCAAAACAAACTCTGTCCCAGTTATCCTCCCAATGCCACGAGATTTTTAATTTTGTATCCCCATATGTATTATTTTTTAGACAAATGCACACAACAAATTACACTTCAAATATTTTAGCGCTTATCTATATAAGGCAGGTTTATGTTGACAATTATTTATCAACAATATCTAGCCTTATTACAACAGTATATGGTAGAAACCAGACTTGTAGAATCATACAATAACTTATCTATTTTTAACTTATGCAAGAATCTATTTTTAACTTATGCAAGATTCTGTCTGAATGATTGAATGAATGAATACTTTATTGCAAAAAAGCATTAATTATGCTATAGCAACACAAAATATGTACAATATGACATAATGACAAATTGCAGAGACCAATATAAAATTAAGTAACAATATGTGATCTAATTGACCAAGCTGACTTTATAAAATTACATAATTTACGAATGAGTGGCACAAAAGATGATTTCAACAAAACATTAAGTTTTGTAATGGTAGGCCACGAACAATAATATTTGGGTAAAATGTTTGTACGAACTGGTCTATAAGCAGGACAAACCAACAAAAAATGATACTCGTTCTCAATACAGTTCATATTACAGCATTTACACAAACGCATTTCTCTATCAATGTCAATATATCGCCCAGTTTCTAAGTTCAACTTTAATGTACCACTTCTTAATTTCGTTAGGAAATGCGAGTTATAGCTAACATCTAGATAAACTTCAAAACAAAATTCTAATTTAATATCCTTGTAGATTAATAGCTTTTGACATCTTTCTATGGATGCAAACCAGTTTTGAATAAAATTATCCTTGACCCTATTTATAACAGTATCTATAGATATAACAAAATTTACATCAAATTGTTGGTACCATATGATTAAGTGATTAAGAGCATTACTTTCACGCAAGACAAGACCAAAACAATACATGCACTACAACATGAACAACATGGACCCCACCAAAAAACCGGGGGTATACTCAGGTGCTCTGGAAGAGTAAGCAATCTCTGCTTCCTGCAGGACACCCGCCATGCTGCCCATGTCAAATCAGGTATGAGGAAGGCATAATATCAATGGAACATGCTTTGGGAAACTGTTTTTTTATACCTGTCAACCAAGTCATGTTGACGTCCATAAAACTTTAATAACGGATGACTTTAACTTAGGAGCAAAGTACCTTTGTCTGAGCAACTTTTTTGTCTGGAGCCGGGCTCTATCCAGGACGTTTATGTATATGTCACAAGCTCTGGAATAACGTGTGATTTGTGAAATATATTTTCTCCATACGCCGGCGCTTCTGGAATATTGCCGCTCAAAAATGGGAAGTTGACGATTGGAAAGTGACGGCAATCCCGTTTGTCGTACAGTTTTGTATTCAACCTTCCTCTGGTGTCAATTTCGAGGTGTAGGTCAAGATAAGATGCAGACTTGGCAGTGTCTGTGGTATCCTTAATTTTGAGCTCATTTGGGATAGATGAGATGAGATGAGATTCCCAAAACGTGAATTGTTCAGTGATAAAACATATCTATATAGCGGAAGCTGAAATTAAAGGTATGGGCTAACTTCTTCTGTTTTTCCTTAAGAAGCCCGTCATATGAGTAAAGAAAGAAGTCAAATATCACTTTTGTTATCAAAATGAAAAACATTATTTCAAGAAATAAAGTTTCAATCATCGATGTTGATTCCAATCAATTTTGAACAAATTCGGCATTTTTTTAAATGTTGATCTTTTTCACGCGGGGTTTTATAAAAAACCCGCCATTATTTATCTTTATCCGGCTATCAAATATGAGAAAATTAACTATTGATTTTCACTCAAAGAGCGTGGCAATCCCGATCAACCGAGACTCGTTGTCAGTGAGTTAAATCGGAACTCCCGGCAACACTGGGACTCGTCGCCAAAAGGGATACTATGCTCCTTGTTAAACGGAACATTCTAGTTGACAAAATGTTTGATATATGTTTTGTATTTTTTCCTCTCTATTTTTTATACTAAATTCCCCTTTTTAATATAGTTTAATGTTCGTGGTAACTATTTTTCATAGTTTTAATTATTCTGTATTTTTCCATTTGTTGATTGATTGATTGATTGTTGTTTAACGCCGTAAGGACAGTATTGCAGCCATACCACGGCGAAAACTAATTAGAATACGATTGTATTAAAACAAATAGTGTATAAAATGGATTGACTATTTACAAATAAAAGACAGGAATAAACAGTAAAACAAGTATCACAATGACACTATCACAGGTAATATTTTCAAAACAAAACAAACAATATCACAGATAAGCTATCACATATTCATAAAATAACAATCATATACCAGAATTAGGTAAGCATTTATTCGGTAAGGACCATACTCGAGAACATAGTCATCGACTATATTCTCGAATATAGTCCAACGTCCTTTAAATATTTTAAAATCTGGTCGCCAGCGACAATTGTAAATAGATATTTCATATTATTGACTGTGTAGTACCGACTAATAATGTCGGATTTATCTACACAGTCAATTAAAAGATGTTTAATACTATGTCGACATTGGCAGGGAATACACTCAGGAGGCGGCTCATTCTCTAAAATAAAAGAATGAGTCGTCCTGGTGTGGCCAATGCGACATCTAGTTAAAACAACTTGGTCTCTACGGCTTTTGCCGAAGAAACAAACATTCTTGCCAACTGTTGGCTCTATCGAATGTAATTTATTGTCTGTAAGCAGATCCCACTGGGACTGCCACAGACGTAAAACATACTTGTATATTAAAGGTTTAAAATCAGAGTAAGGCACTGACATATTAGTTATGGGGTCTTCTAAAGCATCCTTCGCTATTCTATCTACGACTGTGTTTCCTCGGATACCAATATGACTTGGTACCCAGAGAAAAATAATTTCTTTGCCCATTTGGACAAGTCTTTTATAAAATTCAATAATATGGGCAATTAAAGGGTTTTTATATTTCTGACCTTCGATAGCCAATAAGCATGAAAGTGAATCTGAACAAATAAGAAATTTAAGTTTTTCAGATGTTCTTGCAAACTTTAAAGCAAGAATTATGGCTCTGGCTTCAGCAGTAAAAATGGAACTGGAGGATGGAAGACGGAGAGTTGCTGCTTGCTGTCCATAGACAGCAGCGGCAGCCACTTTGTCCCCGTCCTTCGACCCATCAGTATAAATAGAGTCATGAAATTCAAACTTAGATTTTATTTCAGCAAAGTGTTGCTGAATAAGAATAGGGTTTGTTTCGGACTTTTTATGTTTTCTAAGGTCAAAATTAAACATAGGTTTGGGTACAAGCCAAGGTGGTGATTGAGGTATGTTAATGGGGGCAATTTCATCAAGGTTGATGTTAGAACCCGAAATATGTGGTTTCATCCGGATACCAAAAGGAGGAATTTTATTTTCATATTGTTCAAATATATTCTCATAGAGAGGATTGAAAACACAGTCGTAGGCAGGATTTGAAGGATATGCTTTTAGCTTGGTTAAATATTGTAAACCAAGTTTTATCCGACGATTATTAAGAGACGGTTCGTTCGCCTCTACATATAAACTCTCCACAGGAGACGTTCTGAACGCCCCCAAGGCCAAACGTAGGCCTTGGTGGTGAACAGTATCTAAAATTTGTATGTAGGATTTGCGAGCAGATCCATAAATAATAGAACCGTAGTCAAGTTTCGATCTCACTAAAGATCTATATAAATTTAACAAAATGCTTTTATCAGCGCCCCAGTCAGTGCTGGAAACAACTTTTAAAATGTCCAATGCCTTCAAGCATTTAGCTTTCAGCATTTTGATATGGGGTAGAAAGGTGAGTTTATTATCAAACAGAATTCCAAGGAATTTATTTTCTTCAACAACTTTAATGGGTGCATTATAGAGTTTTAGTTCAGGGTCTAAATGCAGTTTTCGTTTGTTACAAAAATGCATACAGACGGTTTTTGAGTTTGAAAATTTAAAACCATTTTCTGTGGCCCACTTTTCAATTTTATTTAAAGACAACTGTAGTTGTCTTTCTATATTGTTCATATTTTTAGCCCTATAACATATCAAAAAGTCATCTACATAGAGGGAGCCCTCAACATTTTGTTTTAATGTTTTAGCTAAACTGTTTATTTTTATACTAAATAAAGTGACCGAGAGGATACTACCCTGAGGAACACCCATCTCTTGTTCAAAAGGGTCAGACATGGTGGTGTTAACCTTTACCTTGAACTGTCTATCTGAAAGAAAATTTTCAATGAAGGTAGGTAACCGACCTTTCAACCCCATATCATTTAGGTCTTTTAAAATGCCATATTTCCAAGTGGTGTCGTATGCTTTTTCAAGGTCGAAAAAGACCGACACCACGTGTTCACCCCTAGCAAACCCGTTGCGTATGAAAGACTCGAAGCGAACGAGATGATCTAACGTGCTTCTGCCCTGCCGGAATCCACACTGTATATTAGACAGTAGACCATTGGTCTCAAGGAACCAAACAAGGCGGTCGTTGATCATTCGTTCCATCGTCTTGCATACGCAACTTGTGAGGGCAATTGGCCGATAATTCGACGATTCAAAATGATCTTTACCGGGTTTTGGAATAGGAACAACTGTAGCAAGCTTCCACAAAGAGGGCAAATTACCAGTTTCCCAAATGTTATTTAGTATATCCAAAAGTGTTTGTAATGATTTATCAGGGAGATGAGTCAGAAGTTTATAATGGATATCATCTGGGCCACATGCTGTGTCATGGGCCTTTGCCAGAGAAGTTTTGAGTTCATCCAAAGAGAAAGAGCGGTTGTAGTCTTCTGTGTTTTTAGATTTAAAGTTAAGTTTAGTTTTTTCAGTGCGATGTTTGATTTGTTGAAATTCCTGAGAGTAATTTTGAGAAGAGGAATGCTTAGAAAATGTTTCTGCAAGTTTATTCGATATGTCCCTTTCAGATGTTAGAAGGGTCTGGCCATCTTTCAGATGGTGGACGTTGGTTTTTCGGTTTTTACCATTAATTTTTTGTATGAAATTCCAAACTTTGTTCATTGGTGTACGAGAATTTATTTTAGAGACGAAGTTGTGCCAAGAGGTTCGTCTCTTTTTTTTGAATGTTCGACGTGCTTTTGCACGGAATATACGGAAGCTACTTAAATTATCTTGGGTTGGATGCATATTGAATCGTCGTTCGGCCTTCTTTCTATTTTTCTTTGCCTCCTCACAATCATCATCAAACCATGGTTTGCTTGGTTGTTTAGGATTTGTCGAGGTTTTAGGAATGGTTCTTTCAGCTATCGATACTAACTTTTCATTAAATTTAAGGACTGGATTCATAACAGTATCAAAAGTTTCTTTCGTCAGTTCATCTCGACAGAGTTGCTCGAACAAAGGCCAATTGGCCTTGTCAAATTTCCAGCGAGCAACTCTCTCAGATGACGTGGGAAATAAATTTTCCAAAATAATGGGAAAGTGGTCACTACCACACAAATCATCATGGACTCGCCATGAGAAATCAAGTAATAAAGAGGGGTCACAAATGGTTAAATCTATAGCAGAGTACGAACCATTCCCCGGATGGAGATAAGTATCCGATCCGTCATTGAAGATGCACAAACTTTCCTGATTTAAAAAATCTTCGATCTTTTTGCCTTTGTCGTTTTGTGAGTTACTGCCCCATATAGGATTATGAGCATTGAAATCACCCATAAGAAGAAATGGGACAGGTAACTGATCTGTTAGAGTTTTAAGTTTACTAATTTCCAGGTTTGTGTTAGGAGGAATATAAACAGAACATAGTGTAATAGTCTTATTAAGAGAAAGGCGAACTGCAACTGCCTGCAGATCGGTGTTTAAATTTATTTGACTATGAATAACGTTGTTTTTGATAAGGATTGAAGAGCCGCCTGCAGCCCTTTCATCCTGTTTAGTTCTTGTGCTGTAAAGAGAGTAATTTTTGATGTTTACATTATCGTTTTCCTTTAAGTGAGTTTCTTGGAGACAAAAGGCAACTGGTAGGAAAGCTTGGACAAGTAAAGATATTTCAATTAAATTAATTTTTAAACCCCGACAATTCCACTGAATTATATTGTTCATTTTAAGGGTGGGCGGATTGGGGAGTAGTTTTTCCTTAGTTGTTCACTTGAACAACTTCTGCGCCTGCCACCAGAAGCGCTGGAATCTCTGGCGTTACGAGAAGAATCCCCGGCAGGAACAGAAGAAACTCCCCAGATGGATTCGTCTGGTTCATTTGAAGTATCCATCTGCTCCGAGTCCTCGTCGACATCATTGTCGAACTCTAAACAGAGGTCTCTAAATCTATTGATTTTTGAATTTTTTTCGGCCTTTGAGAGGCGACCGGATGATGGTTTGTTTCTAACTTTTTCATTTGAAGACGATCGTGTAGTTTTTTGGGACGATGAGGAAGATTTTTGGTTTGAAGGTATTGAAGTTCTTTGTCTGGCAGTCGGTCTTTGTTGTTTACTGGTAGTGTCTGAGGTATTTAAAGAGCCAGAAGTTTGAGAAGAGTTTGATGTAGAAGACGGTTTAGATTGAGAAGTTTTATCTTTAGCTTGAGAAGGTTGAAGTAAGAGTGTTGGTAGTTCTGATCCATCAGGCCAAGTGAATTCAGTTTGGGTTGCAAAAGTTCTGGTTTGTGATGTTTTGACTTTATCAGCATAAGAGGTTTGAACAGAGTTATTCAAGACAGAGACCATTCGTTTCGCTTCTTGATAGCTTAATTTTTTTTCAGTTTTGGTTTTTTGAATTTCTAATTCCTTTTTAAAAAATTCACAATTTCTTGAATTAGCCAAATGATTCAGTCCACAGTTTGCACACTTTACTGTACCGTCACATTCAAAACTTGAGTGGCCCTCTATAGAACATTTGACACATCTTTCAGTACCACGACATGAACTCCTACCGTGTCCAAATTTCTGGCATTTGAAACAACGAATAGGGTTAGGTGTGTATGTGTCAACTTTCATTCTATAGGGTCCTACGTAGATATGTTCAGGTACAGTAGTGAGATTGAATGTAATGAGGTATGTATTCAGTTTGACAATTTTTCCTTCGGATTTTTTTGTAAATCTTTTAACTTTTGAAACATGTTGAGATTCCAATTCTTCCTGAATTTCTTCTTCAGACAACTCGTACAAATCACGGTCTCGGTCTCGAATAACTCCCATGGAAGAATTGAGTGTTCGGTGTGGGGTTACCGAGATCTCAACATCAGAAATACAAGTTAAAGAAAGGAGATTTTTTGCCTGTTGTGGTCTAATACACTCTATAAGCAGACTTCCACTTCTCATTTTGGAGACTTTTTTAACTTGTCCAGCGCAGCTTTGAATTTTTTTCTGTAGTAAAAAAGGAGAAAGTTTAGTCAAAGGTCTGTCAGAATTTTTACTTGTCAAAACTAAAAATGTAGGGAATTTGTCAGAAGTTGTGTTTTGTAATTTTGAAATTCGTTCCTCATCGTCACTATGATCACATTTCCGTTTAGATGGTGTTGGTTTTTGGTTGTTTTCTGAATTCTTCATGATGATTTAGTATGTTTCACTGCCCTTGCTCCCCGCCCACCTCGGAGCAGCACCACAACGATGTATGCTTGCCACATATGCGACAAGCACTAGGGCTACAGGACAGGATACTCGCATAGAGTACTTTTAAATAGACACAAGCTTCGTGTCGGGGGTTACCCGACGAAACAACTGTCCAAAGTAGAATCTACACGATTGACCCATGAGCCACCGCCTTCTTGAACTAATCTTAAAGATGGTGCTATTGTCGCACAGTTTTATATAAGATCATGTTCAAGGGCTTGGCGTGACCAGCCGATTGATCGAGACCGGGCCCATCCGACCGCCCGTTTCAGATAAAGTAAGGGCCAAAGTGGCGTGTTTCAACCACCAGGATTCCGTCCTCTATCCTTACGGGTATCCACACACGGCAAACATGTGGCCTCATTAAGCCGAGGAAGCCTTACCCCATTAGCCACCGCCTTCTCCACTGCTTCCGTCAGTGGCTATCTTCAGAGACCCCAGAACCAAAAGATCAACCTCATGTGATACCTGCATACCACCCTAACCCGACCCATGGTATCGAGGTGTCATAAAAGGTTCATATGGGTCTCTTCAAACAACCACGAGAAAACAGCAGAGGGCTAGACATGACCAGTAAGTGGCCAGACCGGGGCAATCCAGCCAATTTTGGAGCTTGTTGTTTAAATATTTCAAACACATTGCGAAGCCAAAAATTGTGACCAAGACATTTTAAACAGTTGATACAAGTGAGAGGTATAATTTAAATTTGAATATTAAGAAAATAATAAAACAAAAATAATGGCAATAAATAAAGATCCAATTCAAAAGTAAAGAAATTTTGAGCTTGTTAAAGTGTGTGACCCATTAGCCAACACCAATCCCGCCAAACAGCAATTTGGAATTCGATTAATCAATTTGGGGAGAAAAAAAATATAAATATGTGTTACAAAAAGGGATTGATGTGACCAGCCGATTGACCGAATCGGGTCCATCCGGCCTCCCGTCTAGGTAAAGATTGTGCTCCAGATGGTGATCGGAACCGTTTTTCCGGCCATCCAGGAACACTCCCTATTACCGACACGGGTTTGCGACACACGGCAAACATGTCGCCTCTTTAGGGGCCTCTTACGCCAAGCCGAGGAGCTGTGGGCCTATTCTATTGTGTCCCCGGGACCCACACGGGGGTTTTTCCATTTGTTTAAATTTCTTTTTGGAAATAGTTTATCCTGACGACAGTCCTGCTTATATAGGTATGGAAGGCACTGTGTCCTTCGTTTTCCCTAGGCTTTTGATAAAGTTCTCAATTTTCCGTGCCTACGCTGATGATAACAAATTAAATACATATTAATAACAAAAAATATTATAGAATTACATTACACAATAAGTAAACTTATTATATTGTCTTACCGCAGCTTGGGTTATTGCCCCTCTATTACTGTAGATTGCGGGAAAGCTTAGTTTGTTCCAGCTGCCCACACTGATCCAGGATCAACGATATACCAGGTGCGGGGCAAAAATTACACTTATACAAGCTTCCAAGCGACGGCAAGTTTTATTAGACTGAATTTTAGTCACAACGAAAATAAAAATTATTTTCAGTGACTATATTATATGCAACACAATAATAGGGTTGTTTCTTTTTATCTATATTCGTTTCGTAATATTTCAACATAGAATCATACTGCAAGGTATGTTTTGCAGGGTGTGAATTATCAAAACTTAAAATATTGAGATAAGATTTTGCAACTAGACTTTTCCTTCTAAGTTCGTATGGTGGGTTACCAATTTCTACTTGTAGACTGGACAGAGAAGTAGATTTCATAGAACCGGTGCAAAACCTTAATACTTGCAACTTAATATTATCTAGAATTTTTTAGGCCGCAAAAGAAGCAGAATTGTATATTTCGCAACCATAATCTATTTTTGACCTAATTAGTGCAAAATACATTGTGCGCAAATTAAAGCTATTGGCACCCCAGTTAGTACCAGTAAGTTGTTTCATGCAGTTCATTACTTTTGTGCATTTAGTCTGAATATATGTATGTGCTTTAGCCATGTTAGTTGGCATTCAAATATAATTCCTACAAATTTGACTTCGTTAACTATATCTAATACATGTGATCCCAATTTAAGTATAAAATTACCAATATTTTTATTTCTACAAAAAATAACACAAACAATTTTCGTGGGGATATAAGAAAGCTCCAAGTATTACACCAATTACTCATATTGTTCAAGTCTTCTTGTATCTTTTTTGAAGAAAACTTAAACTTGTCCCAGATTTACAAATTGTCCCATCATCAGCAAATTGTAAGATATCACAGTGTTTTATACATGAAGGTAGGTTATTATTAACTCTGACCTGTAAAGTTCTATTACTCAAGAAATAATTTACATATGCTCTTAAATTAAACGTTATACACAGCGACTCCATGTTTAAAGAAGACCATGTTTCCCGAGCATATCAAATGCCTTCTGGAAGTCAATAAAAACACCAACTGTACTCATTTGTGTGTCTGTTTCCATTCTAATACACTGTTCTGCTATATTTCTATTTCTTCTAAAACAACTTTGGGGAATAATATATATATAATTTTTTCTAAATGCCAATTAAGCCTATTATTGACCATTTTCTCCATGTTTTTATTTGGTTATGAGTACCTCTTGTTTAAAATAAGTTTGGTTTTTGGTCTTCCAAATTTTTTGGTTTTATTGCTGCTGATGAGAGGTAACTCCTTGAAATGCGTCGTATACAACATAGTATAACTTTACTATATCTAATATTTGTATCTTTGGATTGTTAGTTTGAAACTCCTGGGACGATGCCTCTGTATGGTGGATCCTAGGTCCCCGAGGGTATTCTCCAACCCAGTCGTCAGACTTGTCTGACATGATTATTCATTGATTTGTTACATGACTTAGTCTATGATCACATTCTCTGGGAAAACCATCCCAGTCAGCTTTTTTGAATCCCAACTGAAAACTTTACTTTGTTCAGTACTTGGGGATTTATTTAAAATATGTATATTAATCAAATAGTGGTCATTACCATAGGTGTTATTATTTCTGTCCCAAGTACAATTTGCACTTATAGTAGCGCAAGCTAGAGCTAAATCTATGCAGGAAGTTTGCAGGTTTACTGCAATGAGTCTAGTACCTCTTCCATCATTTAATAAAACTATATTATTATTGAGTACAAAATTGTATAGTTCCTTTCCTTTTTGTCTGATTTGTTTTAGCTCCCCACAATGTGTTGTGAGCATTAATGTCTCCACAAATTATAACATCATTATTTACTTGTGATAAAATGTTTCCAGTCTGATTCTGTGGTATTAGAATTACTATCATACATGTTTATTAATGTATTTGGTTTGTTATTTAGTCTAAAACTAATACAACTAAGTTCAAGCTCAGATTTTATACAAACCGCAGAGTATTTAATATTGTTGTTACAGTATATAGCTGTACCTCCCCCTTTTGTTTCTCTACCCGAGTAGTTTGCAAGGGCATATCCATTTATTTTTCGAATGTCTTGTTCACTACTATACCAAGTTTCTTGTAAACATATAGTATCAGGGAGACTGTTTAAGTTGCTTAGAAACCACATATATTCTGGTCCATGAGCACTCAACCCCTGACAGTTCCAGTATACAATAGTGAAAACAGCAGGCATTATTTGGCTAAGCAGTATTATCATTATTATAATTAAACACACAATATATTTAGACTTCAAACATATCTACATGCATTCATAGATTAGCTTGGAGTTGTTATTAATACATGATCTAACTCAACGCTGACTTTGATGTGTTAAAAGTCATCAGATTAGGATATCAACTAAGCAGATGCCATTATAATTAGCTTTGGTATAACTGTTCACCACTAACTGTATTAATTGTCAAGTTGTTTTGACGTTATAATTCATCAGCTTGGGATTTTCAAATTAGCAGACATTATAATTAACTTACATGCAGACTAGATCGCTGTTGCCTATTCTTTTCTTAACAAACTCTTGTTTAAGTGAACATTGGCTATGAGTGTAAAGGCATAATGAGAACTTGCAATGCGATGAGTACTTATACTTAGTACTACATAGGTACGTTTGTATCCATTAATTTATTAATTTTCAGTTGTCAGTAATACATGATCTAACTGAAAGCTGACTGTTGTTTTTTGTTTGAGTTCACATTGCTAGTGCTTTAGTTCCTGTGATATCTTGTTCTAGTTTAGTTCAATTTATTATACGTTTTTAATTATTTTAGTTATACGTGTATCCTTGCCGCGTTAATTTTTTGTGTTCTATTCTCACTGTTTTTTTCTATTCGGTATTATTAATAAATGATCTAACTCAAAGATGACTTTGACGTGTTAAAATTCATAAGCTTGAGATATTCAACTAAGCAGATGCCATTATAAGTAGCTTCGATATATCAACACTTGTAACTAAATTAATTTTCAAATTGTTTTGAAGTTATCATTCATCAGCTTGAGATATTCAAATTAGCAGACGAAATTATAATTAACTTAAATGCAGACGAGATTGTTGCCAGTCTATTCTTAACAAACTCTTTGTTTACGTGAACCTTTGTTATGAGTGTAAACGTTATGATGATGGCTTACAGTGGGATGAGTACCTGCCGTACTTTTACGACATCTTGTGCTTATACTGTAAATATGGAAATTATTGCGATGTTTTTATTATTGCGAAAATTGCGATAGGTTTAGCATCGCAATATTAAAAACTCGCATTTTTAATGCATATTTTCAAGTCCGATTTATTATAGATTTGCCCCCCTTTGTTTTCATTTACTTACGTAAGTTTCTTGTCATTGCTTGCCGACATCCAGAGACAGGTTAATTGGTAGACACTTTGTTGTATAGGTATTGTTTTCACAGCTTTTATATATAATAACATTTTGAATTCTAATAATTTTAATTAAAACGATTACTTTAATAAAACCTCCATTTTCAATTTTTACTCGATCTCATATCGCAGTAATAAAACTTTTTTTTTCACAAGGGCAGTGATCGCAATAATTTAATCTCGCAATTTTGCGTTGGGTAGAAGAATCGCAATAATAAGTGCACGCGAAAATTTCCGAATTTACAGTACTTACCATACTTTCAGACGTATGAAAGAGTTTATTAACTTGGTTTTGTCAGCTTGGGATATTCAAATAAGTAGATGCCATTATAATTAGCTTTCGTTTAACTGTTTACAACTTGCAACTAAATTAATTTTCAAGTTTTGTTGATGTTATGATTGTTTTATGGTCCACATGCCTGTAATTAATGTACGCTTATATGTGTAATGAAATGATTTCATGAATAATTCAGGTTTATGTTATTCAGGTACACGTACATGTAGGGTTATACATGTACATTTGTGGTCATTCAGATGCCCTCCGAGAATATGCAGCAGTCATCGGACTTTCACTGCGTTTTTCCGAGTTTATTCTGGAGCTTGAACGCGATAACTTGGAGGAAAAATCTCCGTGAAAAGTCCGCTTAATTGTTTCAATCCTACCCAACCTCTCACCCTTTTAAAAAGGACAAATTTACCTAAGGAGCAATAAAGAAAAAAAAACGTAATCCGTTGGACAGACAAACCCGGTAAGACAAATGAACAACCACAAGCACAACAAATAAACAGAAAACTAAAAAAAACAATGAACAACACGAACTCCTATAAAAATCAGGAGTGAACCCAGGTGCTCCGGAAGGGTAAACAGTTCCTGCTCCGTATACGGCACCCGTCGTGAAGTTCAACAAAGTCAATCCGGGGGAAGTCACAAATCGGTGGCGACAAAATTAATTCCCCTTTGCGCCCTGAGGAAGTATGAAATATTTACCACTGGACGTTTAGCAAACACAAATCAGTCAAACAATGAATTACAAAACATTATTTCAAAATTCTACAGAAGGTTTTCAAAAAACATGTTAACTCAATTATAAAAATATTTTCACAAAATATAAAATAAGGAAATAAACAGAATAAAATATGAAGAAGTAAAAACCAAATAAATTAAGTAAATCTGCAACTATTTGAAATTAATAAAGACCATAGGAATTTATTTACATTCTTGTAAACTGCATAATGAAAAAAAAGTTAGGTCCTACTCGTGATGCAATTTAAAGAAGTGAGTATAGATCTACTGAAATCCGTAGACTTTTTAAAACAATATAATTAAGAAGTGAACTATTTTGAGATATATTAAAGTACTTTTGAAAACAAACCCATTTTGACCATTTAAAATCAAAACTGCAGGCCAAAAGTTCAATTTATTCCTTGCTATATACACGCAGTTACAAGCTAATGTCATTGACATTTGTAGCATTAAAGTGATTTAAATACACTTTTATGTGATTTCGATTCAACATACATTCAAACTTATACCTACATCTTATTATGATCGATATATACTGTGATGTGACAATATCCATTTCAATCATATTCATTGCAGTGCAATATACATTTTTTCCCTCGTCTTCGTTGTTACCAATGTACTCCAGAATGCTTGATGATATAACTTTACCATCTTTGCAATCCGTACTGCAGGTGTCGGGTTGAACAGTCACTTTAGAAGTAAGATTGATGTCGGAGAGATACCAATGTATTCGGGAGGATGGTCGTCCGACATCTGTTGTACAAATAAATTGCTGGGATGAGCCATTATTAATCTCCACTAGCTTACTATCTGTTGGAAAAGGGGAAATCTGGATGGAAGATATTGGTACTGAAATTTGAAATATAAGTAAAAGGAATTAAAATTGTACGTGTACTAATAACTAAATTATGAAAGAAAAGGATGAATAAATTTATTTAATGTACCGTTTACTGTTTATTGTAATTATACAATGATGCATAAGTGAGACGCATATGATGGGTCGCAAGTACATATACACGCACATGTTTTTCATCATGTACACAATTGGTTTAATGGTTAATTACGCATTGTCATTCAGTTTGCAGAAACACTTTTGACGTTTATGTAGTTATATTTGGTTTTTTCAGAATACACCCTGGGGCTCGATTTAGCCCAATTGAATTCATTGTGAATGAAGTCTGTTTTTAACCCTAACTTCAATAATCTAATTGTACATAATTGTGTAAATATCACGTTTCAATTGCAAGTGGAATCTGCCAAGATGCTTCAGATCAGTTGATATAAGATGTATCGACAAAAGAATACCAATAGGACAAAGCAGTGGGAAGCGTCCACAAAGTCAAAGTCCAAGGAATGAGAAGTCAGTGGAATGAAACACATCAAACAAATACCACAAGGATACATGTATAAAAAATAAAACAAACAACAGAGAAACTAAGGCATTGGCAATGTGAAGTCCCATAAAAAAACTGGGAGTGACATCAGGTGCCCCGGAAGGGTAAGCATGTCCTGCTCTTTTAGCGGCACCCGTCGCATTGCTAGTAAGTGCCTGATGAGGTGTCAATTCAAAAGGACGTGAAATCTAACTGAAGATATTTAGTCTCATACGCGAGTTAGAGACTTTGTATCGACCAATCAATTCATTATGACCACCGTAAAACTTTTATAGAGTGATGAAATTATAAGAGACTGAATAGAAGCATGTCTTAGAAGTTTATGTGACAGCAATCTCGCCCTACTGAGAAAGTCGCTGTACAAATCCCATCACGACAGTGACGAATCAACTGTGAAATGTTCACCCGATGGTATGTTACTGCTAAGATAGTAGAAGTTATGAAAGTATGAATATGGGGATACCAAAAATAAATCACATATCTCGTACGTACCCGTTGTATATCAGTGTATTCCACAAAATGAACAGAATTTCTCATGGTAAACAGGTTACGAAACACCATGATTACATGGATTGTTGACTGAGCAGTTTATTCGTCAGTGTCCTTGCTCGCCCAAGCAAGTCCCTGAAGTGGGAGCAAGCTTTAGAATAGCGGATCAACTGAGAAATGTATAGACACCATATGCAGGTAATGCAGGAATATTGATGAACGAATTGTTCACGTGGTTGATGTAAATTCGTTGTTGGTACAGTACGGATCATCAAAAACATCGCCCTCAAGCAGACATTTAAAACAGAGATTATGACCATTCCAAGTTAACTTAGGCCAGAGAGTATGACTGGTCAGTTTGGTCATAACTCTACATAAAGTTAACTTGTGGACAGAAATGGTCGTAATGACTGTTCTTAGGACACGACCAGGACCGCGTGTGGTTTCGTCCTAAGGACGGGGCATGCGCACTAAGTTTGTTCTGATGACCGTTTTCGTCCTTATGACCAAATTCATCTCTGCTTTAGGAAGGCGCATAGTATACCAAATGTAATTGAATTCTGAAACTGGTCATCAGGACGGCGCATGCGTAGTTTAAATTCTGTAAATCAAAACAATTACTTTGCTTCGAAGACGTTCAGCTGATTTTGTTAAAATATTTCATGTTAATTAAAGTACGCAGACTATCACAAAATGATTCGTATTTTAGTGTATATAATATTTAATTAACTTTTTGTTTAACTGTAATATCTTTATCTTTAAATTATCCTACTTCGGGAATACGAGATTGCATTTAAAAGAATATATTTATTTATTTGTTTTGTATATGATTATTATTATTTCATTTGGTCCATTTGAAGTTAGTTCATACATTTCTTACGGTATCTTAAAAGACTTCTCTATGACTTACCGTAATATATTTTAGATGAAAAATTTAAATTTCACAGTGAAAAAAAAAGAAACTTTAGCTTTTAAACCAATATGTTCATACTAAGTAAAATTAACACCTATCAGGGTGTGCGATATAAGACAAAAGTGATTTTGTTAACACAGATGTGTAATTTCAAGTGAAAACATAAGTTTCAAACTTTTGATATTTTATACTTTTAGGAATTTTTTACATGAATTTAGGTAAAAAAATTATACGGTATCCGAAAAAGCTCCTCTGCGGCTAACAGTAGTATTTGTTTGATAAAAAATTAAATTTTACAGTGAAAAAACATAACAATACTTAGTTCAATTTAAATACAAAATTTTGCGCTATAAGAGAAATGTGATTTTTGTTGTAATGCTACTGTTCTTTAAAGAAAAATATACAAGTTTCTAACATGTCATATGCTTATTCTTTTTTTATAGAAATTTAGTTGATACATTTGTTACGAAATCCAAAGAAACCGCTCTGCGACTTAGTTCAATTTAAATACAAAATTTTGCGCTATAAGAGAAATGTGATTTTTATTGTAATGCTACTGTTTTTTAAAGAAAAAAATATTTTTATAGAAATTTAGTTGATACATTTGTAACGATATCCAAAGAAACCGCTCTGCGACTTACCCTAGAACCTTTTGGATGAAAATATTTCAATTTCACTATGAAAAAACACAAAATTTAGTTTTTCAACTAATTTTAGGTTGATATTTAATCAAATTCAGCTCTATCATAGTATGCGATATATGACAAAAGTGATTTTTGTTAAAACAGATGAGTATTTTAAACTGAAAACACAAGTTTCAAACTTGATGGGTACATATTTTATACTTTTAGGAATGTTTTACATGAATTTAGCTCAAAAACTTTCATATGGTATATTAAAAAGCTTCTCTGGAACTTACCGTAATACTTGTTTGATAAATTATTTCATTTTACAGTAAAAAAACAAAACATTTAGCTTTTCAAACATAAACATAGGATGATATATAATTAACTTTAGCTATATAAGCTTGTACGATATAAGAGAAATGTGATTTTTGTGAGAATGCTACTGTTTGTAAAGAAAAAACAAGTTTCAAACATGATAGGTACATATTTTATACTTTTAGGAATTTTGACATGAATTTAGCTAAAAAAATTTCATACGGTATTTTAAAAAGCTTTTATGCAACTTACCGTAATACTTGTTGATAAAAATAATTCCATTTTACAGTAAAAAACAAAATATTTAGCTTTTCAATTATATACAAAGGATTATCTATACAAGTAAAGTCAAGAAATACCAAAGGGATATTCGAAGGAGAGAAAAATCGTAACAACTGACAAACTCCGGAGAACAACGAGGACAAGACCAAAACAATACATGCACTACAATTAAAAACTAAAAACATATGAACAACATGGACCCCACCAAAAAACCGGGGGTAGACTCAGGTGCTCCGGAAGAGTAAGCAGTCTCTGCTTCCTGCAGGACACCCGCCATGCTGTCCATGTCAAATCCGATATGCGGAAGGGATACTATCAATTGAACAGGTCCATTTTCATTTGGGAAACGGTTTTTTCATACCTGTCAACCAAGTCATGATGACGCCCATAAAACTTTAATAAGGATGACTTCAGCTTAGGTGCAACGTACCCCTGTCTGAGCAACTTTTCTGTCAGAAGCCGGGCTCTGTCCAGGAAGTAAATGTATATGTCACAAGCTCTGGAATAACGTACGAGTTGTGAAATATATACACCATACGCCGGCGCTTCTGGAATATTGCCGCTCAAAAATGGGAAGTTGACGATTGGAAAGTCAAAGTCATCCCGTGTGTCGTAAAGTTTTGTATTCAACCTTCCTCTGGTGTCAATTTCGAGGTGAAGGTCAAGATAAGATGCAGACTTGGCAGTGTCTGTTGTATCCTTAATTTCGAGCTCACTGGGAGAGATGAGATGTAAGAAATTCCCAAAACGTGAATTGTTGAGTGATAAGACATCGTCTATGTAGCGGAAGCTGACATTAAAGGTACGGGTTAATTTCTTCTGTTTTTCCTTAATGATCCCGCCAAGGAAGTCTGTCTCATATGAGTAAAGGAACAAGTCGGCCAGTAGTGGTGCACAATTAGTACCCATAGGAATGCCAATTGTCTGTTGGAAAACACGACCACCAAATTGAAAAAATATGTTGTCGATCAAAAATTCAATCACTAGGACAATTTCGTCCTTTGTATATTTTTTGTTAGATTTAGTGTGGATTTTAACACAGTATGATTTATCTCTACCAATGACAAGGTATGTGTATCTGTTGTTGCCATTTTTATTTTGAAAGCATCGATGGATTAGATCTTTCAACTTCTCCTTCAGTTGTGAATGAGGAATGGTGGTATAGAGGGTAGAGAAATCAAATGTTTTTATGCTGTTACAGACTGAAATGGACCGAGATAGTAAAATATCCTTTAGGTCTTTGGAGTTCTTTAATATCCACATTTGATTGATACCACTTCTTGAATAGCTTGTCTCACAATAACTTAGGAGGCCCGTTTTGACAGCTGTTAAAATAGAAGTTAGAAGTTGAGACTATGGTTTGGTGGAACACTTAGCAGATCCAGCTATAAAGCGTTGTTTGTGTGGACACTTATGTAACTTGGGTATCCAATACAAGGTAGGAAGATCAAGATCATCATCTTTGATGGAAATACCAAATGACGACAAGACTGGTCTATGATTGTCGGTTATTTCTTCCTTTGAAAGTGTAGTAGCTTTATAGGTAGGGTTGCCAAGTGAACTAGCAATCCCTAGTTCATTAATCAAGCATTGAATATAGTAGATTTTTCATACAAAGCGATGTTATTAGGGGCCTTGTAGGCAGGAACAACTACATATTTGTCATGAATTGCGGACAATGTCTTGGCAGCATCGGGGTTGCTGAAGACTGATGTTCCTTTTTTACTCATAGACCTTCTAAGTTTGGACTTGTGCGATATAAGAAAAATGTGATTTTTGTTAAAATGCTACTGTTTTTAAAGGACAAATACAAGTTTCTAACTTGTCATATATATGATTATTTTTACTTTCATTAATTTTCTATAGAAATGTATTTCATAAATTTGTTACTGTATTCAAAAGGCATCTCTGCAGCTTACCGCAATACTTGTTAGATGACAAAAAAATAAATTTCACAGAAAAAAAACACACAATTTACTTTTTCAACAAATTTTAGGTTCATATTTATTCAAATTAAGCCACATCAAAGTGTGCGATATAAGACAAAAGTGATTTGTGGTACAACAAAAGTGTTTTTGAATGTAAAAATACAAGTTTAAAACTTGACATATTGTTATTCTATACATTTATGAAGTTTTGACATGAATGTTGTTCAGAAAATTTCATGTGGTATCTTAAAAAGTTTCTCTGCGTAATACTTGTTAGATAAAAAAAATTCAATTTCACAGCGGAAAAAACATAATGATACTTATAGTTCAATTTAGCCATACCTGGAGTGCATGATAAGACTGTAAAAGATATTTTGATTGTACCTGACGTGTTTTCTAAAGTCAAAATATAAATTTCAGTATTGACTTGAAATAAAATTTTATATAAACTTTTAATTTTTTTTTTATATTTCAAAACTTATATTTTATTTAAATATTGTCATCAAGAATTCATATTATTTATTTCATTTGACAATAGAAATAACGTTGTGTACATCATAACAGATTGAAATTGAAACCAAACATTCGTTTTCCGTCCTAGGACCGTCCTATGACGGCGCATGCGCATTTATCAGAGACAATTATTATTCAAATCCCAGGTTTTGTCAGGAGAACAACGCATGCGCAGTTGAATAAATTAGACGAGAGATTTGAAAAATCAATAAAGGAGAGATTATGACTAGTCCTAATCTCTGCTTTCAAATCTCTGGTTGACCAGTCGCAGGACTGGTCATAGCTGTTCTAATCTCTGGTTTTTGGTCTTGGAGCAGAGATTTAAACCAGAGATTATGTTATCTTGAAGTTAACTTGAGGTGATGTTTTAAATGAGCCGTACTGTACATTAATGTAGGAATTAATTTATTAATTTATTAGGTTTGCTAGCCGGTCTCGAGGTAGCGTACTCGTCTTGAAGGTCGCGGATTTGATCTACGACCGGTCCAAACTAAAGACATTAAATTGTTATTTGTTAATTGTCCACAAAGAATGAGGCGGCTAGAAAAATAACAATTCAAATATACTAATATTAGATATAGTAAATTTATACTAGTTTGTATACGGCGCATTTCAAGGGGTTACCTCTCATCAGCAGCATTAAAACCTAAACATTTGGAAGACCAAAAATAAAACTTATTTTAAACAAGAAGAACTCATAACCAAAAATACCGAAATAGGAAGCCAAATTATTTCAGCTAAGGAGATCTACCATGTGCAATACAAGGAATGAACCCTCAGTATTATTTTTGAATTTTGCTAAATACTGGTAATTTCTGTAACAAATCAATGAAAAGGACAAATATACCTAAGGAGCAATCAAAAAAACGAAATCAATTGGACAGACAAACCCGGGAAGACAAATGAACAACCACAAGCACAACAAATAAACAAAGAAAACTAAAAAACAATGAACAACACGAACTCCTATAAAAACCAGGAGTGAACCCAGGTGCTCCGGAATGGTAAGCAGTTCCTGTTCCGTATACGGCACCCGTCGTGAAGTTCAACAAAGTCGATCCGGGGGAAGTCAAAAATCGTCGGAGGCACATAAAAGGTTATGACAGTGGGAACAGGTCCAACTTCATCTTAGATATTGGAACACTGTAATGGTCAATCAATTCGTGATGACGACCGTAAAATTTCCTAAGTGATGACATCAACTTATTCTTGATAAAACCCTGGTTAATAAGCTTTTGTGACAGCTGTAATCCTCTTTGTCGAAAGTCAGGGTAACTCACGCATGCCCTTGAAAATCGGACAAGCTGAGAAACTTAGACGCCATATGCAGGCGATGCTGGTATATTGCTAAGTCATCACCTTTGTCATAAAGTTTTGTCTTCAAATGTCCCTCATAGTCTATTTCAAGAAACAAATCCAAATTTGAAGCGGACTTTGGTGTATCTGTAGTATCCTTAATTTCAAGCTCAGTGGGTAGATAAGATGTAGAAATTCTTGGAATTTGTCTTTATTTAACGACAACACATCATCTATATAACGAAAAGTGAAATTAAAGGATTGGGCTAGTTTCTTTTTGTTTTCACGTAGTAACCCTTGAATGAAGTACGCTTCATATGAGTACAGAAACAGATCGGCGAGGAGAGTAGCAAAGCTGGTTCCCATTGGAATGCCGATTGTTTGTTAAAAAAATAGACCGCTAAATTCAACGAATATGTTGTCTATGAGAAAATCAAATTCTATAATACGTGCAATCAAAGGATTCTAATTATATATCTCACCTTCTATAGTCAATAAACACGAAAGAGAGTACGAACAATTTCTTAGATGTTCTAATAAAACTGTCTTCGGCAGTAAATGTTTAACTGGAGAAAGGCAGGGTAACTCACGCATGCCCTTGAAAATCAGATAAGCTGAGAAACTTAGACGCCATATACAGGCGATGCTGGTATATTGCTACTCAAGAGGGGAGAATTAACAATAGGAAAGTTGAAGTCATCACCTTTGTCATAAAGTTTTGTCTTCAAATGTCCCTTATAGTCTATTTCAAGCAACAAATCCAAATATGAAGCGGACTTTGGTTTATCTGTAGTATCCTTAATCCTTGAGAAAGATAAGATGTAGAAAGTCTTGGAATTTGTCGTTATCTAAGGACAACACATCATCTATATAACGAAAAGTAAAATTAAAGGATTGGGCTAGTTTCTTTTTTTTTCACGTAGTAACCCTTGAATAAAGTCCGCTTCATATGAGTACAGAAACAGATCGGCGAGGAGAGTAGCAAAGTTGGTTCCCATTGGAATGCCGATTGTTTGTTGAAAAATTAGACCACCAAATTCAACGAATATGTTGTCTATGAGAAAATCAAATTCTATAATACGTGCAATCAAAGGATTCTAATTATATATCTCACCTTCTATAGTCAATAAACACGAAAGAGAGTACGAACAATTTCTTAGATGTTCTAATAAAACTGTCTTCGGAAGTAAATATTTAACTGGAGAAAGGCAGACGGAGAATAATTGCGTCTGGCCGTGGTATGCAGCAGGAGTTACCTTATCCCCGTCTTTAGATCCATAAGTATATAAATAAAATAGTTCAAATTTTGATTTTAGTCTTAGCAGAAGGGCGTTTGTTTCCATCGTTTTATTAATAAATTTGGTTTTTGAGACTTTATTGGGAGAATTATAAAGCTTAAGTTCTAAATGCAATGTTCGCTTATTACAAACACGCAGACTGAAGACGAAAATCATTTTCAGTAGCCCATTTTTTTTATTTAAATATAGTTGTAATTGTCTTCCTACAAATGTATGTTGTTCATATTTTAACTCATAATTATAAAAATATATCAACATATAGAGATCTTTCAACATTTTTTTATAGAAATGTAGCCATACTATTTATTTAAATATGAATAAGATAACAAACACGATGTTTCCCTTGGGAACATCCAGCTTTTGTTCAAAATGGTCGTATGCTTTTTCAACATGACAAAAAACCAAATGTCCACCCCCTAGGAAACCCCTGGATTATAAATAAAGTCAAGAAATATTGAAGTGATATTTGAAGGAGAGGACATCGAAAACAGCTGACAAACTCCAGAGAACATCGAAGGCAAGGCCAAAACAATACGAACACTACACTTATAAACTAAAAAAATATGAACAACATGGACACCACAAAACAACTGGGGGTGGACTCAAGTGCTCCGGAAGAATAAGTCGTCTCTTCATCCTGCAGAACACCCGACATGCTGCCCATGTCATAAAGGATTCGTAGCAAGCAAGATGATCCAAAATGTTTCTGCCTTGTCGAAACCCACAACGAATATTGGACAGTAGATTCATTAGTCTCTAAAAACTATACAAAGCGATCTTTGATCATCTGTTCCATTGTCTTACAGACGCAGTCTGGGCGGGCAATTGGCCGATAATTCGACAGTTGAAAATGTTTTCCCTAGGTTTGGTACAATGATAACTGTGGCCAGCTTCCCAAACTTTATTGAGTATTATCAAATATAGAGATGTAATGATACTCTGCAGAGACAAACGATAAGTATTGCGATATGTGGGAAGAAAAACGATATGTATTGTAGAAAAAGCGGTCCCTCCGCTGGTTTCCGTTCAATTACCTTGTTTTGTAAGGCTTCTTAAGTACTTGAAAATTTATTCATGTAGATACGGAAGATGCTTTTACAAAATATATTTGGAGTATATGTTATTATTCCATGCATAATTTATTAAGTTTAGATAAAAAATAACTCATTAACTTTGAATTTATTATCGCACGCATTTTTACATAAACCTCATAGGACTTCGTATATTCTAACACCTCAATTAACTTTATTGGTTGCACAAGTTCTTCTATGCACAATGAATATGTCAAATTTCACAAGAAGCACTCTGCACAAAACATTACCACAGTATGAGACAGCACAATTCATTATCCAATCCGAGCGGTTTTAATATCCTCTAGGCTGGTAAGAATAAATAAAAGGCAAATAATCTCATTCGCCAACGTTGGAACAACTTTGAGAATTCACCTTGCAACTGGAACTATAGCAACGTGCACTAACCACAAGATTTCACTTTGCGCTACACTATGCGCCACAATATAATCCAAAGATTCACAATGAATTTCAATGAAGCGCCCACTTCAATGGCCAACGCAAGTCTGACAATGAACTGCTGTTGCAGCATCCTTATACATTACCTGGACGGACGAGTCTGTGTCAATTTATGGATAAACTGGCAAGTACATGTATTTCTCGCCAATCGGATCGGCCTGTTTATTTATCATAAAAAGGATGCTTCTTATTGTGCACCTTCTTACTAGGAGGAATTTACAATAAAACAGCGACTTTCCTCCTTTCTATCCCCAACACTATTTTGGACCAGCCGTACGATAGTGAAAGTAGACTTCATATGCACTTGTATGGAATAAATTGATATGTTACAAATATTTCAATAGGATCACAAGTTTACAAATGACATTTTAATTATCTCCACGACCTTCATATCAAACTAATTTTCGTTACAAGAGTTTAAGCTGGTTGCTCTCGAAATTTGAAATAAGTTAAATATAAAGAAAATACAAAGTAATAGTAAGTTGTACGCTAAATGCTTGCAATTTGGTCTTTAGATGTTTTTATGCTATGATTGATGTTATTTTTGTAAAGGATTGAAGATCCAGTCGCAGCTCTATTCATTAGAACATGAGTATTGTACAAAAAATAGTGTTTACATTAATACAGATGTTCTCTTTCAAACGAGTTTCTTGAAGGTAAAATGGAACAAGAAGGGAAGCTGTATAAGTAACAATAATTGAATAGAGAATGGAAACGAGGAATATGTCAGAGACAACAACCCGACCAAAGAACCGAAAACAGCTCAAGTCTGCCAATGAGTTTTCAACGCAGCGAGAACATCCTGCACCGGGGTGGGCTTTAGTTTGACCCTATAACAATACTGTGTACTAGTTCAGCAAAATGGACGGCACACTAAACTCCGAAGCATAAAAATGGACCAACATTTAAAAACAAGACTAACAAATGCTAGATGTTCCTGACTTGGGATAGGCGCACAAATTCGGCGGAGTTAAGAATGTTTTGTTAGATCTCAACCCTCCCCTATACCCCTAGCCAGTGTGGAATAAAGAAACACACAGCGATACACATAATAAACTCAGTTCAAAAGATGTCCGAGTCCGATGTTAAAATAGGTAACAGAATAAACTAAGCGAAATGACAATGATCAATTTATATTAACAAAGGAGTACATGTACTAGCAGTTACTGACATGCCAGCTCAAGACCTCAATTAAAATGATCGAAATATTATGTCTATATCATATAGAAAATCAGCCACATTCCACTCGGTAGGGGTTTAGTATCATACCATCATAAATTATACGAGAAGAACATAACCCGTATCATGCCAAAAACCGGTTTTAGAATAAATGTGTTTATTTCCGATGCAAAAACCTTATGATTGAATCAATATTAATTCCCCCCCCCCCCCCCCAAAAAAAAAATGCCATCTTTAATGACTTGACAACAGTATCGTAACTATATCCCTTGTTGATGAGTCTGTTTTAAAGGTTTGATTAGCTTTTCAGGTAAATGGTGACATTGTTGTGTTTTGTATAGAATATTACCATAAAAGATTAGATGTGAAATACCTGAACATATAAGATGTTTGCAAGTTGATCTATGTTTACAAATGAGGTCATTGTACCGATGATAAAATTAAGTAAAGGTTTTGACCAGTTTGTTATATCGAAATCCCTGGCGTAATCATTTTTCAGTAACACAGAGATTTCTTTTGTAAAAATCAAATACGTTGTTACATACATGAGCGAATCGAACAAGTTGAGATATATAAACACCGTACGATGGTGCCAAGGAAACGTTGCCATCTAAAAACGGATAACTAACAATAGAAAATGAAAAATGATCTCTCTTATCGTAAATTTTAGTATAAAGCTTCCCTTTAGGGATATAACTATCAAGTTCCAGGAAAAGACAGTGTTACTATTACAAAAATGTAGCACTTACGTTGGAAAGGATGAAAGACCTGCTGGCGGTTCTTCTATCCTTGTTAAAAATGACATTATTCACAGTCAGGTTAACCTTACAACAAATCTGCAAGCTGTTGCTGTCAGAGTTTCTCTTGAAAAATCAATTACTATATGTTCAGTATATATTCCTCCAAATTCAACCTTAGATTCTCAGCAACTAAGATCTTTGATCAGTCAGTTGCCAGCTCCTTTCCTAGTGGTGGGAGATTTTAACGCTCACAACCCTATTTGGGGTAGTAATATGCAAAATAATAAAGGAAAGAAAATCGAAGATTTCCTAAACCAGGAAGGATGGTGCGTATTTAACGATGGTTCTGATACTTATCTTCATCCGGGAAATGGTTCTTATTCGGCTATCGATTTAACAATATGTGATCCTTCTTTATTGTTAGATTACTCATGGAGAGTTCATGATGACTTGTGCGGAAGTGATCATTTTCCAATCATTTTGGAAAATTTATTTCCTACTGCATCTGAGAGAGTTGCTCGCTGGAAATTTGACAAAGCCAATTGGCCTTTGTTCGAGCAACTCTGTCGAGATGAACTTAAAATAGATGATTTTGATAATTTTATTCATCCAGTTCTCAAATTTAATGAAACGTAAGTATCGATAGCTAAAAGAACCATTCCTAAAACCTCGACAAATCCAAAACAACCCAGCAAACTATGGTTTGACGATGATTGTGAGGAGGCGAAAACAAGTAGGAAGAAGGCCGAACGACGATTCAATAAACATCCGACACAAGATAATTTAAGTAGCTTCCGTATATTCCGTGCAAAAGCGCGTCGAACATTTAAACAAAAAAGACGAAAGTCTTGGCAAAACTTCGTCTCAAAAATGAATTCTCATACACCAATGAACAAAGTTTGGAACTTTATACAAAAGCTTCATGGTAAAAACAGGAAAGCCAATCTTCACCATCTAAAAGATGGCCAAACCCTTTTAACATCAGAAAATGAAATCTCTCAAAAACTGGGTGAAACCTTTTCTAAAAATTCTTCTTCTCAAAATATCTCTCAGGAATTTCAACGTATTAAAACCCGAACCAAAAAAACCAAACTTAACTTTCGATAAAACAATTCAGAAGACTACAACCGTCCTTTCTCTCTTGATGAACTCGAAAATTCCCTGGCGAAGGCCCATGACACAGCATGTGGGCCAGATGATATTCATTATAAACTTTTGAAACACCTTCCTTATACATGTTTAGAAACTCTTTTGGATCTCCTCAATAAAATATGGGTTACTGGCGACTTGCCTTCCCTCTGGAAGCAAGCTACAGTTATCCCTGTTCCAAAACCTGGGAAAGATCATTTTGAATCGTCGAATTATCGGCCAATTGCCCTCACAAGTTGCGTATGCAAGACGATGGAACGGATGATCAACGACCGCCTTGTTTGGTTCCTCGAGACCAATGGTCTCCTGTCCAATATACAGTGTGGATTCCGTCAGGGAAGAAGCACGTTAGATCATCTTGTTCTCTTCGAGTCTTTCATGCTCAACGGGTTTGCTAAGGGTGAACACGTGGTGTCGGTCTTTTTCGACCTTGAAAAAGCATACGACACCACTTGGAAATATGGTATTTTAAAAGACCTAAATGATATCGGGTTGAAAGGTAGGTTACCTACCTTCATTGAAAATTTTCTTTCAGACAGACAATTCAAGGTCAAGGTTAACACCACCATGTCTGACTTTTTTGAGCAAGAAATGGGTGTTCCTCAGGGCAGTATCCTCTCCGTCACTCTCTTTAGTATAAAAATAAAAAGTTTTGCTAAAACGTTAAAACAAAATGTTGAGGGCTCCCTCTATGTAGATGACTTTTTGATATGTTATAGGACTAAAAATATGACAGACAATTCAAGGTCAAGGTTAACACCACCATGTCTGACCTTTTTGAGCAAGAAATGGGTGTTCCTCAGGGCAGTATCCTCTCCGTCACTCTCTTTAGTATAAAAATAAACAGTTTTGCTAAAACGTTAAAACAAAATGTTGAGGGCTCCCTCTATGTAGATGACTTTTTGATATGTTATAGGACTAAAAATATGAACAATATAGAAAAGACAACTACAGCTATCTTTAAACAAAATTGAAAAGTGGGCCACATAAAATGGTTTTAAATTTTCCAACTCAAAAACCATCTGTATGCATTTTTGTAACAAACGAAAACTGCATTTAGACCCTGAACTAAAGCTCTACAATGCACCCATTAAAGTTGTGAAAGAAACTAAATTCCTTGGAATTCTGTTTGATAATAAACTCACCTTTCTACCCCATATCAAAATGCTGAAAGCTAAATGCTTGAAAGCATTGGACATTTTAAAAGTTGTTTCCCGCACTGACTGGGGCGCTGATAAAAGCATTTTGTTAAATTATATAGATCTTTAGTGAGATCAAAACTTGACTATGGTTCTATTATTTATGGATCTGCTCGCAAATCCTATATAAAAATTCTAGATACTGTTCACCACCAAGGCCTACGTTTGGCCTTGGGGGCGTTCAGAACATCTCCCGTAGAAAGTTTATATATAGAGGCGAACGAGCCGTCTCTACAAAAGCCGAAGAGAACAAGTTGTTTTAACCATATGTCGCATTGGCCACACCAGGACGACTCATTCTTTTATTTTAGAAAATGAGCCGCCTCCTGAGTGTATCCCTTGCCAATGCCGACACACTGTTAAACACCGTTTAATAGACTGTATAGATAAATCCGACATCATTCGTCGGTACTACACAGTCGACAATATGAAAGACTTGTTTACAAAGGTCGCTGGCGACCGTCTTTTAAAATATTTGAGAGATGTTGGGCTATATTCTAGGATGTAGTCCACATTACAAATTCAATATGTTCGTAGTGTTTCAAATTTATTTGTTTAGTCTTATTGTTTGTTGATATTATTTTGTCTGTGATAATGTATACTGTTTTGTTTCAAAAGCTTAAACTGTGATATTTTTTATATATCAGATTTTTTGAGGAATTTTATTGTTTAGCTCTGTTGTTATTATTTTCTGTTTTATTTGTTAATATGCATTTTGTTTTATCAAGTTTGATCTTACTTGATTTGTTTTAGAAGAAAATTAGTTTTCGCCACGATATGACCATTTGCGTCGACGTGGCGTTAAAAAACATTCAATCAATCAATCAATCAATCAATCAATCACAGAGAGTAAATGGTAGGTGGTCAATGAGTTGATACATAAGGATCATACAGAATATAACGAAGAACATAGTAAGATGCTAGTGCGACACTTACTATTAATATAAAGCGTTGTTTCTGCAGATTTATCGCCTCCATCAAAGGGACTTTGGCATATCCATTCTGTACTATGTAACTGTTCAGTGACAAAATTTCCTGGAATAGTAACTGTATACTTGTTTTCTGTGTCGCATGTATAGATGTAGTCTTCTATGTGAGATCCCAAAAATATACAGCTACCATTGGTATATGATCTTGTTATTAAACATACAGTAGTGTTTGGCAGCATCCTCAATTGTATGAATGGCTGTTCTGTTGTACAGATAAATGAAACGTTCATCTGTATACTTGCATTGGTTGGGTTTGTTGTTAGTTGAAAAGCATCTGAAATATAACTAATTACTAATGATCCTTTAAAACTGGAAAATTGAAAGTTCTTTGTACATAGAATAAATAGAATACCGATAGCAAAATGCACAATACTATTAGGTACAGAGTTTTTAGTGACCTAATACGGTATACACAGGGTTAGTAAATTTCGCCTTGTCGAAACCCACAACGAATATTGGACAGTAGATTCATTAGTCTCTAAAAACTATACAAAGCGATCTTTGATCATCTGTTCCATTGTCTTACAGACGCAGTCTGGGCGGGCAATTGGCCGATAATTCGACAGTTGAAAATGTTTTCCCTAGGTTTGGTACAATGATAACTGTGGCCAGCTTCCCAAACTTTATTGAGTATTATCAAATATAGAGATGTAATGATACTCTGCAGAGACAAACGATAAGTATTGCGATATGTGGGAAGAAAAACGATATGTATTGTAGAAAAAGCGGTCCCTCCGCTGGTTTCCGTTCAATTACCTTGTTTTGTAAGGCTTCTTAAGTACTTGAAAATTTATTCATGTAGATACGGAAGATGCTTTTACAAAATATATTTGGAGTATATGTTATTATTCCATGCATAATTTATTAAGTTTAGATAAAAAATAACTCATTAACTTTGAATTTATTATCGCACGCATTTTTACATAAACCTCATAGGACTTCGTATATTCTAACACCTCAATTAACTTTATTGGTTGCACAAGTTCTTCTATGCACAATGAATATGTCAAATTTCACAAGAAGCACTCTGCACAAAACATTAACACAGTATGAGACAGCACAATTCATTATCCAATCCGAGCGGTTTTAATATCCTCTAGGCTGGTAAGAATAAATAAAAGGCAAATAATCTCATTCGCCAACGTTGGAACAACGTTGAGAATTCACCTTGCAACTGGAACTATAGCAACGTGCACTAACCACAAGATTTCACTTTGCGCTACACTATGCGCCACAATATAATCCAAAGATTCACAATGAATTTCAATGAAGCGCCCACTTCAATGGCCAACGCAAGTCTGACAATGAACTGCTGTTGCAGCATCCTTGTAAATGTGGGCTTACACTTATCCTTGCATTTTAAAATTTGGTACTCATTACTGGGATTACATTAAAAACTAGGGAGAGAGTGTAAAATCTTACCGCTGATTTTAAAAAGTCTTTTTTATTATTTCTAGTGAAATCATTTGACGGAAGTCAAAACGGTATCGGAGTAATACGAGGAGGAAAAGGATATGTAGACATAACGAATACACCGCCTAGAGAGTAAATATAGGTGTATTGGCCTACAGGAGGTATAGTACTAACCACAGGGCTTAGATATACATGGTGATATTGCTCATTAGGAGTTAACGTAAATTTCTTTATTTCATAACCAGAATTTACCTTTATAGCAACTAGCACATATTTAGCAACATAGCCCATTCAGAATTCGATATCTTGAGTCCCATTAGAAAGAGTCTTTGAAAACACTTGTATCCATTTTACCAAATTGGTTATACTCCAGTGATTTATCATCTCGCTTCCAAAATCGTTCCAAGCATAAAACTCCATGAAACACGTTAAACCCTTTAAATCAATGTCTATACTAGAAGTCAATTTTTTCTGAAAGAGTCATATATTATCTCGCTCCTCAGATATTCTAATTTCAGACCACTCGTAGTTGTTGGTTTTGAAATTATCACTATTTCCTCTTGAACAGATTAGTTCGGAACCATAATACTTGACATAATACTGGATTTCTTTTCCAATACCTTGTACACATGTTAGTTTCATATAGGTAATACGCATTTCCTGCCTCCCACTATGGACAAAACTCCACGAACAAGTCGCACTATTTATTATTTTTTCAATGTGAAACAGTGTCATCTCACCCCTAACTTCTTTTTTTCTTTTTTTAAAAGATATTACTTTCGAGACGCCTATTTGATTTATTTCTAATCTGACCTCGAATACGGTAGACGTAGCACTCTGTTCTAGTTTATGAAAAACCAGATGTATACCAAGTAAATAAAGGGTTCCATCCTTATCAGTCTGTTTAAAAGTCAATGTCCAATTATCATAATCCTCTACACTATTATCATCATTATTATACATATCGTCCGATAACCGGGTTTAACCGTAGCGAGAAATGATACGGCTTGCTTCTTTTCGTACTTTTTTCACAGATTTATCAACAAATCTTCTTGGTCCTCTCTTGCAATCATCGTCAGATTGTGGTAGTGCGCTAATTTTGGAATGCAAGTCCTTCCTTAATTTTGTCTCGTTTGCATTTACAAAAGACTTGCTAGTCAAATCAAGTCTTAATTTGGTCTCAGTGACTGTCAATTCCTTTTTCAATTTTGTCTCTTTATCACCCAACTCCTTTCTTATCTTTTTGTTAACGCAGATGTTGCATCATTTAAATCAGTTTCCAATCCCCTAATGTATTTTGTGTTCATATCCAAATCTTTTTGTTCTCTGGTAGGAAAGAAAGTATCAGCAATCTGTTTCATAGTAGCAGCATGATCTCCACCTGTGCCATTTGCAACCTTCTTGATTTTGTACCCGCTGATGTCAAGATCTTTCGAACTCCGTAGGCACTCTCTACGTATTCTACTTATTCTATCTAATTGTGCTTTTCTTGCCTATTTACTTAGTACTACATTGAAATTAGTTTATGCTTGCCCTACTGGAGTTAAAGTTCGACCTGAGATATTTCGTTAAAGATACCCAAAGAAAACTAATGTTGGATGAATTGAGAGAGAGGGCTTTAAAAAAGTCCAAAGCAGAAAAAAGTAAGATTAGATTAAGGAAGTAGCAAGAAAAAATAAGAAAACGTGTACAACCAGATAGATATAAAGAGATCTTTGAGACAGTAACAAAGGCAATAGAAAAAATACCGGAGGCACCTAAACCAGCTGCCAATTAATTATTGCCCGTATATCAACCCTTACAATACAGGAAAAAGCACTACCGCACACAGAGGGACCTGCGGAGGAAGAGGAAGTTGATGGAGCAGAAGGTTTTAAAGTGGTGGAAATGGATTCGACTGGCAGGAACTTCCAAAATCTTGATGTTGAGAAAAGCATGAAGGCGATACATTCTTAGATACTGAAAATAAGATTAAAGACGCACAGAAATATAATAGAAAGCTTGGAAGATTAAAAAAGAAAGCTAAAGACCAATCCCTCTTTGACGAAATGATAAAGAAAAATAATAGGTACAGCACAGACCATTTAAAACATCACCTTCAAGCAGACATTTGAAACAGAGATCGTTCCAAGTTAACTTAGACCAGAGATTATGACTGTTCCGTTTGGTCATAATCTCTGCATAAAGTTAACATGAGGACCACGACTAGGACCGCAACTGGTTTCGTCCTTAGGACAGGGCATGCGCCCTAAGTTTGTTCTTGCAACCGTTTTCGTCCTAATGACCAAATCCGTCTCTGCTTTCGGACGGCGCTTGGGTAGTATAACAGATGTACTCGTCATCAGAACGGCGCATGCGTAGTTTAAATTCTTTAACATTTTTAAATCAAAACAATTAATTTGCTTCCAAGACGTTGAGCTGATTTTGTTAAAATGTTTCATGTTAATTAAAGTACACAGACTATCACAAAATTTTTAGTATTGTAGTTTATATATACGTAAGTAACTTTTTTCTTTTAATTGTAATCTTTATCTTCATTTTTTCATTGTTTTTATTTATCATACCTTATTATCCTACTTAGGGAATACAAATTTGCTTGTAAAAAAAGATATTTATTTTTTTTAATTATTATTTCATTTTTGTTTCTTTTTAGTATATTTTGACTATAACAGGTTTGATATATTTTTGATATATTTTGTTCCAACCAGATTGTGTGTGTAAGATTAATGTGATTTATTATTATTGATATTATTTCCTAAAGTAAAAATATAAGACTTTTCGAACCTGACATATGCTTATCTTATGTTTTTATGAAGTTTTCACATGAATTTAGTTCATACATTTCTTACTGTATCTTAAAAGGCCAAGATAATCAAGGCAATATATATCGCACTCAAGCGGTACATGGCTATTACAATTGATAACGATAATGTAATAAGCGTTAAGACAAAGGGAAAGGGTTGAAAAACTCCAAGTTAACGCAAGAAGACTTTCAAAAGATGTTGAAGGGTGGAAAAGTAAAGAACACAAGAGATTTCTCCATGAAGAAGATACATCTGAAGAGATAACCGAAAGGAGCAAGGGATCGATCAGTTCAGTATTCGTCATATCAAGAACTTCGAGAGACTCAAATAAGAACGAATACAAGGGAAGAATTTTCGTAGATAAGAACAAATCTTTTCCTATCAGTTATAAAAATGACGTCGGTACCACGATACTTCCCTGAATTGGGAATAAGAATAACTTCAAGACAATAGAAGGAGTCGACAATGGCCAAGAGTTTTTTTTCTGTATGCTCATGTAGGATCGTCCGGATCTGGTAAGACTTATTTTCTAATGCATCTTTTGTTCAAACCGTTAGTGTATTTTGACAAGGCCATTTTTTACGTCAAGAATTTGGAATAACATTACTACCAGAAAATGATCAAACGATTTGAGGAAATCGCAAAAAAAACTGAAATCCTCTGGATTTCGCGCCGGAAGAAGACTGCAAAAAAGACGTCGAAGACATTGATATGATACTGTCGATGACGCTGGGCAGAAGATTGTAATCTTTGATGACTATATTTGCTAGCAGCAAGATCGATCCTCAATATACAAGTACTACATAGGCAGAAGGCATAAACAATTAAGTGTGATTTATTTGAGTCAATATTATGTTCGGATACCCAAAGATTGTAGACTACACTCTAATTTCTACATAGTATATGATTTTCCAAGCAAAAAGGAACAGGATCTTGTCTCATCTGAGCTTTAGGCTCAACAAGAAAAACTAAAACTTACTAGCGAAGATCCCTATTACTTTTTGTATGTAAATTTATCTGAGAAAAACATATTGTGGTGTTTGGATCAAGAAATATGAAATAACTCTCTTAAAGCGTTATCCTTCTCTTTTTTCGGACCATTTGTATGATTAAAAATTAAAGAAAAGATGAGTGACTACGATGATGAGTCTGCCTACAAAAGATTAGCTAAAGATCTGATGACAGTATACTTTCGTGAAAAAAAGTATTTAAAAAAATAAAGGAAGCTGTGAACAGCCGGTTCCTTCAGAAAAAAAATGCCACATGGATTGTATACAGTACTAAGTATTGAGGAGGACGATAAGATTCTACATGTAGAAGACGACGCTATTATTGGAAAAACTACCAGGTAGCTGGATCAAAAAGTATATTTTGTTGGGATGAAGACAATATAGCACCTCTACTTGAAAGATTTAGGACGAAGTGATATCAGAAACTTGAGGAGCTTAATCCTTCTCTTTTGTTTTGCACCATTTGTATGATTAAAATTTAAACAAAAAGAAAGATGAGTGAGAAACCTCCAACTGTTGACTACGAAGATGAATCTAACTCCGAAGATGAGCCGGTTTCTTTTGGCAAATTACCACATACTCGATATTGAGGAGAACGGTAAGATTCTACATCAAGTAGATAACGCTATTACTGGTATCAAATTCAGAGTGTGGGCACACGGTACTTTTCAAAAATTACCAGATAGCTGGATCGGAGAGTATATTTTCTGCCGATCAAAGATCAGTATAGAACCTCTACTTGAAAGATGTAGGGCGTAGGTACTCCAGATCTGACAAGGGAATCCAGGAATTAAAATTGTCTGGATATCCTTTCCATTTGACATGTTATTTCCCATTCTTTTTATCCCATCTGGTGATCTTTTCCGTGTGGGATGTCTCCTGATCTGTTTTCTGGTGTTCGGGGTCGTAAAAGATATCTTCTGTAGGCTCATTATTCAAGTTTGTAATTCTATTCGTGATTGGATCCGTGTACTGAATCGCGGATATCGTGAATATCCAGTTAGGTGTGTAACCTTTTTTTAACGTGCCCTTCTTAGGTTCATTCCTTGTATTGCACATGATTTCCTTAGCTGAAATTTGACTTCCTATTTCGGTATTTTTGGTTATGAGTACTTCTTGTTTAATATAAGTTTGGTTTTTGGTCTTCCAAATGTTTCGGTTTTAATGCTGCTGATGAGAGGTAACTCCTTGAAATGCGTCGTATACAGCATAGTATGAATTTACTATATCTAATATTAGTATCTTTGGATTGTTATTTTGCTTATTCTGACCCTGTCGCCCATTTGAAATTTTTCGGTCTTTGGGGATTTCTGCGTATGCTGCGAAGCACCCGGATACAAATTACGGTACACCGTGTTTTCATTAGATATGTTACTTGCCTCGACTGGCTTTATTTTTATCGAAGTATTTTTCGTATTATTGTATTGCTCTATGAGTTTTGTTCACGACAGATGAGGGTTTTACTTGTTTTAATTCGGACAACATCTTCTTGTCACACTTTTGTTTTCCTCCTGGGTCATTGGAGTAACAAAGATCGTGACTTCTGCATACCCCATCTGATTTGGTCTTGGTGGGTATATCCATTTTATTGTAAGGTCCACAATAATGTGTTCCTGGTAGAGTAATTCCACCTTTTGATACTATTGGCCTAATCGTTTTGTGTATGTCCAGTTTTCCTACCTTTTTTCCTGAGACAATCTTGGCTTTAGTGATTCCGCAGCTAGCATACGTACTATATTCCATGTATCGTTCTGACCACCCTTAGAAAGAGAGACATTGTGATCTTTTGCTCTTTCACACAGTAACTGCTCATTGTTTTATAAAAGAAAAATACTATTGTAAGTAAAAGATGTTTAGGGGAACAAAGTTTGTCCAAAGGTACGAGTATTGTAGCATCAAACTAGATAATCCAATAAAAAATGTCCTCCCAACACAGAACAACAGGTAAAGACGGATTATAAATTTACGGTAAACGATAGGGCGGCGTTCTATGATTGGTACAAGGGCTGTTTCCTAATAAAATTAAGGATGTTATTTCAGATGCCACCAATTTCCTTAGTCAAATGACAGTTGAACAATACGGAAAAATAGTGTAAGACTGTAACAATCTATCATTAGCAAATCACATTAAAACATTACTTACTTTATGGGTATGTCAATTCGGTTAGTAAAACCAGCTTTATTTACCGTCGTATTAGTGTAGTTACTGCTGCGGAAAATACGGGGTTTGCGGCAAGAGCAACACTAACAAATGACCTTGCGGAGGTAACAGCAAAAATATCTATAAATCGGTTCAGTTTCTTTCAATCGCTGGAACAATATCTATTACCTCCAGCTATGATGAGAATTAAGATAGAGATTAACACAGATAATTACTTAATATTCAGGACCGGTGCTGATGTAAGCAGAGTCTTAATTCCAGACTTTGACCTCTGGATTCCAAGACTTAAATTAAATTCTGATGGTATATCCACCGTTCTTCAAAACTACGTGAAACCAAGACGATGGACATCCGAACTTTCATATCGTAGTACAATAGGAATAAAGCACCCGAAACGTGTAATCGCATTCTTGTAAAGAGAAAGAAAACCCTTTATTACTCGATACTTTTAAATTAAATAAAGCAGATGCAAATAGTAAGCTCATTACAGCCACACTAGAATATATTACCCGGAAACTGAATACAGCTCGAATCAAATTAGCAGAATTTTCGACGATGTCTGCAATTTCAGGCATAATGCTAGTAACGAGTATGATACTAGGAATATGCTGACCCCTACCAAGTTTTTGAGTCCCTGTACGGATCTATTTACTTTGATTTCACTTATGTAGATGAAAGAGTAAGTATGGGGAATACTTCTCTTACACTTCATTACAAATTGAATGGCGTCCCTACTGATGTGTATCGAATCTACGCCCTTGTATTAAACGAAGAGGAGAATTCGGGACACAATTTAAAACGATATCGTAATTATATAAGGAAATAAAAAATGAGTAAATACGACAACTATAGTTGCGGTTTATCCGAAAGCCAACGAAGAAATTTAGCAAAGTCATATGAGAATAAATCGTGCCATACATTAAGATTAATGAATAGTCAATTAACAGGTGACTTTCCAATGGCGTTACTGCACACGCAAGTAAATAGAATACAAAAAGCAAAATCATCTGGGAATGGCGTTCAACTAACAATCACAGAAATGACACAAAATCACAAAACGGATGATTCCTTGGTCGCTTTTGCTAACCTTGCACTTCCGCTCGTGAAGACTGTAGCATCTAAATTATTTCCCGCTCTAGGCGTGGGAGCTATGACCGTATTAACCGAAACAGGGGTAAAAAAGTTCTTGGTAGTGGAGCTGGAAGCGCACAAGTACAAACAGCAAAAGTACCATACAATAAAATTTCTATCTTATTAAGTAAACCTTATGTTTACCTATTGACAAAAACACAAAAAACCAACTTCAAACAGCATTCCACAAAAGACCGGCGCCGGACTTAGAATAACAAGAAAGACAACAGACTGGTGGATTCCTTGGTATGTTAGCAAGTCTAGCAGTACCAGTTTTAGTCAGTTTATTTGGGAAAGGATTACAGGTAAAGCGCCCGTCTGGTAGAACGATAGAAGACCATATGTAATGCAAAACAAAAAGATGCTTAAACCGTCAAATAACTTCGATATCTTAAAGTGGGTTGACAAATTGGGTATTACTAATTTCAGAGGGATGTATAGTCGGGATAATGTACCAAACAAACGGAATAAAAATGAGTGAGGAATACAGACTCTTGATGATTACATTGGTGAAGGGACCCGGTATTTACTTCGATAGTTACGGACTTCCACCACCACAAGAACTTCTTGATTACATAAAGACTAAATGTCACTACAACACAATTCAGTACCAACACAAATTAAGTTTTTTATGCGGCATATTCTGTCTATTTTTTTTTCGTCAAGCACATCTTATATAAATACCTTAGTCCAACCGACAAAATTTATAATGAAATGATATTAAAAAGTACTTTAAAAAAAATTACCGATAAAAAATCCAAGCGGGGACTTGAGGAACTGGAACATGACTTTCTATTAGAAACCAAAAAGTATGAGAATAATTTTGAAAAAGAAAAACGTTTGAGTAAAATTGTATCGGGTGCGCTCACTGTTTGTACCTCATTAAATTTTTTGATCACAGGTACTGTCGGGGGGGGGGACATCAGCTACAGGTCTAAGAATGATTGCTTGTATTCCTTTGAGTTCGCTGTCTGTGGTAAATTCTGTTGTAGTTTTGGTTTTAAATGTGCTTTACAATCGAAGAAAAAAGAAACAAAAGGAAGTGGAGATAACGCTCGTTTTAGCAAGAAAGTATAAATTTAAGATTGGAAATGAAATAAGTAAGGTATTGGAAGACGGATTACAGATGAGAAATTTGGAAGGATTGTCAATTTTATGACGAACATCAAAAACTAAATGATATTGCTGTTCCTTTATGTCAGGAATTAAAAGAAATTTAAAAGTTTCTTCGCTTTGAAAAACTGATTCTACTGGGCTTATAGAGTTATGGGGTACTTTGATCTTTGTTTAGAAAAAAGTACACCTTTGTGCGGTATATTTTTCTTCATGCGAGTTCTAGGATTATTATTCAATTGTTACTTAAAAATTCTCATGGGACAATTTTTTTCCCTCAACAAAAAGAACAAATATAAGTGAAAGTACTATTCTAACTTTGACGAGTAGAAGTTCAACCCTCCATTCTCGTGCGACTGGAACTCGCATGGAGAAAAAGTACGAAAAAAGTACACTTTTTGCGGTATTAATTACTTTACGAGGGCGCTGGACGATATTGGTAAAATTAAATTACTAACTTCCCGACAGTTACAATGTATATATTCAGCCTTGTGGGCAGGAATACCGCTGTATCCAAAAATAGATTAGTCCAATAACACGTCTGTTGAAGTCGCAATCAGTAATGTTCTATTTATCCCACTCGGTGACGTCACAGTAGTTTCTGTGTACATCTCGAGGTACCAATGGGTTACGCTAATGCTATGGCACCATATTATCATGGTCTCGTGACATAACAAGATTGAAAACACTGAAATCAAAACGGATATCTATTCCGCGTTTTCAAATACAATTATGTGATACCAGATTTGATGTAGACGATGTGCACTTTTCGTCGATTAACAAACAACTCATCAGTTGTGCTCAAAGCCTAAAATGTTGAAATACAAAGCAATAATCCAAATGTTGAAGGGCATTTCAAAATTACCAAAATTACCAAAAGGGGTTATGCCAAAAGCATCTAAGGACAGAGCTATGCACGAGGGAAGTACACCATAGTTTTTGCAAATTATACATTTTGTTAACAGTAAATTTATTATCAATTTCGAGCTAGTACCAAAATACTATCAACTGAGCTGGGGATACCCTCAGGAACTTGGAAGAATTATTTTAAGCGTACTATTCTTATATACAATAATTCATATCAATGATAAATTTATAGTCTAATTTTCAAAGATTTTTTAAAATTTATTTACAATCCTTTGATAAGCTGTCCAACTGATCATACTTAATTATGCGTTTTTATTTATCATATAAGGGGGTTAGTAATTAAATAAAAATAACACTTTTCATCATTAGTAAATTCAGCTGGATGTCATATTTAGGCTCTGGCTAGTGTAAAACTGTTTTATCATACGCATGAATGTATCTACATTTAAAATGTATCCAATAAGGCGAAAATAAGGCGAATAAGGATTTTTTTCCAAGTATTTTCGGTATCTCCGGCTCCATAAATACCATTATTATATATAGACCAAGATATCACACTTGACTGTAAAAGTTTACCTAACGTTATGCCAAAAAAAAAGGATGAAAACGCTTAACATTGGCCCAACGTAAGTAGTGTGTTGGAATATTCATATAAACTTTTTCAGTTGGGCCAACTACATAGGCATTACAATCAAACGGGTAGCCAAAGTCGGGCCAACGTAAGAATAACAATCCCACCGGATGGCCAACGTTGAGCCAACGTAAGCGTACCAACCCTTACGGATGGCCAACGTTACAACCTATTCCAAACGTTGACATGTTGTCTGGGAGTATCCGTTTTAAAAATATTATTATGATAGTAATCTTGAGTTAAAAAAACCCATATTTACCTCTATCTTACCCCCTGCTAAATTGCAAGGATATGATTAGTTAAATGAGTACACGTGAAAACCCCGTATATTTAATATGGGGCGGTTGACCTCTTGTTTTTTCATACCATTACTTATCACTAAGTAATTCATTTACTTCATTCCCCCGTGTGGGTCCCGGGGACACAATAGAATAGGCCCACAGCTCCTCGGCTTGGCGTAAGAGGCCCCTAAAGAGGCGACATGTTTGCCGTGTGTCGCATACCCGTGTCGGTAAAAGGGAGTGTTCCTGGATGGCCGGAAAAACGGTTCCGATCACCATCTGGGGCACAATCTTTTCCTAGACGGGAGGCCGGATGGACCCGATTCGGTCAATCGGCTGGTCACATCAATCCCTTTATAATAGTCAAGATCTTATTTTTTTCCCTTAAAATTTGGTTAACAAAATTCCTAAATTCCTGATTTATTGGATTGGTGTTGGCTTATGGGTCAAACCTCAACAGGCTCAAATGTTTAACTTTAGATAACTTATTTATTATTTTTTGTTGCTTTATTTTATTCTTTTCCTCAAAATTCATAAGCAAGTTAATTATTCTGTTTTGTTTTACTATTAAAATCTTTTCTAATTTTGGACTATTTGGAAATTTCATTTAAATGTACAACCAGCTCAAGTTTTGGCAGAATGGTCCCGGTTCAGCCAACAACTGGTCATGTCTAGCCCTCTGCGGTTTTTCTCGTGGTTGTCTGAAAAGACCCAGATGAACCCTTTATGAAACCGAGATACACTGGGTTGGGAAGGTGGTCTGCTGATGTATCGTTTGAGGTTGATGTTTGTGTTCTGGGGTCTTGGATGATAACCACTGATGGAGGCGCAGAGAAGGCGGTGGCTTATGGGACAAAGCTTCCTCGGCTTAATGAGGCCGCATGTTTGCCGTGTGTGGATACCCGTAAGGATAGAGGACGGGATCCTGGTGGCTGAAACACGCCACTTTGGCCTTTACTTTATCTTAAACGGGCGGTCGGACGGGCCCGGTCCTGATCAATCGGCTGGTCACGTCAAGCCCTTGAACTTGACCTGTCTCCAAAATGTACAACAATAGCACCATTTACATATGTTGGGTTCAAGAAGGCGGTGGCTCATGGGTCAATCGTGTGGATGTTACTTTGGGCGGTTGTCTCGTCAGGCAACCCATGACACGAGGCTTGCGCCCATTAAAAGGTACTCCATGCGAGTATCTTATTCTGGTAGCCCTGATGCTTGTCGCAAATGTGGCAAGCATACATCGTTGTGATGCTGCTCCGAGGTGGGCGGGGAGCCAGAATAACGAAATGTATATATATCACCATGGATTTTCAACAAAAAAAACCCAAACCAATGAACATGTAAACGGAAACTCGACAACAGCGATGATGAGGAACATACAGCAAAATTACCAAACAATTTTTCGGACAACTTTCCAAAATTTTTAGTTATAGCAGCAGTAAATAGTCAAAAATCAGTCACCAAAATTTCTCCTTTTGGCATCCAAAAAACTCTACAAGGTTATGCCGGCCAGCTTAAAAAAGTCACAAAAATGAGAAACGGAAATTTGCTAGTTGAATGTTTTCGATCCCAACAGTCTAAAAACCTACTCTCTCTCACAACAATTTCTGATATCAACATCTCCGTTACACCTCATAGATCACTGAACTCTTGTCAAGGTGTGATTAGAGACAGAGACTGCGATTTAGCTGAATTGACAGAGGACGAAATATGTGAAGAAGTGAAATCCCAGAATGTATCTAAAGTTAAAAGGTTTACAAAACGGTCTGAAGATAAAATTATTAAACTGAATACTTATTTCATCACTTTTGACTGTACCCTTGTGCCTGAACATATCTTCATAGGTCCCTACAGAATAAAAGTTGACACCTACATACCTAACCCTACTCGTTGATTCAAATGCCAGAAATTTGGGCACGGTAGGAGTTCATGCAGAGGTATAGAAAAGTGTGTCAAATGCTCTGTAGAGGGCCATTCCAGTTTTGATTGTGACGGCCACATTAAATGTATAAATTGCGGACTAGAACATATGGCCAATTCCAGAAACTGTCAATTTTACAAAACAGAACTCGAAATTCAAAAAACTAAAGTAGAAAAGGGTTTAAGCTATCAAGAAGCTAAAAAAACTGGTCTCTGCCTCTAATAACTCTACTCAAGCCACCTCATATGCTGACAAAGTTAAATCAACCAAAACCAACAGATCTTTTGCTACACAAACTGACTTCACCTGGCCTAATGGAACAGAAATTCCACTTCTTCTCGTTACATCCAATCAACCAAATTCAAAACCACCTCAACCTAAACAATCTTCATCAAATTCTTCACAAACAACAGCCACATCCCTGTCTTCAAATACAACCAATCAACAAAAACCGACACCAAAACAAAGGTCGTCCATATCTTCAACCAAACAATCGCCTCAAAAACCTTCACCATCACAGAGAGCTGCACGTTCCTCATCAAAAGGTAAATCTCAAGCCATAAAAGTTTCAAATCGCCTCTCGAAGGCTGAAAAAAATGCAAAATTCAACAAGTTTCGAGACCTCTGCTCAGAGTATGATGATGAAATCGATGAAGACTGTGAGCAGATGGATACAACGTCGAATGAATGTCTGGAGTCGATCTGACCGGACCCATTAGTACCATCTGAGGGTCCTGGTCCTCCAGTCACTGAATCCGGCGCTATAGGTGAAAGACGTCAAAGAAGTCGTTCGACAGATCAGTCAAAGAACAAATATTCCCCTATTCGCGCCCCTAAAATATGAACATTATACAATGGAATTGTCGAGGTTTAAAGATTAATTAAATTGAATTATCTCTACTTGTACAAACATTCCTCCCAGTTGCTTTTTGTCTTCAAGAGACTCACTTAAAAGAAAACGATAATTTAAATATCAAAAATTATTCTCTCTACAGTACAAAAGTGAAACAGGATGAAAGAGCTGCTGGCGGCTCATCAATCCTTGTTAAAAATGACATCAATCACAGTCAAATATCCCTATCAACCGATTTACAGGCAGTTGCTATCCGAATAACACTTAACAGAACTATCACATTATGTTCTGTCTATATCCCGCCAAACAGTCCTTTAGAAATAAATCAACTCAAATCCTTAATAGATCAATTACCTGCCCCATTTCTCATTATGGGTGACTTCAACGCTCATAATCCTATATGGGGCAGTCACTCTCAAAATGATAAAGGCAAAAAGATTGAAGATTTTTTAAACCAGGAAGGTTTGTGTATTTTCAACGACGGATCTGACACCTATCTCCATCCGGGGAATGGTTGTTACTCAGCTATCGATCTAACGATATCTGACCCTTCGCTATTACTGGATTACTCATGGCGAGTCCATGACGATTTATGTGGAAGCGACCACTTTCCAATAATTTTGGAAAACCTCTTTCCCTCATCTTCGGAGAGAGTTGCCCGCTGGAAATTTGACAAAGCCAATTGGCCTTTGTTCGAGCAACTCTGCCGAAATGAACTTAGAACAGATATTTTCATTGACATTAATGATCCAGTTCTTAAATTTACTGAAAAGTTATTATCGATAGCTGAGAGAACCATTCCTAAAACCTCGACAAATCCAAAACAATCCAGCAAGCCCTGGTTTGATGATGATTGTGAGGAAGCGAAGAAAGGTAGAAAAAAGGCCGAACGACGGTTAAACTTGCATCCAACCCAAGATAATTTAAGTCATTTCCGTATATTCCGTGCGAAAGCACGTAGAACATTTAAACAAAAGAGACGTAAGTCTTGGCAAAACTTCGTCTCTAAAATAAACTCCCATACACCAATGAATAAAGTTTGGAATTTCATACAAAAAATTAACGGTAAAAACAGAAAAAGCAATCTTCACCATCTTAAAGATGACCAGAATCTCCTAACTTCTGAAAAGGACATATCAAATAAACTTGGAGAGACGTTTTCTAAGCATTCGTCCTCTCTAAATTACTCTCCAGAATTTCAACGAATCAAAAATCGCACCGAAAAAACTAAACTAAACTTTAAATCTAAAAACACAGAAGACTATAACCGCCATTTCTATTTGGATGAACTCAAAAATTCTCTTGCAAAGGCCCATGACACAGCATGTGGCCCTGATGATATTCATTATAAACTTCTGAACCATCTTCCTGATACATCATTACAAACACTTTTGGATTTACTAAATAACATTTGGGAAACTAGTGACTTGCCCTCTCTGTGGAAGCTTGCAACAGTTGTCCCTATTCCAAAACCGGGGAAGGATCATTTTGAACAGTCGAATTATCGGCCAATTGCCCTCACAAGTTGCGTTTGCAAGACAATGGAACAGATGATCAACGACCGCCTTGTCTGGTTTCTAGAGGCCAATGGCCTCCTGTCTAATATACAGTGTGGATTCCGACAAGGCAGAAGCACGTTAGATCATCTTGTTCGCTTCGAAAGTTTTATACGCAACGGGTTTGCTAAGGGTGAACACGTTGTGTCGGTCTTTTTCGATCTTGAAAAAGCATACGACACCACGTGGAAATATGGTATTTTAAAAGATCTAAACGATATGGGGTTGAAAGGTAGGTTACCTACCTTTATTGATAATTTTTTGTCTAACAGACAGTTCAAGGTAAAAGTTAATACTACCATGTCTGACCCTTTTGAACAAGAGATGGGTGTTCCTCAGGGAAGCATTCTTTCTGTTACTTTATTTAGCATTAAAATAAATAGTTTAGCTAAAACGTTACAAAAGGATGTTGAGGGTTCTCTTTATGTTGACGATTTTCTGATATGTTATAGAGCTAAAAACATGAACAATATAGAAAGACAATTACAATTGTCTTTGAATAAAATTGAAAAATGGGCTATAGAAAATGGTTTTAGGTTTTCCAGCTCCAAAACTGTTTGTATGCATTTTTGCAATAAACGCAAAATGCCAAAATGCATTTAGACCCTGAGCTAAAACTCAATAACTCGCCTATTAAAGTTGTTAAGGAAACTAAATTTCTTGGACTTCTCTTCGATAGTAAACTCACCTTTCTACCCCATATCAAAATGCTAAAAGCTAAATGTTTGAAAGCATTGGATATTTTAAAAGTTGTTTCCAGCACTGACTGGGGTGCTGATAAAACTATTTTATTAAATTTATATCGATCTTTAGTAAGATCAAAACTTGATTATGGTTCCATTATATATGGATCTGCTCGCAAATCCTATATAAAAATTCTAGATACGGTTCACCACCAAGGCCTACGTTTGGCCTTGGGGGCGTTCAGAACATCTCCCGTAGAAAGTTTATATGTAGAGGCGAACGAGCCGTCTCTTTACAACCGTAGAATAAAACTTGGTCTACAATATTTAACCAAGCTGAAAGCCTATCCTTCAAATCCTGCCTACGACTGTGTTTTCAACCCTCTCTATGAGGATATATTTGAACAACATGAAAACAAAATTCCTCCTTTTGGTATCCGTATGAAACCACACATTTCTGGTTCTAACATCAACCTTGATGAAATTGCCCTTATTAATATACCCCAATCACCACCCTGGCTTGTACCCAAACCAATGTTTATTTTTGACCTTAGAAACATAAAAAGTCCGAAACAAACCATATTTTTATTCAGCAACATTTTGCTGAAATAAAATCAAATTTTGCATTTCATGACTCTATTTATACTGATGGATCTAAGGACGGAGAAAAAGTAGCTGCTGCAGCAGTCCACGGACAGCAGGCAGCAACTCTCCGTCTTCCATCTTCCAGTTCAATATTTACTGCTGAAGCTAGAGCCATCATTCTGGCTTTAAAATTTGTCAGAACGTCTGAAAAACTTAAATTTCTTATTTGCTCAGATTCTCTTTCATGTTTATTGGCTATAGAAGGTCAGAAATATAAAAACCCTTTAATTGCCCATATTATTGAGTTCTATAAAAGACTTGTCCAAATGGGCAAAGAAATAGTTTTTATCTGGATACCAAGTCATATTGGTATCAGAGGAAACACAGTCGTAGATAGTATAGCGAAGGATGCTTTAGATGATCCAATTACTAATATGTCAGTGCCTTATACGGATTTTAAACCTTTAATATACAAATATGTTTTACGTCTGTGGCAGTCCCAGTGGGATCTGCTTACAGATAATAAATTACATTCGATAGAGCCAACTGTTGGCAAGAATGTCGGTTTTTTCGGCGAATGCCGACGAGATCAAGTTGTTTTAACTAGATGTCGCATTGGCCACACCAGGACGACTCATTCTTTTATTTTAGAGAATGAGCCGCCTCCTGAGTGTATACCATGCCAATGTCGACATAGTATTAAACATCTTTTAATTGACTGTGTAGATAAGTCCGACATTATCTGTCGGTACTACACAGTCAGCAATATGAAAGAGTTGTTTACAAAGGTTGCTGGCAACCATCTTTTACAGTATTTGAAAGACGTTGGACTGTATTCAAGAATATAGTCTAATTGCATTCTTGAACAGAGTCCAATAATTTTAAATTTGTTGATATGTTGTGAATGATGTTAATTTATTTAATAGCGTATCTGTGATATTATTTTGAAATTTCGTCTGTGATATAATTTTTCATATTGAAATTTTGTTTCTTATTTGTTTAATTGTTTTACTTTCTCCTTAAATATTATTTGTAAATAGTTTATTCGTTTTAGGTAGTATTTTTTTAATCATACGTAATATAATTAGTTCTCGCCGTGATATGGCTTAAATGTCGCCTACACGGCGTAAAACAATAATCAATCAATCAATCAATCATTTACTTCATTAAATACAAATATTGCTTGCTGCTAATAATACTTTTCTTCTTTTAGTATAAGTAAAGTCAAGAAACACCAAAGGGATATTCGGAGGAGAGAAAAATCGTAACAACTGACAAACTCCGGAGAACAATGAAGACAAGACCAAAACAATAAATGCACTACAATTAAAAACTAAAAACATATGAACAACATGGACCCCACCAAAAAACCGGGGGTAGACTCAGGTGTTCCGAAAGAGTAAGCAGTCATTTACTTCATTAAGTACTTGCTGCTAAGTAATACCTTTACTTCTTTTATTAAAAACATTATTTATCACTAAGTAATTCATTTACTTCATTAAGTAGAATATTGTTTGCTGCTAAGTAAAATTTTTACATATTTTAGTAAAAACATTACTTATCACGAAATAATTCATTTACTTCATTAAGTAAAACATTGTTTGGTGCTAAGTGATACTTTTACTTCTGTTATGATATTGTAATTATTATATTATTTATCTTGGCCTAATTTGTTTTGTGTTGCCTTATAACATGTATAACATGCTTACATAATACTTATAGTTGTTTACCAAATAATGTTATAACTGCGCAGTTTAGAAATCACTGGAACAATAATAGAAAAAATAACAGTCCAAAGATACTAATATTAGATACAGTAAATTCATACTATGTTGTATACGACGCATTTCAAGGAGTTACCTCTCATCAGCAGCATTAAAACCGAAACATTTGGAAGACCAAAAACCAAACTTATATTAAACAAGAAGTACTCAACCAAAAATATCGAAATAGGAAGCCAAATGTCAGCTAAGGCATGTAAGGAGATATACCATGTGCAATACAAGGAATGAACCCTTAGTATTTCTATTATTTTGAATTTTGGTTAATCCTGGTAATTTCTGTAACAAATCAATGAATAATCATGTCAGACAAGTCTGACGACTGGGTTGGCGAATACCCTCGGGGGCCTAGGGTCTACCAGCAGAGGCATCATCCCAGGAGTTTCAAAATAACAATCCAAAGATACTAATATTAGATACAGTAAATTCATACTATGCTGTATACGACGCATTTCAAGGAGTTACCTCTCATCAGCAGCATTAAAACCGAAACATTTGGAAGACCAAAAACAAAACTTATATTAAACAAGAAGTACTCAACCAAAAATATCAATACTGGTGGAATGACTAGAACTTTCTATTTGACTTACGTAATAATTCTGGTGTAATTCAAACTTCTACCGTATTCTAGAAGGATTCTATGGATTTCCGTGGTGGTTATATATACGGACGAAGGTTAGACTTTCAGAACATAACATATCAGATCAGACATTAACATTCTTGTGTCCTTGTGTTCTCAGCTGTTGGATTGACACACTTTTATTTACGTTACATCATACCAGATTGTGACTGATTGGATATAATATTCCGTTTGAATTCCCGCAACAGTGACGAGAAGAATTCCGGATAAAGAAAAGACAAAGCCAGTTAAGTTGACATTTTAGTTTGTGTAATATTTTTTGTAAACTTGTATATAATAAATCTTGTTAAATTTTATTATTGATTTGTGTCTTTTGTTGGCTACAATTTAGAAAGGTGATTTCGGCCGTAACACTTCTTTTATTAAAAACATTACGTATCACTAATTTATTCATTTACTTAACTTTAATTTCACTTGTCGTTATATAGATGATGTGTTGTCGTTAAATAACGACAAATTCCAAGACTTTCTACATCTTATCTACCCCAGTGAGCTTGAAATTAAGGATACTACAGATACACCAAAGTCCGCTTCATATTTGGATTTGTTACTTGAAATAGACTATGAGGGACATTTGAAGACAACACTTTATGACAAGCGTGATGACTTCAACTTTCCTATTGTTAATTTTCCCTTCTTGAGTAGAAATATACCAGCATCGCCTGCATATGGCGTCTACGTTTCTCAGCTTATCCGATTTTCAAGTTAATGCGTGAGTTACCCTGACTTTCGACAAAGAGGATTACTGCTGTCATAAAAGCTTCTTAACCAGAGTTTTATCAGGGATAAGTTGATGTCATCACTTAGGAAATTTTACGGTCGTCACCACGAATTGATTGACCATTACAGTGTTCCAATATCTAAGACGAAGTTTGACCTGTTCCCACTGTCGTAACCTTTGTGCCTCCACCGATTTCTGACTTCCAAAGGATTGACTTTGTTGAACTTCACGACGGATGACGTATATGGAGCAGGAACTGCTTACCCTTCCGGAGCACCTGGGTTCACTCCTGGTTTTTATAGGAGTTCGTGTTGTTCATTGTTTTTTTAGTTCTGTGTGTTTATTTGTTGTGCTTGTGGTTGTTCATTTGTCTTACCGGGTTTGTCTGTACAATGGATTACGTTTTTTTTATTGCACCTTAGGTGTATTTGTCCTTTTTATGTAAAAATATTGCTTGCTGCTAAGTTATACTTTTGCATCTTCTAGTAAAAGTATTACTTATCAGAAGTAATTCGTTTACGTTATTAAGTAAACATATTACTTATTACCAGGCAAAACAATTACTTAATTGAGTGAAAGTCAGAGATTGTAATTACATCATATAAGTAAATAATTTACTTAGAATTATGATTACTAAGTAATTAATTTAAATACAATTACGTATTAATTTTAATACGTAGTAATTCATAATTACTACAAATAACTAGAGATTACTCCCAAAGATACAACTATTTTTGCTTAGTAATTTACTTGAAATAAGTATTAAAAATTACTAAGTAATTAATTGGTTTAAATTAAATAGGCCGATATAGCGGCCCAAATAAATTCAGAACCAAAATTGCGACGACAAAAATAGACAGGATCAAACATTTGATCCTAGCTCTCCCTCCTAAAAATCAAATGGGTGTTCCCTTTTTCTTCATGTTGGATAGATATTTACCATTTGCATGGCTTTTCCCCCAAAAAAAACAGAAACGAATTGATCGTTTCAGGATAAAAAAACAATATAAATGTGCATACACTCTGCATTTCATCCAGGTGGTACAGGTTGAAATTGATAGCTTAACCTTGCATTTCAATTTCTAAGACTGTATCAAATAAACTTTATATTTTCAAGAAAGTACATATATTACAGATATCTTATATATTTCTTACCATAACAATGAATGAAACTTGACACAACTATCAAACAATTCCATCTTGCTAAAAACCACATTTTCATGAAAAAACTTCCTTATTGCACATATACATAATGGTGGATAAAAAAATATTTATACAGGTTAAAGTGACAATGTATATTCAAAAACACCGATACTATATGGTCATTACATGAATATAGGTGAATATTGTCCCGAAACTGCAATAACTATTTTATTATATAGTAATAAATATTTTCTTATATTTGCACATTTCTATCAAGAGAATTAAGCTTGTAATCAAAGTAAATAAAGTATTGACCTAGTGTAAACAGACGACAGTGGAGTAAAATATGAACAACGTTCGGAACATATCGGCAATTTTCCTGCGCATTAAAGATAGGGGTCGAGAACTAGAGTAAAATATGGGTGAACACTGTTCGATTTTCCAAAAGGATTAAATAGGTGGGAAGTTATTACTATATAAAAATAAGGGTTATTGCTGTTATTGAGATATATTGTCCCGAGCAAAATAATATATTGATTAAACAGTATTAATGCAATAACCCTTTATCATATACCCAGAGCTCTTAAATGTGAAATAAATCTGGTTTCAATATTAATGTAGATGTCGCCGAGTATTTTAGAACTTCATTGGCGTAGAAAATAAATGAATAAACCCGTAAATATTTATTCTGCAAATTAAATATAAAGATATAATAGAATGTGTGAAATAAATAAATGTTCCGTTAAAACAAGAATGACAACCGGATTCAAATGTAATATAAAAATGTAAGTATTGAAATTTAAACCAACCTGCAAATTGCTTCATGGCACGAGTCGAAGCTGTTAACACACCAAGCGCAAGTATCAATATGAAGTAACTTTAGTTTAAAAATAGCTATTAATAAGGCTGTTAATTTGTTCGTGCAATGTTCTATATTAAGGTGTGCTCGAGTACGAAATGTGATAAGTATTATATATACGTCATGCGTCATACGTCATTGATTTAAATGAATATGAAATAATGATGATTATGAATGATTAATGGATACATGAAATACGAACCTTATACAAAACAAATAACATATTGGCGGTGACACAGACAATCTTTCCAGCGGCATAAAATGTAGGAAGTTCGATATCGTAGAATAATACACCTAAAGCAGGACCAATGTCAAAAAGTGTTTTCTCTAAACTATTATAACACATGTACATATAAAATATTTTACAAATTGTCAACAAATAAAAAAAATATCGGCACGAAAGAAACAAATCTTGGTTACAACAGCATAAGAAACATTCTTTCTATATTTGGTTTCAAGCCATTCAGTGGTTCTCCAGAAGATTTTTGTATGTATTTCCCATATGGTCTATGTTCAACTGAGTTCCCTCTGGCGGCCATCTTGGACAACGGATCGGCATCATGTTTTCTGCTCTACATATGTCCCCAAGTACCAAAAGCACTATATGTTGCTGCTAAAATTTATGTTTATGGGATGTAATAGATTGATAGTGCATTTTGATTTTATTTGTGACGCCTCTACATGATTCTTAAAGAGAAAACAATTCTATTCTGCTCTCGTTTGGCCGGAATATAGAATGCAGTTTTGTAATTCAAGTGTTGGAGACCTAGAAGTTTTATGAGAAGGTGGACACTCGAATGGAACTAGAGGCTCTCAAGAGCCTGTATCGCTCACCTGAATTTAACTTGTCCACCTTCAGCAGGACTGAACATTTATCTAGGCGGGTTTACCCACACCCAAAGTTAGGGTGTGATGGCAATCTTAGTTGACATTCAACGTTATCAAACGTAATTCTGAAAGAGGACCATTGCTGGGTAGAGGACCATGTAAGGATCATTCCTGCAATGTAATGATTCAGTTGCTTTTGTAGTTTCAGAGAAGATTTTTGAAATGTCAGTCAATCAGAGTGCATAATTGACCCTGGCATCCATCACCACTAACAACATCAATTTTGTAAAGGACAATTATCTGATCATTAGGGCCTAATATGGCTTCCACCTGTCACACGGTTTCTGACAAGAAGATGATTGTACGTATTCCCTTTCTGATCCTATGTTAAATGTGTCCTGTGGTTTCGGCCATCTTGGACTTCAGATCGGCACAGAAACCATACAATTTGTAGAGAACTATGTAAGGATCATTCCTGCAATATATCAATTCAATAGTGTTATAGTTTCAGAGAAGATTTTAAATTTTAAGCCAATCAGAGTACATTAATGGTCCTGGCTGTGATGTTTTTTTTTAATGTCGGATAGGCACAAAAACATAACTTTATAGAGGAACATGTAAGGATCATTCCTGCAATAAATTAAATATAGTCTTAAAACTAATATGATTCAAAAAAATCTATAGTTGCTAATTAAAATTCCAAAAATAATAGTCTTAGATACTTTCAGGAAATTTGCGGAAATTGGAATCGCATATTTTTGAAACCCATACAATCCAAACTAGTGCTGTTAATAGTGATTCCAATATAGTGCTAAGTAGAAATCACAAATAAACTAGTCTTTGAGTCTTTCAGGAATTAACCAAAATTGGAATCACAGATTTTTGACATCAAAATGATCCTAATAAGTTTTAAAGCTAATTTGATAAACAAAAATTATCAAAATTTATCAGTTTGTCAGTTACAAGGAGCCTACAAGACGCAGTAAATACCTAGCAAGAACATACTACATACTGGATTTCGGTATTTATTTCGAATTTTCATTAAGTTATCTTCACGTTTTTTTCCATTTTATTTTGAACTTTTGCTATGAGACGGGAGCATACATGGACTATCACCTAATATTTTACGCGTTCATTACCAGGTACAAGCTGAACTGACGTTTGTTATTAGCATAGACTTTTATTATGGACTTGTATAGCATAAGTTTTTAAACTTGGCATGGGTTTAACCGTTGTCGATGTAGTATTAAGTCAAATGTAAGAAAGAATTAGCGGAGCTGGTGTTCATGATGTTTTGTTTATGTATTTAATCGAGTATATAAACATGTTATGCTAGGCACCTGTGACAGACCGCAGGAGTTCAACCCACAGAGCTGCTTAGCGCGTCCCCAGGTGGCGGATAGGGTTGACCCCCTCTTTGGGGGGTATTCTCAGGTCATAAAAATGAGAGCTTGACCGCGGACCATAGTGGGTAACGTGTTTGCATAATACCTCACTCCATGTATGCTAAAGACCTCCTCTCTAGTTTCCTACAAAGAGTAGGCTGGTGGCCGCTAGAAAATGCTACATTATCCGACCCTACCCAACCATCCTCCTTTTACAGAGGCAGTCAAAACTGGTTTCCCCTTTTTGTCCGTCCTACCCCTATTTCAATTGATAAATTGTTGAACTCGTTCTCGTCCTGAAAAGATACGGACATAATATATTAACTTTATATCAATTTTCTGGTGCATTAATGGGCAAAAATTTATACAGAAATATCTGTTTTGTTCGATTTTGGCCTTTTTTTAAATTGTAAGGATCAACAATTGTTTAAAAAAAGTTGGGGGAGGTTGGCGATGAGGAGTAAAAATTATTATGATACTCACATTATTTATTATTAATTCTCTGTCCTTCAATCCTCTAGCTTTTACTAGGAATCTGGTTAAAATCCCGTGATTGGATCGTTGTCAAGCAAATTTCTGGTATAAGATATATTTTGACTTTAAACTTTGTGTGAAAATGTTTAGAATATGTTTTAATTACTTTTTGAAATTATATATACCATGTAAGGTAAATACACTTGATAGTTCGTTACTAAGTTCTAAAAATAAACATATGACCTTGGGATATTTTAATTATAATACATAAAACCGTCTGAAATAAATATAAAATTAAACTGCTGAATAAAAAACCATTACATATTCCGTAACACTGTACACATACACTAGCTCACAGTAAAGTTTTCATTGTAGAAAAACAGATATTTTATTTTATTATGTATGTACGATCCCCATGTCATATGCAGTCTTAATAATAAGAATTTAAAAAAATTGTTACTAAATTAATTAAACATGTAGAAATATTTATGTTAAAATAAACTCACTTGCTTTGATCAATTCTGAAAGTAACATCAGTAGGATAGGAAAATATATTTATTGTACTCGTAGACAGACAAGGAAAAAAGATCAATAGTCAGTAGTGCTGTACTTGTATAAAGGCAAGGACAAAACATCCGTAATCAGTAGGGCTGTACTTATAGACAGGCAAGGACAAACCATCAGTAGTCAGTAACGGTGTGCTTATGGACAGCCAAAGACAAAACATCAGTAATCAGAGTGGCTGTACTTATAGACAGGCAAGTACAAACATTAATAGTCAGAGGAGCCGTACTTGCTGACAGACAAGGACAGAACATCCGTAATCAATAGGGCTGTACTTGTAGACAGGCAAGGACAAAATATCAGTAGTCAGTAGAGCTGTTTTCGTAGACAGGCAATGACGAAAAACCAGTAATCAGAGTGGCTTTACTTATAGACAGGAAAGGCATACACATCAGTAATCATTAGGGGTGTACTTGTAGATAGACAAGGACAAAACATCAATAGTCAGAAGGGTTGTACTTATAGACAGGCCTGGGCAAAACATCAATAGTCAGTAGGGCTGTACATTTGTACTTGTAAACAGGCAAGGACAAAACATCAACAGTCAGTAGGGCTGTACTTGTAGACAGGCAACAAAAAAACATCAATAGACAGTAGGGATGTACTTGTAGACGGGCAAGGACATAACACCAATAATAATTAGGGCTGTCTTTATAGACAGGCAATGACAAAACATCAGTAGTCAGTAGGGCTGTATTTTTAGGAAAACCGAGTAACACTCAACTTTTGAGGAAAATAATATTTTAATATGTTTCAAAATGCCAGGTCAGATTTATAAAATACAATAAAGAAAATCATAAACAATGTACAGACATATAATTACAATATCTGAATATGCTACAAGATACAAATAAAAAAAACCTGAAATTACGACTAAAATCAATTTCTAACTGGCAAGAATTATTGGAATAATACAAAAATGAAAGACAAATAAAATCTGAGTAAATAATTATATAAAAATGAAAAAAAGAGACTTCCTTTGGACGGATCATTCAAATAGTACAAAACCAAATAAAGATTCGAGTAAAATAATGCCAGTCATTTATTGTCTTTACTTCTGCATCACTGCATTCTAGAAGTTCGTTTCAAATGTCATGAACTCATTACTTCGCGCTTTATTGGTCGGTTTGGTTATACTGCATCATATTTATACGCGTCTTAAAAAAATCTCTTTAGAAACTAGCGTTATTTTGAATTCGTTTCAGCGACTATAGATATGAATACATGTATACAAAATGAGATCCTAAAAGGGACATAACACTAAAATAGCAATATCAGGTACAACAACACAAAAAGCTAAAATTGTTTTCAAATAACCTAAATTCTTCTGGTCAAAGAAAAAAAGCAGTTATAATACCAAACACAATAAACACAAAACTATGACTGATAGAACTTGAAGATCCTGTTTCTGAAAAAGGAAAAAATCAACCATTTGTTTTCCATGCGTTCTTGTTATGTTTATTCTGGAATTTCGATTTATTATGAGATATCGAACAAATAAATCACTAATTATTGAAAATGTTTATAACGACTCATAGCGGGTGGAAATTCTTTTGATTAAAATGTTCATCAAATATATTACAATGACTGTACATATGGTTCGTTAAGCAATTTATTAAGAGTGGCTTTTGTAAACGTGATAGTATATTTAAAAGTTAAATTGGAAAAAAACCTTTTAAATTAATATGTTGAATACAAACAATTTGAACGATTTAATGTGATCATACTGAACTCTGTAATGTTATGGACTAAAAATCAGGTATGTAAAACCCTGACCCTACACATAAGAGATTTGTGAAAACCTAAATATTCTTACCCCGTGATGATGGCCTTCCTGAAATAAAACACACACCAATATTCATTCGAACGTCATTTGCTTGTTGGAAATACATGTATACTAAATAAGTTCGATTGTTGATATCTATGGTCTTGTACTTACTCATTATCCCCACACTTTCGAAGACATTCCGTCAGTCACATTTTCTAGTGACATCAACTGCTTTATGTTTGAGTTTAGGAACTTGTTTTGGAGCTTGTTTTGGTGCTTGTTTTGGTTTGTACTGTTTTTTTAGAACTACCGAACGCCAAAATCCTACATGTAATTAAAACACAAAAGCAGATTTGAAATTTAATTCTATTCAGTTTAATGGAGCGACAGTGTCCGACCTGCAGCTAGAAGAACTTTAGCATGTTTTACAGTTAAAACGAGCACATTATGTCCTGCTATTTAAATTATGTACCCTCCAACCAATTTGGTCACCTTATTGGTAATCATGTTGTTTTGACGTTTTTCGTATGTTTTATACACCAGAGTGTCAGAATGGATAATGGGGAGGTATGGGTACCTATCAAACCGGTTTTACTCCAACACTGTTCAGTGTCTGTACCAAGTCAGACTATCCTGACTCTCTATTGTATTTGTGTTTTGTGCTATTTTATGTTTTTTTTATGTTTTTTTTTTGGCCCCTAGGCACAAATGATCGAAGGCCTATACTACTGACCGAGAATCTGTATAAGAGCTTATACAGAAACAACTTCCTGCCATCATGTTTCGGTCGCTATTTACCACTGTTTTGAAATTATTGATGAACGTCTTGATACCACTGGACTTTAGAATAAATCATATTCCACAGAATACCAAAAAGTAATTAAAAAAATCTTTGGTTGAAATAATATTTCTCAGGAATGGATTTAGCATTATTTACGATAAATATTTCAAATGTGCATCAAAAGCAAAAGATACTTACTGATTTCTATTAAGTAAGTCCCTGAACGTTCTCCTGTAAAACACCTCCATCGTATTTTATCTTCTGCACTTGTCAGTGGATTTATGGTTACATGTATTTCAGTCGAGTTACTTTTGAATGTATAATTTCCACTAGATACAGTAGAACAGTATCTGTTGTTCAGACAGTCAGTTAGAGAAGGTGAACCATCTCTGCTCCATGAGGCAGGCGAATTGAATAATGGTATATTACATTGAAGTTGTAGAGAAGAGCCAACATAACGACTACCATCAGCGGTGATACTATGATCAGCTGAAGACATATTATTAAACATTACATGAATATAAAAAATACAGTAGTGACAATCATACTAAATCTACTAAAGAACACTTATAACACGAAATAATTTTTTTTATAATATGTCTAGTTTTCTCCAGAAAATTTGTTTGAAAATTTCAGTTATAACCCTAGTATTTCCTCCAATGGTTTAACAAAAAAAAAGGACAAATATACCTAAGGAGCAATTAAAAAAAAACGTAATCCATTGGACAGACGAACCCGGGAAGACAAATGAACGACCAATTCATCATATTCTCTCTAGATTTTGCTACAAATGCTTGTTCATTTGAATGTTCATTTTATTTATATTAGACGGGTTTCTCAATTATTATTGGTGTGTTCGCTTCTATAAATTATAGGTTGAAAACATTGTATAAAAAATGGCAGTAAGTGTCAGTGTTTTATATGGAGGTTATGTTGGTACCTATTTTGTATCCGCAACTCAGCAATCGTCCTTTTACAAAGATATTTGCTAGTCAACCCTTTTGCTACAGTAATCATTCTAATTAACACACGAAAGGAATATTTATGAAAAAAAAAACAGTAACATACAGGAATTTCAAGTGACAGTTATTATGTTAAGCCATGATAACAAGCTATTGGAACGACATATTGGCATCTGATTTTTACAAAATACACGTCAATGGTAACCACACACCTATCAATAGCTGCATACACAGTATTCTGAGGACACTCAAAGATCGACATAACCATAACAATAATAAAGAAAAAAATATTATTTGTGTACTTTTTTCAACACCCAACCACCTTGTGAATGTTTGCTATAGGTTTACGTTTCTAGTGGCACAACTTCTGTATGCCTATTCGACTGTACCAAGACAGGACTCAGTTACTTCAATTGTTGCCTTTTTTCGGGTAATATCTTTTTTCTGTCTGTAGACTACATGCCTGTGTTATTTTAGGTTATCACGGCTAGTTCATTAGAACAAGAATTCGATAAAAGCTACCATGATTCCAAGTATATGTTCTTGTTTATTACTGTGGAAAATCGATATCTAAAGAGATGTGTTACGTCATATACATTATATTTAAGAACTTTTGTTTTCAAATTCTGTACAAGAAATTATTATCTTCAAGAAAAATAGATTAGTTAATACTCACCAGAAATAACAAATCCTGAAAATGATATCACCAGAACCCAGTATACAATATTCATATTCAAATCCTTGAACGGGACAATTGGGTATACAGTCATGATTATTTTAGTTTTTTAAGAATGATAAATATTTATTCCTTACGGATTAAATTGAAAGCCACTTTTTTTAAATCTTGCAGTTGAAACAAACGTTCATATTACATAATTAATACTGAATTACTTTACAAAAATAAGGATTCTTCAAAAAACGAAACTGACAGTTAAAGCTGTACTTCCCCTTATAATTTAAAAAGTGCCAATATTTAAATCACGCCAACAGGTAGTAAAAACGGTGTTAGATATTTATAACTATTACACATTTTATATATAAATATATATATAATGTTTAAAAATAGCTAAATCAGATTGCTGCCAAATAAATGCCAGAGGTAATAAAATTATGCCACACGCATATACAGATGTACTATGTCCATTCCAAGATTTACCTCGGTCACTGAACCTATATTTCTATATAGCGGATTTGGCCGAGTGGTCTAGAGCGCTGGCTAGGCGAATAGGGGCCATAATGTATCAACAGTGTGAGTTCATATTTGACAATATTAAAATCTGATTTTAAGTGTTGGGTTAGTATTTAGGCGTATACATATATCTATTACAAACCCTTATGTGATTTATTAAACAAAAAAAGAGCAAGATCACATTTTGTTTGTACTTGCCAAGCACTTTAGGTATGCATATCGGTAAACCTCGCAGTGTAAATCAATACCTTGGAAATCAACATGGAATTCTACTAATAATTCACGAAAGTTTCTTTAAGCATGATGTTAAAATTGTTTCCGTTCTTGTAACTGACCAGTTTTTTATTTACAAAACATACAATATGTGATTTTAATTCTGAGGAAATAACAAAAAAAATCTTTTTTGGTTGGTTAATTTTAGTATGTCGAATCCATAATCGAAATAGTTAGGATCATATTTTAATCTTAGTGAGGAATTAATATTTTGTAATGTCAATTTCATATAATTGGGTCACTAATGTAGGTCTGTAACATACAAATGCAACCAATCGTATCAAACAAACTTTCGGAAAATATTGTATTGGAAGTATTCTTTTTATTTACAAGTAGAACACGATCCCGGAAATATTTTAAAAGTAGTATTTTTTTTTAATAATAAATGGACTGCTCTGGTAATATGAATTGTGGGACAGAACGTTCTTATAGAGATGACTGAAATGTGAATGGATTATAACAAAATCATAAGTGTGTGTTCCATAAAGAGGCAAACAATTTGTTTTTCTTGTGAAGTGAAAATTAAAGTTACTTAAATCTTCAGACAAATCAAAAAAAAAAAAAAATGATGAAAAGAAAATGACTAATGGATTGGAAAACCAAATCTTTGAATTTTTATGTAAACCCAAGTCCAATTGTATGTTTTTCATACAATTAATAAATATTTCTACGGACCTTGAGATAAGTTTATATTTATGCATGTGACTTGCATGAAGAAAACGATAATTTAGGAACTTGTATTCTTTTTGTAGTATTTAATCCACAATTAATATCATTTAATGCCAAGGGAGACATATTGTTTTACCCTGAAATCTTCTTGTTCTTGTTCTACTCATACAACTGTGCCTGGGCCAGATATTTTTTTAGCATTTGGCATAAGCATATGATATTTCGCATGTGGGTGTATCACCATAAGATGATGGGTCGCGTAGTATCATGACCCAATATGACCTTGACCTATGAACTAAACTTCAAATTATTGATTTTTGTCTTATACAATCATGTCCGGGCAAGATTTTTTTTATCTTTTGACCTAGGCATATGTCCTCAAGGTCAAATTATTGTTTTTTTTCTCCAATTCAAGCCAGAACTTCTTTTATCTTTTGACCTAGGCCTATGATATATGCCATAAAATGATGTCTGGCATAGTATCCTGACCAATATGACCTTGACCTATGAACTAAACTTCAAATAATTGATTTTTGTCTTATACAATCATAACCGGGCAAGATATTTTTTATCTTTTGACCTAGGCATATGTCCTCAAGGTCAAATTATTGTTTTTTTTCTCCAATTCAAGCCAGAACTTCTTTTATCTTTTGACCTAGGCCTATGATATATGCCATAAAATGATGTCTGGCATAGTATCCTGACCAACATATGTATGACCTTGACCTATGACCTCAAGATCAAACTTTTTTTATCTTTTGACCAAGGCATATTATATTTTGCATGTGGCTGTTTTACCATAAGATGATGTGTTGCGTACTATCATGATTCACATATGACCTTGACATTTGACCTCAAGGTCAAAGTATTGATTTTTTGGCAATTAAGCTTGTTTGTTTGTTTTTTTTTGATGGGGTTTAATGCCACTTGGCATTCTGGTTTTTGTCTTAAGACTGTATAACCCAAATCGACCCCCATGAAATCTCCATATTAGCCCTCAAATATTTTTTGTTTTTTTGTTTGTTTTTTTTGCATTTTTTTAAATCTAAACTTCTTTTTAATTTTTTTTTTAAATATGTGATAAATAAATCATTACATGGCATTTTCCATATCGGCCCATGGTTTTTACATAGACAATCCATATCAGCCCTCGAAAAATCCATATCAGCCCTCATATCAGACCAGGGCTCTGATATGGGGCGTGAATGCATTGTCATATCAGACATACGATTCTGAACATATCATTTCTAAATATGTGATAAACTTTATTAGGCAAACAACACTTAATAAAGGACTATGAATAAACGCACTAGATAAAAATAATACTAAACAAAAGATAAACTGGGCAGATAAATAGATTTGATAATACAAACTTCCATTCTCTATTCTATTGAAAGACATAAATTAGTATAAAAAATAACTTATTTAAAAAGACTGTTCATTCGAATGACAAAAATAAGCCACAAAAATCTGAAAAAACTAACTCTTAGTTCATGTAGGCACTAAGAATACAAATTACATAAACTTAACTGCTAAGGACGGATAATGAGGTACATTCGCGTAATGCATATAAATTATATTAGTGACTGATGGCTGAGGAATGTAAAATCGTACAGCGAAAACATCAGACCAACCTCTTAACTTGAAACAAAATCAAACGGAAAATATTTTTCGCGAAATTGATCACTATACAGTCATGTGACAGTATTCCATCAATATCTGTGAGAAATTGGTAAAATTGTTACATTAGGAAAAAGGACAAATATACCTAAGGAGCAAAGAAAAAAACGTAATTCATTGGACAGACAAACCAGGGAAGACATATGAACAACCACAAGCACAACAAATAAACAAAGAAAACCAAAAAAAAAAACAATTAACAACACGAACTCCTATAAAAACCAGGAGTGAACCCAGGTGCTCCGGGAGGGTAAGCAGTTCCTGCTCCGTATACGGCACCCGTCGTGAAGTTCAACATAGTCAATCCGTTGGTAGTCACAAATCGATGGAGGTACATGAAATGTTACGATAGTGGGAACAGGTCCAACATCATCTTAGATATTGGAACACTGTAATGGTCAATCAATCGTAAAATTTCCTAAGTGATGGCATCACTTAGGAAACTCGTGAACATTATTCAAATGATGAAATTAATGCTTATCAACTACTCATTTTGTATAATCAAAATTGTTTTTTTTTTAAAATTGTTTTTTAACAGATATATATTTCATTCGACAATATTGCTTGTTACAATTATACTAAGGTGCCCAAGCAACACCTAAGTATCCCTGTGAACACTCTTTCGATTGTCCAGGAAAACAATCAAAAGTATAAGTATCTTCATGGCTGTAGTTAAAAAGTAACATCTTCTATACATTTTTCTATTTTCAGTAATAATATATTATTTTTCATACTTGTTTCTCTCAATCTCTTCTTATACTCTCTAATAAATAATTGATAAATATCAATATTTTTCCGTTTTTGTTCCGATACATAATATGCTTTGTATAAGCTAAATGCTAGAATAGTTAAAAAGTAATTGAAGTAAAAATAATTTCTATCGAACATTTTGTATCCAATAACGAGGTGTTTTAATGTGATTTTTCTTTCAAAATTTACCTTCTGCAGGATATTTTCTAATTTGACCCAAAAATCAGACAAGTAATTACAAGATATAAAGAAATGGTTGTAATCTTCTTCAACATTGCAATAATTACACAAATTGTTATCGGTAATTTTCCACTTGAATAATAAAGATTTTGTAGGTACAATATATTGGAGTAACTTCCATCGAAATATTTTCAATCTATTTTCCTCCAAAAAGTTAAATATAAAATTATATATTTCAAACCAGTCTGTATTTTCTTCAATGCAAAAATATTTAATCCAATAGTTATTACCTATTGGTCTTACAAATATATTATCTCTGAAAGCATTTTTTTTAAATTATTCAAATTAATATCTGAATCCATAAATTTATAACAGTTTTCAAAAAGATTTGCTGTGAAGCTGTATTTATTTCAATAAAAAAATGCCAGTGCGGTTATATTCGAATGCGTGGTCATATTATAATAATTCCAAATGAAACCTTGTTTGAAAAAAAGTGAACTATCCATCATCACATTTACACGTCATCACTAAACACTGCCTTTACATGGTTTATATGCTATATGTACACGTACTGTTAAATACAAAATGCCCGATGTCCTTTATATTATTACGCAATCAACGGAACAGAAGAGTATCATCTAATTTTTTCTTGTCAAAGAAACAAAGCAGCTCTTAAACAGAATAAAATTAGTCGAAGTAGCCCCGCGCTGCTCTTGTTTTTTTTTTAAATCCATACAATCTGAACTAGTGTTGTTACTATAGTGATTCAAAATATATATGGTTGCTAAGTAGAAATCACAAATAAAGTAGTTTTTGAGGAAATTTACTAAAATTGGAATCACATATTTTGAAATTCAACTGATCTAGTTTAGTCTTAAAATTAATATGATCCAAAAAAATCTAAAGTTGCTAATTAAAATTCCAAAAATAATAGTCTTAGATACTTTCAGGAAATTTACCGAAAATGGAATCGCATATTTTTGAAACCCATACAATCCAAACTAGTGCTGTTGGTATAGTGAATCCAGTATAGTGCTATGTAGAAATCACAAATAAAATAGTCTTTGAGTCTTTCAGGAAATTTACCAGAATTGGAATCACAGATTTTTGAAATCAAAATGATCCTGATAAGTTTTAAAGCTAATTTGATAAACAAAAATCTATAATTGCTAAGTAAAATTCCAAAAATAATAGCCTCAGATACTTTCAGTAAATTTACCAGAGTCGGAATCACATATTTTGACATCTAGATGATTCCAATATGTGTTACTGCTGATGTGATCCAGAAAATACATGATTTCTTGTCAAAAATAAAACAAATAATGTTCTTTGAGACTTCCAGGAAATTTACCAAAGTTGGAATCGCATCTTAAAACAATTCTGAAACTGAGCCAACTTTCAGTTCCGTATTCCAAATAACATAAGAGGAGTTGCGTGTCAAAGGAATAATGTATCCTAAGGCTACCTGTGTAGCCCGGCCCCCAGGGGCGCTATTCAAATTCTGAAACCTTTGGCACAGTCCCCACACAGTGCAATCAATGGCCCAAGTTTCATCTTTCTACATCCAGTCATTACTGAGATTATCCTGAACATTACTAACGTTTGTAAGTATATATGTACGTACGTACGCCGGACAGCAAAACAATATCTTCGCGCTAATAAGAAAAGAACTAAGACTAATACTAATACTCTGGGAAGTTCCAGTATCTGAAAAAAAAAAGAATATCCATTATTCTTATCATACGATGTAATTTGTTTTATTCTTTATTAAATTGAAAAAAAATCAAATGATTAGTTTTTTAGAATGATAACAGTTACAAATAAATAAATAACTTATTATTACATGGTGTCCTGCAGGAAGCAGAGACTGCTTACTCTTCCGAAGCACCTGAGTCTACCCCAGGGGTTTTGTGGGATCCACGTTGTTCATATGTTTTTAGTTTTTAATTGTAATGCATTTATTGTTTTGGTTATGTCTTCGTTATCTCCGGAGTTTGTCAGTTACAAGGAGCCTACAAGACGCAGTAAATACCTAGCAAGAACATACTACATACTACATACTGGATTTCGGTATTTATTTCGAATTTTCAGCAAGTTACCTTCACGTTTTTTCCATTTTATTTTAACGTAGAGCACTCTTTTTGAACTTTTGCTATGATACGGGAGCATACATGGACTATCACCTTATATTTTACGCGTTCATTACCAGGTACAGGTACCAGGTACAAGCTGAACTGACGTTTATTATCATGGACTTTTATTATGGACTAGCAAAGCATAAGTTCTTAAACCAGGTTTAACCGTTGTCGATGTAGTATTACGTCACATGTAAGAAAGAATTAGTGTTTCATAGTGAACGGAGATGGTGTTCATGATGTTTTGTTTATGTATTTAATCGAGTATATAAACATGTTATGCTAGGCACCTGTGACAGACCGCAGGAGGTCAACCCACAGAGCTGCTTAGCGCGTCCCCAGATGGCGGATATGGTAGACCCCCTCTCTGGGGGTATTGTCAGGTCATAAAACGGAGAGCTTGATCGCGGACCATAGTGGGTAACGTGTTTGCATAATACCACACTCCATGTACGCTAAAGACCTCATACTAGTATGTAGTTTCCGACAAAGAGTAGGCTGATGGCCGGAAGAAAAGGCTAAATTATCCGACCCTAACCAACCATCCTCCTTTTACAGGGGCAGTCAAAGCTGGTTTCCCCTTTTTGTCCCGTCCCACCCCTATTTCAATTGATAAATTGTTGAACTCGTTCTCGTCCTGAAGAAGCATGAAATATTTGTCACCGGACGTTAAACAAGCAACACTCAATCAAACATATTATGTGAAAGATACGGACGTAATGTATCAACTTTATATCAATTTTCTGGTGCATTAATGCGAAAAAAGGATACAGAAATATCTGTTTTGTTCGATTTTGTCCTTTTTTTTTTAAACTGTAAGGATCAACAATTGTTTAAAAAAAGTTGGGGGAGGTTTGGGAATTTAATAATAGTAGCTATAGAGGATGAAGTATAGAAATATGCTTGAAAAAAATACGGAGTGAAAAAAACAACTATTTGTAACTGACTTGAAATGAAATCAATGGAAATTATTTATTATTAACTCTCTGTCCTCCAATCCTTTAGCTTTTACTAGGAACCTGGTTGAAATCCAGTGATTGGATCTTTGTCAAGCAAATTTCTCGTATACAGATATATTTTGACTTTAAACTTTGTGTGAAAATGTTTAGAATATGTTTTAATTACTTTGTGAAATTAAAAATAAACATACGACCTTGGGGTATTTTAATTATAATATATAAAACCGTCTGAAATAAATATAAAATCAAACTGCTGAATAAAAAACAATAACATATTCCGTAACACTGTACACATACACTAGCTCACAGTTATTTTGTCATTGTAGAAAAACAGATATTTTATTTTATTACGATCCCCATGTCATATCCAGTCTTAATAATAAGAAATTAAAAAAAAGTTGTTACTAAATTAATTAAACAATGTAGAAATATTTATGTTAAAATAAACTCATCTGCATTGATCAATTCTGAAAGTAACATCAGTAGGATAGGAAAATTTAATGACTACTAATAGAGAGACCAGGAAAAACATCAATAGTCAGTAGTGCTGTACTTGTATAAAGGCAGTAGTCAGTAATGGTGTGCTTATAGACAGCCAAAGACAAAGAATCAGTAATCGGAGTAGCTGTTCTTATAGACAGACAAGACAATACACCAGTAGTCAGAGTGGTTGTACCTATAGACAGGCAAGGACAAAACATCAATAGTCAGTAGGACTGTACTTGTAGACATGCAATGACAAAACATCAGTAATAAGAGTGGCTGAACTTATAGACAGGCAAGTACAAACATCAATAGTCAGAGGAGCAGTACTTGTTGACAGACAAGGACAGAACATCTGTAATCAATAGGGCTGTACTTGTAGACCGGCAAGGACAAAACATCAGTAGTCAATAGGGCTGTTTTCGTAGACAGGCAAGGACGAAATACCAGTATCAGAGTGGCTGTACTTATAGACAGGAAAGGCAAACACATTCAGTAATCATTAGGGGTGTACTTGTAGATAGACAAGAACAAAACATCAATAGTCAGTAGGGCTGTACTTGTAGACAAGCAAGAACAAAACATCAATAGTCAGTAGGGCTGTACTTGTAGACAGGCAAGAACAAAACATCAATAGACAGTAGCGATGTACATGTAGACAGGCAAGGACAAAACAACAGTAATAATTAGGGCTGTCTTTATAGACAGGCAATGACAAAACATCAGTAGTCAGTAGGGCTGTATTTTTAGTAAAACCGAGTAACACTCAACTTTTGAGGAAAATAATATTTTAATACGTTTCAAAATGCCAGGTCGGATTTATAAAATACAATAAAGAAAATCATACACAAGGTACAGACATATAATTACAATATCTGAATAAACTACAAGATACAAATAAAAAACCCGAAATTACGACTAAAATCAATATCTAACTGGCAAGAATTATTGGAATAATACAAAATTAATACAAAAATGAAAGACAAATAAAATCGGAGTAATTAATTATATAAATATGAAAAAAAGAGACTTCCTATGGACGGCTCATTCTAATAGTATAAAACCAAATAAAAATTCGAGCAAATTAATGCCAGTCATGTATTATCTTTACTTCTGCATGTCTGCATTCTTGAAGTTCCGTTCAAATATCATGAACTCATCACTTCGCGCTTTATTGGTCGTTTGGTTATACTGCATCATATTTATACCCGTCTTAAAAAAAACGCCTTAGAAAGTAGCGTTATTTTGAATTCGTATCAGCGACTATGGATATGAATACATGTATACAAAATGCGATCCTCAAAGGGACATCACACTAAAATAGGAATATCAGGTACAACAACAAAAAAAAAAGATAAAATTGTCTTCAAATAACCTAAATTCTTCTGTTCAAAGAAAAAAAGCAGTTATCATACCAAACACAATAAACACACAACTATGACTGATAGAACTTGAAGACCCTGTTTCTGAAAAAGAAAAAAATCAACCATTTGTTTTCAATGCATTCGTGTTATGTTTATTCTGGAATTTCCACTTATTATGATATATCGAACAAATAAATCACCAATTATTGAAAATGTTTATAACGACTCACAGCGGGTGGAAATTAAAAATAACGCAATTTGTCGAAATTCTTTCTTGTGAAAACCTAAATATTCTTACCCTTTGATGATGGTCTTCCTGAAATAAAACACAGACCAATATTCATTCTAACTTCATTTGCTTGTTGGAAATACATGTATACTAAATAAATTCGATTGTTGATATATATAGTCATGTACTTACTCATTATCCCCACACTTTCGAAGACATTCCGCCAGTCACACTTTCTAGTGACATCAACTGCTTTATGTTTGAGTTTAGGAACTTGTTTTGGTGCTTGTTTTGGTTTGTTCTGTTTTTTAGTACTACCGAACGGCAAAATCCTACATGTAATTAAAACACAAAAGCAGATTTGAAATTTAATTCTATTCAGTTTAATGGAGCAACAGTGTCCGACCTGCAGCTAGAAGAGCCTTAGCATGTTTTACAGTTAAAACGAGCAAATTCTGTACTGCAATTTAAATTATATACCCTCCGACCAATTTGGTCATTTCTGGCAAGGGGTCACCTAATTGGTAATCATGTTGTTTTGGCTTTTTTCGTGTGTTTTATACACCAGAGTGTCAGAATGGATAAGGGGAGGAGGGTCTGGGTACCTATAAAACCGGTTTAACCCCAACACCGTTCAGTGTATGTACCAAATAAATCATATTCCACAGAATACCAAAAAGTAATTAAAAGGTCATTTGTGCCTAGCACAAATGATAAGGTCTTTCCTTATTCACGTTTCCAGTTTTGCAATAAAGAGGCCCTGCCCCTCTATTTTTGGCAAGGGGCATAACTCTTGGGAAATAAAGAAAATAGACCCCCCCCCCCCAAAAAAAAAGAAAAAAAAAAGGCCCGTCCCGTCTTCAGTAAAGAGATATTGCTACTTGTTTTCTCTTGAAATCTCTTAAATTTTTAATGTATTTTTCCAAATAGTAATTGTCAAAAAAAAAAAAAAAAAAAAAAAAGAAAGAAAGAAAAAAAAATAATGAAGTAGCAATATCTCTTTTCTGAAGGCGGGACGGGCCTTTTTTTGTTTGTTTGTTTGTTTATTAATTATATTTTTATTTGTAGATAGCAAGTTTTCCCAGGATTGCTGAATACATGTAAGGGGGGGGGGGGGGGGGGCATTGTATTTTTATTTCTCTAGATACACAAGTGACAGTAAAAGTACATTTCTACTATAATGTTTACTTCTATTTCAGGGACGCTGGATTGGATGACGTTGTGTATGTCACGTGACGTCCATTGATATATGTCTGGACTTAGTTTATTTCTTTCTTTTCGAGAGGGGACGTCGTCGGATGAACATGGCACAGGATAATGCATTTTGCTGTTTGATGTGGAAATAGTCATAAATAGAAAACGGAGTGTACGTGTACACATTTACTTATGTCAGAATGAAGATTCATGTAGAAATTTGATCTCACGATTTATTTATTTAGATTTCCGGTGCCATGTTGAGCAGACGACATTTTCGTAAATAAAGTACTGTTAATTTGACGCGAAATTTTGACATTCGGATGCAATAAATTGGTAAAATTTGGACGAATCTTGTGTTTTATGGCGGAAAATAGCTTTCTATTACTGCACTGCGCGAACGCTATTTTCAGGAAATTGGTTGGAGTTAGGGTCATAATTTTTTCTCATAAACAAAGCCCTGGATATCCCCTAGCTGTCTGCCAAATATCAGCCCTGTACGATTTGTACTTTTTGAGGAGATACGATAACATTTCCTATGGGGTCCCGCGTGGATTTTTACCGAACTTTCTAAGAAGAATTGTATTTACAATATTAATGGCAATCGAGTAGATTTAAATCACACAGGTGATTCTGGTCGTCTTAATTGGCTTGTAATTTGCACGTGCATTAAGGTTTTAAATGCATGTACATGTACTTTATATGCATTTACATGTAAATTCAGTAAAAATCAAATTGAAAAGGGAGGGGGGGGGGGGGGGGAGGCTGTATTTACACATTAAAAGGTCATTTGTGCCTAGCACAAATGATAAGGTCTTTCCTTATTCACGTTTCCAGTTTTGCAATAAAGAGGCCCTGCCCCTCTATTTTTGGCAAGGGGCATAACTCTTGGGAAATAAAGAAAATAGACCCCCCCCCCCCCCCAAAAAAAAAGAAAAAAAAAGGCCCGTCCCGTCTTCAGTAAAGAGATATTGCTACTTGTTTTCTCTTGAAATCTCTTAAATTTTTAATGTATTTTTCCAAATAGTAATTGTCAAAAAAAAAAAAAAAAAAAAAAAAGAAAGAAAGAAAAAAAAATAATGAAGTAGCAATATCTCTTTTCTGAAGGCGGGACGGGCCTTTTTTTGTTTGTTTGTTTGTTTATTAATTATATTTTTATTTGTAGATAGCAAGTTTTCCCAGGATTGCTGAATACATGTAAGGGGGGGGGGGGGGGGGGGGCATTGTATTTTTATTTCTCTAGATACACAAGTGACAGTAAAAGTACATTTCTACTATAATGTTTACTTCTATTTCAGGGACGCTGGATTGGATGACGTTGTGTATGTCACGTGACGTCCATTGATATATGTCTGGACTTAGTTTATTTCTTTCTTTTCGAGAGGGGACGTCGTCGGATGAACATGGCACAGGATAATGCATTTTGCTGTTTGATGTGGAAATAGTCATAAATAGAAAACGGAGTGTACGTGTACACATTTACTTATGTCAGAATGAAGATTCATGTAGAAATTTGATCTCACGATTTATTTATTTAGATTTCCGGTGCCATGTTGAGCAGACGACATTTTCGTGAATAAAGTACTGTTAATTTGACGCGAAATTTTGACATTCGGATGCAATAAATTGGTAAAATTTGGACGAATCTTGTGTTTTATGGCGGAAAATAGCTTTCTATTACTGCACTGCGCGAACGCTATTTTCAGGAAATTGGTTGGAGTTAGGGTCATAATTTTTTCTCATAAACAAAGCCCTGGATATCCCCTAGCTGTCTGCCAAATATCAGCCCTGTACGATTTGTACTTTTTGAGGAGATACGATAACATTTCCTATGGGGTCCCGCGTGGATTTTTACCGAACTTTCTAAGAAGAATTGTATTTACAATATTAATGGCAATCGAGTAGATTTAAATCACACAGGTGATTCTGGTCGTCTTAATTGGCTTGTAATTTGCACGTGCATTAAGGTTTTAAATGCATGTACATGTACTTTATATGCATTTACATGTAAATTCAGTAAAAATCAAATTGAAAAGGGAGGGGGGGGGGGGGGGAGGCTGTATTTACACATTAAAAGGTCATTTGTGCCTAGCACAAATGATAAGGTCTTTCCTTATTCACGTTTCCAGTTTTGCAATAAAGAGGCCCTGCCCCTCTATTTTTGGCAAGGGGCATAACTCTTGGGAAATAAAGAAAATAGACCCCCCCCCCCCCCCCCCAAAAAAAAAGAAAAAAAAAAGGCCCGTCCCGTCTTCAGTAAAGAGATATTGCTACTTCTGTTTTCTCTTGAAATCTCTTAAATTTTTAATGTATTTTTCCAAATAGTAATTGTCAAAAAAAAAAAAAAAAAAAAAAAAGAAAGAAAGAAAAAAAAATAATGAAGTAGCAATATCTCTTTTCTGAAGGCGGGACGGGCCTTTTTTTGTTTGTTTGTTTGTTTATTAATTATATTTTTATTTGTAGATAGCAAGTTTTCCCAGGATTGCTGAATACATGTAAGGGGGGGGGGGGGGGGGGGGGCATTGTATTTTTATTTCTCTAGATACACAAGTGACAGTAAAAGTACATTTCTACTATAATGTTTACTTCTATTTCAGGGACGCTGGATTGGATGACGTTGTGTATGTCACGTGACGTCCATTGATATATGTCTGGACTTAGTTTATTTCTTTCTTTTCGAGAGGGGACGTCGTCGGATGAACATGGCACAGGATAATGCATTTTGCTGTTTGATGTGGAAATAGTCATAAATAGAAAACGGAGTGTACGTGTACACATTTACTTATGTCAGAATGAAGATTCATGTAGAAATTTGATCTCACGATTTATTTATTTAGATTTCCGGTGCCATGTTGAGCAGACGACATTTTCGTGAATAAAGTACTGTTAATTTGACGCGAAATTTTGACATTCGGATGCAATAAATTGGTAAAATTTGGACGAATCTTGTGTTTTATGGCGGAAAATAGCTTTCTATTACTGCACTGCGCGAACGCTATTTTCAGGAAATTGGTTGGAGTTAGGGTCATAATTTTTTCTCATAAACAAAGCCCTGGATATCCCCTAGCTGTCTGCCAAATATCAGCCCTGTACGATTTGTACTTTTTGAGGAGATACGATAACATTTCCTATGGGGTCCCGCGTGGATTTTTACCGAACTTTCTAAGAAGAATTGTATTTACAATATTAATGGCAATCGAGTAGATTTAAATCACACAGGTGATTCTGGTCGTCTTAATTGGCTTGTAATTTGCACGTGCATTAAGGTTTTAAATGCATGTACATGTACTTTATATGCATTTACATGTAAATTCAGTAAAAATCAAATTGAAAAGGGAGGGGGGGGGGGGGGAGGCTGTATTTACACATTAAAAGGTCATTTGTGCCTAGCACAAATGATAAGGTCTTTCCTTATTCACGTTTCCAGTTTTGCAATAAAGAGGCCCTGCCCCTCTATTTTTGGCAAGGGGCATAACTCTTGGGAAATAAAGAAAATAGACCCCCCCCCCCCAAAAAAAAAGAAAAAAAAAGGCCCGTCCCGTCTTCAGTAAAGAGATATTGCTACTTGTTTTCTCTTGAAATCTCTTAAATTTTTAATGTATTTTTCCAAATAGTAATTGTCAAAAAAAAAAAAAAAAAAAAAAAAGAAAGAAAGAAAAAAAAATAATGAAGTAGCAATATCTCTTTTCTGAAGGCGGGACGGGCCTTTTTTTGTTTGTTTGTTTGTTTATTAATTATATTTTTATTTGTAGATAGCAAGTTTTCCCAGGATTGCTGAATACATGTAAGGGGGGGGGGGGGGCATTGTATTTTTATTTCTCTAGATACACAAGTGACAGTAAAAGTACATTTCTACTATAATGTTTACTTCTATTTCAGGGACGCTGGATTGGATGACGTTGTGTATGTCACGTGACGTCCATTGATATATGTCTGGACTTAGTTTATTTCTTTCTTTTCGAGAGGGGACGTCGTCGGATGAACATGGCACAGGATAATGCATTTTGCTGTTTGATGTGGAAATAGTCATAAATAGAAAACGGAGTGTACGTGTACACATTTACTTATGTCAGAATGAAGATTCATGTAGAAATTTGATCTCACGATTTATTTATTTAGATTTCCGGTGCCATGTTGAGCAGACGACATTTTCGTGAATAAAGTACTGTTAATTTGACGCGAAATTTTGACATTCGGATGCAATAAATTGGTAAAATTTGGACGAATCTTGTGTTTTATGGCGGAAAATAGCTTTCTATTACTGCACTGCGCGAACGCTATTTTCAGGAAATTGGTTGGAGTTAGGGTCATAATTTTTTCTCATAAACAAAGCCCTGGATATCCCCTAGCTGTCTGCCAAATATCAGCCCTGTACGATTTGTACTTTTTGAGGAGATACGATAACATTTCCTATGGGGTCCCGCGTGGATTTTTACCGAACTTTCTAAGAAGAATTGTATTTACAATATTAAAAGTTCATTTGTTCTAGGCACAAATGATAAGGTCTTTCCTTTTCGTGTTTCCAATTTTTAAATAAAGAGGCCCTGCCCCTCTATTTTTTGCCTCAAAAATATCAAATATCTATCAATTATTAGGTGCCCTTCTAATATTTAGGGGCTAGGTAGTTCGTCATGACTACTAATTATCACTAGCCTGTCAACACTGAGGTTGAGAGTTCGAATGTCATCTGTGGCGGGGTGTGTAAGACTCCGATCTAAATTGACAAGGATTGCCAATTTTCCTACCGAAGGTCGGTGGTTCTCTCCGGATTCCTCCACCACTAAAAACTGGCCGCCGCGAAATAGTCAAATGTGATGAAAACGGCGTAAAACTCAAACTAAAACAAAATAAAATGACATATTTAAAACCTAGTATTTTCAAATGACGAATAATATTCCGGGATTACTGACATTCTTTTAGGTTTTCCTCAAAATACTCTCCCCTTTCGCTAAGATTCTCCTAGTGTAGAAGACTTTTTTCACAGTGCTTAGAAAGATTTATAGACGTTTTGAATAGTATTTCCGTATTGAATTTATATTTATATTTTGTACATTTGACATTTGTATCCACGAAGTGTGATAGCTGGACACTGAATATTGAGAAAGCAGGTAGATAATATACTTACCGGTGGGGGGTTATGTTTCATGGTTTGATATGCTAATTTTACTGGTAGTACTGACAATTTTAATCCCAAGTAGAAATTTCTGTTAGGCCCAGCAATATGAATTTAAAGGTTATAAAAATCTCCTGTAAAAGAATCCGGGTCGTTTCGCGCCGAATCCCGTTCGCCCCGTGAGTTGTTTCGCTCCTATTCCCATTCGCCCCGGGTGCGTTCGCCCCGATTCCCGTTCGCCCTGGGTAGTTTCGCCCCTCTATTATATATAATAGTTATGTATAATAAAGTATATATATACGGAAGTCATTTTATACTGTTGTGATTGCAGGTAACACAATAATAGTATTAGGACAAAGTAGGACAAGTGTTTATGTGTTTGTGTTGTGCTTTTCCATTCAGAAAAAAACACATTTTTTTCTATATTTTATTCATAGTAGATAACAAGCAATTTAATAAATAATTATTAACTTAATAATACATACATACACACGCACACACAAAGATCACACAATCAAGCACTAGTCAGAAAGCACACTTAGCAAAACTAAGTATATTTTTATAACAACGAAACGACCCGGGGCGAACAGGTAATCGGAGCGAAACGACCTGGTACCTTTGTAAAAGGCCATATGAGTGATTGGAAACAGGACAACTCTCCCGACTGCCAACTGGAGCCCCCTACCTACTTGCACCACTTTTCGACCAACTCGCTCCGCTTTTGAGACATGCCGCACCCCTTTAAAATTTTATATCAAACTCGCCCCCATCAGAGATTGGTCAACCCGTCCCCCCCATTAGAAAATAATAAAATCTGTCCCCATTTGAAATTGGACAAGACTATATTGAAACTATACATCCTGTAAACTCTTTTTATATTTATGGTAACATTGATCTTAATAGAAATATAATGATAAACAAGGAAAATGTTTTAACAGTTTTATTGTTAGATCTCAATATGATACACCTAACAAGAAAAAAGAAAATATAAAACATAAATATACAAAGCACTGGAAATATACACTACATGTACATAATATTAGTCACGTACTACATTGTAGAGCCTCCTGTCTGGGACGGACAGGAGACTCGCACACAACACAAGGATACAAATTTTCTATTTATGATTTTGATACCAACCCATAAATATTTTTCAATTTTAATGTATTTAAAAACAACAAACCAAAACCAATCTCTCTTTTTCTTGAAAATATCATATCAACATTTAACTTCACTTGCTTGTAATAACAACTTGTGTATATATTGTTTAATTTATAAAAGACACTATGTTTAAAGACGTTTTGTCGGTATTAAATATTTGTCCATCAAAGACTAATTAAAATCAACTGGAATACAAGAGTGTCCAATTTATTAAGTAACATGTAACAACAAACTTAATTGATGTGTTCATTACTTGTATTCGCATTGTTATCAGCGATAAGAGAATAATTTTAACCTAATAATTTTTTACATAATTCCGGGAAAGTGGGGCCAATTTCAAACTGCAAATTTATACATTTTTGAACATATTCACATAAAGAATACTTCATTTTAGTTAAACTCTAATGGGAAAGTTGGGTGAGTTGACCAATCTCAGATTGGGGTGAGTTTGTAATTGCAAATTTATACATTTTTGAATGTGGGTGGACCAAACTCAATGGAGCTACACATGTAAGTGGGGCGAGTTGTCTCTAAAGTCTCTAAAGTGGAGCAACTTTGTTGAAAAGGGGGGGGGGGGGGGGGGGGGTGAGTTGGTGGGGGCGAAGTTGACTTGGATTTCATCATTTGACTGATTCAATAAAAAGCTTTTGTAAAAGGCCATACTGCCCTTTCTAGTTAATTAGAGAGAGGTAATATATTATATATCCCAGTTGCTTATGAAATAAATCGGTTTGTTTAATAATAAATTACAGCAAATATCATTTATTTAAGCATGTTGAAGATACATTTGTAAAGGCCTTTAAAGTGTCCCACTTAAAGGAAAATTCATTTTATTACATTGTAACCAGTGATTTACTGTAGCATCGGAGTGAAAGAAAATCTGATAAATCACATGCGAATAGTAAAGTCGGTATTTCACTCTTGGAAGTGACGTCACAATTGCAGGGGCTGCTCTTCTTTAATGATTTTTTGTTCAATCTGGCGATATTTCTGGACAGAATTTTTCAATCACTTTTTTAAAAATCTGGCACTCAAGTGAAAACATTTTAAAATGATGACTAAGAAATATCATTTGTAAGTTTTATTTAATTATTTACGATAATTGAACAGTTTACATCAGGCTGATAAACACAGCGGTATGTTCCCACTCTGACCAATTTATAAAATTCAGGTAGAAATTTACATTTGCATGGGAATTGTTTTTACATGTCTACTAAATAGAGATCAATGAGAAAAAAGCTACAGTTTTTTTTCTGTTGTATGCATTATATTTTTCAGACCAAAATTGTGGTGTTACAAATTTTCAGTCATCACCAATTCGAAATTGTTCCCATTAAGATATACATGTATTTTGATGAGATTGATCTTTCATTTCTCTTTATAATCATTAAAGATGAAGTGTTATTCTGATTTGGTTAGTAATTACCTTCAAGGTCTCTCAGGATTTTCAATATTAGAAAATAATCTATTCATTTCTTCACTTGTTTGAATCCTACTAGTTAATGAATGCAGCAAGTTCATATGGTTATACATTTATATCTTAGAGTAAAATATTTTATGAAAAATTATTACTGAAAAAAGTCACAAATTACTGCTGACAGGTAGTAAGTATACTCATGACCGGAATACGTATTCATTGTTGAAGAAGACTTAAATATTTGCCACTGGATGTTAAGCAAACAACAATCAATCATTTAGAATTCTTTATGTTTATACCTCACCCTTGAAAATATTTTTGTTAATTATAATGGCTTTTAGATTCTGACAATATTATGATATATATACAATTTAGAGACTCACATTTTTTCCCATGGCCAATTCCTTAGCCTCATAGTCATAGAAATATTTTCAATATTATATAGTACACTAATATTGTATCAACACCAAAACGATCACTTCTTATGATTTAAATAATTTTTCTTAAGTTCCGTTACAAAGGCCTCGTGTAAGTTTATAAATATATGCAATTTGCATGCGTAGTAAAATAGTTTTCTGAGGCATGTCCATTCCAAGAGAAAATAATGACTATTTGAATAGATACGAGATGAAAATTTGGTAAAAAATAAAAATAATTTGTCCAAAAGTAATTATTTTTAAAGAATCTCACTGAATTTTCTTGTTAATACTGCTATAAATGGTAAGATAAATACATTTATTTAAATTTTGCAATATATTTGTCATACATCTTATTTATGGAATACTTTTATTAAATGCATATCAAATATTATTCATGCATTATATATATTTTTTTTACAGGTACATTCAGTCTTCACAACTGAAATAGTAACATAGTTTACGGTTAAAGATAAAGTACAAACTGAAAGTAAGTTTGAACAAATGTAACTATTAAAACTATTTAAAAGTAGAAAAGGAAGATTTGCCTTTTTGAAAAAAGGACGTGAGCTTTTACTATCACTTGGCGTCAGTCGTCTGTCCATTGTAAACTTTTTCAAAGATCTTCCTCTGAAACCACTGAACCAATTACAGCCATAGTTAGATGGAATGATCCTTAGGGTATCTAGAATAAAGTTTGTGTTTTACTATATTGTCCGTCGAGAAATATGGCTGCCATGTCTAAATATAGAACATAGGGTTTAAACTGAAGTTTTTGGCTTATATCTCAAAAACTAAAGCATTTAGAGTAAAACTGACATGGTGTAAAAATGTTCATCAGGTCAAGATCTACCTGCCATGAAATTTTCAGACGCATCGGTCAACCTTTTGTTGGGTTATTACCCCTGAATTGGAAATTTTGCAGTTTTAGGTTATTAACTTGAATATTATAATAGATGGTAGATGAGGCCAAAAATGAAAATAGGTTTGTTTGCTGTTGTCAGCACGCCCCTTAAAAATCGGCCCAACCCTAAACATATTATAGGACCTAGTAATGGTCTGCATCCATCACAGTTATTTGTCAGCGCAAATTCGTATGTCCGTCCGTCACATTTATTTTTCAGCGCAACTCCTCTGAGACCACTGATCAGATTTCGTTAGAATTTTGTAGGACTGTTAGTCACCATATGTACTTGATCCTATCACAAAGCTATTTTGATTTGAAAAAGCAGTTTATAAATACCGTAAACTGACCCTAACCAGGTTATTGAAGTATAAACTATTCACAAATTGGAAGCATTCCTTTTAATTTAATTTCCAAACAGAAGTACAATGATTCCTCGATTCAAGCATAAAAAATGACATTGGAATATTTTAATTTACAAGTGGCGGATTAATCCGTAGGTGATATCACAGGACCAAACCAGGTTTTACGGTATAATCAGTCTTACTCTATGCTGTTCAGTCAATTAAAATACAGTGTTCTAATCAAATTAAATATAAATATATATTCTTGCTGCTATAAATTGGAAGATGAATGCATTTATTTGCAATATTTTTGTCAAACATCTTACATGTATATGGAATACTTTTATTAAATGCATATCAAATGTTATTCATGCATTATATATATATGTTATATTTTGATTTTTTTTACAGGTAGATTCAGTCTACACAACTGATATAGTAACATCATTTACAGTTACAGATTAAAATTAGAAACTAAAAGTAAGTTTATAGCAAAATAAAAGCAAAAAATCTATTTAAAAAACATTTGCCTTGTAATACAGGGTATACTTTTCAAGAAAATTTAACAGCTCTTTTATAATTTTTCTGAAGTGTAAATTAGACTATGCAGGCCCGACAAAAAAATTAACAACCAAATGGATAACATGGAAGGCAATGACAATCAACTTGTCCGACAGACAGAAAAAAAAAACACAAAACACAAACACATTAGAGTCAGAAGCATTTAGTTTCTTCTTTCCAAATTTTGCTGATACATTTTTTGTATTTTGGAATTGTCTGACTTCTTGATACTTTGAAAATTGGTTCTATTTTGGAAGCTGGAGTGTCATTTTTGTCCAAAATAGAATAATTATGTCTCCCGCTTCGTAGAAGGGAGACATATTGTTTTTGTAGTATTTCTTCTTCTTCTTCTCAGTGAAGCTTGTCCGGGCCATACCTTTATTGTATTTTGACCTAGACTTATACCCTTTGGTATGTAGGTGTACAATGTATTACCATGAAGGGGTGTGTCACATACCATTATGACTTTCATTTGACCTTTGACCTCAAGGTCAAATTATGACTAAAATTATAGTATTTCCTTGTCTAGGTTGTAACTTTTTTGTCTTTTGACCTAGGCTAAGCCCTTTGGTATGTTCGTGTATCACCATGAAGTGGTATGTCACATACCATCATGACCTCCATTTGACCTTGACCTTTGACTTTAAGATAATATTATGACAAAAATTATAGTATTTCCTTGCCCCTTTGGTGTGTTTGTGTATCACCATGAGATGGTGTGTCGCATACCATTATGACCTTTATTTGACCTTGACCATTGACCTCAAGGTCAAATTATAGTATTTCCTTGTCCAGGTTGTAACTTTTTTCTTTTGACCTAGGCTTATATCCTTTGGTGTGTAGTTGTATTACCATGAGGGTGTGTCACGTGCCATTATGACCTTCATTTGACATAGACCTTTGACCTCAAGGTCAAATTATAGTATATTGTCCTGGTTTTAAATTTCTTTTCTTTTGACCTACATGTAGGATTATACCCTTTGGTATGTAGGTGTATTACCATGAGAGTGTGTGTCTGTACCATTATGACCATCATTTGACCTTGATTTTTGACCTCAAGGTCATATTATAGTATTTCCTTGTCATGGTTTTAACTTTTTTGTCTTTTGACCTATACTTATACCCTTTGGTATGTAGGTGTATTACCATGAAGGGGTGTGTCACATACCATTATGACCTTCATTTGATCTTTGACCTCAAGGTCAAATTATGACTAAAATTATAGTATTTCCTTGTCTGGGTTGTAACTTTTTTGTCTTTTGACCTAGGCTAAGCCCTTTGGTATGTTCGTGTATCACCATGAAGTGGTATGTCATGTACCATCAAGACCTCCATTTGACCTTGACCTTTGACTTTAAGATAATATTATGACAAAAATTATAGTATTTCCTTGCCCCTTTGGTGTGTTGGTGTATCACCATGAGGTGGTGTGTTGCATACCATTATGACCTTCATTTGACCTTGACCATTGACCTCAAGGTCAAATTATAGTATTTCCTTGTCAAGGTTGTAACTTTTTTGTCTTTTGACCTAGGCTTATATCCTTTGGTATGTAGTAGTATTACCATGAGGGTGTGTCACATGCCATATGACCTTCATTTGACCTAAACCTTTAACCTCAAGGTCAAATTATAGTATATTGTCCTGGTTTTAACTTTCTTGTCTTTTGACCTACATGTAGGCTTATACCCTTTGGTATGTAGGTGTATTACCATGAGAGTGTTTGTCTGTACCATTATGACCTTCATTTGACCTTGAATTTTTGACCTCAAGGTCAAATTATAGTATTTCCTAGTCCTGGTTTTAACTTTTTTGTCTTTTGACCTATACTTATACCCTTTGGTATGTAGGTGTATTACCATGAAGGGGTGTGTCACATACCATTATGACCTTCATTTGATCTTTGACCTCAAGGTCAAATTATGACTAAAATTATAGTATTTCCTTGTCGGGGTTGTAACTTTTTTGTCTTTTGACCTAGGCTAAGCCCTTTGGTATGTTCGTGTATCACCATGAAGTGGTATGTCATGTACCATCAAGACCTCCATTTGACCTTGACCTTTGACTTTAAGATAATATTATGACAAAAATTATAGTATTTCCTTGCCCCTTTGGTGTGTTGGTGTATCACCATGAGGTGGTGTGTTGCATACCATTATGACCTTCATTTGACCTTGACCATTGACCTCAAGGTCAAATTATAGTATTTCCTTGTCAAGGTTGTAACTTTTTTGTCTTTTGACCTAGGCTTATATCCTTTGGTATGTAGTAGTATTACCATGAGGGTGTGTCACATGCCATATGACCTTCATTTGACCTAAACCTTTTACCTCAAGGTCAAATTATAGTATATTGTCCTGGTTTTAACTTTCTTGTCTTTTGACCTACATGTATGCTTATACCCTTTGGTATGTAGGTGTATTACCATGAGAGTGTTTGTCTGTACCATTATGACCTTCATTTGACCTTGAATTTTTGACCTCAAGGTCAAATTATAGTATTTCCTAGTCCTGGTTTTAACTTTTTTGTCTTTTGACCTAGACTTATACCCTTTGGTATGTAAGTGTATTAGCATGAGGGTCTGTGTCTGTACCATTATGACCTTCATTTGACCTTTGACCTCAAGGTCAAATTAAAGTATTTCCTAGTCTTTGTTTTAACTTTTACTTTTTTGTCTTTTGACCTAGGCTGATACCCTTTGGTATGTAGGTGTATTACCATGAGGGTGTGTGTCATTTGACCTTGACCTTTGACCTCAACCTTTGGTATGTAGGTGTGTTATCCTGAGGGTGTGTGTCACATACCATATGACCTTCATTTGACCAATGGTTGAGATACCACTCTAAATTGTTCTATATTTCCTCATTCTTTGTGACAAATCAATTTGAATGAAGTAAATGTGTAAAACCTGGGGGGGGGGGGGGTCAACTATTTCCTTCATAGGTTATGACAAGATTGATTTTATTTAGTTAATGTGTTGTTTTTCTCCAGAATGAAATAAGAAATACTTAAACGACATCTTACTGAAATGTTATTTGAAAAACGATTTCTGTCCTTTAGGTGAAAATGGATTAGTAAAATTTTATTTTGTTAAAATGTCGTTTTTGTCCAGAATAAAATAAGAAATGCTTGAGCAACATGTTAGTGAAATATTACGGGAAAAACAATTTCTTTCCTTCAGGTAAAAATTTATCAGTAAAATTTTATTTTGTTAATTTGTCGTTTTTGTCCAGAATAAAATAAGAAATGCTTAAACGACATTTTAGTGAAATATTATTTGAAAAACGATTTCTATCCTTTGGGTGAAAATTGATTAGTAAAATTTTATTTTGTTAAAGTGTCTTTTTTGTCCAGAATAAAATATAAAATGCTTGAAAGACATATTAGCGAAATATTATTTGAAAAACAATTCTTATCTTTCAGGTGAGGAATGATGAGTAAAATTTTATTTTACTGAGCAAAAAACCTAATTTTTCCATTATATCAGAAGGAATATATGTTAATAATAAAAAATGCAGTATTCTTATTAAAAAGTATAGAATATGACTATAGTAAAGATTTAGTTGGAGCTTTATTTGAATTTATGTACTCTTTGACTATATTGTAATAGCCAGTTTTTGTTGTCATGTCTTCGTCAGTCTGTTTGCTTCGATAACTCTTCGGACGCAACTCTACTGAAACTACTGTGCAGATTTGGTTATATTTTGCAAGATTGTTACCTATGGGACCTTGTATTTTATCACATTAAGGAATAACTAACTCCCTTGTGCATATGTCTGTCCTTAAATGGTTTGGGGGCCTCGGTGGCAAGTGGTCTAGGTAGATTGTCATGACTACTAATGATCACTAGTCTGTCAACACTGAGGTTGTGTGTTAGATTCTCACCTTTTGCGGGATGTGTTCAACTCCGATCTTACTTGACAAGGATTGCCAATTTTCGTAATGAAGGTCGGTGGTTCTCTCTGGGTACCCCGTCTTCTTCCACCAAAACGGAAATCTGTCAGCCGCAAAATATCCAAATGTGCTGAAAATGGCATAAAACCTCAACTAAACAAACAAGTAATAAATTGTTTGGCTTTACTCATGTCCATTTTGGTATTTTTTAATTTGCCCTCAACCTTTTGCAGTGTTGTTTTGGTTTTCATCACACAACTGATGAGTTTGTAAATCTTACGAAATTGCCACACACTGCGTATCAAAATTAATATCAGATAATTTTATGAATGCCTTGTGGACACATGCAACTCGTGAAACTACTTTGTATTTTGCAGGATTGTTTCCTGTGATATGAAGATATTCATACAATACTGCCATTTTGATTATTATTTGCATATTAGTTATATGGAACTTATTGTTCATTATCACTGTCTATCATATGCATACCTGATGGATACTACTCTGTAAAACTATTCAAAAAAATTTTGATTATATTTTGCTGGATTGTTCGCATATCTCCTATCGCTTCAGCTTATTAAGTACGTCCATATTTGTGAGGACGAATTTTGATTTGCTGATTTATGTATATCGGCGAGGGACATATATATTTACACAGAGCAATCTTGTTTTGTTCGTGGATGAAGATACAAGCACAAAGGGTGAACCACTAATATGGTTTTAAAAAACTTGTTCCTCCTCATTTAAGATTGTAATTCGAAACACACATTGAAATGACTCCAATAATACAAAACAGTGTTGAACCATTTACAAAATGCTACAACTCGGGCACCATGGCAATAAATTAGCAGGATATATTTCATAAAAGTGTTCTTGCCAGTGCAATTCTTATCCAAACATTTATAACCCCATTACAGTGAGCAAAATTACCATTTTAATTTTGCCACCTCTCAAATTTAGACAAAGACCTTTTCTGTTTATTATGCACATTTGGTTCTGTATCAGGTAAATTTTTAATTTGAATTGAGCTTAAATGGAAAAAGCAAGAATGTTTTCATGTTAATATGTAACACATCGAAGTTTAGGACTCATTATTTAACTTTTCTTTTTTTATTTTTCAGGTGATGCCACGCAAAGCAAAAAGTAAAGATTCAAAGATAAGAGAACAGAAGATTAGAATGAGAGAAAGACGCTCTGCCATTAGTAGCTCTGCCATTAGTAGCTCTGCCATTAATAGCTCAGACATGAATAGCTCTGTAGTCAGTTGTAGCTCTGTCATCAGTAAATCTGACATTATTAGCTCAGCAATTAGTAACCCTGTCATCAGTTACCCAGCCATCAGTAGCTCGGACATCAGTAGCTCTGCCATTAAAAGCTTAGAAATGAATAGCTCTGTTATCGTTATTAACCCTGTCGTCAGTAGCTGTGCAATCATTAATGGCTCTGTCAATATTAGAAGCTTTGCCATCAGAAGTAGCTCTGACAATGAAATAGGAAGTGTGAACTCTCCACTTGAAATCGGTGAAACTGGGAAAAGTAAAACTGGAATAAGTAAAACTGGAAAACAGGAAACTGGAAATAGTAAAAATGGAAAAAGTAAAACTGAAAAACTGGAAACTGGAAATAGTAGAAATGGAATAAGTAAAACTGAAAAACATGAAACTAGAAAAATGAAAAATGGAAAAATTAAAACTGAAAAACATGAAACTAGAAAAATGAAAAATGAGAAAAGTAAAACTGAAAAACAAGAAACAAGAAAAATGAAAAATGAAAAAAGTAAAACTGAAAATCATGAAACTAGAAAAATGAAAGATGAAAAAAGTAAAACAGAAAAAAATGAAAGTAGAAAAATAAAAAATGAAAAAAATAAAATAAAAATTATTAGCACTGCCTTAAATAGTTCTCCAATTATTAGCACTGCCTTAAGTAGCTGTCTCATTAGTAGCACTGTGTTAAGTAGCTCTCCAATTAGTAGCACTGTCTTAAGTATTAAAACTGAAAAAAGTAAAACGGACAATCCTGATACTGGATATAGTAAAACTGAAAGTAATAAAACAACAGAAGTCAATGAAACATTTGAATGTGATTTTCAGTCTAATTACCCCAAGAGGTCTTCAAATATAGACACTGTTGATTTGAATCAACCACAATTTACATTGGAAAAGAATGATTTTATCATTCAGGGTACCTATCATCAAGGGAATGTAAGATTTGGTGCAAATGCGGGAAAACAATGTGTAGCTAATTGTTTATCAGCTGTAATACATACCAAGTTTAAGCCAATTTTGGAATGGAATCCAAAATATGTTGACAGTATATTAGTTACTGGTAATGAAATTTACACACAAGTACATGGCAATAATGATTACCTTTGTGTCGAAGACTTACCAGAGTTTATTGAAATAGGAAACAAAATTGTTCATTGCAATAAGAAGGATTCAATCACTGCGTTTATAGGCGAGGTGGACATGGATTTTGAAGGTGCTTTACCTTTTGACCAAGCCTTGCAGTATAGTTTGATAGATTCTGATGGGTGCTTTGTGACAGTAAGGTCAACAACATCTTTGATCATAAAGCAGAATAACAAATTATATCTATTTGACTCTCATGCAAGAAATTGTTTTGGTTCACTAGATAATCTTGGTTCAAGTTTAGTGTTGGGGCTTTCTGATATTCATGCAGTTTATCGGCATTTTTGTAATTTTGTGCAGAATGACCATGCTGTTCCATTTGATGTAACAGGTATCACTGTAGGTATCAATGAAACGTATAATGCTACAAATATCAGGGAATCTGTTAATGATGCAACAATTCAAACAAATCAAGTTCAGTTGCAAAGTGTTGGTTACAATGTATTAGACCATTTAAGTAATAAGTCCACAGAAGAGACTAGTACACATTTTCAAGATGATGTATTCGGGGATAGTGATGTTGAAATGATTTCTGAAAATACCACAGCTTTTCAGTTCAAACCATTAGATTACAATTCTAAAAAAAGACTATGTAGAGTATTTAATATATCAGATAAAAATGTAAAAAGGAACACGTACCATTCTGAAGTATGCAATATTTCAGATCCTTTAACAACTAAGTCAATCAGACCTGATGGAAACTGTCTATTTAGAGCAATATCATTTGCTGTTTCACAAAGACAAGAAAATTATAATAAGGTAAGACAGGCCATTGTCCAGCATAGTATAAATATATCAGATAGTTTGAAAAGCTTTTTGGAAAGTCCATGTGAAACAATAGAACAACACTTGAATTCTCATAGAATGACAGAGGACAATTCATGGGGAACTGCAATAGAAATTCTAGCCGCAGCGGATCTATTGAAATCAGACATATTTACCTTTTACAATGGTGTATGGATTAAGTATTCAGCAAGCCAAATTTTCCCAAACAGTAAAGTCGGCGAGAGAGCGATTTACTTAAAACATATACATCATTTAAAACATTATGAGGTGGTGTTGTCGGTAGATAAAACGTCCCGCGAACCATTGCGAAATACTGAATTTGGAACAAAAAGGACATGTAATCAAATAAAAGACGACCAAACTAGCGGTGACTTAATTTCAGAAGATTGTTGGGGTATCTCAGGAAAAGAAGCTGGAGATGTTCATCCATTTGAATATAAATTAACAAAATCTGAAAAAGAAAAATTGAAGTATAACAGAGATCAAAGTTATAGAGAAAGTGTGCTTGAAGCAAAAAGGGAAAAATATGAAAACGATGTTAACCATAGGCAAGGTAAACGTCAATCCTCTAAAGATAAATCGAAAGATAAATATATTGATAAAAAACATAGGGAATTGAAGAAACGTAAAATTAATGAAAGGTATGCAAATGACGATGAATTCAAAAAGAAAATGAAATTATCAAGTGTCCAAAAGTATGAAAATAATGATGAATTCAAAACTAAAGTCAAACAGGCAAGCTTCCAGAAATATGCAGATGATGATGAATTCAAATCTAAAGTTAAACAGGCAAGCATCCAGAAGTATGCCACTAATGATGAATTCAGAAATAAAATCAAAGAGCAGACTTTAAGTAGAAGAAGAAATGCTAAAGAAGACGATAAAAAGATAGAAAAGGTAATTGAAAAATTTAAGATGGATGTTAGTAAGGGACCAGAATTCGTTTGTTCTTGCTGCTTAAGACTTTGTTTTCAGAATCAAATAATTAAATGTTCAAAACATTTGTATGAAAAAGATAGTGTTAAACCTGTAGCAGAAGCATGTATTACTGAGAAGTATTTGCATAAATGTTCAGGGGAATGCAAACATGAATGTCTATTTAGGGGAACTAGTAGAGAATCACTGTGGATTTGTTATACATGTCACAGAAAGATCTTAAAAGGAAAGGTACCTGCCGAATCTTTTGCAAATAATTTGGCATTAGAAGAAGTTCCACAAGAACTTGAAATATTAAATCAGCTTGAACAACACCTTGTTTCTCTAAATATACCTTTCATGAAGATTCTGGCTTTACCAAAAGGTGGACAAAAAGCTGTTCATGGTCCATGTGTTTGTGTGCCTTCAGACATTTCAAAAGTGACTACCACTTTGCCTAGATCTGAGGATGACAATTGTCTACTTAAAGTAAAGTTAAAAAGGAAATTAGAATTTAAGGGTTATGAGGAATACCAGTTTGTTGATACAAAACATTTAGAAGATGCTCTGCTCTTTCTAAAAGAAAAGAATGAATGGTATTCAGAGATAAAAATAGACAAAAAGTGGTTGAATCCCATTCCAAAATATGACGAGGAAGAATTAGATTGTACAGGTACTGAGACAGTGTTAAAAATTAACATTCAGGACAAAACAGATTCAAAAGAGGAGGAAACTACAGCTGAATCATATTTAGATGGTAGTTTACAGGGTGTGCAGCTAGATACATGTCTACAACCGGCTGATATTGGACAAGAAGCCTTAGATACAATGTTTGATCAAGAGTTTAATCTCTCACCCGGAGAAGGAAATAACCCAGTTAGCTTATTTAAAGAAAAGGGCATTGAAGGCAAAACCTTTCCAGTCCATTACCCTACAGGTAAAAACACACTAAATGAGGAAAGAGAGGAGAAATTATCTTTATTGAGATATTTCAACTTAAGATTAACGAGTGTAGAAAATAGATTTGCTAGAGATACCTCTTATATATTCTTTAGTCAGTACATGTCAGAATTAGATAGAGTGATGTCAAATGTTCAAATATCACTACGGAAAGGATCGAGTTTTTCAAACGGACAAAAAGTAACGAGCCGAATGCTTTGTGAAAAAGAAATATTAGGTGGGTTATTCCGGAAGGATGAAGCTATTAAGTACATGAAACCTGTTCGAGGAACACCACCATATTGGCAATCTACCCAGAAAGACATCTTTTGTATGATTAGACAGTTAGGTTTACCAACATTTTTTGCATCGTTCTCATCTGCAGATTTCAGATGGAAGGAAGTTGTAGAAACCATATTGAAACAACAAGGAGATACTCGTAAAGTAGACGATCTAAGTTGGGATGAAAAATGCAAAATACTTTGTAGTAACCCTGTTACAGCTGCTAGAATCTTCGACCATAGATTTCACAAATTTGTGAGAGATGTTATAATGTCAGATGCTCAACCGATTGGTCCTGTGAAAGACTACTTTTATAGAGTTGAGTTTCAGCAGAGAGGGTCTCCACATACACATTGCTTATTCTGGGTAGAAGATGCCCCTAAATTTGAGGAAGATGATGATGATAGTATTAATGAGTTCATTGACAAATATATCACATGTAAACTACCACCAGAAAGTGAAGACCAAGAGCTAGCTGACATTGTTAAAACCATTCAACAGCATAGCAGAAACCATTCAAAAAGTTGTAAGAAAAAGGGAACTGTTTGTCGGTTTAATTTTCCACGGCCACCTTCTGAAAAGACATTTATTTCTTGTCCAGTTAATAATGAGGATGACACTGGAAAAGATGGTGATGTTGATATGGATGATAAGAACCCGGAGTCCGGAAGTACTATATCAAAAGCTAAGCAAAAATTAGAATATTTATGGGATGTAATAAAAAGCACAGAGAATGAACATTTGACCACCCACGAATTGTTTGTGAGGGCAGGGCTTTCTCAGAAAGATTTTGAAGAAAGTTTTAGATCAATTACAAACAGAAATACAGTAGTGTTAAAGAGAAATAAAGATGAAATATTTATCAACCAATATAACCCGCATCTTTTGAAGGCTTGGAACGCAAATATGGACATTCAGTATGTATTGGATGCTTATTCCTGTGTGGTGTACATTATAAGTTATATTAGCAAATCAGAACGAGAACTTGGCTTGCTGCTGCAGCAAACAAAAAATGAAGCAGCTGATGGAAATTTAGATGCACAGCAGACTATGAAGAAAGTGGGGACTGCGTATTTTCATTTTCGAGAACTAAGTGCTCAAGAAGCTGTTTTCAGAGTCACAGGTTTAAGGTTGAAAGAATGTTCCAGAAAAGTACAATTCATTCCATTAGGAGAAAATCCAGCTAGAATGAGTATACCCCTCAAGGAAATTGAAAAAAAATCAAAAATCTCAAAGAAAAAGTATTCAGATAATAACAGTGATGGTTGTGATGCTGATGATGATGATATATGGATGACAAGCATAACTGACAGATATGCAAACAGGCCTGATGGAGAATTATTTGACCAGATGTGTTTAGGTACATTTTGTTCAGAATTTTCAGTTTTAGCTCAGTCACAGATACCAAACAAAATAAATGAAAACACTACATTTAAACTTAAGAATGATTTTGGATATATCAGAAAGCGTTCAAGAACCCAGGCAGCTGTTATCAAATATCCAAGATTTAATTCCGAAACATCCTCTGAACAGTATCACCAAAGCATACTGCAATTGTTTTTGCCTTACAGGTCTATGGACCAACTAAAGCCACCAAAGTTTCTTACATATGAGGATTTTTACAAGTTTGGATTTGTAAAGTACAATAAAAAAACACAACTAAGTGCAGTTAAAGAAATAGTTGACAATAACATGTCCTTGTTTGTAAAAAATGACAAAGAATTAGATGTCGCTGAGAAACAATTACAAAACGAAGTAGTTCATGAGGATGCATGGGCAGAACTATGTCCAGAAGCAGAAAATGAAAGACATGAATGTATCGATATTGGTAAAACTTCAACTGTTGAAGAAGTTGATGAACCTGAAACAGGTATACCAGATCTTAATAAAACTGATAAACCAGATGCTGTTGGTGGACTTCTTGTTAAAACATGTTTTTCTAAGTCTGAGATTATACCCTTACTAAGAAGTTTGAATGAGAAACAAAGGCGTATTTTCTTCAGAGTGAGAGATTGGTGCAATCTGAAAGTGAGCGGTAAAAATCCACCACCTTTTCATGTTTTTGTAACAGGCGGAGCTGGAACAGGAAAAAGTCATCTGATCAAATGCTTATATTACGAAGCCACAAGAATACTTGCACGCAGTTCTCCCAACCCGGATGATTTGACAGTTTTGTTAACTGCCCCAACTGGCACTGCAGCTTTTAATATAAATGGGTTGACTATTCATAGTGCTCTTTCAATTTTCAAAACTCTTACTGTGGAGAAAGCTATGCTTACTGAGGATAAGTTGAGTACATTGAGGTCAAAATTAGAAAATTTACAAATTCTAATCATAGACGAAATCTCAATGGTAAACAAACGGTTGTTATTCTTTATTCATGAACGGTTACGTCAAATAAAGAAAATGCCAGAAAAATGTCCATTCGGAGGTGTTTCAGTCGTAGCAGTGGGTGATTTCTTTCAACTACCACCAGTAAAATCAACAAAAACTGATAAGCTTTATGTAAATGACCCATCAAATCCTTTGAATTATCTGTGGAATAGTCTTTTTTCTATTGTGGAATTAGATGAGGTCATGCGACAGCGAGAAGATGGTTTGTTTGCTCAGTTGTTAAACAGACTGAGGATCAAAGAAAAAAGTAATCCTTTAGAATCGTCAGATCTAAAAATGTTGAAACAGTGTATAGCTTCAGGACCAGATGAGGCTTTGCATATTTTTGCAACTAATAACGAGATTGATGCGTACAACAACGAAATGATCATGAAGTTGAACAGTGAACCAAAGTTAATTGAAGCTGAAGATTTTGAAAAAGATCGGACAACAGGAAAACTCAGGAAAAAGAAAGGACATTTTACAACAGGCGATATTTGTCTCCCAACATCAATTCTCTTAGCAGAAGGGGCACGAATTATGCTGATAAAAAATGAAGCAGTTGATGATGGTTTAGTAAATGGTGTTATGGGCACTGTAATGCGCATCTCTGCATTTTCCCAGGGAGCATTGCCAGGTTTTATATTTGTTCATTTTGAAAACGAGAGAGTTGGGAAAAACGCAAAAGCACAACAAATAATTAACGGGAAGAGGTGTGTTAGATTAGAACCATCTACAGAAGATGTACCATTCAAAGGTGGTAAAAGAAAGCAATATCCTTTGCGGTTAGCATGGGCATGTACTGTTCACAAGGTTCAGGGTTTGACAGTTTCACAGGCGGTACTTGATTTGAAAAAATGCTTTGCCAATGGTCAGGCGTATGTTGCATTGAGTAGAGTGACTTCAAAGGAAGGGCTTTATATATTACCAATAGATGACAAAACATTGAACAAAAAAATATATTGTGATCCAGATATAAAAGACGGAATCAAATCAATGGACAATTTTCTTCTTGAAAACGATTCGAAAATTTCAAACAATGAAGAGACTTTGACAATTATGTATCATAATATACAAGGACTTAGGGCTCACCAAAGTGATTTGAAAGTAAATTCAGACTTTACAAAGGCAAATTACATATGCTTGACTGAAACGTGGTTGAAATGTCTGTCTGAAGAAGTCAAGGTTCCTACCTATGACCTTTATCATTTGCCAAGATCAGCTGCCTATACATCAAATAATGCTTTCTTTGGATCCTTACGGGAAATGAATCATGGTGGAGTTGGTGTTTATGTAAAATCGGGTTCGGAATATGAGGAAGTTAATATAGGTGAAAATAATGTTGAATGTATTATTTTCAAAATTCCAAAATTGAATGTCCTGATCGCAACAGTTTATAGATCCCAAAAATATCAAACTGGAATATTTCTAAGCAGCTTCAGTTCTGTTTTGTCGAAATTGACAGAACTTTCAGACAATGTCGTTGTTTTAGGGGACTTTAATCAGGATATTTTGAAAGGTGAAAAATCAATCCTGGAGTTAATGGCTTCAAATGGGTATGAACAAAAAGTGCAAATGCCAACAACAGAATCTGGTACCCTGATTGACCATGTATACGTTAAAGGTTGTACAAAAATACAAGTCCATGTTATACCAACTTATTACAGTTATCATGATGCGATATCTGTGGTCCTCCAAATTAACTCTGATGATTAAAACTATATATCCAATAAAAAGCCAAAGGCAGTCTGCAAATGTATATAAATAATTACTGATATGATGAAGGGTATGTCTATGGTTTGTATGTTACTTTTATTTACAAAGTACCAAACATAGAAAAAGATAGTTAATTATTCATATATAAATAGTTTAAAGTGTGATCTGATATCAGGAAGATAAAAAAGAATAAACACATGGCATGTTCATATCCGATCCCTTATAGGCTGTTTTTCATATATTAACCCGCGAGCCTATCGGCTCTAGGGCTAACATTATGATCTTCGGCTGGTTAAGGATCTGATGTGAAAAATGTCGTCATAAAAATTTTTGCCTCCTAAAATCCAACCCTACGTCCTCGTCGTGGGAGGCGGGTACCAACGCGGATTAAAGATTATCTATGTTATCTGTATTGGTAGCAGACAGGGCAATGGTAAATACATGTAGACAATACTTGTAGACTTCGTAGGTATGGTTTTAGCTCGGATTTTAAAACATTTAGTCACGCATTTTGACCAGAAAAAGTAAAAAAAGTATATATATATATATATATATATATATCACATACATATACAACCATATAAAACAGAGCATAAAACGCTCATAGTTTGTTTCAAGTACATATTATTATCGATATTTACAGATTCTTTGTGCGCTTTGCTGGGCAGTTTTATTGACCCGTTTGAGAGTTTAAGGTGTCTGCATGCATGTAGAGTTGTTAAATAATCTTTATGAATAAGAATATGAATATCAAATATATATACATAGGATTATTATTAAACAAAACATTTGTTTTGGCTTGAAACGTCGTCAAAAGAGATCCGCCGTGAGCGACATCGCCGTAAATTTCGGATGACGTTGCTAAAAAATCGACGATTTTTCAAAGATTTCCAAATTTTAATGTATCACAGCTTAAAAACAAGTCCGGTAGTCAAGGTTTTCATTGCATCAATCGATTCGGAATTTATTTTTAAATGTTTTGTAAGTTTTTTTTTTTTAAAGTTACGGACCAATTATCGAGAAAATTGATAAAAAGTGAAATTACATGACGCATTTCAATGACTTTCCCTATATAATCAATGTAATTGTGATGCTATAGGATGGTTATTTCGACGACTGATATCTAAAAAAGTAAGTCGGTGAGCCTATTATTTTTTTACATTTTCTGTTGTACTTCAAATAGTCCTCTCTACATAAAAAATATAAAAACAAATTACGGAGTGGTTAATTCCGTACATTTCACCTTAAGGACGCTTTGTCTTAATGTCCCCGACATTTTGCCCATTACATTTTATCATCAATCTTCTACCGTTTCAGAGGAGATCTGATAACAAGCAAATGTCCAAAATTAGAACGTGACCTTGACCTTTGACCTTGACTTAATTTTACTTTGTACCAAAAATGATCTCTAAATATGAAGTTTCATGCTTGTATCTCAACTCTAACTTAGCATTTGCATGAAAAACCAAAAGTGAAATAAGATGTTGTCAGATCCTTTTCTAAATTTTTAATGTACAATGTATAAAAATTGCAAATTTAATTCCATATAGTTATTGTCTCAAAAAAAAGAAAGAAAGAAAGAAAAGAATGAAGGTAATAAAAAAATGAAGGTAACTCCTTGAGGGTAGTTGAAAATCCTTAGGAAATTTACCCCGAAAACGAAAGGGTAAAGAAAAACATTCCTTCTTTTCACGTTGATATCAGGTTTGCCTGAATTCACAATTGGAGACATTTTCAAATGTTCTAATCAAAATTAAAATTTTAGCTGTTCTACCTGTTAATAAGTTGTTTTTTTTATCCAGTTGTTTGTTTCGTGTATTGTGTATTTCAATGTTTATATCAAACTATAACTGTTATCTCTGGATCCATAATTGGTATAATAAATTTAACTATGATATTGTTTTCTTTGGCATTGCATTTTATATTACAATTTTCGGAGCTTAATATGTATATCAAAATAACATGTATCATGTATGTGTTGAAATGAATTGAAATTTATCAAAAAATACAATATATATTGAAAAAAACGTGCAAAAACAATTTTTAAGAAGTTGCCGAGATTCGAACTCGGACCACCGATTTGCTGGGACAACGGCGTTAACCATTACACCACCACGGCTTACAAGAAAACGGTTAATTTTACTACATATAAATCCTTAATTAACAATCGAGTACTGGTTGACATCGAATAAAAGTATTAAAAACAACACAAGTGGTTGAGACCAAAGTAATGATATTAAAATTTAAACATGAATAAAGATATATCCCTGTGAGAAGTGATATCATCAATAGAGGAATTCTTTTAAGGATACACTGTACCAATTCATAAAATATCTTGTGAAGGGAAGATTTAGCGGTGAAATAAATGTGGGACTCGCTGCCCATTGGTCAATATTAGATTAAATAATAAATAATTTTAAACGGCAGTGGTTCTTCCTTCGAAACATATGAGATAAAACATTTTCAAACTAGCTTTTAAGAATGTGGGTAATTTCAATGATTTAAGTTCGTACCCCCCGATTTTTAGAAAAAACTTATCCCCCCTTTTTGAGCCTCGTTTTTCGGCATCAAAAGCCATAGGAACGTACCATTTTCGCTGCATTAAATTATTTGGATACATTTCCACTTAATTGAGGTCCTGTTATTTTTCAAGAAAGTAATTTTTATTTTTTAGGAATTTTCTTTCATATCTTCGTAGCCCCATATGCAGATTAACATAGAAACCGAATTGGTACTTTCCATTATTCAACTAAAAATACACAGCTTAGGCGCACCAACTCGTTTACTTAAAAGTAACGATGCATTGTCTCGATGTCCCCGACATTTTGCCCATTACATTTTATCAGCTATCTTCTACCGTTTCAGAGGAGATCTGATAACAAGGAAATTTCAAAAATTAGACCGTGACCTTGACATTTGACCTTGACCTAATTTTACTTGGTACAAAAAATGATGTCTAAATATGAAGGCTCATGCTTGTATCTTAACTCCAACTTAATATTTGCATGAAAAATCAAAAGTGAAATTTATATAAAGGGAAATAACTCTTATAAGATGTCGTCAGATCCTTTTCGGCAGATGTAATTAATATGCGCACAGATGAACCAAAGAAATTGCAAAAGGTTTCATGTCGATATCTCTTACGGTTTTTGAGGAGATCTGATAACAGGCATAACTGTAACAGGGGAGGAAACTCTTATAAGGTACATGGGAACCCTTAGCGGCCTCACCACGTGATAGCTTATGTCTGACTGATACTTGGTGCCAAATTTCATGTCAATATGTCTAAAAACTTTTCCGACAAATTTAATTGAATTTTGGCAGGAGAAAGAATAATAATAATAATCATAAGAAATACAGTAAGGACTTTCCTTTGTAAAGGAAAGACCTTAATAATCATGCGAAAAAGAGACAGATCTTTCCCAAATCTTCAAAAGTTTGATAAAGAGAGAACTTATGTTGAATTAGATCATTTTTAAGCAATTTTTACAACATTCCCCCCCATTTTGTAAAATTTTAAAAATTCTTCAATCAAGCATATATGGATATTTTTGAAATCTAATCATCACTGTCATCAATTTGCAACACTTTTTAAGATGATATCATGAAAAAGTTCACTTCCGGTTGATATTTTTAAAATTTCAATTTTTGAAAGGCCAGAACTCTTACTGTATTAAATCAGATTTAAAACTCTTTATAGTTTTGAGATGTGCCAAGAGCCATTCTACCTTCCAGTACCCATTTTATATCGCTAAGAACAATGCTTTTCTAATTATTAGAAAAAAAAGTTTACCTCAACCTATGTTGGGAATCTATAATTTTAAGAGATACAGCTAAAAGTTGAGGTAATTCTAGAAGTACTACAAAATACCAAAATGCTACATCAAACACAAATATGAAATACTGCCAAAACAATTTTGCCCAAAGAAAAAAAGTTTTTTTTTCAAATTTTTCAATCTTTAAATATTTTTCATTTTTTTTCATTTTTTGTCTTACGAAAATGGATAATAACATATTTTAAATGATTCCTATTAAAACATAATGCATTTTTGAACAAATTCCATGTATTACACTTCAAATATGAAAAAAATCATTTTCTAGAACATGACTTTGACCTTTGACCTTGACACCATTTTGAAGGTCACTTGTCCCTGGTGTCAAAACAAAAGACCCCATGCCTCTATCTTGTACCATTATTAAGTTATTAGTCAAAAACCGTAAATTTAAGCGTTCAAAGGTCAATAACTCATAGAAGATGACGTCATACGACTTGACTTAAGAAAAACTATGCATTGTCTCGATGTCCCCGACATTTTGCCCATTACATTTTATCAGCTATCTTCTACCGTTTCAGAGGAGATCTGATAACAAGGAAATTTCAAAAATTAGACCGTGACCTTGACATTTGACCTTGACCTAATTTTACTTGGTACAAAAAATGATGTCTAAATATGAAGGCTCATGCTTGTATCTTAACTCCAACTTAATATTTGCATGAAAAATCAAAAGTGAAATTTATATAAAGGGAAATAACTCTTATAAGATGTCGTCAGATCCTTTTCGGCAGATGTAATTAATATGCGCACAGATGAACCAAAGAAATTGCAAAAGGTTTCATGTCGATATCTCTTACGGTTTTTGAGGAGATCTGATAACAGGCATAACTGTAACAGGGGAGGAAACTCTTATAAGGTACATGGGAACCCTTAGCGGCCTCACCACGTGATAGCTTATGTCTGACTGATACTTGGTGCCAAATTTCATGTCAATATGTCTAAAAACTTTTCCGACAAATTTAATTGAATTTTGGCAGGAGAAAGAATAATAATAATAATCATAAGAAATACAGTAAGGACTTTCCTTTGTAAAGGAAAGACCTTAATAATCATGCGAAAAAGAGACAGATCTTTCCCAAATCTTCAAAAGTTTGATAAAGAGAGAACTTATGTTGAATTAGATCATTTTTAAGCAATTTTTACAACATTCCCCCCCATTTTGTAAAATTTTAAAAATTCTTCAATCAAGCATATATGGATATTTTTGAAATCTAATCATCACTGTCATCAATTTGCAACACTTTTTAAGATGATATCATGAAAAAGTTCACTTCCGGTTGATATTTTTAAAATTTCAATTTTTGAAAGGCCAGAACTCTTACTGTATTAAATCAGATTTAAAACTCTTTATAGTTTTGAGATGTGCCAAGAGCCATTCTACCTTCCAGTACCCATTTTATATCGCTAAGAACAATGCTTTTCTAATTATTAGAAAAAAAAGTTTACCTCAACCTATGTTGGGAATCTATAATTTTAAGAGATACAGCTAAAAGTTGAGGTAATTCTAGAAGTACTACAAAATACCAAAATGCTACATCAAACACAAATATGAAATACTGCCAAAACAATTTTGCCCAAAGAAAAAAAGTTTTTTTTTCAAATTTTTCAATCTTTAAATATTTTTCATTTTTTTTCATTTTTTGTCTTACGAAAATGGATAATAACATATTTTAAATGATTCCTATTAAAACATAATGCATTTTTGAACAAATTCCATGTATTACACTTCAAATATGAAAAAAATCATTTTCTAGAACATGACTTTGACCTTTGACCTTGACACCATTTTGAAGGTCACTTGTCCCTGGTGTCAAAACAAAAGACCCCATGCCTCTATCTTGTACCATTATTAAGTTATTAGTCAAAAACCGTAAATTTAAGCGTTCAAAGGTCAATAACTCATAGAAGATGACGTCATACGACTTGACTTAAGAAAAACTATGCATTGTCTCGATGTCCCCGACATTTTGCCCATTACATTTTATCAGCTATCTTCTACCGTTTCAGAGGAGATCTGATAACAAGGAAATTTCAAAAATTAGACCGTGACCTTGACATTTGACCTTGACCTAATTTTACTTGGTACAAAAAATGATGTCTAAATATGAAGGCTCATGCTTGTATCTTAACTCCAACTTAATATTTGCATGAAAAATCAAAAGTGAAATTTATATAAAGGGAAATAACTCTTATAAGATGTCGTCAGATCCTTTTCGGCAGATGTAATTAATATGCGCACAGATGAACCAAAGAAATTGCAAAAGGTTTCATGTCGATATCTCTTACGGTTTTTGAGGAGATCTGATAACAGGCATAACTGTAACAGGGGAGGAAACTCTTATAAGGTACATGGGAACCCTTAGCGGCCTCACCACGTGATAGCTTATGTCTGACTGATACTTGGTGCCAAATTTCATGTCAATATGTCTAAAAACTTTTCCGACAAATTTAATTGAATTTTGGCAGGAGAAAGAATAATAATAATAATCATAAGAAATACAGTAAGGACTTTCCTTTGTAAAGGAAAGACCTTAATAATCATGCGAAAAAGAGACAGATCTTTCCCAAATCTTCAAAAGTTTGATAAAGAGAGAACTTATGTTGAATTAGATCATTTTTAAGCAATTTTTACAACATTCCCCCCCATTTTGTAAAATTTTAAAAATTCTTCAATCAAGCATATATGGATATTTTTGAAATCTAATCATCACTGTCATCAATTTGCAACACTTTTTAAGATGATATCATGAAAAAGTTCACTTCCGGTTGATATTTTTAAAATTTCAATTTTTGAAAGGCCAGAACTCTTACTGTATTAAATCAGATTTAAAACTCTTTATAGTTTTGAGATGTGCCAAGAGCCATTCTACCTTCCAGTACCCATTTTATATCGCTAAGAACAATGCTTTTCTAATTATTAGAAAAAAAAGTTTACCTCAACCTATGTTGGGAATCTATAATTTTAAGAGATACAGCTAAAAGTTGAGGTAATTCTAGAAGTACTACAAAATACCAAAATGCTACATCAAACACAAATATGAAATACTGCCAAAACAATTTTGCCCAAAGAAAAAAAGTTTTTTTTTCAAATTTTTCAATCTTTAAATATTTTTCATTTTTTTTCATTTTTTGTCTTACGAAAATGGATAATAACATATTTTAAATGATTCCTATTAAAACATAATGCATTTTTGAACAAATTCCATGTATTACACTTCAAATATGAAAAAAATCATTTTCTAGAACATGACTTTGACCTTTGACCTTGACACCATTTTGAAGGTCACTTGTCCCTGGTGTCAAAACAAAAGACCCCATGCCTCTATCTTGTACCATTATTAAGTTATTAGTCAAAAACCGTAAATTTAAGCGTTCAAAGGTCAATAACTCATAGAAGATGACGTCATACGACTTGACTTAAGAAAAACTATGCATTGTCTCGATGTCCCCGACATTTTGCCCATTACATTTTATCAGCTATCTTCTACCGTTTCAGAGGAGATCTGATAACAAGGAAATTTCAAAAATTAGACCGTGACCTTGACATTTGACCTTGACCTAATTTTACTTGGTACAAAAAATGATGTCTAAATATGAAGGCTCATGCTTGTATCTTAACTCCAACTTAATATTTGCATGAAAAATCAAAAGTGAAATTTATATAAAGGGAAATAACTCTTATAAGATGTCGTCAGATCCTTTTCGGCAGATGTAATTAATATGCGCACAGATGAACCAAAGAAATTGCAAAAGGTTTCATGTCGATATCTCTTACGGTTTTTGAGGAGATCTGATAACAGGCATAACTGTAACAGGGGAGGAAACTCTTATAAGGTACATGGGAACCCTTAGCGGCCTCACCACGTGATAGCTTATGTCTGACTGATACTTGGTGCCAAATTTCATGTCAATATGTCTAAAAACTTTTCCGACAAATTTAATTGAATTTTGGCAGGAGAAAGAATAATAATAATAATCATAAGAAATACAGTAAGGACTTTCCTTTGTAAAGGAAAGACCTTAATAATCATGCGAAAAAGAGACAGATCTTTCCCAAATCTTCAAAAGTTTGATAAAGAGAGAACTTATGTTGAATTAGATCATTTTTAAGCAATTTTTACAACATTCCCCCCCATTTTGTAAAATTTTAAAAATTCTTCAATCAAGCATATATGGATATTTTTGAAATCTAATCATCACTGTCATCAATTTGCAACACTTTTTAAGATGATATCATGAAAAAGTTCACTTCCGGTTGATATTTTTAAAATTTCAATTTTTGAAAGGCCAGAACTCTTACTGTATTAAATCAGATTTAAAACTCTTTATAGTTTTGAGATGTGCCAAGAGCCATTCTACCTTCCAGTACCCATTTTATATCGCTAAGAACAATGCTTTTCTAATTATTAGAAAAAAAAGTTTACCTCAACCTATGTTGGGAATCTATAATTTTAAGAGATACAGCTAAAAGTTGAGGTAATTCTAGAAGTACTACAAAATACCAAAATGCTACATCAAACACAAATATGAAATACTGCCAAAACAATTTTGCCCAAAGAAAAAAAGTTTTTTTTTCAAATTTTTCAATCTTTAAATATTTTTCATTTTTTTTCATTTTTTGTCTTACGAAAATGGATAATAACATATTTTAAATGATTCCTATTAAAACATAATGCATTTTTGAACAAATTCCATGTATTACACTTCAAATATGAAAAAAATCATTTTCTAGAACATGACTTTGACCTTTGACCTTGACACCATTTTGAAGGTCACTTGTCCCTGGTGTCAAAACAAAAGACCCCATGCCTCTATCTTGTACCATTATTAAGTTATTAGTCAAAAACCGTAAATTTAAGCGTTCAAAGGTCAATAACTCATAGAAGATGACGTCATACGACTTGACTTAAGAAAAACTATGCATTGTCTCGATGTCCCCGACATTTTGCCCATTACATTTTATCAGCTATCTTCTACCGTTTCAGAGGAGATCTGATAACAAGGAAATTTCAAAAATTAGACCGTGACCTTGACATTTGACCTTGACCTAATTTTACTTGGTACAAAAAATGATGTCTAAATATGAAGGCTCATGCTTGTATCTTAACTCCAACTTAATATTTGCATGAAAAATCAAAAGTGAAATTTATATAAAGGGAAATAACTCTTATAAGATGTCGTCAGATCCTTTTCGGCAGATGTAATTAATATGCGCACAGATGAACCAAAGAAATTGCAAAAGGTTTCATGTCGATATCTCTTACGGTTTTTGAGGAGATCTGATAACAGGCATAACTGTAACAGGGGAGGAAACTCTTATAAGGTACATGGGAACCCTTAGCGGCCTCACCACGTGATAGCTTATGTCTGACTGATACTTGGTGCCAAATTTCATGTCAATATGTCTAAAAACTTTTCCGACAAATTTAATTGAATTTTGGCAGGAGAAAGAATAATAATAATAATCATAAGAAATACAGTAAGGACTTTCCTTTGTAAAGGAAAGACCTTAATTAAAAAAATCTTTGGTTGAAATAATATTTCTCAGGAATGGATTTAGCATTATTTACGATAAATATTTCAAATGTGCATCAAAAGCAAAAGATACTTACTGATTTCTATTAAGTAAGTCCCTGAACGTTCTCCTGTAAAACACCTCCATCGTATTTTATCTTCTGCACTTGTCAGTGGATTGATGGTCACATGTATTCCAGTCGAGTTACTTTTGAATGTATAATTTCCACTAGTTACAATAGAACAGAATCCTTTGTTCTGACAGTCAGTTAGAGAAGATGAACCATTTCTGCTCCATGAGGCAGGCGAATTGAATAATGGTATATTACATTGAAGTTGTAGAGAAGAGCCAACATAACAACTACCATCAGCGGTGATACTATGATCAGCTGAAGACATATTACTAAATATTACATGAATATAAAAAATACAGTAGTGACAATCATACTAAATCTACTAAAGAACACTTATAACACGAAATATTTTTTTTATAATATGTCTAGTTTTCTCCAGAAAATTTGTTTGAAAATTTCAGTTATAACCCTGGTATTTCCTCCAATGGTTTAGCAAAAAAAAGGACAAATATACCTAAGGAGCAATAACAAAAACATAATACATTGGACAGACGAACCCGGGAAGACAAATGAACGACCAATTCATCATATTCTCTCTAAATTTTACTACAAATGCTTGTTCATTTGAATGTTCATTTGATTTATATTAGATGGGTTTCTCAATTATTATTGGTGTGTTCGCTTCTATAAATTATATGTTGAAAACATTGTATAAAAAATGGCAGTAAGTGTCACTGTTTTATATGGAGGTTATGTTGGTACCTATTTTGTATCCGCAACTCAGCAGTTGTCCTTTTACAAAGATATTTGCTAGTCAACCCTTTTGCTACAGTAATCATTCTAATTAACACACGAAAGGAATATTTATGAAAAAAACAGTAACATACAGGAATTTCATGTGACAGTTATTATGTTAAAGCCATGATAACAAGCTATTGGAGCGACATATTGGCATCTGATTTTTACAAAATATATGTCAATGGTAACCACACACCTATCAATAGCTGCATACACAGTATTCTGAGGACCCTCAAAAATCGACATAACCATAACAATAATAAAGAAAAAAATATTATTTGTGTACTTTTTTAACACCCACCCACCTTGTGAATGTTTGCTATAGGTTTACGCTTCTAGTGGCACAACTTCTGTATGCCTATTCAACTGTACCAAGACAGGACTCAGTTATTTCAATTGTTGCCTTTTTCCGGGTAATATCTTTTTTCTGTCTGTAGACTACATGCCTGTGTTATTTTAGGTTATCACGGCTAGTCCAATAGAACAAGAAGTCGATAAAAGCCACCATACCATGTTTATGTTCTTGTTTATTACTGTGCAAAATCGATATCTAAAGAGATGTGTTACGTCATATACATTATATTAGAACTTTTGTTTTCAAATTCTGTACAAGAAATTATTATCTTCAAGAAAAATAGATTAGTTAATACTCACCAGAAATAACAAATCCTGAAAAAGATATCACCAGAACCCAGTATACAATATTCATATTCAAATCCTTGAACAGGGCAATTGGATATACAGTCAAGGTTATTTTAGTTTTTTAAGAGCGATAAATATTTATTCCTTACGGATTAAATTGAAAGCCACTTTTAAATCTTGCAGTTGAAACAAACGTTCATATTACATAATTAATACTGAATTACTTTACACAAATAAGGATTCTTCAAAAATCGAAACTGACATTTCCTTATAATTGAAAAAGTGCCAATATTTGAATCACGCTAACAGGTAGTAAAAACGGTGTTAGATATTTATAACTATTACACACTTCAATATAAATATATATATATATATATATATATATATATATATATTGTTTACAAAAATAGCTAAATCAGATTGCTGCCAAATAAATGCCAGAGAGGTAATAAAATTATGCCACACGCATATACAGATGTACTATTTCCATTCCAAGATTCACCTCGGTCACTGAACCTATATTTCTATATAGCGGATTTGGCCGGGTGGTCTAGGGCGCTGGCTAGGCGAATAGGGGCCAAAATGTATCATATGTGATTTTAATTCTGAGGTAATAACAAAAAAATCTTTATTGATTGGTTAATTTTAGTATGTTGAATCCATAATCGAAATAATTAGGATCTTATTTTAATCTTAGTGAGGAAATCATATTTTGCAATTTAAATTTCATAAAATTGGGTCACTAATGTAGGTCTGTAACATACTAATGCAACCAATCGTATCAAACCAAACTTTCGGAAAATATTTTATTGAAAGTATTCTTTTTATTTACAAGTAGAACACGTTCCCGGAAATATTTTAAAAGTAGTATTTTTTTATAATATATGGACTGCTCTGGTAATATGAATTGTTGGACAGAACGTTCTTATAGAGATGACTGAAATGGAGAAATATAAAAATGGGATGTTATAACAAAATCGTGTTTTCCATAAAGAGGCAAACAATTCGTTTTTCTTGTCAAGTGCAAACTAAATTTACTTAATTCTTCAGACAAAAAAATGTGATGAAAAGAAAACGACTTATAGATTGAAAAAAAAACAACAAATCTTTGTAATTGTTATTTAAACCCAAGTGCAATTGTATGTTTTTCATACAAAAAATAAAATTTCTACGGATCTTGAGCTAAGTTTATATTTGTGCATGTGACTTGCATGAAGAAAACGATAATTTATGAACTTGTATTCTTTTTGTAGTATTTAATCCACAATTAATATCATTTAATGTCAATTATGTCTCTTCTTCGACCAAGGGAGAGATATTGTTTTACCCTGAAATTTTCTTGTTCTTGTTCTACTCATACAACTGTGCCTGGGCCAGATATTTTTTTAGCTTTTGGCATAGGCATATGATATTTCTCATGTGGGTGTATCAACATAAGATGATGGGTCGCGTAGTATCATGACCCAATATAACCTTGACCTTTGAACTAAACTTCAAATTATTGATTTTTGTCTTATACAGTCATGTCCGGGCAAGATCTTTTTTATCCTTTGACCTAGGCATATGTCCTCAAGGTCAAATTATTGATTTTTTTCTCATACAACCAATTCCAGCCAGAACTTCTTTTATCTTTTGACCTAGGCCTATGATATATGCCATAAAATGATGTGTGGCATAGTATCCTGACCAACATTTGTATGACCTTGACCTATGACCTCAAGATCAAACTTTTTTATCTTTTGACAAAGGCATATTATATTTTGCATGTGGCTGTATCACCATAAGATGATGTGTTGCGTACTATCATGATTCACATATGACCTTGATATTTGACCTCAAGGTCAAAGTATTGATTTTTTGGCAATTAAGTTTGTTTGTTTTTTTTTTTGATGGGGTTTAATGCCACTTGGCATTGTGGTTTTTGTCTTAAGACTGTATTACCCAAATCGACCCTCATAAAATCTCCATATTAGCCTTCAAATATTTTTTTTTTGTTTGTTTTTTTTCCATTTTTTTAAAATCTAAACTTCATTTCAATTTTTTTTTAAATATGTGATAAATAGATCATTACATGGCATTTTCCATATCAGCCCTGGTATCATCCCTCGACCCATATCGGAATTTTCTTGTTCTTGTTCTACTCATACAACTGTGCCTGGGCCAAATATTGTTTTAGCTTTTGGCATAGGCATATGATGTTTCGCATGTGGGTGTATCATCATAAGATGATGGGTCGTGTAGTATCATGACCCACATATGACCTTGACCTTTGAACTAACATCAAACGTATGAGTGTCATTTTCAGTCACTTCTCGAAACCTGACACCCTCTCCAAGCTCTGCCATGTTTTGGTTTGCAGACGACCGGAAGTGCGTAAAATTTGAGGGTTAATATGGGGAGCGCGTGAGGGCCGATATGGGGTGCGCCTGAAGGCTGATATGGTTTTTACATAGACAATCCATACCAGCCCTCGAAAAATCCATATCAGTCCTCATATTAGACCAGGGCTCTGATATGGGGCGTGAATGCATTGTCATATCAGACATACGATTCTGAACATATCATTTCTAAATATGTGATAAACTTTATTAGGCGAACAACACTTAATAAAGAACTATGAATAAACGCACTAGATAAAAATAATACTAAACAAAAGATAAACTGAACAGATACAATAAATAGATTTGATTATACAAACTTCCATTCTCTATTCTATTGAAAGACATAAATTAGTATAAAAAATAACTTATTTAAAAAGACTGTTCATTCGAATGACAAAAATAAAGCCACAAAAATCTGAAAAAACTAACTCTTAGTCCATGTAGGCTCTAAGAATACAGATTACATAAACTTAACAGCTCTTGCAACAGGACGGATAATGAGGTACATTCGCGTAATGCATATAAATTATATTAGTGACTGATGGCTGAGGAATGTAAAATCGTTTAGCGAAAACAACAAACCAACCTCTTAACTTGAAACAAAATCAAACGGAAAATATTTTTCGCGAAATTGATCACTATAGTCATGTGACGGTATTCCATCAATATCTGTGAGAAATTGGTAAAATTGTTACATTAGGAAAAAGGACAAATATACCTAAGGAGCAATTAAAAAAAAAACTGTAATCCATTGGACAGACAAACCCGGGAAGACAGATGAACAACCACAAGATCAACAAATAAACACAGAACACCAAAAAACAATGAACAACACGAACTCCTATAAAAACCAGGAGTGACCCCAGGTGCTCCGGGAGGGTAAGCAGTTCCTGCTCTGTATACCGCACCCGTCGTGAAGTTCAACAAAGTCAATCCGGTGGAAGTAACAAATCGGTAGAGGCACATGAAAGGTAACGACAGTGGGAACAGGTCCAACATCATCTTAGATATTGGAACACTGTAATTGTCAATCAATTCGTGATGACAACCGTAAAATTTCCTAAGTGATGGCATCACTACGGGAATTCGTGAACATTATTCAAATGATTAATCACATTTACATGTCACCACTAAACACTGCCTTTACATGGTTTATAAGTTTATATGTACACGTACTGTTAAATACAAAATGCCCGATGTCCTTTATATTATTAAACAATCAACGGAACATAAGAGTATCATCTAATTTTTTCTTGTCAAAGAAACAAAGCAGCTCTTAAACAGAACAAAACTAGTCGAAACAGCCCCGCGCTGCTCTTGTTTTTTTTAAATCCATATAATCTGAACTAGTGTTGTTACAATAGTGATTCCAAATATATGTGGTTGCTAAGTAGAAATCACAAACAAAATAGTCTTTGAGCAAATTTACTAAAATTGGAATCACATATTTTAAAATTCAACTGATCTAGATTAGTCATAAAGCTAATATGATCTAAAAAAATTTATAGTTGCTAATTAAAATTCCAAAAATAATAGTCTTAGATACTTTCAGAAAATTTACCGAAATTGGAATCGCATATTTTTGAAACCCATACAATCCAAACTAGTGCTGTTGGTATAGTGAATCCAGTATAGTGCTAAGAAGAAATCACAAATAAAATAGTCTTTGAGTCTTTCAGGAAATTTACCAGAATTGGAATCACAGATTTTTGAAATCAAAATGATCCTGATAATTTTTAAAGCTAATCTGATAAACAAAAATCTATGATTGCTCAGTAAAATTCCAAAATTAATAGTCTAAGATACTTTCAGGAAATTTACCAAAGTTGGAATCACATATTTGTGACATCTAGATGATCCCAATATGTGTTGCTGCTGATTTGATCCAGAAAATACATGATTTCTTGTCAAAATTCCAAAAAATAATGATCTTTGAGACTTCCAGGAAATTTACTAAAGTTTGAAACCGCATCTTAAAACAATTCTGAAACCTTTAGCACAATCTACATAAGTGGTACAATTACTGAGCCAACTTTCAGTTCCGTATTCCAAATAACATGAGAGGAGTTGCGTGTCAAAGGAATAATGTATCCTTAGGCTACCTGTGTAGCCCGGTCCCCAGGGGCGCTATTCAAATTCTGAAACATTTGGCACAATATACATTGGCCGGGCAATTATATGTGCCAACTGTCAGTTCCATATTCCAAATAACGTGAGAGGAGTTGCGCGACAAAGGAATAATGTACCATTTGGCCCCCTATGTAGCTCAGCTCTCACGGGCGCTATTAAAATTCCGAAACATTTGGCACAAACTACATTGACAGGGCAATTAGTGAGCCAACTTTCAGTTCCTTATTCCAAATAACCTGCAGAGAGGGGTTGCGTGACAAACGAATAATGTACCCTTAGGCTCCCTTTGTAGCCCGGCCCCAAGGGGCTCTATTCAAATTCCGAAACCTTTGGCACAGTCCGCACACACAGTGCAATCAATGGCCCAAGTTTCATCTTTCTACATCCAGTCATTACTGAGATTATCCTGAACATTACTAACGTTTGTAAGTATATATGTACGTACGTACGCCGAACAGCAAAACAATATCTTCGCGCTAATAAGAAAAGAACTAAGACTAATACTAATACTCTGGGAAGTTCCAGTATCTGAAAAAAAAAATAATATCCATTATTCTTATCATACGATGTAATATGTTTTATTCTTTATTAAATTGAAAAAAAATCAAATGATTAGTTTTTTTAGAATGATAACAGTTACAAATAAATAAATAACTTATTATTACAGGGTGTCCTGTAGGAAGCAGAGACTGCTTACTCTTCCGAAGCACCTGAGTCTACCCCAGGGGTTTTGGTGGGGTCCACGTTGTTCATATGTTTTTAGTTTTTAATTGTAATGCATTTATTGTTTTGGTTATGTCTTCGTTATCTCCGGAGTTTGTCAGTTACAAGGAGCCTACAAGACGCAGTAAATACCTAGCAAGAACATACTACATACTGGATTTCGGTATTTATTTCGAATTTTCAGCAAGTTACCGTCACGTTTTTTTTTTCCATTTTTTTAACGTAGCGCACTCTTTTTTAATCGTTGTCTATGTAGTATTAAGTCACATGTAAGAAAGAATTAGCGTTTCATCGTGAACGGAGCTGGTGTTCATGATGTTTTGTTTATGTATTTAATCGAGTATATAAACATGTTATGCTAGGCACCTGTGACAGACCGCAGGAGCTCAATCGATAGAAATGCTTAGCGCGTCCCCAGGTTGCGGATAGGGTAGATGTCCTCTCTGGGGGTATTGTCAGGTCATAAAACGGAGAGCTTGACCGAGGACCATAGTGGGTAACGTGTTTGTATAATACCACACTCCATGTACGCTAAAGACCTCATATGTAGTTTCCGACAAAGAGAAGGCTGATGGCCGCTAGAAAAGGCTAAATTATCCAACCCTACCCAACCATCCTCTTTTTACATCCCCCTGGTCACGTCCCACCCCTATTTCAATTGATAAATGGTTGAACTCGTTCTCGTCCTGAAGAAGCATGAAATATTTGCGACCGGACGTTAAACAAGCAACACTCAATTAATCAACGCAATATACAAAAGATACGGATGTAATGTATAGCTTTATATGAATTTTCTGGTGCATTAATGCGGAAAAAGAGGATACAGAAATATCTGTTTTGTTCGATTTTGGCCTTTTTTTTTAAATTGTAAGGATCAACAATTGTTTAAAAAAGTTGGGGGAGGTTGGGGATGAGGAGTAAAGATTATTTATGATACTCACATTATTTATTATTAATTCTCTGTCCTCCAATCCTCTAGCTTTTACTAGGAATCTGGTTAAAATCCCGTGATTGGATCGTTGTCAAGCAAATTTCTGGTATAAGATATATTTTGACTTTAAACTTTGTGTGAAAATGTTTAGAATATGTTTTAAATACTTTGTGAAATTATATATACCATGTAAGGTAAATACACTTGATAGTTCGTTACAAAGTTCTAAAAATAAACATACGACCTTGGGATATTTTAATTATAATACATAAAACCGTCTGAAATAAATATAAAATCAAACTGCTGAATAAAAAACAATAACATATTCCGTAACACTGTACACATACACTAGCTCACAGTAAATTTTTCATTGTAGAAAAACAGATATTTTATTTTATTATGTATGTACGATCCATATGTCATATCCAGTCTTAATAATAAGAAATTAAAAAAAGTTGTTACTAAATTAATTAAAACATGTAGAAATATTTATGTTAAAATCAACTCACCTGCATTGATCAATTCTGAAAGTAACATCAGTAGGATAGGAAAATATATTGATTGTACTCATAGACAGACCAGGAGAAACATCAATAGTCAGTAGTGCTGTACTTGTATGAAGGCAGTAGTCAGTAATGGTGTGTATATAGAAAGCCAAAGACAAAAAATCAGTAATCGGAGTAGCTGTTCTTATAGACAGACAAGATAATACACCAGTAGTCAGTGTGGTTGTACCTATAGACAGGCAAGGACAAAACATCAATAGTCAGTAGGACTGTACTTGTAGATATGCAATGACAAAACATCAGTAATAAGAGTGGCTGTACTTATAGACAGGCAAGTACAAACATCAATAGTCAAAGGAGCAGTACTTGTTGACAGACAAGGACAGAACATCTGTAATCAATAGGGCTGTACTTGTAGACAGGCAAGTACAAACATCAATAGTCAGAGGAGCCGTACTTATTGACAGATAAGGATAGACCATCCGTAATCAATAGGGCTGTACTTGTAGACAGGCAAGGAAAAAACATCAGTAGTCAATAGGGCTGTTTTCGTAGACAGGCAAGGACGAAATACCAGTATCAGAGTGGCTGTACTTATAGACAGGAAAGGCAAACACATTCAGTAATCATTAGGGGTGTACTTGTAGATAGACAAGGACAAAACATCAATAGTCAGAAGGGTTGTACTTCTAGACAGGCCTGGGCAAAACATCAATAGTTTGATTGATTGATTGATTGTCTTTTAACGCCGTGCTGGCGATATTGCAGCCAATATCACGGCGAGAACGAATATTAAACTCAAACTGATTAAAATTTCAAACATTATCTAAAATCAATAAACTATCTACAAATAATATTGAGATTTGAATAAACAGTAAAACTAGAATCACAGTCGAACATCATTCAAAAATAATATCACAGATACGCTATTTAATTAACAATGTCAACATATAAAATTCAGTAAACATAAAATTAAGTCAATTAATAATAACAAAGTTTAAGACAATGACAAATAACTATACTCAAGAACATAGTATAATAATCTATATTCTGGAGTATAGTCCTACGTCTTTCAAATATTGTAAAAGACGGTCGCCAGCGACCACTGTAAATAAATCTTTCATATTGTTGACTGTGTAGTACCGACAAATTATGTCGGATTTATCTACACAGTCAATTAAAAGGTGTTTAACAGAGTGACGGCATTGGCATAGAATACACTCAGGAGCCAGCTCACTCTCTAAAATAAAAGAATGAGTCATCCTGGTGTGGCCAATGCGACATCTGGTCAACACAACCTGGTCTTTTCGGCTTTTGCCGTAAAAATAAACATTCTTGCCAACAGTTGGCTCTATCGAATGTAATTTATTGTCTGTAAGCAGATCCCACTGGGACTGCCACAGACGTAAAACATATTTGTATATTAAAGGTTTAAAATCAGAGTAAGGCACTGACATATTAGTTATGGGGTCATCTAACGCATCCTTTGCTATTCTATCTACGACTGTGTTTCCCTTAATACCAATATGACTTGGTACCCAGAGAAAAATGATTTCTTTGCCCATTTGGACAAGTCTTTTTATAAAATTCAATAATATGGGCAATTAAAGGGTTTTAATATTTCTGACCTTCTATAGCCATTAAACACGAAAGTGAATCTGAACAAATAAGAAATTTAAGTTTTTCAGATGTTCTGGCAAACTTTAAGGCAAGAATTGTGGCTCTCGCTTCAGCAGTAAAAATGGAACTGGAGGATGGAAGACGGAGAGTTGCTGCTTGCTGTCCATAGACAGCAGCGGCAGCCACTTTGTCCCCGTCCTTCGACCCATCAGTATAAATAGAATCATGAAATTCAAACTTTGATTTTATTTCAGCAAAGTCTTGTTGAATAATAATAGGGTTTGTTTCGGACTTTTTATGTTTTCTTAGGTCAAAAATAAACATAGGTTTGGGTACAAGCCAAGGTGGTGATTGAGGTATATTAATGGGGGCAATTTCATCAAGGTTGATGTTAGAACCAGAAATATGCGGTTTCATCCGGATACCAAACGGAGGAATTTTATTTTCATGTAATTCAAATATGTCCTCATAGAGAGGTCTGAAAACACAGTCATAGACAGGATTTGAAGGATATGCTTTTAGCTTGGTTAAGTATTGTAAACCAAGTTTTATCCTACGGTTATAAAGAGACGGCTCGTTCGCCTCTACATATAAACTCTCCACAGGAGAAGTTCTGAACGCCCCCAAAGCCAAACGTAGGCCTTGGTGGTGAACAGTATCTAAAATTTGTATGTAGGATTTGCGAGCAGATCCATATATAATGGAACCATAATCAAGTTTAGATCGTACAAGCGATCGATATAAATTTAACAATATGTTTTTATCAGCACCCCAGTCAGTGCTGGAAACAACTTTTAAAATATCCAATGCTTTCAAGCATTTAGCTTTAAGCATTTTGATATGGGGTAGAAAGGTAAGTTTATTGTCAAACAGAATACCTAGAAATTTTGTTTCTTTGACGACTTTAATTGGAGAATTATAAATTTTTAGTTCGGGGTCCAAATGCAGTTTTCGTTTATTGCAAAAATGCATACATACTGTTTTTGAGTTGGAAAATTTGAAACCATTTTCCATAGCCCATTTTTCAATTTTATTTAAAGACAGCTGTAGTTGTCTTTCAATATTGTTCATATTTTTAGCTCTATAACATATCAAAAAGTCATCCACATAGAGGGAGCCTTCAACATTTTGTTTTAATGTTTTAGCTAAACTGTTTATTTTTACACTAAATAAAGTGACGGAGAGGATACTTCCCTGAGGAACACCCATCTCTTGTTCAAAAGGGTCAGACATGGTCGTGTTAACCTTTACCTTGAACTGTCTGTCTGAAAGAAAATTTTCAATGAAGGTAGGTAACCTACCTTTCAACCCCATATCATTTAAGTCTTTTAAAATGCCATATTTCCATGTGGTGTCGTAGGCTTTTTCCAGATCGAAAAAGACGGACACCACATGTTCACCTTTAGCAAACCCGTTGCGTATAAAGGATTCGAAGCGAACAAGATGATCCAACGTGCTTCTGCCTTGTCGGAACCCACACTGTATATTGGACAGGAGGCCATTCGCCTCTAGGAACCAGACAAGGCGGTCGTTGATCATCCGTTCCATTGTCTTACAAATGCAACTTGTGAGGGCAATTGGCCGATAATTCGACGGTTCAAAATGATCCTTCCCAGGTTTTGGAATAGGGATAACTGTGGCAAGTTTCCAAATGGAAGGCAAGTCGCCAGTTTCCCATACATTGTTAAGAAGATCTAAAAGCGTTTTAAGAGAAGTGTCAGGAAGATGTTTCAAAAGTTTATAGTGAATATCATCTGGGCCACATGCTGTGTCATGGGCTTTCGACAGAGAAATTTTCAGCTCATCTAAACAAAAAGGGCGGTTGTAATCTTCTAAATTGTTTGATTTAAAATTGAGTTTATTTTTCTCAGTTCGGTTTTTAATCCTTTGGAATTCCTGGGAATAATTCAGAGAAGAAGAATGTTTTGAGAATGTTTCACCGAGTTTATTCGAGATGTCATTTTCTGAAGTCAAAAGAGTTTGGCCATCTTTTAAATGGTGAAGATTGGTCTTTCTGTTTTTACCATTAATTTTTTGGATAAAATTCCAGACTTTATTCATAGGTGTATGAGAGTTTATTTTAGAGACGAAGTTTTGCCAAGACTTGCGTCTCTTTTGTTTAAATGTGCGACGTGCTTTAGCACGGAATATACGAACATTACTGAGATTGTCAGAGGTTGGATTCATGTTGAACCGTCGTTCGGCCTTTTTTCTGTGTTTCTTAGCTTCCTCACAGTCGTCATCGAACCAGGGTTTGCTTGGTTGTTTTGGATTTGTCGAGGTTTTAGGAATGGACCTCTCAGCTATCGATACTAACGTTTCATTAAATTTAAGGACTGGATTAATAACATTATTAAAAGTCTCTTTCTTTAGTTCATCTCGACAGAGTTGCTCGAACAAAGGCCAATTGACCTTGTCAAATTTCCAGCGAGCAACTCTCTCAGAGGAAGAGGGAAAAAGATTTTCCAAAATAATTGGAAAGTGATCACTTCCACACAAATCATCGTGGACCCGCCACGAGTAATCCAGTAATAACGAAGGGTCACAAATAGTTAGATCGATAGCCGAGTAAGAACCATTTCCCGGATGGAGATATGTATCTGAGCCATCGTTAAAAATGCACAAGCCTTCCTGGTTTAAGAAGTCTTCAACTTTTTTCCCCTTATCATTTTGGGAGTTACTGCCCCATATTGGATTGTGGGCGTTAAAATCGCCCATAAGGAGAAAAGGGGCTTGCAACTGATCTGTTAAAGATTTAAGCTGATTTATTTCCAAGGACGTGTTAGGGGGAAGATAGACAGAACACAATGTTATAGTTTTTTGAAGAGAAAGTTTGACAGCAACTGCTTGTAATTCGGTATTAAGTTTTACTTGACTATGTATAATACCATTTTTAACCAGGATTGATGAGCCGCCAGCGGCTCTTTCATCCTTTTTAACTTGAGTGCTGTAAATCGAGTAATTTTTAATGTTTACATTATCGTTTTCTTTTAAATGTGTTTCCTGAAGACAAAAGGCAACAGGAAGGAAAGCTTGTACAAGTAACGATAGCTCTATTAAGTTAATTTTTAAACCCCGACAATTCCATTGTATTATGTTGTTTATTTTCTTGGAGGACGGATGGGAGAATAGTTCTTTTTTTGGTGTTCACGGGAAGAACTTCTGTGTCGTCCATTCGAAGCTCTGGAATCAGTAACTGGGCGTGTGGAATCCACAGATGGTATTACTGGATCCCCCCAGACTGACTCCATTTCAGTGGTATCCATCTGCTCAGAGTTTTCATCGATATCATCGTCAAACTCTGAGCAGAGGTCTCGAAACCTGTTGAACTTTTGAGTTTTTTCAGCCTTCGAGGGGCGATTTGAATTGTTTTTGTTTTTTGATTTATCTTGTGATGAGGAACGTGCAGCACTCTGTGATGGTGACGGTTTCTGAGGTGATTTTTTGTTTGAGGATGTAGAAGACCTTTGTTTAGGAGTTGGTTTTTGCTGAGTATTGACATTTGAAGAAAGAGAAGTGTCAGACGTTTGTGAAAAATTGGATGTAGACTGTTTAGGGTGAGAAGATTTTCCACTAGCTTGGATGGGTTTGATGGTGAGGACCGGAAATTCTGTTCCGTCACGCCATGTGAAATCAGTTTGAGTTGCAAAGGATCTATTGGTTTTAGGTGATTTAACTTTATCAGCGTATGATGTTGTAGGAGTAGAGTTGTTAGAGGCAGAGACCATTTTTTTGCTTCCTGATAGCTTATACCTTTCTCTACTTTAGTTTTCTGAATTTCAAGCTCTGTTTTGTAAAATTGGCAGTTTCTGGAATTGGCCATATGATCTAGTCCGCAATTTACACATTTAACGTGGCCGTCACAATCAAAATTGGAGTGGCCCTCTACAGAACGTTTGACACACTTTTCAATACCTCTACATGAACTCTTACCGTGCCCAAATTTCTGGCATTTGAAGCAACGGGTAGGGTTAGGTATGAAAGTGTCAACTTTGATTCTGTAGGGACCTATGAAGATATGTTCAGGCACACGGGTAAGGTCAAAAGTGATGAGATAAGTGTTAAGTTTGATGATATTACCTTCCTGTCGTTTTGTAAACCTTTTAACTTTTGAAACATTTTGAGATTTCAGTTCTTCACATATATCTTCTTCCGTCAACTCAGCTAAATCACGGTCTCTGTCTCTAATCACACCCTGGCATGAATTCAGTGATCTATGAGGTGTAACAGAGATTTGGACATCGGAAATTGTTGTAAGAGAGAGTAAATTTTTGGCCTGTTGTGATCTGAGACATTCAACTAACAGATTTCCATTTCTCATTTTTGTAACTTTTTTAAGCTGGCCGGCACAGCCTTGTAGTGTTTTTTGAATAACAAAAGGAGAAATTTTGGTGACAGGTTTTGCAGTGTTGACTGATGTAATAACTAAAAATTTAGGAAAATTGTCCGAAAAAGTATTTGGTAACTTAGCTGTATGTTCCTCATCATCACTATTATCTAATTTTCGTTTGTTTGTTGATTGGTTTGTTTTTTTGTTTTGAAAGTCCATGGTAATATATTTATGTTTCGTTACCCTAGCTCCCCGCCCACCTCGGAGCAGCATCAACACGATGTATGCTTGCCACATTTGCGACAAGCGTGATGCATACATCGCCTTGATGCACTCTAGCATCCATGATGGATACCAGAATACATCAAAACGACGCACGCCCGCCACATCTGCGACAAGCACCAGGGATACTAGAATAAGATACTCGCATAGAGTACCTCTTAATGGGCGCAAGCCTTGTGCCAGGGGTTGCCCGGCAAGACAACCGCCCAAAGTAACATCTACACGATTGACCCATGAGCCACCGCCTTCTTGAACCCAACCTATATAATTGGTACTATTGTTGTACATTTTGGAAATAGGTCAAGTTCAAGGGCTTGGCGTGACCAGCCGATTGATCAGGACCGGGCCCATCCGACCGCCCGTTTAAGATAAAGTAAGGGCCAAAGTGGCGTGTTTCAACCACCAGGATCCCGTCCTCTATCCTTACGGGTATCCACACACGGCAAACATGTGGCCTCATTAAGCCGAGGAAGCCTTGCCCCATAAGCCACCGCCTTCTCCGCAATTCCGTCAGTGGTTACTTTCCAAAGACCCCGGAACCCAAACATCAACCCATATGATACATGCATTCCGCCCATCCAACCCATTGTATCTGGATGTCATTGAGGGGTCCTCAAGATCTTTTCAAATAACCACGAGAAAAAGCCGAGGGCAAGACATGACCAGTTTTGGCTGAACCGGGGTCATCCAGCCATTCTCTGAACTGGGTGTATATAAAAAACAATCCAAATATATTTGAAGGGGGTGAAAAAACTAACCAAGTTGACAAAAAATCCAAATTTCAATATTCATATATAAAATAAAAATAATAAAACAAAAATAATACTAAAAAATTAAATTCCCAAATTCAAAAGTAAAATTTTGAGCCTGTTGAAATTTGTGATCCATAAGCCAACATCAATCCCGCCAAACAGCAATTTAGAATTTATATTAATCAGTCTTGGAGGGAAAAAAATAAATATATAATGTGTTACAAAAAGGGATTGATGTGACCAGCCGATTGACCGAATCGGGTCCATCCGGCCTCCCGTCTAGGTAAAGATTGTGCCCCAGATGGTGATCGGAACCGTTTTTCCGGCCATCCAGGAACACTCCCTATTACCGACACGGGTTTGCGACACACGGCAAACATGTCGCCTCTTTAGGGGCCTCTTACGCCAAGCCGAGGAGCTGTGGGCCTATTCTATTGTGTCCCCGGGACCCACACGGGGAACATCAATAGTCAATAGGGCTGTACTTGTAGACAAGCAAGAACAAAACATCAATAGACAGTAGGGATGTACTTGTAGACAGGCAAGGACATAACACCAGTAATAATTAAGGCTGTACTTATAGACAGGCAATGACAAAACATCAGTAGTCAGTTGGGCTGTATTTTTAGGAAAACCGAGTAACACTCAACTTTTGAGGAAAATAATATTTTAATATGTTTCAAAATGCCAGGTCGGATTTATAAAATACAATAAAGAAAATCATACACAATGTACAGACATATAATTACAATATCTGAATTCGCTACAAAATACAAATAAAAAAACCTGAAATTACGACTAAAATCAATTTCTAACTGGCAAGAATTATTGGAATAATACAAAATTTATACAAAAATGAAAGACAAATAAAATCTGAGTAAATAATGATATAAAAATGAGAAAAAAGAGACTTCCTATGGACGGATCATTCTAAAAGTACAAAACCAAATAAAAATTATGTAAAATAATGCCAGTCATTTATTGTCTTTACTTCTGCATGTCTGCATTCTTGAAGTTCCGTTCAAATGTCATGAACTCATTACTTCGCGCTATATTGGTCAGTTTGGTTATACTGCATCATATTTATACGCGTCTTAAAAAAAATCCTTAGAAACTAGCGTTATTTTGAATTCGTATCAGCGACTATGGATATGAATACATGTATACAAAATGCGATCCCCAAAGGGACATAACACTAAAATAGCAATATCAGGTACAACAACAAAAAAAAAGATAAATTGTTTTCAAATAACCTAAATTCTTCCGGTCAAAGAAAAAATAAAACAGTTATAATACCAAACACAATAAACACAGAACTATGACTGATAGCACTTGAAGATCCTGTTTCTGAAAAAGAAAAAAAATCAACCATTTGTTTTCAATGCATTCTTGTTATGTTTATTCTGGAATTTCGAGATATCGAACAAATAAATCACTAATTATTGAAAATGTTTATAACGACTCACAGCGGGTGGAAATTAAAAATAACGCAATTTGTCGAAATTCTTTTGATTAAAATGTTAATCAAATATATTACAATGACTGTACATATGGTTCGTTAAGCAATTTATTAAGACTGGTTTTTGTAAACGTGATAGTATATTTAAAAGTTAAATTGGAAAAAAAACTTTTAAATTAATATGTTGCATACAAACATACTGAACTCTGTTATGTTATGGACTAAACATCAAGTACGTAAAACCCTAGCCCTAAACATAAGAGATTTGCGAAAACCTAAATATTCTTACCTGATGATCTTCCTGAAATAAAACACACAAAAATATTCATTCTAAAGTTACTTGCTTGTTGGAAATACATGTATACTAAATAAGTTCGATTGTTGATATCTTTGGTCTTGTACTTACTCATTATCCCCGCTCTTTCGAAGACATTCCATCAGTCCATTTTCTTGTGACATCAACTGCTTTATGTGTGAGTTTAGGAATTTAATTTCAATATAGAATGTTTACATACCAGTGCTTATTTTGGTTTGTACTACCCAACGGAAAAATCCTGCATGTAATTAAAACACAAAAGCAGATTTGAAATTTAATTCTATTCAGTTTAATGGAGCGACAGTGTCCGACCTGCAGCTAGAAGAGCCTTAGCATGTTTTACAGTTAAAACGAGCACATTATGTCCTGCTATTTAAATTATGTACCCTCCAACCAATTTGGTCATTTCTGACAAGCGATCACCTTATTGGTAATCCTGTTGTTTTGACTTTTTTCGTATGTTTTATACACCAGAGTGTCAGAATGGATAACGGGGAGGTATGGGTACCTATAAAACCGGTTTTACTCCAACACTGTTCACTGTCTGTACCAAATCAGACTATCCTGACTCTCTCTTGTATTCTAGCATTATTTACGATAAATAGTTCAAATGAGCATCAAAAGCAAAAGATACTTACTGATTTTTACTACGTAAGTTCCTGAACGTTCTCCTGTAAAACACATCCATCGTATATTATCTTCTGCACTTGTCAGTGGATATATGGTCACATTTATTCCAGCCGAGTTACTTTGGAATTTATAATTTCCACTAGATAGAGTAGAACAGTATCTGAAGTTCAGACAGTCAGTTAGAGAAGGTGAACCATCTCTGCTCCATGAGGCAGGCGAATTGAATAATGGTATATTACATTGAATTTGTAGAGAAGAGCCAACATAACGACTTCCATCAGCGGTGATACTAAGATCAGCTGAAGAATATTATTAAACATTGCATGAATATAAGAAATACAGTAGTGACAATCATAATAAATCTACTAAAGAACGCTCATAAATAACACGAAGTAATTTTTTTATAATATGCCTACTTTTCTCCCGAAAATTTGTTTGAAAATTTCAGTTACAACCCTGGTATTTCCTCCAATGGTTTAGCAAAAAAAAAGGACAAATATACCTAAGAAGCAATACAAAAAAAACGTATATTTGTATACTTTTTTCAACACCCACCTTGTGAATGTTTGCTATAGGTATTCGTTTCTAGTGGCACAACTTCTGTATGCCTATTCGACTGTACCAAGACAGGACTCGGTTATTTCAATTGTTGCCTTTTTCCGGGTAATATCTTTTTTTCTGTCTGCAAACTGTACATGCCTGTGTTATTTTGGGTTATCACGGCTAGTCCAATAGAACAAGAAGTCGATAAAAGCCATCATACCATGTATATGTTCTTGTTTATTACTGTGCAAAATCGATATCTAAAGAGATGTGTTACGTCATATACATTGTATTATAACTTTTGTTTTCAAATTCTGTACAAGATATTATTAACTTCAAGATAAATAGATTAGTTAATACTCACCAGAAATAACAAATCCTGAAAATGATATCACCAGAACCCAGTATACAATATTCATATTCAAATCCTTGAACAGGGCAATTGGATATACAGTCAAGGTTATTTTAGTTTTTTAAGAGAGATAAATATTTATTCTTTACGGATTAAATTGAAAGCCACTTTTAAATCTTGCAGTTGAAACAAACGTTCATATTACATAATTAATACTGAATTACTTTACACAAATAAGGATTCTTCTAAAAACGAAACCGAAAGTTAGCTACTTCCCCTTATAATTGAAAAAGTGCCAATATTTAAATCACGCTAACAGGTAGTACAAACGGTGTTAGATATTTATAACTATTACACATTATATATATAAATATATATATAATGTTTAAAAAATAGCTAAATCAGATTGCTGCCAAATAAATGCCAGAGGTAATACAATTATGCCACATGCATATACAGATGTACTATGTCCATTCCAAGATTCACCTCGGTCACTGAACCTATATTTCTATATAGCGGATTTGGCCGAGTGGTCTAGGGCGCTGGCTAGGCAAATAGGGGCCATAATGTATCAACAGTGTGAGTTCATATTTGCCAGTATTAAAATCTGATTTTAAGTGTTGGGTTAGTATTTAGGCGTATATATAATCTATTACAAACCCTTATGTGATTTATTAAACAAAAAACAAGCAAGATCACATTTTGTTTGTATTTGCCAAGCACTTTAGGTATGCATATCGGTAAACCTCGCAGTGTAAATCAATACCTTGGAAGTCAACATGGAATTCTACTAATAATTCACGAAAGTTTCTTTAAGCATGATGTTAAAATTGTTTCCGTTCTTGTAACTGACCAGTTTTTTTTATTTACAAAACATGTGATTTTAATTCTGAGGAAATAACAAAAAAATTCTTTTCTGGTTGGTAAATTTTAGTATGTCGAATCCATAATCGAAATAGTTAGGATCTTATTTTAATCTTAGTGAGGAAATAATATTTTTTTATTTCAATTTCATATAATTGGGTCACTAATGTAGGTCTGTAACATACTAATGCAACCAATCGTATCAAACAAAACTTTCGGAAAATATTTTATTGGAAGTATTCTTTTTATTTACAAGTAGAACACGATCCCGGAAATATTTTAAAAGTAGTATTTTTTTTTATAATAAATGGACTGCTCTGGTAATATGAATTGTGGGACATAACGTTATTATAGAGATGACTGAAATGTGAATGGATTATAACAAAATCGTAAGTGTGTGTTCCATAAAGAGGCAAACAATTTGTTTTTCTTGTGAAGTGAAAACTAAATTTACTTAAATCTTCAGACAAAAAAAAAAAAAAAAAAAAAAAAAAAAAAAAAAAAAAAAAAGATAAAAAGAAAATGACTAATGGATTGGAAAACCAAATCTTTGAATTTTTATGTAAACCCAAGTGCAATTGTATGTTTTTCATACAAATAATAAATATTTCTACGGACCTTGAGATAAGTTTATATTTATGGATCTGACTTGCATGAAGAAAACAATGATTTATGAACTTGTATTCTTTTTGTAGTATTTAATCCACAATTCTAATGCAACATAACATATAACGTCCTTTTTGATTGGATAACGTCAAGCGTAAAATCCACGGTTTACCGTCGGAACCATTGACGACAACGTTGCGCAAACGCATTTGACGTTTCCTGTTTACTTTTTATTCTATTTTTTAACGTTTAACGGAGGTTGCATCAGAATAGGGATAACTGTATTGTATTTTATCAGTTGCCGACATAAACCGGTGGTTTTACCATCGCAAATATCCGTTAACTCAATTTGCGACGGTAAAACCAGCGGTTTACGTCGGCAACTGATAAAATACAATACAGTTATGCCCTAATTAATATCATTTAATGCCAAGGGAGACATATTGTTTTACCCTGAAATCTTCTTGTTCCTGTTCTTCTCATACAACTGTGCCTGGGCCAGATATTTGTTTAGCTTTTGGCATAGGCATAGGATATTTCGCATGTGTGTGTATCACCATAAGATGATGGGTCGCATAGTATCATGACCCACATATGACCTTGACCTTTGAACTAAACGTCAAATTATTGATTTTTGTCTTATACAATCATGTCCGGGCAAGATCTTTTTTATCTTTTGAGCCAGGGCTATGACCTCAAGGTCAAATTATTGATTTTTTTCTCATACAACCAATTCCAGCCAGAACTTCTTTTATCTTTTGACCTAGGCCTATGATATTTGCATAAAATGATGTGTGGCATAGTATCCTTACCAACATATGTATGACCTTGACCTATGACCTCAAGATCAAACGTTTTTTATCTTTTGACCTAGGCATATTATATTTTGCATGTGGCGGTATCACCATAAGATGATATGTTGCGTACTATCATGATCCACATATGACCTTGAAAGTTGACCTCAAGGTCAAAGTATTGATTTTTTGGCAATTAAGCTTTTTTTTTGTTTGTTTGATGGGGTTTAATGCCACTTGGCATAATGGTTTTATTAGTGAACGAAGCTGGAGTACACCGACTTTCAGTGAGTAATTGACACACTATACCATATACCGATAGTTCAAATGCACGTTGTCATTATTGCAAACTACTAAAGCAAACCTTGAACACACCATAGTGGTGATAGGTTGCAGTCATCTTTACAGGTAGAGGTGACCAGTAATCTTTACAGGAAGAGGTGACCAGCCACCTTAACTGCCTGTCATCAGTTGTTGCAAAAACACACACACAAAAAAAATGCTAACCGGAACATTGAACTAAATGAAGGAGAGACATAGGTTTAAGTCCGTTAAAACAATTCTAATTTTTAAACACTTTGAGAATGGCGTATCATTCAAAAGTCTGTAATAATGTTTACTACAGATACATTGTACATCAAAGTTCTCTTCATATTTGGATTTGTTTCTCGAAATAGACAATGAGGGACATCTGAAGACAAAACTTTATGACAAACGTGATAACTTTCCTATTGTTAACTTTCCATTCTTGAGTAGCAATATACCAGCATCGCCTGCATATGGCGTCTACGTTTCTCAGCTTATTCAATATTCAATGGTATGCATGAGTTACCATGACTTTCGACAAAGAGGATTATTGCTTTCAAAAAAGTTTCTTAACCACGGTTTTATCAGGGATGTCATCACTTAGGAAATTTTACGGTCGTCATCACGAATTGATTGACCGTTACAGTAATCCAATATCTAAGACGATTTTAGACCTGTTTCCACTGTCGTAACATTTCATGTACCTCCACCGATTTGTGACTACCACTGGTTGAATTTGTTGAACTTCACGACGGGTGTCGTATGCGAAGCATGAACTACTTACCCTTCCGGAGCACCTGAGTTCACTCTTGGTTTTTATAGGACTTCGTGTTGTTCGTTGTTTTTTAGTTGTCATTGTTGCGCTTGTGGTTGTTCATTTGTCTTCCCGGGTTTTGTCTGCCTAATGGATAACGTTTTTTGGATTGCTCCTTAGGTATATTTGTCCTCTTTACCAAGTACATTATCTTCTCATTTTTTGAGGAAATGGTGGTTGTATTCAAAATTAGCTCATCTCTAACTGTACGCAGTACTATATTCTACTATTTGTATAGTAAAATTTTTGTGGAAATAATTTAATTCTCTCGTAATAATTAGAAAAATAGATAAAGACAAAGATCTACATCGAAGAATTAACAACACCACACGCCACTCTGTAGTGGAAAATACAAAGATAGAATAGTCCGACTTTGTGGTAGGATTTTATGTGTATCAAAACCAATATCTAACTTCCCCCTACAGTGTGTACGAAAAAAGTGAAACTTATATACAGTATGACCTCCAATAACACGACATCTAACTGTAGCAATTAATAAAGTAAGTTACATTTTGTACCAATGGAAGAGCCTTAAATCGTCATAATTTAAAATCATTCTTGCATAAAGGAAATGTCACCTATGTCACAAAACTATATCGATTGTTCAAATATTTGAAACGCATATGTAAGAAGTAACTCCATTGTTTGATAATTGTGAATAGATGAAAAAGATTTCAGGTTTATAGAAAAATATATATGTATAGAGAATCTTGTTGCATGCATATCATTCTAACTTATTGTTCATTGAACACACTGTAAAAAGAGGCTACACTCATATCGAAATTAAATATTTAAACTTTGTGTTTTTGGACAAAGCAATGTATAGATTCTTGTATCCTTTAGGTATCCGAACCATAATAGATCATTACCCTAGATTATATTTCTTCTAGACAAAAGATAACTTTAACAAACCTTTGACAGCAAGCATCATTTATGAAAATAAGTTAGATAAATCGTGGTTTAGAGTTTGCCGATAATTACTGAGGCATTTCTATTACGTTGTATGGAACATCCGGGACATTTCAAAGAATCACTTGGTGATTTATGGTCCGGATACCTTAATTTGGGTTTCGGTCGCTTGATTGTTATTCGATAGGTTAAAGTCCTATCTTGGGATAACATATATGGTCATGGCTTTTTAAGACGTTATGGTGTTTAAGTGAAACTATCGTTACTAGACCATGAGTAGTGCGAGCCTGCACATGTTCATGCTAGCTGTCAATTGTCAGTAATGAAACAAACATGGATAACAGGAAAGATAAAAATGAAATACCAATCAATCAACGCCACGAAACGGACATAACAAAAATAACATAAAAGAGCACAAAACATAAACTATAATCACAACAGAGATTCAGAGATAGTCTGACTTGGTGCAGACACTGAAAAGTGGTGGGGTTAAGCTGGTTTTATGGTATCACTCCTGGTCTATCCTGGCAAGCTGGTGTTTAAAAGATACCATAAAAGTCAGTATTTGTTGATATCTTTTATAAACTTTTTTTATTAAAGCATTACGCAGCTTGTGAAATCTATAACCCTGTTATAGATTTGTTTTAGTATTCGTACGGTTTTGCTCGTTTTATGAAGCAAATATTTTGAGAACGGTTTCTTTTTTTGTTTGTTTTTTTTTGTAATTTTTTTATTTTTCAAAATGAACAGAATTTGAACATCAAATATTGTGAAAACTATGGACACATGTAACAGTCAATATAGCATGCGTCTAATATATATACGTTATGAAAACCTTTTATAAGTTCAAATTCATGATTTTAAGTTTTTAAATAAATCAAAAAAAAAATAAAAAAAAAAAATAATAATAATAAAATTAACCACTAAGTATTGCTTCCAGAATTTCCATTTTTGTTTTATCTTATATTTGTGTGCTGGGGTGCTGAAAATAGCTTACAACTTTTCTATCTTAACAGAGTATTTAAGAAATTCTAATCCACCTTTAAATGAAAGGTTTTCACCTTTGCATTTACATATATATATATAGTATTTCAAAATTAACAATATAGAATTAACTGTACAGTTAAGAAAGTCTATACAATTTATACCTAAAATAATTTCCTTAACCCTAACAGGCAAACATATGTTAAAATTGTTAAGAAAACTTTCAAATTGTAACATTTTTTTTTAAAAGTACAGAGTTCTGTTTCCTTTAGACCACATTTATACAAGAAGGAATTGCAGGGGAGGATTCTATAAAACAGTTTATATTGAAAACTTTGCAACCTGGAATCTTTTGTTATTTGGAAAAGATTCTGGAAAGCAAAGTCCAATATATAATGTTCGATATTTAGTTCAAATTCCCATTTATTCTGGCCATTAATAGGGCTTTCTTTTATGTTTTCAATATATAATTCATAAAAGTATTTACTCAATTTTGAGTCCTTTTTAATTTTGCCCATTAAGGTATTTCTAATATTTTCAAGTTTACTGTTACCAATAATATTCTTTTTCCAATCTTGTGAGATAGCTGATAAAAATATTATTATAATATAAGAAATTTGTTTTAACATTATATTGATGTTGCAATTTCTCACATGTATAAACGCTTCCATTCTGGGATATCAAGTCATTTATGAAAAAAATATTATTTTTAAACCATGTTTTTTGTTGACACGTTTCCATCTATTTTAATATGTGGATTGAGCCATATGGATTGACTTAAAACTTCAACCATCAATAATTTCACCTTTTTTATTTTTCAGTTTTGCATTATTAAGTAGAATATCTCTCCAAAAAAGATTCAGCTTTTAGCCAAAATTTCCAAACCATCATTTTCATAAAATAATATTTTGTCCCCACCCCAATTTTGTACTTTGCTCAATAGCAAAGTTTTCCAAGGAGAATGATTATGAGGATCTAAAAATTTATGTAGCCATGTCATCTTTAAAGCATAACAAAAGGCATTTTCCAACCTCCATCTGAATAATCATTAATAAGAATATTTCTCTTAATCTTGTCTTTTTTATCATTCCATAAAAATTTATAGAAAATATTTTCTATTTCTTTGAAAAAAGTATCTGGGGGGTTAGGCAAAACAATGAGGCACTGTATAAGTATAGGAAGGGCTAATGTTTTTATGACAGTAATTTTCCCAATGTATGTAAGAACTCTGTATAACCATGAATTTAATATATTCTTAACACTATTAACCTTCTCTGTGAAATTTTGTGCGGTTTTGTCATGTTTTGATAGATCATAGCTAATACCCAATAACTTAAATTTCCCTGATGTATTCCAAGCTAGTTTTTTTCCGGTAAAAGCTTTTCTATTCTGAGTTCTGAGTATGGTTTACTGCACTAGCATGTTGAGCCACACTATACGAAGTGATAATTTTGGCTAATTGTGTTTAGTAAAAGCAATAACCCTGAATGTTGGGGACGGGCTGATTTTAATCCTGCCACATTCTTTATTGGATTGTAAAAAATGACAATACGATGAATTTGCAGCTGATTATCACTGTCAAAGTTTTACACCCCACCTATTGTTATGATATTGTAATTATTATATTATTTATCTTGGCCTAATTTGTTCTGCGTAGCCTTATAACATGTATAATATGTTTACATAATACTTATGGTTGTTTACCAAATAATGTTAAAACTGCGCAGTTTAGAAATCACTGGAACGATAATAGATACTGATGGAATGACTAGAACTTTCTATTTGACTTACGTAATAATTCTGGTGTGATTCGAACTTCTACCGTATTCCAGAAGTTTCCGTTCGACAGTATATATACGGACACGAAAGTTAGACTTTCAGAGCAGAACGTATTGGACCAGACATTCTTGTGTTCTCGGCTGTTGGATTTATTTACGTTTCACACATCATCCTTGACATACTTTTATTTACGTTACATCATACTAGATTGTGACTGATTGGATATAATATTCCGTTTGGATTCCCGCAACAGTGACGAGAAGAATTCCGGATTAGGAAAAGACGGAGGATTTTGAACAGTTAAGTTGACATTTTATTTTGTGTAATATTATTTTGTAAACTTGTATATAATAAATCTTGTTAAATTTTATTATTGATTTGTGTCTTTTGTTGGCCACAATCTAAAAGGTGATTTCGGCCGTAACAGAAATTGGGGGCTCGTCTCGGGAGAACGTTAATATCTTATTAAATTTTTTCAGTATTTTTATTAGAATTAGCCAACAAAATTCTACAAAATGGAATTTGATGCTGGTAAATTTTTGAAAACGTCAGACCTGGAAGGGTTTGATAAATTAAAGAAAGAAGAAGTAGTGTTGCTTGCTAAACATCTAAAAATAGATTTTAGAGCATCTATGAGAAAACAAATTATAAAAAATTTGGTAATAGACAATTTAGTTGATTCAGAAATTTTTGATGAAGAGGCTCCTGACCTCAAGGTCGAAAATATTGATGTTTTCAAATTAAAACAGCTTGAATTAGAACATTGACTTAAATTAAAACAACTTGAATTAGAAAAGGAAGATACATTTAAATTAAAACAATTGGAAAACGAAGTTAAATTAAAACAATTAGAAAAAGAAGATGAATTTAAATTAAAACAATTACAGGCAGAACTTGAAATGAGGGAAAGGTTGGAGATGGAGAAAATAAAAACGGAAATGGCAAAAGGGGAAAGCAACACTAAATTTGAGTCAAAATCAGAACATTTTGATGCAGCAAAAAATATCCGTTTGGTTCCCACATTTTGTGAAAAAACAGTTGATAAATTTTTTCCACAGTTTGAGAAATTGCTCAAAATCTAAAATGGCCAAAGCCTTATTGGACTACAATGCTGCAAAGTGTTTTTGTGGGCAAGGCCGCTGAAATTTACTCAGCACTTTCTTCAGAAAAAAGTTCTGATTATGACACTGTTAAACAGGAAGTTTTGAAAGCTTATGAGCTAGTGCCAGAAGCATATAGACAGAAATTTAGGTCTTATAAAAAGTTTGAAACACAACCCTATGTTTAATTTGCTAGAGAAAAAGAAGATTTATTTGACAAATGGCTTACGTCAAAGAAAATAGATAACAATTTTGATAAATTAAGACAATTAATGTTATTAGAAGAGTTCAAGCAGTGTGTTAATTTAGACTTAAAAACACATTTAGACGACAAAACTGTTGAGACATTGCAAGATGCAGCTGTTGTTTCCGATAATTATACCCTTTCACATAAAAGAAGTTTCAAAGGTCAAACTTTTAATACTTCTAGCGGAAATTACAAAATTCAAAGCACTGAGCGTACTGATAGTAAGCCTATGCACAGAATAAGAGTCCGTCTAGTTATAATATGTCTGGTCCAAAATTTGATACTTTTGAGAAGAAGTCACTAACTTGTGCTTATTGTAAGAAAAATGGTCACCTGATGGCTGATTGTTTTAGACTCCAGAAGAAGAATGAAAGAGATCATAAGCCCAAGTCCAGTGCTTGTACGACACCCGTTTTTACCAATAAGTTGGAATGTCCTGCGAGTCAGGCTTTTAAGTCCAGTTTTTGTGATTACATGGAGGATTATCAACCCTTTATGTCTGATGGGTTTGTTTCTATTGTTAATAATACTACTCCTCAGCCTATTAAGACACTGGAGCTTCTAAGACTTTTTTGTTAGAAGGTGTGTTGCCTTTGTCCGAGGAGACGTCCGTTGGTGCCTCCGTTTTGTTACAAGGTGTGGAGTTAGGTTGTATAGATGTTCCCCTCCATCGTATTTATTTGAAGTCAGATTTAATTACTGGACCAGTTGTTGTGGGTGTTCGTCCTACTCTCCCCGTTGGGTGTGTTTCATTATTGCTAGGGAATGATCTAGCTAGGAACAAAGTGGTTGCTGAACCAATTGTTACAAGTGAACCGGTGGTGGATGTTAAATCACCTGAAGATGATGCTGAACTGTATCCAGCTTGTGTTGTTACTAGGGCGATGGCAAGAAAACAACAAGACGAGGATTTACAAGAAGGCCAGTATGATTATATGGACCTCTCTGACTCTTTCTTTGCCGACATTGAAGGTCCCGGTAGCTCAGAAAAGGCCATAAGACCACCTGGTACTAACAAGCATGTAATTATGCCATGGCCAGACGTAAACAGCCATTCATTAGACAAAAGAACATTTAGGGAAGAACAGAATAAAGACCCTGAGGTTCTTCAGCTCGGCAAGAGGGCTCTACCCCAAAAAGAAGCAGACAAAGTGGCCGAATGTTACTACCATCAAGACGGCATTTTGATGAGGAAGTGGAGGCCCCCTGATGCTATCCCAGAGGAGGAATGGAGAGTGGTATACCAAGTGGTGGTGCCTAAAGTCTATAGGCAAGAAATTATTGGTCTTGCCCATGACACCTCTTTGGCTGGACATTTAGGTATAAGGAAGACTTGCCTAAAGATCTTACAACATTTCTTCTGGCCCAGACTTAGAAATGATGTCACAGAATACTGCAAATCATGCCATATATGCCAGGTTGTTGGCAAGCCTAACCAGAAAATACCACCAGCACCACTTCTGCCAATTCCAGCCTTTGAAGAACCTTTCAGCCGAGTACTTATTGATTGCGTTGGACCTTTACCAAAGACCAAGACTGGAAATGCTTATTTACTGACGATCATGTGTACATCCACTCGATTTCCTGAGGCTATTCCCTTAAGGAATATCAAGACACCAACTATTGTCAAAGCTCTTATCAAATTTTTCACATTAGTAGGACTTCCTAAGTCTATACAGTCCGACCAGGGTTCAAATTTTATGTCAGGTTTATTTCAGCAGGTCGTTTACCAGTTAGGGATTGCTCAGTATAGATCAAGTGCTTAAAAGAAAATACCAAAGTTTTCAATTTTTCTCTGCGATCAACAGTCAGATGTGCAAGTTTTGAGTCTAAATTTGACAGAATCTCAAGGTGCCTTAGAACGTTTTCATCAAACATTGAAGAATATGATTAGAACTTTTGTCTTCAATTTGACAGGGACTGGGATGATGGTGTTCACTTTCTACTTTTTGCGGTCCGAGAGGCTGTTCAAGAATCCCTTGGTTTTAGCCCCTTTGAGTTAGTGTTTGGTCATACTGTAAGGGGACCTTTGAAATTGATTAAGGAAAAATGGCTTACTGAACACACTGACTTGAATCTTCTAGACGATGTATCTAGATTTAAAGAAAAATTGTATACTGCTTGTCAAATTGCTCAAAAAAACTTAAAAACTGTACAGAATAAGATGAAAATATGGTATGATAAAGATGCCAGGGACAGAGTTTTTGAGCCTGGTGGTAAGGTACTTGTATTTTTGCCAGTCCCTGGGCATCCTTTACATGCTAAATACTGTGGTCCTTATACAATCGGCAGTAAAATCAATGATTTGAATTATATTGTAAAAACTCCAGGTCGGCGTAAACAAAATAGAGTGTGTCACATTAATATGTTAAAACCATATTTTGAGCGTACTAATGAAGGTGAGAGTAAACCAGTTGCCACTTTAGCCATGGTTAAATCGGAGAAAGATCATGACAAACCAGATATAATTGAACCATCTTTTGATTCCAAGACTATGGAACAAACGCTTAGATTGAAAAATTCAGAAATTTTGTCAAATTTAGACTCAAAACTTGCACATCTGACTGTTGATCGCAGAGAAAAATTGAAAACTGGTATTTTCTTTTAAAAATCTTTTTCCAGATGTGCCAAACAAAATCACTGCTGTTTGTCATGATGTTGATGTAGGCGATGCTTCTCCAATTAAGCAACATCCTTACCGGCTCAATCCACTTAAACTTGATGTTATGAGACAAGAAATTAGATATATGCTTGACAATGATATTATTGAGCCGAGTAACAGTGAATGGAGCTCTCCTTGTCTCCTTGTGCCGAAATCAGATAAAACCTTTCGTTTCGTTACTGATTTCAGAAAAGTAACTCAGTTTCAAAATCTGACTCCTATCCGATTCCAAGGATAGACAATTGCATTGATAACATTGGAGAATCAAAATTCGTAAGCAAATTTGATTTATTAAAAGGTTACTGGCAGGTCCCCTTGATACCGAGAGCTCGTGAAATATCAGCTTTTGTCACACCAGAGGGCTTATTTCAATATACTGTCATGCCGTTTGGTATGAAAAATGCTCCAGCTACATTTCAAAGAATGATCAATAATGTTATAAAAGATTTAGACTGTTGTTATGCTTATATTGATGATCTTATTGTATGTAGTGATAGCTGGGAAGAGCATTTAACACATTTATATGATACTTTTGATAGATTGTCACAATCAAATTTAACTGTTAATCTTAGTAAAAGTGAATTTTGTAAGGCCACTGTTGATTACTTAGGCCACACAGTTGGCCAAAGTCAAGTGAAACCTATTATGGCTAAAGTGGATGCAATTACCAATTTTCCTCCTCCTCAAAACAACTTATGAGATATTTAGGCATGATTGGATTTTACACCAAATTTTGTTCAAATTTTGCTACTGTTGTTCAACCATTGACTCATCTTTTACGGAAAGATTCTAAATTCATCTGGAGTGATAATTGTCAAAACGCTTTTGAAAAAAGCAATTCACTTTTAATTAACAGTCCCGTTCTTATCACTCCAGACTTTAAAAAGAAATTCAAACTTGCGGTTGATGCAAGTGATGTAGGAGTTGGAGCTGTTTTATATCAAGAAACAGAAATTAGATAAACATTAGAAAAATTATTCCACTATTGAAAAAGAATGTTTTGCACTGTTGTCTGCACTTCAACATTTTGATGTATATTTAAATCCCACTATGCATCCTATTCTGGTTTATACTGATCATAATCCTCTCACCTTGATACATAAAATGAGAAACAAGAACCAGAGGTTGACTAGGTGGAGTTTATTGTTACAGGAATATGATATTATTGTAAAACATATTAAAGGTAAAGATAATGTAATAGCAATGCTTTGTCTAGATCTTATTAAAACACTGTATACATACTATATATTTTTGTATATATTGTTCATGAAGTTCTCGTTGCACTCAAACTTCTTTTAAGGGGGGAGGTGTTATGATATTGTAATTATATTATTTATCTTGGCCTAATTTGTTTTGCGTAGCCTTATAACATGTATAATATGTTTACATAATACTTATAGTTGTTTACCAAATAATGTTAAAACTGCGCAGTTTAGAAATCACTGGAACGATAATAGATACTGATGGAATGACTAGAACTTTCTATTTGACTTACGTAATAATTCTGGTGTGATTCGAACTTCTACCGTATTCCAGAAGTTTCCGTTCTACAGTATATATACGGACACGAAAGTTAGACTTTCAGAGCAGAACGTATTGGACCAGACATTCTTGTGTTCTCGGCTGTTGGATTTATTTACGTTTCACACATCATCCTTGACATACTTTTATTTACGTTACATCATACTAGATTGTGACTGATTGGATATAATATTCCGTTTGGATTCCCGCAACAGTGACGAGAAGAATTCCGGATTAGGAAAAGACGGAGGATTTTGAACAATTAAGTTGACATTTTATTTTGTGTAATATTATTTTGTAAACTTGTATATAATAAATCTTGTTAAATTTTATTATTGATTTGTGTCTTTTGTTGGCCACAATCTAAAAGGTGATTTCGGCCGTAACACTATCAATTCACAAGTCCCAGTTTATTACCTCCCATTACTGGTCAGAAGCAAAGTCAGTTAATGTTTTCGTATTTTTTAAAACTAAAATCTATCCTCTTTCAGTCAATATTACAATTTTGAGGTTAAGACATTTATTATTTATCTATCATGTAGTCAAACTTTACCAACTCTAATAATTAATAAAATTCAGGGTGCATTTCTCGGAAACTAAGATAATTAGTGGAGTCTAACCTGAAGGACCCTCTTAATTTAGGAATTTTGGTGACTTTTGTAATCGTTTCATGATGAATTTAAATTAGAAGAGTTCAGATCTTGAAGTGCTCATTAAATTCAATTCATTGTATACATGTATATGTCACAGTCAAAATTAACCCAATATCAGGATTTGGCCAATATATATATAAAAGACTGCAACCGGTGTCACTTTTATTAACTGCAACAAAGAATTATTTAACATATACAATGACTTACAATACAGCAGAAAATATAAATTCATTCAAACACACATTGACAGACGCAAAACATTAAATGTAGACATTAACCTCGTTTAAAACTAAAACTGCATTATATGAATTACAAATTCTCAGGACGGAATATGACACTTTTCACTAATGCCCAAAGTCATACTTTAGCAATACATATAATCGAATTAGGAACTGAATATAAAAAACAAAAGCGGGAATAAAATTTCGCATAAAACTACATGTATTCTGTAATGCATATTTCGCCGAAGGTCGAAATAAATGAAAGCCGGAACATTAACCAAACTGAACAGGACGGAAATTTAACCTTTTATAGAATACCTATTTCATTGAAACTTCTACAGCCCAAAAAGAAATTATACATCGAAAAGAACTCTCAAACTCAAACGAATTGAACATGATACTTTTTTTTTTTAAATAAATCAAATACAATCTGAAATATTAAAACATTGCCTAACTGCAACAAAGAATAGGGAAATTCACAAAATCCACAAGTTACTCCTGAACATGTTAAAGCAGTTAATGAATAATATAAGGATATTTTGTATTTATACCTAGTAAAATTTCGCGGTTAAAATTGTGCGTGCAAAACATGCGTAGAATGTGATATTTAGATGTATTATTGGATACATCATTAACATGCATTGGTGACGTACAAGTAGAAAACGTCACCAGTCTTGCGTCATAATGAATATGATGAAAACGGATCACATAGTACATGGACATACATGTAATGAATGGTGAATATGAAAACAAATGAATACGCAAATATTTAATATAATCAATTAACAAATTTACTATAAGCAATCAAACATCCGGTGACATATATACTTTTTGTGTTAATCGCGTACGATTTGTTTTGTTGTGAGAATTGAAACTGAGAGATCTTGCAAGTATTGTAAGTCCAAATGATGTCAAATATTGCTTTATGACCAAATATTTTGGAAATATATGATTTTAGCAGTTTCCCACGCACGTTTTACATGGGAAAACATTGTGTATTTTTATAAAAGATATATACTATCCGAATACATAGTCAGAATAAATATAATGTTGTGTCTTGCATGCGTAGGCAAAATTTCCCTTTGCACATCAAATCATCAAAAACTAGAGATTTTTTATGAAATTGTGTATTTTTGGTGTTGGTTTATTGGCATATTAATGTAAGAAATATGATACTATTCTTTATGTTTGGCAAAGTAGGTACTAAAATGTTATTTTTAGAATGACATTTATATATCTTCACTTGTTTGGGATTTTATTTTGGTCATATTTAAGGCCAAATACGGCCCTTAACGAACCTTGTCCTTTGTGTTTATTGTTGTACATTTGAAAAATGAACTAAATTAAAACCATTGCTAGGATATGTTTTTTGAGACTTCTATGATCTGTAAAGAATACTTACACCGTATATTTTGTTTACTAGTAATTCACGACATAAACGCAATATAACCTTTTCTGCCATACCACAACTTACAATTTCTGCCATACCTAAACTTACAATTTCTGCCATACCACAACTTACAATACCGCGTTATTGCATAAAGATGATTAATGAACATTTTGATTTTAGATTTGCAATTCATTGTATGGCTACATTATGTATAATTGTTATAATTTCAGCAAATAGCTGACTTACTCAAACTAATCATTTTGTATTCAGTGTATCAGCGTTGTTTTTAAAGAAGTCAAACAAGGACGTTGATGATGATTAGAAAAATATTTTTGGTGCTACTTGTATTTTTTACCTTTACAGGTAGGTACATTTTTGCATGGTTAAATCCTGTTTAATTTAAATTCATATTTGAATGTGTTTTTTACATACTGTAATGGTAATGTATACAAATAAACCTAAAATAACATGCATTGAAATAAAAAAAAAGTTGAAAAATAGATACATGTGCATTTGTACAGATATTAAAAAAAAAGAAAATTGCATATCTTTTACTATAACGTTGTGTACAAGGCATCTAAATTTAAAGTACATACTTTTCATTTGACCTTACTTATTCAAATGGGCAAAATCATTTTATCGTTGTCAATCTTTAAATCGTGAGTGTTGTGGACGTAACATTGATTCCTTTCTGGGATGTTTACAACGAAAAGCAAGAGAATCTCAGTACAAATGTATTGTACAGTTAGTATAATAACCACATGTCATTTAGCATGGACCGCCTCGGTGGTCTCGTGGTAGCGTGCTCGCCCCGAGTGCGGAAGGTCGCGGGTTCGATCCCCGGCCGGGTCAAACCAAAGACATTAAAATTGGTATTTGCTGCTTCTCCGCCAAGCACGCGGCATCTAGGAGTAAGAGCAAAGACTGGTCGGCTCGGAGTCAGTATAATGTGTCGGAGTGAGGTGATATGTCTTCCTGCGGACAGTTACCTCGTGAGCTAGCACATTAAAAATCCGACTTAGCGTGTCGGTCTAGTAAAAAGCAGGGATCATATTCATTATCAACATGTTCTCGTCCTTATATGCACCTGGTTGCCACTGGACGTTAAACAATAATTCATCCATCCATCCATCATTTAGAATGTCTTAAAACATATTCTAATATCACCTGCTTCAAACTCTTTCAGTCTATATCCGTGGTAAAATTGCGTCGTCGTGTCTGAATAGCTATGTTACGGCGTTTCAAAATGTCGTAGAAACTGTCCTATTAGAATATAACGGTTAACACTGCAAGACCATCACGAAGTGTTACAACTTCCCTCCTTAATTTTCGACAAATGTCTTTTTGATACGGTCTATTAAATATGTACAATGTCAAAAGTAATTTTATTTTCAAAGTACTTTTGTCTATCAAAAGGACAGCAAAAATACTTATCCAAACTACCTCAAGAGTAAGATCTGGGTTTAGATGGAAGGTAAAATAGATGTATGACATTTGTAAAAAAAACGAAAATAATATGACGTAAAGTCTTTTTTTCATTAATAGTTAATAAATAAGTGAAAATTCATAGAACCTTAGTACTATATGGGGTCAGTTCAGTTAGGATTTGAGGTGGTGGAAGAGGTGGAGGATCGAGGATGCGCCGGGAGTGAAATCAACGGAACCGGAAATGACGTCACAGAAAGTGATGTCACCGGGAGAGAAAGTCACGTGACCGGAACCGAAAGTACCCGGAAGTGGTTTGCGCGCATGGGCATCCGAAAGTAGTGTGTTTTTTCCGCCATTTGTTTACGGAAGTGACGTAAGTCACGTACCAGGACCCGAATGTACCGACGCGCATGCGTGACAGGATCCGGAAGTACCCAGTACTTTTCTTTATTTGTTTACGGAAGTGACGTTAGTCACATGCTGGGACCGCATAGCACATCCGGGTCCCAGCACGTGACTAACGTCACTTCCGTAAACAAATAAAGAAAAGTACTGGGTACTTCCGGATCCTGTCACGCATGCGCGTCGGTATATTCGGGTCCTGGTACGTGACTTACGTCACTTTCGCTTCTCTTCTCTTGCTCATCGCTGTTTTTTCTCGCTCTTTGCTGCTCATCGCTGTTTTTCTCATGCTCATCGCTTTTTTTTCTTGCTCTTTGCTGCTCATCGCTGGTTTTCTCTTGCTTTTTGCTGCTCATTGCTATTTTTCTCTTGCTCTTTGCTGCTCATCCCTGTTTTTCTCTTGCTCTTTGCTGCTCATCGCTGTTTTTCTCTTGCTGTTTGCTGCTCATCGCTGTTTTCCTCTTGCCCTTTGCTGCTCATCACTGTTTTCTCTTGCTGTTTGCTGCTCATCGCTGTTTTTCTCTTGCTCTTTGCTGCTCATCGCTAATCATGACCTTACTCGCGGGCTAATTTCAGTTTTGTGGGGCTATATCACTTCCGGCTTTTCCTCGCTCTTCCACCTCTTCCACCACCTCAAATCCTAACTGAACTGTCCCTATATACTACTAGCCTTCCGGTATTCTTTTGCATTCAATATGTTATAACTGAAAATGAAAGGGCTACTATTAATGAAACACAAGTGGCAGCTAAATTTACACTTGTACAATTACAGGTTCATATTGTCAAAATGCTGAGATGTATCCAACAACAACTGCACATGTAAATTTACAGCAACAGTTGACATTAATGTGTAAGACATCTGTGCAAAACAACTGGAGGAGTACGTCATTTTACGATGAAACCCAGAGCAATGGCGTTCCGAGTGTTGTGCTATTTTTTAAAAGTTCTGATGGTCGGTGCCAAGTCAGTGTCATATCAATCACAATATATACCGCGTCCTGTGATGCGGCAGCTGGAGAATTCAACCTGACAATAAAAGAAGTTGGTCTACAATATCATGATAAATTTATTAGATGTCGGGCTCAATTTGGAGATGGATCGTCGTCAGATGTCTCTATTACAGCAAGTTCAACAATATATGTCAGAGGTATTCTATCTGTTCAATTTTATATGAGATCATGAATTATGCTACTACCCAGTGATAGGACAGGGCAACAATAGACGTATTACTCGTAACAACTATTTAATATAAAGCATAAAGTCCTCGACAGATAGAACAAGAGAGTTGATAAAATTCTATTCAGTACATTATAAAGAATCAATGAACTGGAGGTATAAAACAAAAATAAAACAAGGAATTAAGCAAATCAAAAATAAAAAGAATAGTAGTGCTATAGCATACCCCATATTTTTATATCATATTAGAAAGATGAACTTAATTATTTTATTTTGAGCTTCCTTCAGATTAACAGAGGTATTATGACAGCGGACGAAAAATTTGTTAAATTTTAATTTTAGTCCATTCTTAACTATTTATTTAAGTACCAGCAATAGTTACAAGGAATCCTATTGCATTATCAGTCTATGCTTCAGAGAGTGTATCCCAATCTTGAAACTAGGTAAAGCCGGGCAGTCTTGCTACGAAAGCTGTCCGCACAATCCCCACTTATTTCATCTCTAGTATTTCAAACACTATATAAAAGTAAAAATTGAAACAGCAATTCTGGTCACTATCTTAATTGTAATATATTTTTCTGAAAAATTGGGAACCAGTTTTCGAAAATCAAAATTCTAGAACCTTCTTGTGCATCAACACACAAAGTATGATAACAACATACAGTGTATGATAACGTTGATTAGAAATACAATAGATAATATAAAAAAGCAAGGGGGGGGGGGGGGTCAAAAGCTTAAATCAACAATGTTAACATACTTAGGGATTCCAATTTTTGAAATTCAATATTCTAAAACCTTAGGGTAAATCTGCAGACTATGAAAAAATTGAAATCCTAAATTGAAAAAGAGCAGGTTTAACCATTAGCATAAATTCACTATTTCTAAATTCGACAACTGTGAAAATCAAAACTCTAAAACTTTATTGCGCATATACAAATTGTTTCGGACATAAGAAATGAAAGAAGTTGAGGGCACAAGTTTAAACTTACAGTTTTCGAAATTCGACTTTTTTTTACCCATTTTTATTTAGCTCACCTGTCCTAAAAGGACATGTGAGCATTTGCCATCACTTGGCGTCCGTCGTCGTTCGTTTTAAACTTTTTCAAAGATCTTCTCCTCTGAAACCACAGAACCAATTACATCCATACTTTAGTTTGTGTTTTATTTTCTTGTCCGTCAAGAAACATGGCCGTCATGGCTAAAAATAGAACATAATAGAACATAAACGTAAAATGCAGTTTTTGGCTTATATCTCAAAAACCAAACCATGCATTTAGAGCAAAACTCACATAGGTAAAATGTTCAACAGGCCATGAAATTTTCAGATGAATCGGAAAACCCTTTGTTGGGTTATTGGCCCTGAATTGTTTATTTCAATGACTTTTTGCAGTTTTAGGTTGTTATCTTGAATATTATTATATATAAAGACAAACTGTCACCAACAAAAATGTTCAGCAAAATAAGAGCTACAAATAAGTCAACATGACCAAAATCGTCAATTGATCCCTTATAGGAGGTTTTGCCTTTGAAAGATTATTTACATGTAAACAGAAAATAATGGTCTGACATTGTCACAGATATTAAGGCGTTACTTGAAATAAATTAAATGGTAGCTGTACAAGTAAAATGGAGCGTCAAGGGTCAAGGTCATTGAAAAATTCCATAGCAATCAATGTAAAAGTCTCTAGCAACCATATATATTTGGGTTAAGGACCTTATTATTTACCTAGGCAAGTCAAAAAGACAGTTGAAGGGTCAAGGTCATTGAAAAAGTCCATAGCAGGCGATGAAAAGGTCCCTAACAACCATATCTATTTGGATTCAGGATTCTATATTTCATCTGTACAGGTCAATATTAAGGATAAAATTGCGACTGTATACATTAAATAGCAAAAATAATCATTTATGCAATATATACTTGTACACAGGTGAGCGATTCAGGCTCTGGGAGCCTATTGTTTAAATCAAAATGTTAAAGATTATTGTACATCCAAATACAATATATTACACCACTGCATTAAAACAAGATGCCTAAATTGAAAAATGGAAGAGGAATTTAAATCACAAGCGTAAATTCAAAATTTTTAAAATTCAACCTCAAGATTTGAAAATAAAAATTTTAAAACCTTCTTCCGCAATAATTTATATACCTTAAATGCATAAAGTTTCTTTAATGACGCAAGCCCGTTAACCTTTTATAATTTGTTAATCTATACTCAAATTAGTATTAAGCTGTCAGTTGGCGGAAATAAAGATAAAAATATTAAAGTAAAGTTTCAATGTCCGCATAGAAAACATAAATAACCTGTAATATCTCAACAAACATAGATGAATATTTTGTCAATAAATATTATATGATGCCAAATTTTGTTGCATTTCATCGCATTAGGACTCATTAGTTGTATTCAAGGCCACACTACCTAAACAATTCCACAAAAATCTTAATGGTTTAAAGGCTACAGAAAAAAAAATGTTTTCGACAAAGACACACAAATTTATCGTATTTATAAAGTTAATTATAAAGACATCGTTTAAAATTTCTGAAATTGGAATAAGAATTTGATTTTGTATGTTTGATTAATAAGACAACACATTCATTTACAATTTCAGTTCCTATTACTGCAGTTGTGGTATCGAACACAAGCATAACAACCGACATTACAAAAGAGGTCTCTGTATGGTGTTCAGTCATAAGTAGACCCAGTGCGTCGATAACCTGGATAAAAGTAAACTCCAAAGAAGATCGACAAAATATATCATCATCAGCATCAATTACCAACACCGTCAACAGTGCTTCCGGTGTGAAGGTCACCAGTAAATTGACCTTCAGGTATAGCCCACTAGACAATGGTGGATATATATATTGCAGTACATTTAACAATATATCATCCAGAAATAGTACAGTCGTCAGTCTGGATATTCAGTGTAAGAGAAAATTAACTATACTTTATGATTTCTTTTCTAATAAAACTTTATCAGTATTTTTCAAAAAATCTTATTATGTTGAATATTTTTTTATAGTTGATGCATGAAAAAAGATTTGATCGCTCGAATGGCCAAAGGGCCCACATGACAGAAAAAAATAGTTAGATATTAGATTATAAAGTCTGTATTATTATCTAATAATCAGAATTAATAATGTACTGAGGTAATAATTGACGAAAAGTCTTAAAAAGCAGTTCGAGATATTTATAATGTACCAGAGCGACCCCGGCTCGACTGTTCAATGAAAACAATAATATAAGTACAGATAACTATCAAAAGGGTAAACATAATGAGATAGGAAGGGGCGTTGTGATTATAATGCTTGTACTTCTTTACAACAGACCAACCATCTGAGAATCTTAGAATCCAACGCAATCCACAAGGAGCCATTAACATTGGAGAAAACTTCAATTTAACATGTTCCCTTTCTGGAGGTTATCCGTTAGCCACACTTGCATGGAATTGCTCTGGAAATAAACTCAGCTATAAGTCTGAAAACACAACTTTCTTGAGTCTAGCAAATTCTGTCCACAAACTAGACAATGGTTTAACTTGTTCCTGCACAGCTAGCCATCCAGTCAACTCCTATAGGTCTCAGGCTCATGTAACCGTCACTGTATACTGTAAGTACAATTATTTGTTTTGCATAGCACTGAGAAATAGCAGATTAAAAACAACTCTAAAATTTACAATGAAAATAACGCTAGAAATGTTTGAAAATGGGAGAATAGGTGAGTATGTGTGAATGAAATATAATCCCATTAATATTTGTAGGTAAATACATGTAGGTGACACACATGTATTTAGTAAATATGTTAATCAAGCGCATGCAATGTACGACTGATCGGTGTAATAGGTTTCTTTCACATTTAGATCCACCAGATGAAAGTCCTGAAATTAAACAAATACCTGAGGGACCTATACATACAGGGATGTCTGTGATATTAGTTTGTAGCGTATCCGGAGGAAATCCACTAGCGTCATTGAAATGGAACTGTACTCATAATGCAACAACAAACACATCGGAGAGTGCTACAGTTAGTCTTATTCAGATGCCTGTAACAAAGATTGACAATGGCGTTGTTTGTTCTTGCTCAGCATCACATATTATCCAGAGTTACAGCTACACCGTGTATCATACTTTAGACGTACTATGTAAGTGTTATATATATATATGCTAAAAGTATATCAACTGATCGTAATATAGACATTGCAAAAACACAAAACTGTAAAAAAGAAATTTAAATGCCGTTAAAACATTACTAAAAGAAAAATTCTAAAACTTATTTTGAAAATAGATGAAAATCGTAAACTTTTCTTTATACTAATCTCAAAAAAGATTTAAAGTGTATATACAATCCCCAAATTTCACTTATAGGAAGCTAGTCACAAAACTTCGAATAAGTGATCATCGCCTTAATATTGAAAAAGGAAGACACTATAATATAAGACTGTGTATGAATTGTAATGTACCTGAAGATGAGAAACATTTTTGTTTAAATTGTAAATTAAATCTTGATTTCAGAAATAATATATTATCAGATTGATTAGATAAGCATTATCATAATTCATGTATTCAACAAATAAGGTACATTTTGCTTCCATCATCACCATCTCATATTGATAAAGTAGGGTCTTTTATTAAAAAGTCATTAGAACTGGGGTCAGAACTCTTAATCCTTTGCACACCTTAAAAGTCAGTATGTTTCTTTTAGTCAATACCATTGTATGACAAACTGTATTTATGTTTATATATTTATGTGTCAAAAACTGATATAAAATTATGAGACACTAAAGTTTTGATTTAAATTGTTATATTAGTGAATTTGGTAAACTCGTAATAAAAACATAAAGTTGTGATTGAACAACTGTTATTAAGTCTCACAATTTATTTAAGGATCATATTTACGTCTTTGTGGTTCTCTGTTTATTCTCCTCTTTATTATTTAAATCAATATTTACAAAGTGAGTAAATATAATACATTTTATATAACTGATTTTCCTTGAATTCCTACGGCCAGTTTTTCATTGTATCTTTCTGATCTTTAAGGTTATTGTTGAAGACCTTACAACGTCCATGTCTTTTAAGATGAAGAACGGCAATAAAAACGCGGTTTTCCTGCTATGTGATAATAGCAATTGTGTTCTAATATAACAATATAATTTTTAATATATATTAACTCTAGATCCATTTTTTTTATACATGTCTTTAATCAAGATCCCCCAGAAGAAGTCCCATCTATCTCACAGAATACATCTGGTCCCATCGACACCGAATCTTCTGTTCAGTTGATATGTGCCGTCAGAGGAGGCAATCCTCTGGCCTCAGTCTCGTGGGATTGTATGGGAACAAATACAAATTTGTCGTCGGGCACAATGTCAGTTTCCAGTGTGGAATTTATTGTGAATATAACAGATAATGGAAGAGTATGCAGCTGCTCTGCTGTTCATCCTGTTATGACATACAGACCTACAGTTCAGCTACAGTTGGTTGTTTATTGTAAGCACTAAATCCCGTGTTAGGAATCATATAAAGTATAAACAATTCTTATAATAAGAATGTTATTTTTATGCTTAAGGAAATTATTGAAAGATTACCTTGCAAAAAATTCCTAGTTTTATATAATAAATAATTATGACAGAAAATTTATGTTAAATGTGTAGATTCTTTTCGATATGTACTTTAAATCAGTCCAGGGCATAAAATCGCATTTGAATATTATGCATAAGGACTCATTTTCGAAAAATAATTTCGACGATTTCTTCTTGATACATAATACCATCCAACCGCACAAAATAAAGTTAATATATGATAAAATATAATTATGAAGACCAATTCATTTCGGGTCCCATTTTTCTTGCTTTAAAATAAGGTTGAAATGCGTTATTTTTTTACGATTGTTGTGAAATTATTCAAGATGGCTTCTACCTTGTCATAACAAAATAAATATCGTTCATACGAGTAAATAGAATTAATCAAATAATATGTCAAATGTTTAAAATATATAAATGCCAAAAAAAGATAAATTATTAATTTTAAATAAATTAAAATGTTACTTATCTGAAATTTGAAATTATATTTCATCTCTGCATTCTTTGTGATCCCCCTTTCACACACACCTCTTTATTAAAATGCTGCAATAATTATAAAAAAGTAGTGTTAAAAATGAAACCACGCTGTTTTTGGTCAGCATACGGTTTACCTGTATACAATGTACCTGTGTACCTTAATTAAGGGTTGGAACAATAAACACCCGGACAGTCAAAGTACAATATACATGTCAAATCGTTAATTAGTTACACATTAGAAACACACAGCATGTTTATTGCGGAGAACAATTTTTTTTCTTTACATGTAAATTTAATAAATGATAAAACTCAAATAAATTTTACCAAAAACAAATTCGCTTTTCTTGTGGCTTAAAAAATGAGAAAAAACTTGCACCATAAACCTTTATCACGTGTTATTATGTACCTTTGCCAGTTTGTATAAATTGGTGATAAATTTCATATTATTAATTATTGTCACAATTTCATATATTGGAATTATAATCCATATGAATCGTTACTACATATTTCAAATGAAAAGTCTTTTAAAAATGAAGACGGGGAGTACGTGCTATAATCAATACAGAGTTATCGAAGTGCGATAAATGCCTGGCATGAACGGGACAAGTACACAATAATTAGGTAACCAGTTAATAAGTCTAAACAGAGTTACCTAACTTAATTATGACCGATATAGTAGCATATGGAATACTTTAAACATAAAAAAAAAAATATACTGTAGAAATTTATATTAAAAAAATATCGATGAATGAATATATGAAGTTCTAATGTTTTGTAGTTGCCCCAAGTATTCCTGTATTATTGTATGTTCCTGAACTTCCCTGGTTTGAGGGAAATACAACACACATAGAATGTACCTCTGTACCTGGTAATCCGGAATCACAATACATATGGAGTAAAAATGGCATGATACTGAATGAAACTGGATCCTCCTTGGTATTAGAGTCATTATCGAAGGAAGACAACACTGTGGAAGTGGAATGTCAAGTATATAATAATTATACTTTAAAAAAAGGAATAAACCTCATATCACATCCACTGTATTTAAATGTTGAATGTGAGTATTATCTTTATTTTTACACGTCAAACATTCTTATTTGATTATGAAGTGACCTTTCTGAAGATTTGCTTTGTTGGAGATTCAGTTTATGCATAGTATTTGTTCATTGAGGAACACTGTACTTGTCTCTGGAATTTTGACAATCGGGTATGAAGAATTTAATTGCAAAAACAAAGCTGTTTCTAATTTCATTAATTTACTCATTCGTAAGAAATATTATACAACTATTTAATATTGACGTGACCATCTAAATGTATTTAGGTACGGTAACATAATGCAACAAAAAGTTAAAAAAATGTTACGAACTAGCTGGTATTCTAAATAACCAAATGACAAAGAGTCAAATGGACTAAAGGTAAATAAAATAAAAAAAAAAAAATAAAGGTCAATAAAACGTTAAAAAACGTGAAAAAATAAAACGATTAAATGCTCTCAGTTTCGGTTCACGTGCATCGATTACGAGCACACACTATAGAGATGTTGAAAGTTCAGAATCTCACCTATGACTAACTTCATCTTAGTAATGAAAATAATGGACAACGTTATGTTTGTTTTAATCCCACATACTTCAGCAACTGATTTCATGATGAAAAACTAAGGAGATTATTACAACTTTTTTGCATATCAAATAACAGTTTGGTATGTCTCAAAAGCCCTCGAGAAGAAGCGGACTTTGCTGTACCCTATTTGCAATATTAGACAAAACGTCTTGGAATATGTATTTATTAAACTAAAAAACTGTATAATGGAAATTGGCATGGAGTTTATGGCACACGATACGATATCAAACTGTACATTGTCTTTATATAGAATGAAATATCCAACCATTGAGCAGTTCATCGATTTTTCTGTGTAAACTATTTAAAAAAAATATTAGTTTAGCTTTCCTGTTTTCAAAACAAAATGCCACTTGTGTTACTTTCATATATATGATACGAAAAATAATATTTTTTTCATAGATACGCCTGAAATCAAACTTAAAACACCTATCATCGTGGTTGTAGAAGGAGAAAATGTGTCGATTCCGTGCAATGGTTTAGGTAATCCTTTACCCTTTGTCCAGTGGTTTTTGAAAGAGGAAAACCTAACAGAAGTTCGTCTAAATTCATCAATGTTACAACTATTTGATGTTCGTCGTAATTCGAATGGTGAAGAATATACATGTAGGGCTATGTCAACGTCTGTAAAATTTGGCAATCTATCAGCTGAATCCTCAGTGAAAATAATAATTCAATGTAGGTACTTATTGTTAATTTCAATTGTTGTAGTATTAGCTTTAGAGAATGAAGTATAGATATATGTTTGAAATTAATACGTAGTGCCTGGGAATAAACAAGCAACTCAGTATTTGTAAATGACTTGAAATGATATCAAATGGAAATATTCGTAGACAAAGGTTATTTAAAAAAATCTAACCGAATAATTCTATATAGTTTACCTGTAAATTGATTGATTGATTAGTGTTTAAAGCCGTGTTTGCGAAATTGCAGCTACATCACAGAGTGAACTTGTAAGAAAATTATAGTGTTAAATCAATATGATATACATATTACTAAAATCAGTATTGTTTAGTTCTAGAGGTTGAAATTAAAGTCGAAAAGTATTGTTAATAATTTGTAGATCGCCCTGATATAACAAATCTGGAAATACTAAATTCAGCAGTTTTTGAAAATCAGACCATTATAATGCAGTGTTCAGTAGACAGTAATCCCTTATCAAATCTGACCTGGTTTTTCATACCTAACCAACTGCAGCTTAAACAGGATATGGCTGTTTCACAAAGTAACCTTACAATACCTTTGGCCAGCTGTTATCATACTGGGGCATATCAGTGCTTGGCTACGAACCTTGTTAACAAGACAACTTTAACTACAACCAAACAAATACAATTATTTGTAAAATGTAAGTCAATCGATTTTATATTATTTAAATTAATAAAGACATATATATATATACATTAACATCATTCAATATGATTTTTGTGTGAAAACAGAATATAATTCAAACATTGTATGACATTAATTTATTTCAATTAATTATATATTAATACATTGATATCGGTCCCGATAATGCTTTTATTACATATAACAAAAAAACAATCCAAAGATACTAATATTAGATATAGTAAATTTATACTATGCTGTATACGACGCATTTCAAGGAATGACCTCTCATCAGCAGCATTAAAACCGAAACATTTGGAAGACCAAAAACCAAACTTATTTTAAACAAGAAGTACTCATAACCACAAATACCGAAATAGGAAGCCAAATTTTAGCTAGGGGCCTCGGTGGCCGAGTGGTCTAGGTAGTTCGTCATAACTACTAATGATCACTAGCCTGTCAACGCTGGGGTTGTGAGTTCGAATCTCACCTGTGGCGGGGTGTGTTCGACTCCGATCTTAATTGACAAGAATTGCCAATTTTCCTACCGAAGGTCGGTGGTTCTCTCCGGGTACTCCGGCTTCCTCCACCAATAAAAACTGGCCGCCGCGAAATAGCCAAATGTTCTGAAAACGGCGTTAAACCCCAACTAAACAAACAAACAAACAAAATTTTACTAAAATTTTAGCTAAGGAGATCTACCATGTGCAATACAAGGAATGAACCCTTAGTATTTCTATTATTCTTGAATTCTGCTAAATACTGGTAATTTCTGTAACAAATCAATGACTAATCATGTCAGACAAGTCTGTCGACTGGGTTGGCGAATACCCTCGGGGACCTAGGATCCACCATGCAGAGGCATGGAGCAAGGAGTTTCAAAATAATAATCCAAAGATACTAATATTAGATATAGTAAATTTATACTATCCTGTATACGACGCATTTCAAGGAGTTACCTCTCACCAGCAGCATTAAAACCGAAAAACGCAAAATCGGCGTTATATCAATAAAATATGAGATAATATTTCATATATCATGTACATGCATCATATTTCTTATGTATTTAATGATAATTTCAGTAATATCCAACTGTAAATTGATAATTGAGAATATTTTTAAGGTGGTCCACGAATTGATGTCAGACAGTCATCTCTACCTAGAGAAGTTTCTGTTGAAGTGAACAGTAGTGTTCATTTAAATGTATCCATAGTTGCTTACCCAGAACCAACTATAAAATGGATATTCAGGACACCACTAAACATAACAACAGTAACCAGAGGAATAGTTCATACATCTAACCTCTATATACCACGTGTTACTGACTTATATTTTGGAAGATATATTGTCCAGGCAGTTAATGATATAGGCACCTTATCACTTAATGTAACTATAGTTAAAAAAGGTAAATGTAGAGTTTTAACAAGTTAGCAACTCACTTTATTTCAAACAATTGTCGTTTCCAGTATTCAAATTTGAAGTTTTAGATTTTTTTGATATTTTACTGACTTAACATTGAAGATGTAATTTTGTTTAATTTCTGAACATTATTTTTCTTGGCACGTATATTGGGCGTGTATTGTGATTTGTGACTGCAAAAGGCCGCTGTCGTTGGAGATGCCGTGTTGGAACATCGAAACCTTGTGGGAACTATACTATTTATTATTTTAGCAGTGTTTATATCGGCAAAAGAATACCGAAGCGAAAAGCAGTGAGGAAGTCCACTAACTGGAAGTCCAAGGAAAAGACATGATAATGCAACACAACAAACCAACGCCACAATAATACATGTTTAACCAAAAGAATAAAAACGTATAATAAACTAAACAAAATTAGAGCAACACAACACAGAAACTAAAGCACTAGAAATGTGAACCCCCATTGAAAACTGGTGGCGCTCCTGAATGGTGAGTATGGTCTGCTCCGTTAACTGCATCCGTCAAATTATTGCCGGTGTCAAGTTAGGAGAGGTCAACTCTAGAAGAACGTGAAATCTAACTGAAGATATCTTGTGTCATACGCGACATAGAAACTGTATCGCCAATAAATTCGTGATGTCGACCATAAAACTTTTGGAGTGATGAAATTAACAGAGATTGGGCATAACCCTGTCTTAGAAGTTTATGTGACAGTAATCTCGCCGTATGAATCACATGCGCGGCAGTAACGAATCAACTGTGAAATGTATACCCCATAGGCTGGAGACCTGGGTGTTTTACTTCTACGAAAGGGGAAGTGCACTATCGGAAAATGAAAATCATCACCTTTGTCGTAAATTTTGTGTTTCAATCGCCGATTATTGTCTTTGTAGAAATAAAAATTTAAATATGAAGCCCAAGTTGGTGTGTCTGTGGTCTCATTAATATCAAGTTCACTGGGATAGATGAAATGTAGGTAAAATAAGGATTACTGAGTGACAAAAAGCATCTATAAAGCGGAAACTTAAAGGACTGAGCGTTTTTCTTTTCTTCCCGATCCAGTAGCCCGTATAAAAATTAAGGTTCATATGAAAACATGAACGGGTCGGCGTAAAACGGCGCACAGTTTGTGCCCATTGGGATGCCAAACCTGAAACACTGAAACACCTGTCCTCCAAAATCAACAAAGATGTTGATTAGAAAATCCCACATTTTGCACCAGTCTCAGTATTTTTTATAAGAATCTGTGTTTTTTTCGACAAAGGAAACCTTTTTCTTACCTAATACCAAATAAGCGTATCTTTATAAACCTTGTTTAGTGCAGAAAGGTTGGTGAATTAGTAAAACACCTTTTACTTTATTATGTGGGAAGGTCGTATACAGCGTGGAAAAATCAGAAGTGTTTATGTTATTACAGTAGGAAAGGTCACTAGAAAAGAGATTTTCCTGTAAGTCTTTTTTTGAATCAAATTCTTTTTCACACAACTAGTTTAGTAGGGTTTTATCTTAGCTGCGCTTGAGACCGATGTGAGTACAGTAGTACGCAGTTTAGAAAGGGATTTAGTAGTGCATTTAGTAGAGCCTGCTGTGTAATTTTGTTTGGGTTTTTTTTTAATTAGATGATACTGATTAGACTAACAGTAAAGGTACGTGAAAACAAAATTATATTTTCATTTCTGTCTTATACATATATCACCTTACTGGTAATGATACTGGCTATCCTGCGATATTCAATTTTCACTAGTTTTGACACCTATGAACCAAAACGAATTCTTTGTGTGTTCTGGTATTTAAACCTTATATTTTAAATGTTACAAATTTTACAGAAGTCTCTGCGTTAAATTCTGATGAAACAACTATCTATAGACTATTATATATTATTGCTGGTTGTGTCGTGGCTGGAGTGTGTGTCATCATCATAACAGTGGTTACTGTTTGTCATTGTAAGTTAAAGATTCCTATACTGAGATGTGTCTTTGGCTTTTACTCTAACATAAAAGAAAATGCTTCTACGCCCAGGTAGTCTCTTTACTCTCCTCTATATAGTTAGAGATTTAATGAAATTGAAACTTTTACAGGGTTAATTTATAATAAACTAAGTACTTCAGTGATCAAATTTGAACATATTATTCAACAGAAGTAATATATTCATCCAATTAGATCATGCAAACGCTTAATTGAACACAGAGTAACTTAAATAATGGAGTGTCTTACAAAGCAATCCTCTGTCATTATTTTCTGACTTGCGATTTCCATAAGATAAGCATCTATGAACTACCTTGAAGTATTTTGGTAATAAAACACTATAATTCAGTTGGAGTTGACATATTGGGCAACGTATGTTTTACTTTATTATCTACTTCGGTACTTTGACGAAGACAGAGTATTACCTTTTCACTTTGAATTAAAATTTCACGAAATAGGATAGTAATTTTAAGAAGAATATCCACAGTCTGTACCAGAAGAGTTCGAAAACTAAATTGTAAGGATTTTTAAAATTGTCTTTAAAGAGAATTTTCCTTCTACAACTCGTTTGCAAAAAAGTCCCTGTGTAATTATTATTATTCCTAATCTGTATCTACTAATCTCAACGTATAGAAAGAGTTACGCGTGTTTAAGATGGCATGACGATCATAATAAAAATTACTGGAATATCTGATTTTTGACAAAAAGAAATGTATAATACCTTTTGGTTATTGCATAACAAATTTCAAAGTACACTGTACTTACAATATATTTGTACAGTCTTCTCAACTTGTTACAGGTACAGGACGCAAGGATTCCTTAAGATCTAGGTATTATTGTTTGCAATATACACTATCTTATATCGTTGTTTCCCACACTTAATGTTTATAGACCACAATGGGTTACAATTATTCAACAAGTGTGGACCCTAAAAGATGTCTCGCCTGTCCGCGCTTGACCCAGAATAACATGCACTATCAAAGACCATGCTATCATTTGCCTACCATTATGGTACATTTGAAACAGACATGCGAAAGCTGTTATGTGATTACTTGAGCAATTAATTAATTGAGGTCAAGGACAAAAGCCATATGTCAGAAACTGACCTCATCAAAAAACCTTAATATGGTCACTGGACCGTGAATTGAGGTCAAGGACAAAAGGCATATATATATCCCCTGTCCACGCTTTATCCTAAAGCTTATATGACCAATAATACAGTAACTTCTATAGCTATAGTATATTGTCATAATTGCTTAAAACAATATTTTTAAAATCTTACTGTGCATTGCCAAGAACCATACCGGTCTATCAATTGCTATTGTCTGACTAATCTGGTTTTATGATCAACAAAATACTTTTTCTCAAATAGATTATATACATAATCATGTAAGTTTTGTATCAATTATCTTAGGTATGCCATTCGAAGAGAAAAAACTAGATGGAACTTTATACACAAAGTTATACTTCTCCCCCCCCCCTTCCTGTTTGTCTATCCCCTAATTAAAACATTAGTGATCAATCTGAAAATATGAGGTGGGCAAGTTCTTATATATATGGCGAGTCTAGATATTGCAGTTGCTGAAAAATGGACTGTAAAAGAAAAAAATTGACAAAGTCACTGAACCATGAAATTGAGGTCAAGGGCACATGAAAGGTGTCAGACTGGCATGTACCCATACAGATCTTGCTATAAACCATGTATGATGAGTCTATTCATTGTAGTTGCTGTAAAATAGACTTTAAAGAAAAAAATTGACAAAGTCACTGAACCATGAAATTGAGGTCAAGGACACATGACAGGTGTCAGACTGGCATGTACCCATATAGATCTAGCTATAGACCATATCTGATGAATCTAGTCATTGCACTTGCTGAAATATAAACTTTTGAGGAAAAAATTGACAAAGTCACTGAACCATGAAATTGAGGTCAAGGGCACATGAAAGGTGTCAGACTGGCATGTACCCATACAGATCTTGCTATAAGCCATGTATGATGAGTCTATTCATTGTAGTTGCAGAAAAATGGACTTTAGAAGAAAAAATTGACAAAGTCACTGAGCTGTGAAATTGAGGTCAAGGACACATGACAGGTGTCAGACTCCCATGTACCCATTTAGATCTTACTATATACCAAATATGATGACTCTAAACATTACAGTTACTAAGAAAGGGACTTGAATGTAAAACTATGTCGCAGATTTTCGAAGTTCACTGAACCGTGCAATTGAGGTCAAGGACAAATGACAGGTGTCAGACTGGCATGTACCCATATAGATCTCACTGTAGACCAAATATAATAACTCTAGGTATTATAGTTTCTGAGAAAAGGATTTGAATGTAAAACTATGTCGCAATGTTTATGTGGGTATTGAACCATGAAAAAAAGGTCAAGGTCATCTAAAAATGTGCTGCTGAAAAGGTCATCACTTCATGCACCTGTGGACCAAAGATGAACATTGTAAGTATTATACTTTAAAAGTTATTAAGGTTTTACAAAAAGTTAACGCCGTCGCCGTCGCCGTCGCCTTCGCCGTCGCCGCCGGATTGCTATACCTATGTCTCGCTTCCAGCGACTTTCGTCGCAGGCGAGACAAAAAATTGACAAAGTCACTGAACCATGAAATTGAGGTCAAGGGCACATGAAAGGTGTCAGACTGGCATGTACCCATACAGATCTTGCTATAAGCCATGTATGATGAGTCTATTCATTGTAGTTGCTGTAAAATAGACTTTAAAGAAAAAAATTGACAAAGTCACTGAACCATGAAATTGAGGTCAAGGACACATGACAGGTGTCAGACTGGCATGTACCCATATAGATCTAGCTATAGACCATATCTGATGAATCTAGTCATTGCACTTGCTGAAATATAAACTTTTGAGGAAAAAATTGACAAAGTCACTGAACCATGAAATTGAGGTCAAGGGCACATGAAAGGTGTCAGACTGGCATGTACCCATACAGATCTTGCTATAAGCCATGTATGATGAGTCTATTCATTGTAGTTGCAGAAAAATGGACTTTAGAAGAAAAAATTGACAAAGTCACTGAGCTGTGAAATTGAGGTCAAGGACACATGACAGGTGTCAGACTCCCATGTACCCATATAGATCTTACTATATACCAAATATGATGACTCTAAACATTACAGTTACTAAGAAAGGGACTTGAATGTAAAACTATGTCGCAGATTTTCGAAGTTCACTGAACCGTGCAATTGAGGTCAAGGACAAATGACAGGTGTCAGACTGGCATGTACCCATATAGATCTCACTGTAGACCAAATATAATAACTCTAGGTATTATAGTTTCTGAGAAAAGGATTTGAATGTAAAACTATGTCGCAATGTTTATGTGGGTATTGAACCATGAAAAAAAGGTCAAGGTCATCTAAAAATGTGCTGCTGAAAAGGTCATCACTTCATGCACCTGTGGACCAAAGATGAACATTGTAAGTATTATACTTTAAAAGTTATTAAGGTTTTACAAAAAGTTAACGCCGTCGCCGTCGCCGTCGCCTTCGCCGTCGCCGCCGGATTGCTATACCTATGTCTCGCTTCCAGCGACTTTCGTCGCAGGCGAGACAAAAATGTTTATCCGATGTCCGATATTTTATCCAATGTTTTAGTCTGTTTATAGTGCTGAATGTAATTGGGTTTGGTTTTGTTTATTGGTGTTTTACAACACTTTCAGTTGAATTGTGTATATCATGGCTGTCAGTTTTATCGGTGATAATTGTCGGAGTAACCAGAGAACACCACCAAAGAAAAACTTTTCAATTAAGATCGAAATCGAACTCACCTCGGCACAAGCTGGATTCGAACTCGTACTGGAAATCTATTGTAAATACATGTACTGCTAATTAAAGATAATTCCAGTCAAATTAGTAAAAAGTAATGTAACCAGAAGAAGCAACAACCACTTAAATACAAGTATCTTGGATTTGGAAAGCCATACACAGAACATGTTAAAACTGATATAGGAGATATACACGAAATAAATAGAGATAACAATAATTTTCTCCATTTAGATGATGGCGACATAACCTGCATAGTAAAAACATTAAAAAGTATAGCTCTATAAATTAATATTTTATTTACTAATGGAAATTTGTCATGATACAGATTTTAGCTTCCGTTTTAGTGTTGAGATTGATTGGATATCATGCTACTAGTAATATTAATACCATTTATAAAGAGATGTGCATCTACTATTAAAATCGGAAACACTCGAATCATCCTTAATATATTAAGTTGTGTTTTCCTTCCTAAATCAATTTTGTTTTATCACATAGAAATATGAAAGGTAAAGTATTGTTTGTTTATTTGTAGTTTAACGCGGGCATATACAGCAGCTAAACGGGGTCGTTCCATTGTGTCCAATCTATATGATACAACCAATGGACAATATGATTCTGTTCATTCTCCAGAAAAAGGTTCGTTTCGTTACATTACAGCTTTGATTTTAAACGAAACGAAATATAGGTATTAGAAAATATAAATGTGATGCACTGAATATATACATTTTGATAATAGAAGTCTCATTAGTTAAAACTCAGAAAAAACAAAATAAACCCACTCTGTAGTTGAATAGAATATATTCTTAATTCGGTAGATTGTATCAAGTCTACATTGTATAAGATGCAGAAATTTGTCAATAATAGATTCATAATTGTACTGAATGCCTTATGTTTAAATATTGTTTAAATAATTGGATCTCAATAATCATCCTTTATTCTTCGAATTTTTCAATATTAATTTCATATGATATTGTTTTTCATTTCAGTTGAAAGCAAAATACAGAGGTAATTGTTTGTGACGATTCCAAACTTTAAATTGTAGCTACTGGGGTTATTAACTGAAATATTATAGTGTGCATATAATATAAACACGAAAGTAGATATTGGGTTCCGAAAATGTTTATGAAATATATGTAATTGTAAATAACACGTTCATTGAATATTTAATTAATGTATATCTCTATATAATCTCTATGTGATAAACTATAACACTTGAGCAACCCTGCAATTTCAATTTCAATGTTAATACTATCTGTTTGTGAAAAATTCCTGTTAAATTCATTATTTGGAAACTGTCAACATCTTTCAGGTATTTTGAGGAAATTACAATTTTTCCTTTTTAGAAATTCAAAGAATGCTGAAATAAACATGTTTTCACATTAAATTTTAAAAGACACATTTGACCTATTAATACAATTTTTACAGAATCTTTAAAAGAATGCATGGTTATTATTACAGAAAGAACAAAAGATATGGCTTCTGGAATAAACTTCGATATTCCTTGCAAACAATATACTTCTCTGTACTAATCTTCATCAGGTCTGATAGTGACCTAAAGTATGGAAATCCGATAAAATCCACCACAGGATTGTGGGCAATGCACGTATAGTGCCTTAACTCCGTACAGTGAATGTAACCATAATTTTAAAATTTATAAACTGCAAATTTATAAAGACATTAATGTTTTTTCCAATCGCATATATTTAAATATGAATGCTCGAAATAGGAAATGTAACAAAATTGAATTACTTGTATCAAGTTCAAGATTGACAGCTGATATAACAGAAATTTGATGTAAAAGCATAAAAAGCAATATTCAAATAGAGGTATATATAATGTTGACTTTGAATAAAAAACTAGACGTTAGACATACTATATTCATTTTGGTTGTTCTTGCATTTCTTATTTTTCATTTGAAGTGATGACGGATACTTAGAACCCACAAGAAAATTAACAAATACAGATAGCGTTTCGGATATAGATGGAGGTTATGAATTGATACAAGGCAAACCTAACTGTATGTTTAAATTCAGAATAATTTTATAACTTATAAATGCAAAGAATTGCATATTTAATACAATAGTTTTTGGGTAAAAGAGTCCAAAAGAAACAAAAGACGATTCGAAGGAAACTAACGTAGCAATAAAAGGTACACGTAAACAAAGCTAGAATCTCTGGTGGCGTAAAAGACATGCATACATGTATAGGAAACCAAAGAGGATCAAAACAAATCATCAAAACTACTAAAGCACTTGCAATGTGAAATCCAACAAAATCAAGAGTGAAATAATGTACGCCCGAACCATTTCCTGCTCCGTTTACGGATGTAACGTGACTAATCCGCAAATGTTAATGACGTAGCATGGTTCCAGCAAGAGACTGCATTCATAGTAAAACTGTTCAAGTTCTAGTAAATACCTGATTTTCGAGAACACAGTAACATAAGGTGCTAATTAGGTATGGGCATGCCATAGATCAATCACACGGTCATCCTTGAGGGGAAGCATATGATGTATTATTATAAATTGTATGATACAAATGTTGATGCACAATATGTGACCTTCGTTTGCTGTTTAATTCCCAGAAACCCAGGAAATGTCAGGAAATATAAATAGATTCATGTATTAGACAGTAAGGTCTTGGTTGGCTGTCTTCTTAACGTCCAGTGGCAAATATTTCAGGCTTCTTTAGAACAAGAACCAGTTAAACAATTGAGCAAACATTATTCAAATAGGGGTTGGGCTGGACACAGAGGGTAACATATTTTGACTGACACTGTAAAAGAGTGAATAGATGGGTAGGGTCTGATAATTTAGCCTTCTATAGCGGCAGTAACCTACTCTATTTCCAAATCTACAGAATAGGTTTCTAGCATGCAGGAAGTTTGGCATTCTCCAATCACGTTACCCATTATGGTCCGCGGTCGAGCTTTCTGCATTATGACCTGACAAAACGAAGTAGGGTATTCTAAAATCTACACATACAAAACTCTTTACAAATTCGTTTTATAAAGTATTACCTCAAAAATGAATTAGAAATTAGTTTCGACCATTTCTGCATTGACGATTTAGACAAAAAAGAAAGATTCTTGCTTGTCTCTTGGGATGTTAATCATTCAACGTAGAAGACTACAAGACGTTACTACATTTTTCGATTCATTGTTATGTTTGGACCAGCGGGAATTGTATTGTTATGGAATAACCTACTTCCTTTTGTCATTTATTAATTTTAAGCGATATACGGTATGAGATCCATTAAGTAATATTTATGGTTCTTATATATATATTTTCGTTCTAGTTACCAAAATCAAGAACAAGAAAACGTAAGTAAACACAATTAACAAAAATATACTTGAGACCAAACCAGACAACGCATCCATTAGACAGACAAACATGGGAAGACAAACGAACAACCACAAGCACAACAAATAAATACTGAAAACTAAAAACCAATGAACAATTTTCAAATACAAAAAACACATAATCTGGTTGATATGTGTTGTATTGTTATATGTTTTTGCTACTCACACCACAATGAGTGAAGTAAAGAAATACCAAAGGGATACTCGAAGGAGGGGAAAATCGAAAAAAAAAATGACAAACTCCGGATAACAACGAAGACAAGACCAAATCATTAGAAACACTACACTTGAAAACTAAAAACATATGAATAACATGGACACCGCCAAAAAACCTGGGGTAGACTAAGGTACTCCGGAAGAGTAAGCAGTGTTCGCTTCCTGTAGGAGCTGCAGAGGCTATAGGTATCCAAGTTCTTCAGTTTTAAGTACCGAAAAATAGATGATCCAAACTTGAAAGTTTACTTGAATAAATTAAGTGATTGACATAAACATTTACTGTGATTTTTATAAAAAAAAAATAAAAAAATGGAACAGCTCAATAATTAGATACAATCAATTCTGGTTACGTCGAATCCATTGGGACCTGAAAATCTAGTTCGATTTAAGCGAAAACTTGAGATATCAGGAGTAAATCTGTATAGTTACTGCTGTTGAGTGTCAAAAAAGATAATTTGAGTTACCCGAAATTTCGACTTAAATGTGTTCGAGATAACGAGAGTCAACTGTATATCTATTTGTCGTTTTGGTATTTTGAATTGGGTTATTGTTTGAGCTTTCTACATTTCCGATTATGGGATATTATTTTTATTTTTATTATTTTGAAATAAAAATATATGAAAACAGTGCATGAAAATTTGTTATTTCGTGCGTTTGTTGCTGCCAATGATTGGATGCCAATAATGGAGGTCGAAAGTGTTTACGGTATCATCGGCCCATTTCATCATTTGTTTCGCTCAACCGGTGCTAGTTAGTGATCGTCTTACGGTATCCTGGAGAAAAAAAGTGCTGTGGTCTTATGTGAACTTCTTTCGCTATAGCATTAGTGTGTACAATAATATCTTAATATACAATTAGGACCGAACATACCTGACTTATTTTTTCTGAATGGAACGAAAAAATGTTTTAAATATCATTTATGCAACTGACTGTCGAAGTCATCATTAAAACACAAACTTATAATTGAAAATAATGCTGCACCAATCTTTTGAACTGCAGAACAGTATCGCAAAACGCTATAAGCATTCAGTAGGTCAGCAAAGTTATTCCGAAAAATATATCGACATGGTAACATTAATTTGGAACATTTATCAGCCCATGAAAATATATTCACCATATAAAATTTGATGAAAATTGCAACGGTATACATTAACTAGCTAAAATAATCATTGATGCAAGATCTATTGGTACACAAAAGATAACAGGTGAGCGATTCAGGCTCTTGGGAGCCTCTTGTTTTTGTTTTTGCATTTCTTATTTTTCATTTGAAGTGATGACGGATATTTAGAACCCAGACGAAAATTAACAAATACAGATAGCGTTTCGGATATAGATGGAGCTTACGAATTGATACAAGACAAACCTAAATGTATGTTTAAATCCATAATAATTTTATAACTTATAAATGCAAAGAATTGCATATTCAATACAATATTTATTGGGTAAAAGAGTCCAAAAGAAACAAAAGACGATTCGAAAGAAACTAACGTAGCAATAAAAGGTACATGTAAACAAAGCTAGAATCTCTGGCGTAAAAGCCATGCATACATGTATAGGAAACTAAAGACGATCAAAACAAATCATCAAAACTACTAAAGCACTTGCAATGTGAAATCAAACAAAATCAAGAGTGAAATCATGTACGCCGGAACCATTTCCTGCTCCGTTTACGGATGTAACTTGAATTTAGAATAATTCTATTAATGTTATTAGTCCCAAAAATATTTGTGAGATAAATTGGAAGGTAAAATGTATTGATACCCTGTAAAATGAGACAAATCCGCAAATGTTAATGACGAAGAATGGTTCAGATATGATGAGTAATATCCAGCAAGTGACTGCATTCATAGTAAAACTGTTCAAGTTCTAGTAAATACCTTATAATGATTTTCGAGAACACAGTAACATGAGGTGCTAATTAGGTATGGGCATGCCATAGATCAATCACATTGCAAGCCTTAAGGGGAAACAGATGATGTATTATTATAAATTGTATGATGCAAATGGTGATGCACAATATGTGACTTTCGGGCGCCGTTTCATTCCCAGAAACACAGGAAATGTCAGAAAACATAAATAGATTCATGTATTAGACAGTTAGGTGTTGGTTGGCGTGTAGAGTTGATCTATTACTGTCTGCTTAACGTCCAGTGGCAAATATTTCATGCTTCTTCGGGACAAGAACTTGTTAAACAATATAACGAACATTATTCAAATAGGGACTGGGCTGGACACAGAGGATAACATATATTGACTGACACTGTATACGTGTGAATAGATGGTAGGGTCTGATAATTTAGCCTTCTATAGCGGCATTAACCTACTCTATTTCCAAATCTACAGAATAGGTTTCTAGCATGCAGGGAGTTTGACATTCTCCAATCACGTTACCCATTATGGTCCGCGGTCGAGCTTTCTGTATTATGACCTGACAAAAGGAAGTAGGATATTCGAAAATATACACATACAAAACTCTTTACAAATTCGTTTTATAAAATATTACCTCAAAAATGAATTAGAAATCAGTTTCGACCGTTTCTGCTAAAACAAAAGACGATTTAGACAAAAAAAAGATTCTTGCTTGTCTTTTGGGATGTTATTCATTCAACGTAGAAGACTACAAGACGTTACTGCATTTTTCGATTCATTGTTATGTTTCCACCAGCGGGAATTGTCTTGTTATTGAATAACCTACTTCCTTTTGTCATTTATTAATTTTAAGCGATATACGGTATGATGTCCATTAAGTAATATTTATGGTTCTTATATATATTTTCGTTCTAGTTACCAACATCAAGAACAAGAAAACGTAAGTAAACACCAATTAACAAAAGTATACTTAAGGACCAAACCAAACAACGCATCCATTAGACAGACAAACCTAGGAAGACAAACGAACAACCACAAGCACAACAAATAAATACTGAAAACTAAACAATAATGAACATTTCTCAAATACAAAAAGCACGTAATCTAGTTGATATATGTTGTATTACCACAAAGAGTAAAGTTAAGAAATACCAAAGGTATACTCGAAGGACGGGAATATCGAAAAAAAAACTGACAAACTCCGGATAACAACGAAGACAAGACCAAATCATTACAAACACTACACTTGAAGACTAAAAACATATGAACAACATGGACACCGCCAAAAAACCTGGGGTGGACTCAGGTACTACGGAAGAGTAAGTAGTCTTCGCTTCCTGTAGGACCTGCAGAGGCTATAGGTATCCAAATCCTTCAGTTTTAAGTACCGAAAAATAGATGATCCAAACTTGAAAGTTTACTTGAATAAATTAAGTGATTGACATAAACATTTACTGTGTTTTAAAAAAAAATATATTAGTAATAGCTCAATAATTAGATACAGTCAATTATGGTTATGTCGAATCCATTGGGACCTGAAAATCTAGTTCGATTTAAGCAAAAACTTGAGATATCAGGAGTAAATCTGCATAGTTACTGCTGTTGAGTGTGTAAAATATAATATACAATAAGGGCCGAACATACCTGTCTCATCTTTTTCTGAATGGAACGAAAAAATGTTCTACATATAATTTATGCAACTGACAGTCGAAGTCATAATTAAACCCAAACTTATAATTGAAAATAATATTATAATAAGTTATTCCGAAAAATATATCGACATGGTAACATTAATTTGGAACATTTATCAACTCTTCTCACGAAAATATATTCGCCATATAAAGATGAACAGAGGAAAAGTTTGTATTAAAAAATTCTACTAATGAATCTGATGTTTTATTGAAAATGCATTTGGAATATTGTTTTCTCATTCCAGTCAAAAATTGAAACCTGTGAAAGTGATCGAACCGAATGAGTATGAGCCTGTCGAAAATCCTAAATCGGGTAATATAATTTGAGCTCTGTTATGTTGATAACACTCATCAGAAGTCTTATAAATAACAACTCAATATGGCAACTATATCATACAATCAAATTTCTTTTTGTAAAATTTAAAGACAAGTTTCCAATGCTTAAAATTGAATATAAACAGAGTGTTTCCATGAATGTTATTTATTTCGGACATTGATGTAGTATATAATTTGTTTTTTTTTCATACGAAATCCTTGTACTTGCAAGTACAACTAGACAATTAATTGACTTTTTAGCATTACTCGGTTTTTAATTACTAATACCATATATTTAGAATTGAACGATCCTTGTAACTCATGAACTTCATGTTTCAGTTAAAGATACAGAAAATAGGTAAGAGTAAAAAATGTAAATCGATTTTTTTCAATCTAATAGAATAGGTCTGCTCGTACTTCAGCAATTATAAAAACTCACGGAGTTCTACAACAAAAAAGCAAAGGTCATAATAATAAGAAACTTTTATATGAAATACGGAAAAAATTACAAATGAATAGCTCTGTTATTGCTTATTATCCTGTAATGACTGTGCAGAGACAAACAACACGTGTCGAATACAGCAAAACGCTATATAAACATAGCGTTTATACCGCCAACTAATAATTAAAAACAAACAATTGCGTTAGATTCTTTTAAACATACATATCAACTAATTATTGTTGGTTTGTTCAAATTATTTATACCAAAGGTATTTTAAAATCATGATTTTTTTAGATTATAAAAAAAAATTGACGTTGATACTACAGGATAAGAACAATATTAGTGTACTATAAAGAATATAAAATATATTTGTATTCTGCTCGGGACTGGCGGAAAATGCTCGACAGAGCCACGCATCTTCCCCAGTCCCTTGGACTTAAACACGTATTATCTATATACTTCTACAATACACTAATATTGTATATTTATCTTGACAGTCATTGCAAGGTCTTATCCTTGATGCCGGTATTTTGTTACTTTTTAATATTTTATGTGAGCTTGAAATCTAACATTATTAGAGTAATTATTTTCAAATCTTGGTACAGTTATATAATGATACTTGTCATGTTTGGCAGTTTCATTTAACTTTTATTTATACACAACAAAACAAAAAATATATATTAATTAAGATATAATAGAAACTAAAATACACAATACATGCTATATACACAATAATATAAACATCATTTGGCGTATAGCTGTCTCGGATGTTGTCCCAAGCCCGGGAAATATAAAAACTTCTTGAGAAAACTCGGATCCCAACTCTGAATTCACGCTTGAACTGAATACTGAACCTGTTCTTGTTAATGACTACAAGCATGTAGATTAGATAACGCCAGTGATAAAATTCCATGCATGGATTGACTTAGAACAGGGATTTATTGTTAGTTAGGGTAAGGAAACTTCTAGTATGTGTCTGGCCTATTTATATGTTAACCAAGACTACTGCTATAAGTTCCCTTAGTATTACTGGACCTGTTCTTGTTAATGACTACAAGCATGTAGATTAGAAAACGCCAGTGATAAAATTCCTTGCATGGTCTGACGTCAGGACTGACTTAGAACAGGGATCTGTTGTTAGTTAGGGTAAGGAAACTTCTAGTATGTGCCTGGTCTATTGATATGTTAACAAAGACTACTGCTATAAGCCCCCGTAACTGTGACAAGCAACTTATACCTCAATAATAACTCTGCATCGAATTTGGAGAAATTGAGTTAGTAAAATAGAAAATATGACATGTTTCCCTAAAAGATGTTAATAACCAAACCAGCAGTTATATTTCATTATAGAGATATAATGGAAAACAATGGTTGTGGTTAGTGGAAATAGTTTAGTGTGTATAAACCCATTTTATTTATCTTAACTTATATGAATAACCCGTAACTCAAAGGTTTAGGAATAAAATTCGAAACAGCTTATAATATTGTTTGAATATTTGCCAGATTAAGTATTTTAGTTTGAACATTATACATTTGAAATACCCGTTATATTTTTCCACTACACAAAATCTTTTCGCATTCTTATTTTAGGAATCAGAAGAGCACAAATGATAACAAGGAAAGTACCTATTATAATGATCCTACGAACGACGCAGGTTATGAATCCATTCAATCGACTGCAACAGTTACAAAAAACATCTCTACTGGTATATTTTTGAGAAAAAACATTTCTATGGAAAAATAATACGTTTGTTTTATGTCATTAGGAAAAAAATTTAAAATTTCATATTCTTATAGACCTGTTGGTACATAAGGGAAAAGATTTATGTTGTTACCGAATTTACTTTCCTAATGATAAAAAATAAACTTCTTTGATACACAAGTTTTGCACATTTCGTCGATTTACGACTCATCAGTTGTTCTCAAGATATAAAATGTTGAAAACCAAAACAAAATTAAGGACAGTGTTCAGAGTATTATCACAATATACCATAGGTTACAGGTAAAACCCCTTTTCTTTTGATAATTGATGTGAACTTTTGATTTTTTCGTTCTATGACCGCTAGTTATGTATATCATGTATATAGTAAATATATGTATGTATATAAAAGTAGACGGATAGCAGGGAAGGTTAACAATGGCATATCAATTAGATTATCTCCTTCCAATCGACTCTAGAGAAACAATAACAAAAGAACACAAGACACAAATATAGAATCACCAAAGAGCCAGGGTGGTCTGACTGGTTTAATGGGTACCCAAATCTCCTCCTCATCTATATTGACCATCTGTCCACTACAAAAAACCGTGATGGAATGCAGTAGAAAGCGGCAGCCTTAAATTTATTTAGAAAAAGATCAGTTTTTACAGACTATAAACAGTTTATGTTTATATTGAAACATATTCGGAAAGCGTTTACCAGTTGGTGAAACCAATAAAAGTAGTAAATGTGTGTAGAATAAGTTGTCCCGTGTAATTCTCTGAATACATCGTTATATCGCATTTGTCTTTCAGCTAAGAGCAAGTGTAAGAATACAAAGATGTAAGTCAATACTAATTGTATGTGCTAAAGTTAGTAACGGATGTAATAATTAAATAAATAAATTCTTTCAAAATCGTTCAACATATTTCGCACTTTTTCGCTGGAAGGACACAGGGGGTACCAAATACATGGAGACATACACTCATTAACATACTGTCAAATATTAATTTTGTTGTTGAGTAACTATTCTCGCCGTTTTGATTTTCAGAAAAAAATCTAAATTATTCCAGATAATATTATAAAAATAAAAATAAATAAATATGTATAAAATAAAATTGTTTTTCCTGACATCCGGTAATCATAACATTATAAAGTACAACTGTATGCCTTGAACCATCATGAAACTTTCATTACTTTACAGCAACTTGCACTTTTAATACCATTGTGTTAGTGTAGATATGCAACAACTGATGTTTGATAAATTGTTTCATGTGTTTTATTATTTTCTGCCACATAGAGAGGCCATTATTACGTCAAGGTTCACAAACTTCCAAAAGTTAAAGGAACGTTAAAATGTAGGAGTGAAGATTTTTCATCCGTAGTCTTTTATTTGTTACTTCTTGATTTTTTTTACTGAGCTTTTATTTTTCAATCTTCATATACAGATATCAGGATATGCGTCTTTTTCATATAAGTAACACAACGGTTTTCAAATTAAACGGAAAAGCGTATACATGTAATTATGTATGAATTGTTTTCAGACAACCCATTTAAGTTTGAACATTTACGATGTCGCTTATATATACTGGACAAAAAGTTAGGGATCATAGATTTGATTTGATTTATAGAAAAAAAACTACGCATGGGATTTTGACAATTTTTTCTTTCCATTCTTTCTTTCATATGTTTTCAATACAATAATGTAACCTGTAGGCTCGTTCATTTCATAAGAAATTGATTACATGAATGAATACTTTTAGAGGGTTAAAAACAAAATGCGTCCACGAGGCAGGTCAAGCAATTGGTATGATCCAAGTTGGTCAAGTTCAAAGAGCAGTTGCTGGGCATTTTAATGTCTCTCAAAGTGTCATATTCAGGTTTTGGAATCGATTTCAACAAACACGCAATGTTATTGAAAGACTAAGATCAGGTAGTCCGAGGACAGTGCACCAAGGTCGTTATCTCTGTAATATGGCAAAGCGACAGAGGTTTCAGAGTGCTGTCAGATTCTATTCTGACTTTCGTACAGCTACAGGGGTATGTGTATCATCACATACAATCAGAGACAGACTGCATGCAGCTAATTGGCGTGCCTACCGACCAGCGGTTTCCCCCAAATTGATCGTGAGACACAGAACAGCGCGTTTTCAGTGGGCAAGAGACCATGTGAGCTGTTCTCTTTACAGACGAATCACAGTTCTGTGTAGACTATCAAAATGGACGCCGGGGTGTATGGCGCATGATAGGTGAACGTTATTCCGACTGCTGTGTAGCTGAACACGATCGTTTTGGAGGTGGCTCTGTGATTGTTTGGGCTGGTATCAGTATCAATGGTAAAACTGACTTACAGTTTTCAGTGTTTATTTGTTGTGCTTGTGGTTGTTCATTTGTCATCCCGGGTTTTGTCTGTCTAATGGATTGCTCCTTAGGTATATTTGTCCTCTTCACACGTAATCGCTGCTTATCTTACATTTGTAAGATACAGTGACGAGATATTGCATCCAATTATGAGACCTTACGCGGGTGCTGATGGTGATAATTTCATTTTAATGGATGACAATGCTCGTCCTCACAGGACTCGCCTAAACGAAACGATCGAGCGAATGGAATAGCCAAGTTGTTAACCGGATTTGAATACGTTTGAGCATGCCTGGCACATGTTACATAAAGCTATTTCTGCACACCCGATACTCCAAAAAAACTGCCGCGAGCTTGCCAATGCACTAATAGAAGTGTAGACAAGATTGCCACAACGGGTGCGGTATACGGAGCAGGAACTGCTTACCCTTCCGGAGCGCCTGGGTTCACTCCTGGTTTTATAGGAGTTCATGTTCTTCATTGTTTTCTGTGTTTATTTGTTGTGCTTGTGGTTGTTCATTTGTCTTCCCGGGTTTGTGTGTCCAATGGATTACTTTTTTTTTATTGCTCCTTAGGTATATTTTTCCTTTTTTCCAGAATAAATATCCAGTGCAAAAAGAAATTCCAGTTTGTCATGGAAGTATTTTCTGAGTTTAGAATTCCGATTCAGCAAGGACAATTACCTAGTAACAAAGATTTTAAGTCTTTTCCTCATCTTTAGTATAAACAGTAAGCAGTAATATTTTTTTCTTTCAACTTTAGGAATGTCAAGAAAAGAGTTCAAGAAACTGATTCACATATGTACGAGCCAGTAGAAAATTCCAAAAATGGTAAGAAATTTTAAATAATGCCTGTGAGAAATTTCTAACACACATTAGTTGTTGTCAAAAAGCAGAGGCAAAATGCTTAAAGTCTAATACTGTGTCATTCCTCAAGCTGAACCAGTTTTTGTTGTTGATAAGTTAGTTTTCTCACCACAAATACTACATTGGCTCTTTATGAAATACGCTTTTAAGATTTGACATAATTAAATTTAAAGTAGCTTATTCTTTAAGCACCATTGTTTTTTGAAAGAACTATTTCTGAGAACTTTAATTACAAATGATGAAGTGATTGCTGAATTGTTTGTGGTTCCAGAATTATCAGTTAAAAGTACATCAAAATTTATATCATGAGTATGTTAAAAAACTACGTATAACACCATTGCAATAGATCATTAAATTTTAAATTTTTTCTATATTTTTATTTAGTTATAATTCGGTCGAAATTTATTTTCAGGATCGTCAGCTAGAAAAGATAAGAGGCAATAAAAAAGAAGATAAGAATCCAATATTCGTAACAGAATTGAAATTGGACGAACAAAACATTCTCTAATTGGTTTTATTTCATCAGCGCCACGTTCACATTCGAAATAATGACCGGAGATAAGTTCCATTTTAAAGTTCGACACAATTTAGATAAAATTACAAATATTTCACCCGAACAATAATTTGTAGTTGGCTAACAATAAATGTTTGGTTAGATTTATTTATTAGGACAATTTCATTTTTTTAATATCTGTAATAAATAACAACATATATTTCTTTATACTGTATGCTGTAAGACAAAATACACTGTGTGAATCTTTTGAATGACATGTGATAATAGCTAACGAGATGACGAGGCTCATAATGAGTCGAATTAATTTGATATATTGTGCGAAAGCAGTTGTTTACTAACAATTGTAGCTTTTAATTAAACTCCGTACCATTTACTGTAAGACTCATAAAAGATAAAATGTACAATCTGCTAATTTATTAATAAACAGCAAATGTTAACTTAATTTGACTTTTTGACAGTTAAAAAAAACTCAGCAGCAATGACCTTGAGGCATCAGAATTGTATTAGATGACTCATCTACCTACCGAATTCGAAGATGTTCGATACTTCAAAGTATTACTCTTAAACAAAAAACCTTTCGATCTTTTTGTCAAAACTCACACTACCAATTCATACTAAATCAGAATTTGACCTGATGACATATAAAGCTACATGTAACAAGGGCGAGTGCCACCGCCGTACTTAGCTCCATATAGGATCCAGTTTGAAAATTTTCTGAAAGATCTTGTGTGAAACCACTACAAACAAAGTGATTTCCAACGTGTCCTTACTTAAGTTCTTGTCTAATGACATTTAATTGGCACGTAAGATATAGAGGCTCGTAGTAAGAATATCGCGGCAGGACATGTCTTGTGCTCGTTTAAACAAAGTGAATCGCCCAGACATTGTAAACTCGCAATTTTCAATGACAAATATGAATTTTTATATACATGTATGACAGTTTTTAATGCCCATTTTATTTTGATATATCTACATGTATGATAAATTTGAATACGAGGAAAATAAATGGTCAAATTCGTTTCTAGACCAATCGGGTACGCCGCTTACATGACCGGCTTACGCCAGTGTCAAATTAGTAACGAGCGATTCGGCTGGAAACAAAATGGTTGTAGCATCGTTGGCAGTTTACAGTTTGGACAATCAGGACGAAGCAGGGGAATTAAATTATGTTGTTTTGCTGTCTGATGTTAATGAAGCCATAAAACTTAAAAAAAGATTTAACAATGAAGAATGTGTTGAGTGAACGGTTCCTCTTACATGCTAAACGTCTTCAGAAGATTTTTTCGTGTTAGTAGAGGAACATTTGAATTTCTCTGCCAGCTACGTAGCACGGATAATGAACTGAGAAATCGAACGTAAAAAGGTGGAAGGGAAGAGGTTGAACTTGAGAAAAGAGTGATGGTTGTCTTGAGATATCTGGCACCACAGGAAATAGCTGATATATTCAATATTACTGAATCCACGTTAGTGAAATATAGACAGAAAGTAATAAATCCTATTAACAGACAAGCATGTGGCCAGATCAATTTGACAGTATTGCAGAACATTAAATATGAATTTGTAAACATAATAGGTGCGATTGATGGCTCAAATATTAGAACTGATCACAGATAGGAAGTCCCAATGCCTACTATAACAGAGAAAAATTCACTCTGTTATTTTGCAGGCTTTATGTTTAGGTGATTTAAAATTCAGCCATGTAAGCGTAGGGTCCCCTGGAAGATCTCATGATGCAAAAGCACTTAAAAATTCTGACTTGTTGGAAAACGGTGATAATCCCTGTGCCCATGGTAATTTTCACATAATTGCTGATGCTACTTACCCCATTTCTGAGATGGTTGATAACATATTTTAAAAATGATTCTAACTTATCCAGGGACAAAGAATTTTAACAATTTCCTTTCTTCCAAGCGACAGACAATAGAAAGTTTTTGCTTTATTGGAGAGACTCTGTTATTTTGCAGGATGTATTTTTAGGTGATTTAAAATTCAGTCATATATGCGTAGGCAAAAACACTTATAAATTCCGATTTATGGGAGAATGGTGATAATCTATGTGCCCATGGTAATGTTCACATAATTGGAGATGCTGCCTACCAATTACTGAGATGAATGATAACACCTTTTCGGGAAAATGGTAACTTATCAAGGGAACAAATAAATTTTAACAAATTCCTTTCTTCCAATAGAAAGAACTTTTGCTTTATTGCTTTATTGAAGCGACGTTTTAGTAGACTGATATATATTACAATCAGGGATCTCAGATTGATATGTCAAACTATCAGCTCAGCTGTTGTTTTGTTCTTTATAACATTTGCTTATTCGATAATGAAGGCATAGATGAGTTCATTGATAATTGTTTTTTTCTAAATATGAAGAAATTTGGATGGATGGATGGATGAATTATTGTTTAACCAGGTGCATATCAGGACGAGAACATGTTGATATGATAATGAATATGATCCTTGTTTTGTACTAGACCGACACGCTAAGTCGGATTTTTAATGTGCTAGCTCACGAGCTAACTGTCCGCAGGAAGACAAATCAACTCACTCGGACACATTATACTGACTCCGAGCCGACCAGTCTTTGCTCTTACGTCTAGATGCCACATGCTTGGCGGAGAATCAGCAAATACCAGTTTAATTGTCTTTGGTTTGACGCGACCGGGGATCGAACCCGTGACCTTCCGCACTCAGGGCGAGCACGCTACTACGAGACCACCAAGGCGGTCTGAAGAACTTTGGGAGAAATTTATTTATCATATACTGAGCAGCTACTGATTTAATGATCAGGTATTGCTGTTGGACAGATTAAAAGAAAATTGATTAACGGCGTTTTTTAAATAGGGAGAAGCAATTTTAGAAATTGATAGAGTAATAGGTATCAAAATATTAACATGCTCATAGTATTATCATGTTAAATGAGATACTACAGGAGTCCTGATACAAATGTTACCTTATTTTTTACCTTTTAAATTATTTGTTTAGTAAGTCCATAATGTACCTTGGTTGCTTATCAGGGTGTCTATCAAATACGTTGAGTTCATCTGGCAAGGCTTTATTATCAACAAAATGGAAAACATTAAAGTTCAACAATGTCATACAATCAATCAAAGCAACCTAACTGATAGAACGCTGGACAAAAACATAAACACAACATATAGGATAGGATGGTCTGACTTGGTACAGACACTGAATAGTGGTAGGGTTAAACTCATTACTACTACAGTTATTACTTTTCTGTGTACGGCGTTTTGTCAGTTGGGTTGCTTTGATTGATTGGCATGTTATTGTTGACCGTTCCTGTTATCTATTTATTTATTATTTATGTCTTTAAGCATACATTGTATTTCTTGTTTTTTTATGCTTCAAACAGGTAATTTTTGTTGTGTTAAGAAATTTGGTCATTTCCTCTTTGGGATGTGCCTTGCTGTGTGAATTTCAATTTACCGTAACAAGTCTATGTATTACTACGGTTTACAAGTACATCCAAACCCCCTCCCAGTGGCGGATTCAGGGGTTGGAACCCCTTTTGTCCCAGAGACTTTGTAAGATTTAGGCAAACGTGATGTATTTTTGGGTAAAACATCACTTTCACTAAGTTTTATAGGTAGAACACCCTTTTCAAAATGTCTGGATCCGCGGGTGATCCCATTGTGTTAAAAAAAGAAGATAATGTATTTTACATTTACTCGGTTAATACTAGCCTTTATTATTTCCCGATGTCAAAATAGTAAATTTTAATTCCATGACTAAAGGTTGGTTTACAGAGAAGTATTGATTTGAATAAGTGAATATTATATTATATTAGTTTTGTAGGTTATGAATGAATCAAAGACCATCTATATTGCAATTATGAAATTTCAAACCAAGCACTGTATTTTATATGCTATCATTGAGGTCTTTACTAAATATCATCCTTTACTCCGACTTGCATGATACATGTATGTGTATTTTCAATATTCACGGATTTACCACTATTTCAAAAAAAACTTCTGATAAATATTAAATCATCCTTTTCTCCGACTTGCATGGTACATGTCTGTGTCTTTTCAATATTCATGGATTTAACACTATTTAAAAAAAACCCTTCTGAATGAATATTAAAGAGTACCTCCAGTGTGTATTTTGTTTGCAGTTTTTCTTGGAGCAGTTACTTGTATTAATTTGGAAATTTTCCCATGCTCATCCAAAACCTCAATATCCAAATTTGTCAGGTGTGACCCTGCCTGGATATTGACACGTTGGTCGCCACTCTTGCCAGGACATATCAACATCAAAATTAAAATAAGAGGGACAGAAGAAATTTTAATTAGTTTTCTAAAACACTATTTTATCCCTAACTTTAAGGATCAAACTCTCTGGATTAAAAAATCTTGCAACAAGGCACAAGGGTTTTTTCTTTACTGCTTTTTTTGTTGTGTTTATTTTTACTAAAATTTACACAAAAAAATCTCCAAAAATCTGAGTTTGATTATATTTTTTGTTTCTTTTCCCATCATCGAGTAAAACATGAATATATTGTGAATCTGTGTTGCTTTTTGCATTTGAATTTTTGCTGCTTACAACTTTTTGGCCATCTTGTTTCCCCGAAGTGGGTCATTTCAAACCAGCGCAGCGGCTTACGTCGCAGGGATACACCGCGGCTCTCTGAAAATGGAGGAACGAGGATAAGCGACGTACTCCGCCGACTTAAAGATTCGAGAAAAGAATTCGCCCGTATGATAGTTCGGATTGTACGTTTTTTCCTGTGGGCTAACGTCAAATTTATAAAATTGCAATAGGATTTACTTGAACTTTGTCCCCGGCAAAATCATTTCCAAGAAGAAGGTAGGTGCCTGAATTCAAATGGTAATGATGACTTTATCCCTAAGGTTATAGGTCCTGAAACAAAGACTTATGACAAAAATACATTAAGGATAGGAAAAACAGTATAACCGCTAGACTCTATCGGTTTAATAAGAACACTCTTTCCACAAAACGCGTCATTAGAAACCGGAGGGTCTCTGTCAATAAAAGAAACTGAGATTCACCAGTATCTCTCTTTTTTTTTTTTTTTCACCAGTATCTCTCAAAATTTTAATAGGGGTAAGCATAAGAAAAATCACTAGTTAGTGATATAAAACCATCTTGGATGATTGGTTAAAAAAATTCAATAACTGAACTGGGTCGTTTTTTCCCCAGTTCCTTGTCTAATGTCTTAGTTGGCAACTGGTACTCAATTACATGACAATGTTATGGCTGGGGTGTACATCTGGACTATTTCGACTTTAAGAAACCACTTGCTTTAACTTCACTCTGCTTCTGCTTCAAATTAAAACAAAAACAGATCAAATTTCCCTCTTTTTTTACAAAAGTTACAGATAGGTGACTTGAATGTTCTCTGTGGAGTTGGACTGGGTTTTGTATCTTTGTTTGACTCTGGCTGTCGTAAACTAGACTTTGAACTCTATTGATGTTCATTTTTTCTTCTAACTGTACTTAAATGTCAAAGGTAAACGTACACCATTTGGTGGTTATCAAAGTTTCTCTACAGCTTTTGAATAACATTTACTTAAGGGATACCCTTAGCTTAGTTTGGATACCTGTTTGTTTTAATTGTTTTGGGTTTTGATGGTTGTGCTTGTTAATTCATCATTATATCTTTGACCGGATTTCGAGCACTGCTGATGAGTTGTCAATCAACAATCAACGAAATGGCCATACAGTGCATCAAATTCATTCGGTATTTTGTGATACATTTTATTACTTCATGAGTCAGCGACTAATCATCGCCTAATCGTGCTGCAGCCTCTAACTGTTCAGCTTTTTGTTCATCAATGAATGTCTTAATGTCTGGACTGATGCATCTTTTAAATTCTTCAACCAAAACCAGTTGTCTCATGTGGTCAAAATGTTCGTTAATGTTTGTCGAAGTACACCAACCATCAAATAATTATTCCTTTGTCCTGGCAAATTCCACATACATCCGAGAACTGTCTTTTTGACAATTTTAAGCTATTGTAAATTATTCTGGCCTTTACCACCAACACACTCTGTACCATCACAGTCCAATAATCTTGGGCCACTTTAAGCTTTGGGCAATTTTATTAAAATGTTTATCAACATCTTTCTCCTGGAAAGGGGGACTAATCTGCTATGTCTAGTTACGTCAAATATATCTGAGTTATGACACTTAAATTTAATATGACCTGATTGAGAAGAAATTTCAATTTTTTTCATTTCTGACTATTCTTTTTCTTTAATTTCTTTTGCTCTTTCTATTTCCTTTTCTTTTAGTCGGAATTCAAGTCATAATTTTCTTAATTCCAAATCAGAGGGTTGTACAAAAGTTTCTAAAACTGACTCGTCAAAAAGATCCAAATTAACTAAATGTTAAGCAATTATACTCTGAATTTCATTTTTACGCATTTCTACTTTTAAATTTTATTTAGGGTCTTTTATTGAACTGATTGAATTATATTTTCCACAATTTTAAACTCAACTACATCAGGATTAAACATTAATTCCTCTGCATTGAAAGCCATCGTTAAAAAACACTAACCTTTTCAAAAATTTCAAATCAAAATTAATATTTATATTAACACTATGATAACTTGATTATAATTTTTTTAAAAGTGCTAAAAAAGTGCTGTATTTTCAAAGAACAAAATGTTATCACATTTATTTACACATAAATAGCCGTTAAAAATATAATTAAACATTTTCATTATGAAAAAATATGCACACCTATTTACATAGAAATCGGCCCCTGTCTGGTTTGCTGTTTCACAGGATTCAAGCCAGCGATACAGGCTAATTCTGAATCCTTTACAGTACTAAGCCAAATCGAGGATTGTTAAGATTTCTCCGCCTCGCTGGTTGCTTGTTTCCCAGGATCAGAGCCAGCCATACCGGCTATTTAGAAATCCTGATCAGTTCTAAGCCAATTCGGGAATTGTTTAAGTTCTGATCGTTTATAGTTTAAATCAGTACTGTCATTATGTTCAAATTAGTCATAATTTCATTATTCTTAATTGAAGGTAAATCAGAAGAGGTATTTAAGCCAGCGCTACCGACTACCAGGTGCGTGTTACATTTATATACCCTATACAAAGAATTTTCTAGACGTTTCACAGACATCTAGAATTTCCCTCCTATCCATCTTATTAAACAATAAATAACTTATTTATAGACAAGTTACATAATTTTAAAACTACATATAACTTTTATCTTTTCAAAATATTTCTACATTATAGCTACTGAAATTCTAGAACAAAAACCATAATAATAGTACATTAATTGCATGGAACTGAGACTAAATAACAAATGTTTGAAGGCTTAATTGGTAAAATGATTGACAAAGTTCTGAAAACGGAAGTTACAGGCGACTATATTTTAAATATGAACAATGAGGCTTCTCGTTTAATTTTGTCCATTGTAAACAGGGGAAAGTTTATGATCTTTACTAACCTTTCAATAGTCCGTTGTACTGTAGGTGAGAAATGTTCAGTGAATTAGATTTGTCTCTTTACAATTCGCTGGTACATTCTCAGTGTATTTCGTGAGTTCCTATTTACACCTTTTCAAACTAGTTGAAGTAATCATAGCATTAAAGACAAATTAAAATCATGCTATCAGGGAAAACGTATTTGGTAATTTTCCTTTATAAAAAAATATTAATGAAATAACTTGACGTACTTAAAGTAAAAATTGCTATAATGTATCATATATGTTTATTCGCTGACGCATATACGCCATCATCCCCGGCTTGGAATAAATGTCGGCTTTTGATTGGCTAATGTGAAGTCGGTAAAAAACCCATGCCCCCGTCTAGTCGTTAATTACTCTAGTTACCGTATTAAAATGTAAACATATTTATACATTGTTTTGCTCAGGACAAATTATACAATTCGCTTTCGAGTGACGATAAAGCTATTGTAACGTCAAAACGTACCATTTCCCAGAAATATTGAAATAACGCCGCACGATACATCTCGTTACATGTACCTGTATTTACCTGTTAACTCTTTTGAATAATCGGTCGTTCCAACTATAAACCGTTATAAAAAAAATTGAATTTTTATACTGTATATCAATACATTGGGTGAGTATAGGATAAAACAGATACGGGTAAAAGTGACCATTATTTGTTTAAAACACTTTTGCCTAATTTTTACAGACATTGCTGTTGCTTGCGCAAAATAAAGAAAATTTGAGAGACTTAGTTCGATGCAACGTACTTTAATACAAAAAAATATGCGTATGCTTAACAACATTCTATGATTAACATTCACACCCAAGATCCAACGGCTTCAGTAGACATGAAACCATTGATAGAATAAATTGCTAGATTTGATTTAAATAATTAAAGCCCACCAACTCAGCTGTGTGCCTGAGTGCCAACATTTTGTAAGATCAAAGAATATTGCAGGTACTCATCAAGTGAGATTATGGGGCCCCATCAAGGATAATTAATTAGGTAAAATAATTAATTATTGAAGGTTAACTCACTGTTGTATTGTAATGTCTTTGTGAAATTTGTGTCTTTTGATGTTGATATCAGTTCAATCCTTTTACAGAGTAATCTTAATATAATATTTAAATTTGAATATTGCAAAATAAAATGATTTACAATCATAAAATTTAAACAATTTGAAAGATGAACAGAAAAGTATTGATAAATGAAAGAGAATATTTTTATTCAACTCGCATTGATTCAAATAAAGATATGGGAATGTAACAAAAAGACATTATTTCATTCTGATAATATATTTATTACAATTCTTTAAGCATCATTAACAATACATGAATAACCATAAGTAAATTAAACACTACAATGAAAGAAACAAATATATACAAAGTCAATTTCATATGCACTGTGATCATCCTAAGTGAAGAAGCTGTGACACTGCGTCCAAGTAGTCCATGAGTCCAATGGTGTTGTTGGCTAGTCTCTCTTTAAGTACACTAATGTGACGATGGTCGATGGTTCTGTATTTCATGGATCTTGATCTTTGGGTTCCTCCTGCTTGTAGTTAGATTCTTGTGATCTCGTTAACGGCTTGTATGTTCTTGAATGTCTGTATAATAGTGAAGATGTTCGGATGGCCGTGTTGAACTTTCCTTTTGAGTTTTCCATGCCAGGCTTCCAGGTGGCTGTTGGTTCGGTGCTGTGATGATTCCAGAGTGTGAGGTCACTGTCGATCCATTGGGTAACTACGTAGTCTGTGGATTGTGTTGAACCACGCGTCCTCTACTTCGTTGGCTGGAACAAGTGATAGTGCTGCTGCTCGTCTGACTAACTGTCGTACGTCCTCGTTGTTCTGGCGTGGTATCTGTAGCCCTGTAGTCTGTCCCTTGCACGATATACACTGTGTGAAATGAAAGAAACAACCCTTTACCTGAATACCTCTCACAACACTACGGATAGCACTGTGGGCTGCAAAGAAGTCTCGAAGTCCATGTATACTGTAGTTGGTGTGAAGTCTTAAGTTGTGGACTGTTATTTCTGTCTGAAGTAATGTAAAGAATCTTCTGTATATCAGTTCACTTTTACCGGGCAGTAGTGCGTAGATTACTGGGTACATGACTCCATCAAGTTGAATATGTATTGTTTGGTCCTGTGATTGTGTTGTTCTTGGTGTTGATTGTAACTGGGCATGCTGATACAGTACAGCTCCAGTAAGTTCTCTCTCCACTGGTGGCCTTGACTCTGTACAAATAGCCATTGTATGCTAAGTTGTTTCCTCATTGTTTGTTTGGTATATACTTGAAGTCTACCTGTGCCATAGCCATGATTGAACTGAATGATTCTTCAAATATGGTGGATGGGTATATATACTAAGAATCCAAAGCTCATTATGACTTTGAAATTAACACTTCATACAAAATATAGCTTGGGTTATTATCATATAGGCCTAAATACTGTTTAAAGCAAATTAATAGTGTGTAATCATTCAGCTTGCTGTGTGATACTGTTAAATTCTGAATATATCCTTATAATCATGTTTTAAAAATATCACAATGAAAAAAGTAAACTATGCTTGTTTCAATTTTCAAGGTTCATATTCATATATAAACATTATTATTTTTTTTCTAAATTCAAGGAAATGCAAAAATTGTAGATTATAAAGCATTATTTCATACAATTTCGTATCAAATAAATTTTTTACATAAAAATTTTTAGTAATTTTCATGTTATTTTTTTCAATATTTGTCCATTGTTATGATATTTCATGTCATTAATCATATATTTAACAATACAAAAATCTGTCTTATTAGAACCTAATCAACACCCCTTAGAGTACCCCACTTAAATGCATAAAACAACATTATGTGATTTTAAGAATTTTGCTCAGGGAATACATCATCAAATCTTTTCACAGTTTCCTCATCTTTTTTATTATCTCTAAATCTCTTGAAGGTATATACTCCAGCCACAATAATAATTACACCAATCACTATTACACAAATCACTATTCCTGCTATGGCACCTCCAGACAAACCGTCGTCTGAAACAAATTTAGCAAAAACAATTAATTTTGGAATGTTTATGCTGAAGATGAAATTACAGACATGTTACATTTTCTCATAGACAACATATTCGTTGAATTTGGCGGTCTAATTTTTCAACAAACAATCGGCATTCCAATCGGAACCAACTGTGCTCCTCTCCTCGCCGATCTGTTTCTGTACTCATATGAAGCGGACTTCATTCAAGGGTTACTACGTGAAAACAAAAAGAAACTAGCCCAATCCTTTAATTTCACTTTTCCTTATATAGATGACGTCTTGTCGTTAAATAACGACAAATTCCAAGACATTCTACATCTTATCTACCACAGTGAGCTTGAAATTAAGGATACTACAGATACACCAAAGTCCGCTTCATATTTGGATTTGTTTCTTGAAAAAGACTATGAGGGACGTTTGAAGGCAAAACTTTATGACAAACGTGATGACCTCAACTTTCCTATTGTTAATTTTCCCTTCTTGCGTAGCAATATACCAGCATCGCCTGCATATGGCGTCTACGTTTCTCAGCGCATCCGATTTTCAAGGGCATGCGTGAGTTGCCATGACTTTCGACAAAGAGGATTACTGCTGTCACAAAAGCTTCTTAACCAGGGTTTTATCAGGGAAAAGTTGATGTCATCACTTAGGAAATTTTACGGTCGTCATCACGAATTGATTGACCATTACAATGTTCCAATACCGAAGGTGGTGTTGGACCTGTTCCCCCTGTCGTAACCTTTCATGTGCCTCCACCGATTTGTGACTTCCACCGGATTGACTTTGTTGAACTTCACGACGGGTGCCGTATACGGAGCAGGAACTGCTTACACTTCCGGAGCACCTGGGTTCACTCCTGGTTTTTATAGGAGTTCGTGTTGTTCATTGTTTTTTAGTTTTCTGTGTTTATTTGTTGTGCTTGTGGTTGTTCATTTGTCTTCTCGGGTTTGTCTGTCCAATGGATTACGTTTGTTTTTACTGCTCCTTAGGTATATTTGTCCTTTTTATCTCACTATAAGAATACTGATATATTTTGTGAATATATTTTCAGAAAAGTAATCACATTAATATTGTGACAATCACATATAGTATATATCCAGTGGATTTCTGAAGCATATACAGGAAAATTGGTGTCAAGAATTTTCATCATGATGGCGTAGTGATGCATTTATATGCGAATTTTGTGAAGGTTTAATATAGAAAAGCAAGATAAGTGTCTTTTGTTTTAATAAACTAAGAAAATGTTTTAAAACTATTTCATTTTGTTCATTGTTAGGTTGATTTCTACCGCAAATTAAAAGATAAAATTCCATACTACAGCAGTCAGAAGGACTTTATGTTGAGTTTGTGAGTGAAAAGGCGGAGTTTACACATCGATAAACTCATAAAAATCGTACTTAATCCTTAAAATCCCATTTCAATCATCGAAAATTTGTTCCTAACCGAAATAAAAAAAAGCTTTGCCCTTTTCAGGCGACATCCATCTTGAATCTGGTACTATTTTTGGCAGCTGAGCAATGGAATAAAAAGTAAAAAAAGTCATTTACAAGTCGAAAAAACAAGAAAACTTACGTTTTGATAGATTTTAACATAATCTGAAGCGTACAGAATCCACACAATGTCCGATTTTTTTCGTTTGAAGAACCCAACTTGCGTTGTTTAATATATGACGTTGCAATCTTGACTGTGACGCCCGTGCAGCAAATTTTCGCGGAATTTTTGAAAACGCAATTTTCATCAATTTTTAAACCATTTCTCATTAAATCTTAACTATTATTGTCAGCATCATCCTTAAAATTTATTCTTGTACAGCATTCTTCACATTTATCGGTGTACAAATTTTTATGATTTTGCCCTTCCGACCAATGAAATTCTTGTATTTTATCATATGAAAATTAAAATGGAATTATTAACTAAATCATCTTAAAGGTGATTAAACAAAGAAAAGTTATACATCTCCACATTTACTTCCACACGGGCAAGATGAGTTAGCAATGATATGGAATTTATAAAGACAGTGATGTCTTCACAAAAAAAGATGTCTTGATGATGTGATGCTAGAGGCGCATCGGTTTACTCCAAAGCAATGAAATTCATTAATTATTTTCTTACCCGATGTTGTCGCTTGTGTAGTGGGTAGCAAAGGTAAAACATCTACAAAAAATATATATATCTTCTTAATCATCATTATCTTAGAATAGAGGGTGGATTTTAAAATAAATTTGTAATAAGTCATGAAATATTAAAAATTTTCCTCAACTATTGCTGTCTGCTGTTTTTAAATAGGTTACTGTTTTTAATTAGATGTATATTATATGGGAATGTAAAGCATAGAAGGACCCTGCAAGATTCCACTAATACGAAATTCGAGATACAACGGGCAAGATGAGTTAGGAATGATATGGAATTTATAAAGACAGTGATGTCTTCACAAAAAAGAAGATGTCTTGATGATGTGATGCTAGAGGCGCATCGTTTTATTTCAAAGCAATGAAATTCATTAATTATTTTCTTACCCGATGTTGTCGCTTGTGTAGTGGGTAGCAAAGGTAAAACATCTACAAAAAATATATATATCTTCTTATTCATCATTATCTTAGAATAGAGGGTGGATTTTAAAATAAATTTGTAATAAGTCATGAAATATTAAAAATTTTCCTCAACTATTGCTGTCTGCTGTTTTTAAATAGGTTACTGTTTTTAATTAGATATATATTATATGGGAATGTAAAGCATAGAAGGACCCTGCAAGATTCCACTAACAGAAATTCGAGATACAACCCTAAATTAAGTTGGAAATTTTAAAGCAGACATTCGATATCTAACGAGTTTCGAAATTCGAAATTGGAAACTCGAGATTCAATATCCGAATTTCGAAATTCGAACTCTGAAACCCGAAATGATGACTTGTAAATGAGTTTTTGTAGATAAATTTTGAATCTCGAATCTCGAATTTAAGATATCGAATGTAGGATTTCGAATTTCGAACTTCGCATATTGAATCTGGAACTTCGAATTTCGAATCTTGCATGATCCTTCTGTGCTTTCGTACACATTTACTGTTTGTGGTGAAATGTTGTTTTAGAACAATATATTTTGCGTATTTGAAGTTTACTTACGAACTGTATAACCCGCACTCTCACTGCTGTGAAAACATCTCCATATAGTCCCATTATCTTTCTGCATCAATGGGTCAAAGTTCAAGATTATTCCAGAAGAACTGACTGTAAATTTATAGTTTTCAGTTGATGTAGTTGTACATTGTATTGAATTAGAACATTCAGTAATTGCTTTTTCATTTTTACTCCAGGTTGCTGGACCAGAAAATGACGGTATCTTGCAAATTAGCTTGAAATTTGAGTCTTGTATTTGAGTTCCTGATGTTTCAATATTAAGGGCATCTGAAAATATTTGAGACATATCAGTGTGCTTCAATCCAATGAAAACTTCATAAAGATATAAAGCTCCTTACATTGTTACCAGTGTATTATCGGATTTCTCCAAACGAGATAGTAAAATTACATAATTTAACTTCGTTGAACTTCACGATAGGTGCCGTATACGGAGCAGGAACTGGTTGGCGTTCGTGGCGTTTTATAGGAGTTCGTATTGAACATAGATTTTTAGTTTTCTGTGTTTATTTGTTGTGCTTGTGGTTGTTCATTTGTCTTCCCGGGTTTGTCTGTCCAATGGATTACTTTTTCTTGATTGATTTATGTATATTTGTCCTTTTTTTAACTATCAGGATATAGAGAAATGCGATAATCCACGAGTCATAATGTAAGACGCTGTTTCCCTAATTTTCCGAACGCTTTAAAAAATAGTCAACGGCATAAAATTCTCCAAACGTCTTCCATTCACTATGGTCACCATTTGTATTCATTCGAATCTTGTATGGAAAATTATCTAACATTTAACAAGTATATATAATCATAATTAGTACAAATTTGTATTTAATATAATTCAACAACGTCATTGTTAAATACGGTAGATTAGTTTAAATCGGAACTATTTTTCCTAGGAAGTTGTGCTACACAAAAGATGTCACAATGGCGGCAGGAAAAGAAGAAAAAGAAGAACACGGCATCTTCTAATTTGACCCAGAATGAATCCTATCTGTCCTCCGGAAAGTTGGATTTTTGTCCCGATTTCAAAACTTCGTTTAATTGTGTTGCTAATTAATTTTAAAATTTGGGGAATGTGATTCTATGAAATAGTCCCCGTTCGAAGTGTGTGTATTGCAACATTTAGATACACACAATAATAACTGAAAAGTCTGTTTCGAACAAAACTCGGTTCTGAAAGAGATTGAAATTAGTTCAGAGAACATTTTGTGCCTTTACTCGTATACTATTAACACATTAAGTAAATAATATTACACCGAATCACATTCTTGGATATTTTAAAATACACTGAATAATATTGAACATTATCAGTTGTTATTCAAGAGAGAGATAAGCAGGCGTGTATTGGTTAAACGAAAACCTATTGGAAGAACAACCGAATAATCCGCCATATTCTTGATTTAGTTAAAATTTGCATAACTCACAAAGATTATTCATCTGTGCTGAGATCAACGTATGTACTTTTGCAATTTGACAAAATAACTGCTTTAGTTCCGTATGTGCAAAATATACACGAATATTTACCTATTGTTTTAAAATAAAAGGAAAAATTCGATGATGAGGCTGTTGTATGAAAATTTCATGCGTTTTGGTCGATACATTTCTTTAAATGGTGGAATTATCGATGAGTTAAAGGGAACCGAACCATTTCGACATGTTTTCGTGTTTCGACATTCGTCTCAACTTCCGGTTTTGATGTTCGCAAAAGGATAATTGTTAAGCATACGGTAACCATAGGAAAATAATACTATTAGTAACTACTTTCATTTCTTAATATTGAAAGAGTGTGATTTTGACATGTTTGATATAAGCAATAATAAGGAAAACAATGGCATAGAGATTATGCGCTGAATATTTTTACACAATACGGACTTATAATGTAACAATTTATTAATAAAACTTAGTTCCACTCCTGGTTTTGGCCTGTTTTTACATAGGAATAATAGGGAAAATTGTGTGTTGGCTTATTTAAATTGACATGGTAGAAAAGTTTATATAAAATTTTGTTTATATTTGTTTTACAACAAGTGTAAGTACAGCTTTATATGTTAAGCTAAAAAAATATATAAGTCATTGATGCGTTAAGAAATATATTTCACTTTTTGTCTAAATAGTCCATTTTTGGCGGGAAAAAGCGAAGTAATCTGGTTACTGTGTTGACTGACCTTGTTTCCTGCTATGCGACATTAACTGTCCACTAACTACTAGGCAGAACTTACTGATACTTGGTGGAATTATAGATGAATATTTCTAGTTGTGCATGAAATTTAAAAAAAAATGGGGGGGGGGGGTAAAATTTGGTGCAAAAGGGGGGTCTACTATATATAGAATCCTATGGGAACATTGAGATTTCGTTTATTAATGTTGATTACTTTAAAACGGTCAATGATTGAGAAATGAAATTTGACACAGCAACAGATTACCATCTTACAAGCAAATTACAGGTTTTTCAAATTTTCAGATGGCCACCATTTTCAAAATGTCTGCTAAAATACAGAAAAAATTCAATATTCTCTGATTTCAACCAAATTTAAAATATGGGTAGATATTAATGTCCTGAATTGTTTTCTGACATCAGAATTTGGCTTTCGGCTTCCAAAATAGGAGAAAAGGAACCAACATTGTCCCATTTTAATTATGTCTCCCTTTCAAGGAGGGAGACATATTGTTTTAGTAGTATTTCTTCTTATTCTCATTCTTCTCAGTGAAGCTTGTCCGGGTCAGACCTTTTTTTTATCTTTTGACCTAGGACCATGATATTTGGCCTATGGGTGTATGACCATAAGACGATGTGTCACGTAGTATCATGACCACATATGACCTTGACTTTGACCTCAAGGTCAAATATTTATTTTATCTCATACAACCATGTCCAGGACAACTTTTTTTTTATCTTTTACCCTATGAAAATTGGCATTTGGGTGTATCACCATAAGGCAATGTGCCATATCAATGCCAATCATGCCAGAACTGTTTTTGTCATTTGTCCTAGGCCTATGACATTTGCCATGTGGGTGTATCACCATAAGATGATGTGTCACGTAATATCATGATCACCCTTGACCTTCCACCTCAAGGTCAAATTGATTTTTTCTCGTACAACCATGTCCAGGACAGAACTTTTTCATCTTTTAACCTAGGCTTATGTCAATTGGCATTTGGGTGTATCTATATTTGACTTGAGGGTGTATTCCCATAACATAATTTGTGGCATAGTATCATAACCCACATATGACCATGACCTTTGACCTCAAGTTCAAACTTTTTTATCTTTTGACTAGGCATATGATATTTGGCATGTGGGTGTATGACCGTAAGACGATGTCAACATAGTATCATGACCCATATATGACCCGACCTTTGACCTCAAGGTCAAATTATTGATTTTTTTCTCATACAACCAATTCCTGCCAGAACTTTTTTTAGCTTTTGACCTAGGCCTATGAGATTTGCCATGTGGGTTTATCACCATAATATGATGTGATGCGTAGTATCATGACCACATTTGACCTTGACCTTTGACCTCAAGGTGACAGTATGACTAGCATAATAGCATTTCCTTGTCAAGGTTGTAGCCTTTTGGCTTTTAACTTAAGATTATACCCTTTGGTATGTAGGTGTGTCCTCATGAGGCGGTATGTCGTGTACCATCCTGACCTCTCTATAACCTTGACATTTGACTTCAACGACAGCGAAGGTCATAACATTGTTGTCTTTTTACCTACGCTTATGCGTGTGCGCACGAGTTACTAACTTGAGCGCACGAGTTTCATAACTTGAGCACACGGGTTTCATAAATTGAGCGCACGAGTTATTAACTTGAGCGTACGAGTTCTTATTATAAGGCTTGTTATATGCGGCATATCCAACTATAGAAGTCATCACGTGACTTTCGTGACGTCACACATCACCTATACCATACCCAAGTAAATTGTATAGAAATGCACTTGGGCGATCATGAATCGATAAAATAAACTACTTTTAGTTCGTGCTGAAAAAATTTTGGTGCTATGTAGTACTTCCTCATATATTTAGAAAAATATTTTTGTTATTTGGAAACGTTTAAATTTTTGTCTTATCCCTTCCAAATGCTTTTGAAAATTTTGTCTTATTTTCCCGTTAAGTCCATATGGTTAAATCATCTAACTGCGATAAATTGGCTTTTTTGTCGTTTTTAACATAAAATTGCGATTTAACCAAAACTGATCGAAAAAATTTGGTGCTATGTGCTAATTAATACATTTATAAATTTTTGAAATATCGTAAATGCAATAGTTTAATTTTTTATTATATCCCTTCCAAATTGATTTGAAAATTAGATATCTTCGGAAAATCTTTTATTATTTTTCAAGATGGCGATGATAACCGAAAAATGGCACTAGGCGCGAAAATACAAACATTTAATGATTTTCAATTTCATATTTGCATCGAAACAAACGCTTATGTTTGAAATATAAAGTATATATATATAAATAGCTGACATAACTTATTAATAAGTATATAGTTTCCAATTGCACTGCATATTAACTTATCCTCGCCAAGGGCGATATAGATTATGAAAAAAAAATCGCACCTTTGCCAGTATTAATGAAAACTAACACAGATGATGGATCATTTCATTTCTTTTCAATCGAGGATTTTATTATATAATGTTTGTGTGATGAAGTTATAATAAAAAGGGGGGATATGCATACTCTAGATACTGATATATTACTTGAAATGTGTTATTTTTTACTATTATTATTCAAGATGGCGCCCATCCTAATCAGCTTCTACCTTGCCATAACAAAGTAAATATATATACGAGTAAATAGAATTACTCATATAATATGTCAAATGTTAAATATATAAATACCAAAAAGATAAATTATTAATTTAAAATAAATTAAAATATTACTTATCTGACATTTGAAATTATATTTCATCACTGCATTCTTTGTGATCCCCCCTTAAACACACACACACCTCTATATTAAAATGTTGCATTAATTATCAAAAAATGTGGCGTTAAAAATGAAATCACGCTGTTTTTGGTCAGCAAACGGTTTACCTGTATACATACAATGTACCTGTGTACCTTCATTAACGGTTGGAACAATAAACATCCGGACAGTCAAGGTACAATATACATGTCAAATCGTTAATTAGTTATAATTACCTGAAACACACAGCATGTTAATTGCGCATAATAAATTTCTTCAGATAAAACTCAAATAAATTTTACCAAAAAAAAAAAAAATTCGCTTTTCTCGCGGCTTAAAAAATAAAAAAAACTTGCACCATTAGCCTTTATCACGTGTAATTATGTACTTTTGACAGTTTGTATAAATTGGTGATGAATTTCATATTATTAATTATTGTCACAATTTCATATATTGAAATTATAATCCATGTGAAATGTTACTACATATTTCAAATAAAAAGTTTTTTAAAGTGAAGACGTGGAGAACGTGCTATAATCAATACAGAGTTATCGAAGTACGATGAATGCCTGGCATGAACGGGACCAGTAGATTCCCGATATTGGGTAACCAGTTAATAAGTCTAAACAGAGTTACCTAACATAATTATGACCGATATAGCTGCATATGATATGGATGAAAAGGGGAGCGGGGAGGGAGTAATCCATCTGTGAACTGTACTCATAGTTATTGTAGTTTTAGATTTAAGTTTTCTTTATTTTTTAGGTATTCGAATGACGTTCACTTAATGTTATTCTGAAAGTTCAGCAAACACAGAGATAGGAGAAATACAAGCTTAAATAAGGAGCAAAAGCAAGCTACTTGATATTGCCTTTTATATTAAAATAAAGTTATATTGTGAAGTCAAACTGTAGCACATTCACGAAGGAAGTTGTGATCAAGTAGCCTATTGATTTCCAATTCACATATGAAACTAGAATAATTGTAAACTAGAAATCTGTACTGTCGGAATCGACAATGATCCCCGCACTCAGTATATAAAACCTTATTCCCATCTAAAAATAGTATGCAGTCCTTCTATAAAGAAACTAAATCAATAAACCTGATTAAAAATGAAAAACCTTAGTTCACAAGCTTTAAACTGACATTTTTAAAAGTTGACCCCGGTTTAAAAATCTATATTCTAAATCCTAATTGTGCAACTGAATATAGTGTAGGATAATACTATATATAACTAAAATGAATAAATTGCAAAATGAAAGAGAAGTTAAGGTCACAAGCTTAAATCGAAAATTTTGAATTTCGACCCCTTTTGACCCCAATTTAAAAAAAAATTAAATTATAAAACTTATTGCACATCTGCTTATGGTGTTTGACAATACTGTATAAAAGGCAAAAATTGAAAAAACAAAAGATAATTTATGTTACAAATTCAAATTGACAGTTTTTCAAAATTCGACCGCTGTGGGCCCCATATTTAGAAAATCAAAATTCTAAAACCTTATTGCACATCTGCATATGGTGCACGACAATACTGTATAGAAATAAAATGCATAAATTAAAAAATGAAAGACGAATTTAGTTAAACCCAAAAGGGATGGAGTTGATGTCACAAGAAAGTATGATGGACGGGCGGAGACAATCGCTATATCCCCGAACTTTCTTCAAAAGTGCTGGGATAAATATATAGACAAATTGGTTTCAAACATTTACAGCAAATCCACAACCATTTGATCTCGATAAGTACAAGTCGTAGCTATGTATCAAGTTAAGTTGAAATCGATACAAGGATGTTGAGCTCAGAATGTTCATAAAAATGTTTTGGACAAGCTGATGGATGGACAATTATTGTATTATCGTATTCTTTTCACAACTTCCTTCGTGAATTTGCTACAGTTTGATTTCACAATAGATGGATACAATTGCAAAACTGTTGATATTGAATGACGTAGCAAGTTCTATACGAAAAAATTTAAAACAAACCCCATTAAAATAGGTTAAGAAATTTCAATTCACTTTTAAATTGATGAAAATGCACGTTTTTGGTCCCTAACTATCACACGGAAACCACGCATTTACGAACGACGACGCCGACAACGCCATACCAATATAAGATAATCAACAAATTTGTAGTCATATAAAAACTGTTCAATTGAATACATAAACATGTACCTATCTGTATAAACTCAAATAATTCAAATACTTTTCTTTTCAAAACCGATAACTCTTAAAATTCAATTCACAAGACTTTAACAAATATCTGTGTTTAATGAATTTTCAGAATAACATTAAGTGAACGTCATTCGAATACCTACAATAAAGAAAACGTAAATCTAAAACATGAACTACTGTGAGCACAGCTCACAAATGGATTACCCTCTCCCGCCTCCCTTATTTATCCATATTCCCATATAAACAGCCTTATAATAAGAACTCGTGCGCTCAATTTATGAAACTCGTGCCCTCAAGTTAGTAACTCGTGCGCACAAGTTATGAAACTCGTTCGCTCAAGTTAGTTACTCGTGTGCACCAGTTAGTAACTCGTACGCGCAAGTTAGTAACTTGTGCGCACAAGTTGTGAAACTCGTGCGCTCAAGTTAGTAACTCGTTCACACAAGTTAGAAATTCGTGCGCGCATGTTAGTAACTCGTGCGCACAGGTTGTAATTTATTTTTTGCTTGGCACTGCAGAGCTTCGTAGACCGCTCATGGATGGTGCCAAAATTATTTTTCACGACACCAGATGGTCCGAGATCACCTGTGCAATTTTAAAAATCTTTCTCATGTGAAAAGTATACTTACTTCCTGTCATAATATTAAAATTGAAAAAAAATTCATCAATGCTAACTCAAAATATTGGCAAAAATATCTCCTAGGGTAGCAGAATTTTTGAAGAGAGCAGACGACACCCTAAATATTGACCCTTTTCCATCTGATCAAATCCCCACTTTTACTTGTGACAGCTCATTCAAACTTTTTATAATACAAACATTGCACATTCTACTATAAATTTAGAACAAAAATCATTTAAAAATGCTTTTACACATAATATAGATTCGACTAGAACAGAACAAATATCGTTGTTTAAAGGGAATTAAAGTCTTTCGGTTTATTTATGAATATTGTTTCAATTTGTTTGTTATATGCAATAGACATGTCATATTAAGAAAAAAGTAGGGCAAATCCGCTGTGAAAGGCAATATGACACATGAATGAGCGTGTAACGCATCAAACAACACTGGCACGATTCACACGTTACACGCACACGATTCGCAAAAGGTTCACACGTTACACGCAACCACACGATGCACTTTACACAATACACAATTCCCGAATGTGCGATTTCTAAAAATTATGTTTGTAAGATACAAACGGAATATAAAGAAACGAATTGATAATAGTTTATGCCGGATATGAATAACAGTGAAATTTGTTATAATACATTTGATTTTAGATAATACATGTACGATGAAAGGAAGCCGGTTTTAAACGGTCCACAATCAATTTTTTTCATAAATAAAAACATATTTATTTGCATATGCTATTTTTGTTAATGGGAAATTAATCAAACTTTATAACAGAACTGTGAAATTATATTTTCAATTCATAAAAAATCAATAAACTGCTTCACGTTATTTTTTACCTAATTAGTAATGGCATATTAACCAAAATTGATATAATAAGAATAAAGTTGACAGTGAAATAAACTAAAGGGCACAATGTTTATGACTTCTTTCAAACGACAGACTCCTTGTCATAGGGGTTTGTTCCATGTTCGTATCCTAGAAACGGAATTTTCAGAAATCGCACTATCGGAAATCGTGTATCGAGTAACGTACATCATGTAGTTTGGGTGTTTGAAGGGCCATTCGGGTCACGATGCAATTGTTAATACGTTTGCTAGAGAAACGCGTCGCTGTTCGTTCGCGTACCATACAGCAACGCGTAAGAGTTAGTTCACATATCGTATAGTTTACGCGTATCACATCACATCATGCGCGTACGCTAGAGCAACGCGTTGATTCTTAACAGAGAATGCGGTTCGCGTTCTTGTAGGGAACCTGTCACCCCTATTACGGATTAACTTGCAAATCGAGCTTGAAATGAAGGATACTACAGATACATTGCACATCGAAATCCGCTTAAAATTTTTATTTGTTTCTTGAAATAGACAATGAGGGACATTTGAAGACAAAAATTTATGACTAACGTGATGGCTTCAACTTTCCTATTGTTAATTTTCCCTTCTTGAGTAGCAATATACCGGCATCGCTTGCATATGGCGTCTACGGTTCTCAGCTTATCCGATACGTACATATTATCAGGTTTTCTGCAAACGTATATCGTAAAATATCAGCCGCGAGACACAATGTGAAGATTTTTCGGCGAGTGAGCGTAGCGAACGAGCCAAAAAGCTTCATATTGTGTCGAGCGGCTTATATTTTACAATATTTGTTTGAAGAAAACTTGATGATAAATTTATCGTATTGTTAACTAGCAATCTTGATGGAATTTCTTACTTTTCAATGGCCATCTGCCTATAACCGGATGTTTTCCTGATATATTCGGGTCAACGTTGGGTCAAACATTATGACGTCGCTGATATATTCGGGTCAGCTCATATTAGGGTCGGGTCAACTCTTTATGACGTCACAGTGCCGAAATACGGGAAATTCTGAAGGCCTCAGCAGGTCGATATAGCCATAGGGAAATACGATAATCAAGGCATACGTGAGATGCCATGACTTTCGACAAAGAGGAGTACATTGTAATGATGTCACCAAAGCTGCTTAACCAGGCTTTTATCAGGGATAAGTTGATGTAACTTTGGAAATTCGTCACCACGATTGATTGACCGTTACAGTGTTCCAATATCGAAGATGATGTTGGATCTGATCCCACTGTCGTAAAATTTCTTGTACCTCCCTCGATTTGTAACTGCCAACAGATTCACTTTGTTGAGCTTCACGTGGGTGCATGGTACGGAGCAGGGACTGCTCACCCTCCCGGATCACCTGATTATTTTTAATGAGAGTTCGTGTTGTTCATTGTTTTTTTTTTAATTTTCAGTGTTTATTTGTTATGCTTGTGGTTGTTTATTTGTCTTCCCGGGTTTGTCAATCTAATGGATTGTGTTTTTTGGTTTGCTCCTTAAGTATATTTATCCTCTTCATAATCCTAAAGGTTGAAAAACAAAACACTTAAGATACAGGTCACGAAATGACAAATTTGCAGTTTGGTGCCCTGAAGCTCTTTAAAGATATCACTGATCTGTCGGAACCACAAGGTTTTCAATTTTGGCTTTTTGTTTTACACTTAATTATCACACGGACTGAAGGAAATCGTCAAAAACTCTTAGACACGTCTCATATGCTAAAACCTCCAAATAACGTTTTAAGTAAGAGTTTTAGGCCCATTCTCCAAGTTTAGTTCTAAGGAAGACAATTTTAACAAATTCAAATTGATGAAGAATGTGTTCCTTTCTTGAGTTTGTGTCTCTTACATATTTTCTTTTTTTGTCGCTCTAAATGTTATGTATTATTTTACAAACCATTTTTTTTTAAATATCAAGCTATTGGTATTATCTTGGATTTGTACCCCCCCCCCCCCCTTTCCCATTTTACATTATTTTTTACATTCAAGTTCAAGCAAACTTTGACGGCTTGATATTCAATCAAATTTTGTTTTATTATAATCATACGTAGTCAATGGAATAAATGTCTACGTTCAATACTGAATGAAATGATGAACTGAACTAGCTTTCACACTGAAAATAGGAGTTGCACAAATCTAATTGTAAGAATTTGAATACTTGTACATTCATTTTCGTTAAGATTATTTTATTGTCAAAAATAATAGAAATGACAAGAAATCAGATACAATCTACAATATAAAAACGTCTTCTCGACGGTATTTGTTACGTTTGAACCGGATTTTGCTTTACTGTAGTATATACCCGGCATCCTTTGTTGCTAGCGACCATCTTAACAATAAGTAGAAAGCAAATTTTATGTTTGTTTTTATTCAGATATCATTTTGTATCTCGGTATTTAGGATAAAATACGGGAATTGTCTGGTGCCCTTTAACCTTTTTAATCCCTCCATTGAGAGGTATCTGCACCAAGTCAGATTTATCCTGAATTTTGTTGTATTTATGTTCTTTGAATTTTTTTGTTTCTGAATCATTGGCGTTACAATGGACATAAGCCTTAATTTTTCAGATTCTGCAAAAAAAAATAAATTTCTTCAGAAAATTGTTTTCCTACTTTTTCCCTAACAATTTAACTTGGCAGTTCATGTCACAAAAATTGCTAACCTTACAAAAGATATATGATGCATGTATATAATGTAAAGCTTGTTACATTTACGTTTTCGTAATTTATTATGCTAAAAAATATCATTTCTCTCATTGTTTCTTATCTGTCGAAAAATTATTCGTCATTTGATTATTATTCAGTCAAAAATTACAAGTTGAAGTAGGGTCATTTTCCCGTGCATTTTTTCCCTTCTAAGGCCAGTTTCAAAAAGTCATAGAATGCCCGTTAAAATCTTTCAGGGCATAGCCTCACGACCGCAGCAGATATTAATCATCAAAAATTTGATAGATAACTGGATACCATAAGAAGACGAAGAAGACCGTCATTGTGGTAACCGAGGCATTGTCTGTTAATACAACAATATCATAATGATAAATTTGCAAACAGTCTGTTAAATGAATTGGGTAAAGTCCGTTAAACTGGAATCATCGTAAAAATATCTCAAATGTAAGAGAATTTTCTTAAATTCTCTTTTATATAAAAAAAATTGAAAAATATTTTTTATGTCTGTCAAAATGGTTCAGCATACGTAATTGAAAGGTATTATTACTTTGTAACTTGATTCTTGTGTTAGAGGGGAAATCAAAAAGGCGTTTACACACTATGACATTTTTACCCTTGAAAAATGTAAAAACAAAACACGAAATATACTGTTCTTGTCAATTATTAATATATCTTATCACAAGGATTACAATTATGATCTGTATCTATTTGAAATGCACACTGAAAAAAATTGTGATTAAATAAGCAGTAATTAGAGACAAATATCAGGCATTAATAAATTTTGGTTTGTTAAGAGTCTTGATAGCCAAAATATGGTCTGTTAATCGGTCTGTTAAGAGTAATATACTTCAAATATTTTTGACTGATTAGGTACTTGAAACATAGCAGATTTTTATACCGAAGTAATTAAATGTTAACATCTTAATCGAACATGTCTTAAGTAAATAATAATAAAAAAAAACATATTTACGATAAGTATATCCATAAATTGTGTTCCAGCAACAACAGAAAAATTGGGTTCATATCCATGTATATTATGTTTGATCCATTTTTCTTTCAGACATAATTTAGTTCGCTCCTTAATCCTGATTCCAGGCTTAATTGAAAAAGACAATATTCGTATAACAAACTCGACACGATACTAATAGTGTTACAAGTTTTAGCTTTCTAAAAAGCTGTGGACTGCTTCGCTGTATCTTAATTTATGGTAATTAATATGTGAGCATGTGGTTGTTGATTTAGTATTGGAATTGTGGTATTCTTAGATATTGATTGATATGAAATACAACAAATAGACACGACTCTGGAGGTGTGCCTAGATTGGCAGAAGTTATAAAGTAGAGATCATGCATTTTTTGTTGTAAACATAGGATTATAGTGTATACGATTAAGCAAAACAAACCGTGTGTATTGCAGATTAACAAAGCAAATATACACGTATTAATAATTGATTTCAATAATGAATTTCAGAATATATGAATATTACAAAAACATGTAATGACAGTTGATCGGAACTGATATACACATAGTTAATTTTCCGTCTTTTGATGACTTATCCTGAAAGAGTAAAGTCTGTAATTATTTCAAGATGGCGTGTATGTCTACTGAAACTAATAGCTCCGCACCGTGATGCGAAGCAATAATCACAATAACCACAATCATGACAATGTGAATATAATATATATAGCCAGACTAAATTTCGTGCTGATGTTCTGCCGGGAGTACAGCGAAAAATAAAATGCACGCGAAGAATACCCAATATACTTCGTCGGGTTTGTGCTAGCAGTTTTAACATTTACTTGAAAATTCACACATAGTCAACTTTCAAAATTAGGTAAAAATATATTTTTTCTTAATTAGAAAATATTGTTTTTATAACAGGAGTAAATTACATGTAGCTTAATTAATTAATATAAATAAAAATTAATTTAAAAGTAACAAGTAACAAGTATATACGTTTGCAGTTTATTATTCAAAATTATTATATATATGTATCTGTAACAAATCAATGTCATTTATTGCAAAAAATTAAAAAAAATATTTATATTTTTAATTATTTTTTTGAAACGTTCTTGGCTTGCAGTATTCTATTTGACAAACAGAGTATAGCTTGGGATGCCATGAAAGTATATAAAATGCATAACACTAGGTTTGGCAGCATCAGTATTTGTCAACCAAGTAAAAAAAAACGTTGTAGAGAAGAAGTCACTCCAATACCGTCTATTTTTGACGAGGAATTTAGCAAACTTCGTAAAAAAGAATTTGATGATGACGTTAAAGAGATGATCCAAAAAATACCAACATTTGAAAGCTGTTAAGCAGGAATCTATCCTAGACGTTCCAAAGTCTTACCAAAACTACCAACAACATGAGCTAATATAGACCTTGATGCTCAGTTTACCAACACATCAGCTGGTGACTAACTTTATATATTATCATATTTTTTTACTTTCTTACTTTTTATGTAAGACTATTTAAGTGATAGTTATTTTCATAAATAAATATTATTTCTAATGGGAAAATATATTTTCCATTAAATATAAAAGAATAATATATATATTTAAATTCTTGTATATTTACATTAGAAAACATAGACCAGACAAGACAAATATTTTATTAAAGCCTCACCTAATGTACAATTTACAACATGTATACATATATGTGTACAGCCTGAAATTAAAATTCACTAAATATATAACATTAGCCACTCTTAAAAGAGTTATGAGAGACTATTTAATTAAAGAAAATAAAATAGACTAAATATATAAAACACTTCTTCTTTTCAATAAAACATCATGGCAGATTTTGGCAGTATAAAATTGCATATCATCATTATTGAACATAAAAATACATTTTTCATCATCAGACATTGTAATAAAATTATTATTTATACCACAGGCATGAGTAAAAAATTCGTTACGTAAATCTGCATATAATGGACATTTCAATAAAACATGTTTTTCATCTTCAATATTAAAACAACAATTAAAACAATAACGGTGTCCAAAATAAAAAAGGAAAATCCAGGATTTCCTTTTTATCGACTAAGTTTTCCCATTTTCCATTAATTGTAGCATTTTGCAAATATTTTTTCCTAATTATGCATAAAATTTGACATTTATATACAAAAAATGCTTTCCTTTACTTTGAAATTATTTCTATTGCAGAAAGTAAGTCAGTTACGTCATGTACGTAGTTAAGTTACAGTGAACGAACCTGAAATACAGTCGGATATGAGAGACGAAACGTTTCCATTGAATGTATTTCTGGTCCTTTTCATGCTGTAATAACTATACAGAAGTTTTTCATATAAAAAGTATTTTTTGTACAAAGGTATTTAACTGGTAAATTTTGGAAGTTAATTCTTTTAATGAAACATACCACAAAGGTTTGGTTTCAATTGACCAAATAGTTTCATAGGATGAAGTTTTCTAAGTTTTTTGTCCATTATTCTTTTTAGCAAGGTAGGTTATATATAGATTCTATTTCAGTTTCGAGTGAATTACAAGATTTCTACACTCGAGAGAGTTAAAATTAAGATTTTAACATGCGAGCCTAATGATAAAATGGTTTCAATTGCAAAGGCATAGGACTGTATAATCTTAAAAAAAAGCCACCCTTAATTCTATGTGCTTGCTTATTAGGTATTTGTATGAGAATAACTTCCAATGTACGAAAGTGAAAATAACTCTTACAGGAACTCGACAAAGTTTTAATAAACTTTTTCGTATTGAAATGAACCAAACAACAACTACTATAGAAGTACAAAATGTATTAACATGATATTACAAATTATTCAAAAATAAATCTATTACTGATACAAGTCCGTGTTTAAGGATTTTTTTATTCGTTGTTTCACCACATAATTTATTACACTGACATTTTTAATAGCATTACCATTTTAAGGAAAATGAAGGAAATCTTTGTGGTGTTATATACTTTTTTATTTAGAACTAGTTAATGAAAAGTTCCGGTGGAACAAATTGGCTGTTACATTTACATGAGCTCGTACTGTTATAACTACTCAAATCTACAATAAAATGAGTTGAAAATTTTGGTCATTTTCAGTGATTATCTACAAGAGTTGAAAGATAACCACGGGAATACAATCAACGATAAGCTGAAGTGTTAAATGCCATGTCAATAGAGAATGGTAGGGTATAATTCTGGTTAAGCCATATTTACCAAGAACCTGAGTATTCTCAATTAATACACTAGGCTTGATTACATTAAAATTATTTAGCAATGACACTTTGCTACCTGAAACAGTCCCCTTGGTATGGGCACCTTAATTAGTGAAAATCCATACTTAATTACTATAAAAACAATACAATTATATATACCTATATTAACATGTTGGCTAAGTGAGAAGATACCGAATAACTATGTGATATGAACTTAACACAAACTAAAAAAGGTCTATGAAGCGAGTTTTGGAAAGTTACGAACTGGATAAATCAGCTTTTAACTGACATTTTTTTTAGTTACCCAACTCATTAACGGACATTATCGTTCGTTTGCAGACAAAATCTACATTTTCTTCGTCTTTTTACGAACATCAGCAACAAATCATGTTTTCAGACTATTCATTATATTCAATCCTCAAAATATTTAGCCAGAGGGTGTTCATCTCAAGTTTCATATAGAAATTGCTATAAACTAGAGTAAAATTACTAGGGGGTACTGTGTTGCCTTTGAGCTCTTTGGAAAACCCTGAACATCGACACATATATTTTTGCAGGCATTTGATTTGTAAATAATAACCATTTTGAAAGACACAATTTTTTCTGTAAGAATACCAAGCTATTCTTGCAAAATCGATTTGTTTCACAAAATTCAGCGATGCAACAAAAATAATACTCTTAACAGACCTATTTGCAGTTCATTGTAGTATTGATAAATAATTCACTTTTGACCGATTTCAGATGCCTAAAGCGCTGTTGATTGGCAAGGAAGGTAGGCGTGTCATACATACATCATTGTCTTGATAAATTAATATTTTTTATTGATCCAAAAGTTTTGAGCGAGACCGAAAGATGAAAGCGATAATTCTTTGGAAATCGAAGCATGCGCGTAAAATTGTGTTGCCGGAGTTGGGGACCTTTTCTTTTCTGTTGGCATATATATTAATTTTTTTTTCTGAGACAAGCGCCTGTGATAGCTTTTGACAAAAAATCGCTCCTATATACGACCTTTGCAACTATGAATGATTAAGCATACAATTATTTATTGTTAACATAAAAGAGTATTATTTATAATTGTTTAGGACAAATGTTAAAGGTAAAATATTTATGGTTGAGTGAAAAAAAATACAGGAGAAAGTGACCCTACGTCTTTAAAAACCGATTATTCTATGATGTTCTACAAATACAATGACAGTTTCGGATCCAGCTGACTCGCCGTAATGATGCCTTGTAGAAATTTTAGAAGTCTTGTTGATTTCTGGAATTCGTGGTTCTACAGTATGTTTAGTTTGATAAAAAAAAACATGGCGGATATTTATGACATCGTTTAGACAGCTGGGTCTTTTTTTTACCTTAATGTGGATTGGCAGATTGGATATGTTCAACCTGAGATGCAGAGATGCATACAAACATCTGAAGCGGTTGGACACATACTTAATGTTGTTGTATGGGTCGTAAGTCAAAGCGAAAGAGACAAAACAGTTTACTAGTGGTGTATTGTCAGACATGTCGAGTACACCGACAGTTCAGACGAGCAATTTGACTTATGCATTACAAAATACCAATGAAACCATTTATGGACCTAATAAACCCCAATCTCCAAACGCCTCTACTAAACCAATTAGGACCGTATATTCAAACGTCTACCCCAATATACAACACAGTACAAACAAGCGCACCGCACTGACTACAAGTAAATAACGGACACGGTCAAGGACACATTCCACAAATGTCAACATTGAATCAACCTAACGTCCAAAATCTTGGACTGATCCTCAATAATATCCAGAATAAGTTGACAAAATTAAACTTGCTAGAGAGTATTGTTGACAGATTACAGCATATTGAGCAACGATTTAGTTCCGTAGAAAATGAAAATATTTCAACGTCAACGGTCAATTGCAGATAAACAGAAAAACATTGATTCTAATGATAGAGAGTTGCAAATTTTTCATAAGAATATATAAGATATCTTATAAAGTATATAAGATATCTTATAAAGTTTATAAGATATCTTATAAATATTTTTTATATAAGATATCTTATATTTTATCTTATATATTTTATAAGATATCTTATAAAGAAAATTATATGAGATATCTTATAAACTATATAAGATATCTTATAAACTATATCAGATATCTTATAAACTATATGAGATATCTTATAAGTTTATTAGATATCTTGAAGTTAGAATAAATAGTAAAACGACTTGCCATAGAAAACCAACGTGCAAATATCATCTGGAAATTGACGACAGTACACACAACATGAACATAGAATGCTTCCGCGCCCGATGGAGATTCAGCGTGACGAACCGAATGGTGCGCAGGGTCAAGGTCAGAGACAGGTTCATTTCAACAGATAGGACAATTGGGATATTGATGTGAAACTAGAACAAACAAATAATAATAATGTTTTGAATATATCTTGTCTTAATGTATGTGGGGTAATTTCCAAATTGAAAAACCCTAATTTCTGACTTCTTGACAACATATGATATTTAAGTATTGCAAAAGATAACAACAGACAAGTTAGATCACCTAAATTTGCAATTTGGATATAGTTATCAAGCTAAACATAGAGAAAATTGTATCAGAAAATCGGGAGTTATTATTAAATATAAAAACAACATCGACAGTTTTTAGAATTTCCAGAATCAAATTCAAATTTTGTTCAGTGGATGAGAATCAACAGTTCTTTTTTTAATACAGATAAAAATTTAGTAATTGGGTGTTTATACATCCCCTGAAAATATAAAATATGCCTCCCCCGATGCATTTTCTGACATTGAATCTGAGATGTTTCAAATTGAAAAAGATGGTGAGTACATTGGTTTTTTAGGTGAATGTAACGCCTAAACAGGTAAATTATTAGATTATGTTGAGAACACTGAGTCATTACTTGATATTTTGGATTTAGACCGAGATTTAGTTCTAATTCAATACATGTATAATTATGAGAACTTAGTCAAAAATGGTGTGTATATATTGTTCATGTAAATGTAGACCTAATGCTTCAGGACACAAACTTCTTGGTTTTTGTAGGAAAAAATGTTTATATTGTAAACGGCAGGGTTGGTAAAGACAAAGTTGCTGGCAGATGTACATGCCTGTTGATTATTTTTTAGTATCTTCTAATCTTTTGCCATATATACTTGAATTTGAGGTTAAACATTATTCTCCCTTGTTTTCTGATGTTCACAATCCCCTTCATATTTTTATAAAAGTTTGTGAACCCAAACTTCTGTTATCGATATACAAAATCGATTCGAAAGCCCGAGCTAGGAATTGGTCCGATGAAAAGTCCGATGACTTTAGTGAGTATTTCTCGTCCAATTTGAATTTTCAGAGTATATATATAATGTGGTTGAAGACCTTTTTCAACAACACGAGAGTGGAGAAATTATAACCGCGGAAAAGATGAATGCGGTAATTGCTCATATTGGTAAGCATTTTGATGACACGGCATAAATATACATCGGAACGAAGAAAAATAAATCTAAAGCTGACACGCGTAATGAGACACCCTGGTTTGACAAGTGTAAAGATAAATGTAATGTTTTTTATAATGCTAGAAAGAATTACAACGCGAACAAAAACGCAGCCAATCGAGAACGTATTAATATCGCTAGTCGAGAATATGTCTCCGTTAAATAAATCATACAAGGAATTTCAAAATCGTATGACGAGCAAAATAAGAGGTCCATCAAGACCAAACCCCAACAAGTTTTGGGATATTATACGTAAATGCTAGAATAACTCACAAAAATCAAACATAGATGGACCTCTTAATGATTTGTATGAATATTTTAAAGATTTGAATTTCAACAATGATAACGAGAGTATAGATGAAAAACGCAGGGGCCAGGTTTTCAAAGATGTCTTATGACTACACCATATCGTAAGATGGTCTTACGACGTGTCGCAGTCATAAAATGGGTTTTCGAAAGGGTCGCAACTAGTGACATGTCATAAATATTGTCACAAAGTAACGACACCAAAGAAGGTGTCGTAAGATGGTCTTATAATGATCGTATTTGTATAAAAGCACGAATAATTCGTTAAACGGGAATTTGAATGTTCGAACCCTAGGTATGTCTTATTCATATTAAAATAGAGTAGACCGATAAACTTTTACAATAATTTTATTGATCTATGTTAATAGATTGTCACATTCCATAATTTATTTACATGTGCATGCATGTTACACATGTACAGTAAGCGTATATGCATTAATCATTTTTAAAAGGTTATTAAAATTAAAATTAATTAAACTTTCTTTTTTATTTATTTTTTCTTCTTTTAGTTACATGTACTTTTTTTAAATTAAATTGCATACTTTGTTAAATCATTTAAACTTTCATTATTTGTCATTACCTACTTGCGATGCTCATACGATCTATGTAACTATGATTGTCGTAGGATACCTTTGTTTTACATCATACGATAGGTCGTAAGACCATCATAACTTAGTCGCAAGTAATGTCATAAGATATGTCTTACGATAAATCTTACGATACTTTCGAAAACCTGGCCCATGGTCGCTGGTACAACGTTAATAAAGAACATAGAAAATGTACAAAATGTTCAAAAGATTCAATTGGTGATGAATTTCACTACTTATTTATATGTTCAAATCCTGAAATGGTCAACCTTACAGTAAATTTATACCAAAATATTATTTCAGAAATAGTAAAGTACAAAAATGTCAAGCCATAACGAATTACTGAAAAACTTATCTTTTTTGAAGGGTTTAAACCCGTTATTTACTTAATCAAATGTCATCTCTATCCCCTGTGTTTTTTCCATGTTTATGTTATCTCATTATGTATGTTATTTTGTATTTCTGTATGTATGTTTATCCGTTATATTTGTTTGCTCATGTTGCACCACGGTGCCTTAGTGTGGTTAATAAAATTTTTGAAATCTTGAGATAATATTATTCCTACATGTTTTGTAAAACGATAATGGTGGTTTCACAGTTGGAGATAAAAGATGCACATATAATCTTACCTGTTTGTGAAATTGCCAAACTCACAATGAAAAGTACTGGATACATTGTTTATCAATCACTTTATCTATGATAATAAAATATCTTCAATCACTTCCTCAGCCACGCTTCTTGTACATTTTTGTCTATTATAAAATGTAAATTAAAAAATATAAAAAAGTGTATGGTATATAACAAACGAAGTAGCCAGCATTAGGTGATAACAAATATAAAACAATAAAATATATAAATATAACGTACAAAAGTAGAACAAACACTCTAAAGGAATAAAAAGATGTATAATAGTGTAAAAGTATCACACCATTTTAAGGTATTTTTTATGTTCATATTATGGTGGTTATATATTCTGCTTTTACCTTTTTATGTTGTTTTACAAAATCAGTAAACAATTAATGTACATGAAAAATTTAAGTCATGCAGTGTTGGAAAATAGCAAAAAAGCAAATATACATAGCTGCAATTGAATTTCTTCATTTTAAGTATGTTTTCATTTATCCTTTCAGAATGACTGACATTTACATATACATGTGTGATAGTTGAGTATACTATTTCGCACAACTTACGGTTTGTGCAGGACATAAAAATCTTTATTTGTCAGTGACAGAAAGCTTAGATTGCTATGTCGTGACATACTTTTATTCCTCTCTTTGAAGTATCGAAGGAATAATGTAAAATCCTTGATGATAGCAACCCTAACATGTATTTATTATATCTCAGAGTTAGTTTGTCAGACGTAATGGTTTCAATCGAAAAAGGCTTCATTTACAGCATGCCATTTGTCCAACATGATGACTATATTTGTGCCTTGGATTGGAGTTCACCTACTGTGTTTTTTTCGACGTTGATATTGACATTTTTCTATAAAATACTGATATAAATCCATTGTTTTGTAATCAGTCATAATTACTGATTTTGGCATTTAAATCGACATAAACTTATCTAATATGGAATGAAATTAAGAGATATTATTAATTGAGCCGTACATTCACATTTTCTCTTCATTGCAATCCCTAGTCGTAATGCCATTTATTGTAAGTTGTGGTTTTAATTATTTTGTTTGTTTTTTTGTTTTTCATAAACAAGACACAGTGAAGTCTTTAATTCTTTTTGATTTAACCCTTTCTGAACCCGTTGTTTATCAAAAATTAAATCAACGTGTGATTTCCAATGATCTCAGTCGATGATTGGTTAAGAAAATAGGTCACAGAAATTGCTTCATCAAGAAAGTATTTTTTTTTAATTATCCAGAACAATCTATTTGTAACATCAATACTTTATTTACCCTGACAGTTAATATTTTGACATTATACGCAAGGTACTTACCTTGTCGTGACTTGTGTAGATATCGTTCTTAATCCGTGAATTAGTAGTCTAAATGTCTTTTATAGATCTTCCAGATATTAAATTAAATATCAATAACTTCTATCGTGTATTTGTTTATGTATTGTCATGAAAATTATTAAATCTTCCAACAATATCGATAATTCGTCAAAACATACATGTATTCTCATTACAAAACAAGATACACGGTCATTTTCTACGTATTGAAGTCCCGCTCAAACATACACATTTTTTGTGGACTGTTAATTAAAAACAAAAATACAGTTAACTATTTTAATTTACACATAACAAAAGGACCTCTTTTAAAACACAAACAATATATAACAAAGAGATATTTATCAACAGGACGAGATTTAAATACGTACACGTAATACATTAGACATTGCCAGGGATTATAAGGATTACATTGTATAAAAAAATAAGGTTAAAATATCCTGTAATACCAATGTTTATTTATAAGATATGCATGTTTAATCTCGACACTAAAAGGGAGAAAATATTGATAGCAAAAATAACAACCCGAAATGTAAAGCCAAATCATATAAGTAAAGTCAAGAAATACCAAAGGGATATTCGAAGGAGAGAAAAATCGTTACAACTGACAAACTCCGGAGAACAACGAAGACAAGACCAAAACAATAATATATACTAGTCAAAAAAATGAAACTTTACATGGCAATGTATTTCCAATGGACACAATATTTCAAAACGTCGTAGCGAGCTTAAAAAATTTCCGATCCTTCTCATGTTCACAGGGCGTCGTTTTCTCGTCAAAACCTTAGATTTTGTGCAAAAAAACAAGATTTTTTTTCGCATTTTTTTAGATTAAAAATACCACCTTTTTACCAAAAAAAAAAAAAAAAAAAAAAATTCACATTAAGTTTGAAGCACCAATAGTGTCTCATTGCCATATTGTTCGGTTTCAATAATACTGGGGCTAGGGGCCAGGTTTTCGAAAGTATCTTAGGATTAGGACATATCCTGGGATGGTCTTAGAATATATCTTAATCCTAAGTCATGTTTTCGAAAGCTTCGTAACTTAGGATGAACCCTAAAATATCTCATAAAGTTAGGACAACAAAATACATGTCCTAGGATAATCTTAGGATAATCCTAAAATTTAGGACCTCAAAATGTAAACAAACATGGCTGCTGTTTATCTACAAATACGAAGGAGAAGAGCAAATATATATAGAAAGATTGGTCAGTACGAATTTATTGTTAAGCGTGCATGTCAAATAAATCGTTCCTTTCATATACATTATATAACTGTATCAACAGTTGATTGATTGATTGATTATCTTTTATTCCTCCATAAACATGAAGAGTACATTTTTATAACATTATACCATCACAAAACAGACAAACATATATACAAGACAAACAATATGAGAGTGACTACAATGAAAAGAAAAGTTATTTTCTATATACACTAAATATATTCAGACATACAACTACTGAAAGTTATAAATATGGCAATAGAGGTGGTACTTAAAGGAACCATACAGTTTATACACGTAATCTGCTGTGTGACACATCAGTTCAGCCCATATATCTGATGAGATATCCTGAATGCAATCAGTTATTCCACCCAGTAATGAGATCATAAGTTCATTATCCTCTTGTTCAAAATATTTTATGGAATCTGTAACTGTTAATATGTCAACTATTTTGTAAAACATTTCACATCGCACATCGAGAAAGGCTTTACAAACAAGAATAAGATGTTGAAGTATATCTTCTGTATACATATTACACAAAGTACAATTCGCTGCTTTTAACGGTAAAGACCCTAACTTAACTAGTACTAAAAATTGTTCGTTCATTGTTGGATATAAAGCTGCTAGTCGCAAAAGTCTGTGTTCAGTAAGGTTCGTATGTATATTGGCATAACGTTTTAAATTCGGTCGTTCTTCAAGTGCTGTCCGCCATTTGTTTTCTTCATAAATTTCGATCGTTTGATTTACAATTTTCTTCCATAATAACTTATTTGGAAAAAAGCAATCAGTCAAGTAGTTTTCAAGAAATAGTGTGAGATCGTATTTAGCCAATAGTTCTGTAAAATCGAGAGTAATTGATTTTCCACGACAATCACTGGTAATAACCTGTCCTATTCGTAGATTGAATAATAACTTGTGCATACAGTCAGATTTCGAGCGACACAGACGTCCAAAAAATAGTAATTTCATTTTATCTATATATCCAGTTAACGACCAAAGTCCAAGATTACTAATACTGGATTCAGTAGGACTTCTCTTGTAGAATCTTAACATGAATCGTGCAAAATATCGTTGTGTTGTTTCAAGAATGTCAAGATCTCGATTTGTTAATGGTCCCCATGTTTCACACGCGAACAGCCCGGTTGGTAATATTACTCGTTTCCAGATAATACCGCTTGTAAGTGTGTTCATTCCACGTGGATTAAGTCCAACAGAGTAAAGCGAATGTAACTTTTGTTTCAATTTTTTGGCTACATTTTCAGATCGTTCAAAAGTATTTCTTTCCGTATCAGCGTAAGTTATCAGCCTTTTCCATTCAATCACACAATCACCTAGTTTAAGAGAAATTAGTTCCTCCTTTTCACGACTGTTTTTATGTGAAAATTTCAATGCACTACTTTTTGACGCATTGTATTTCAATTTCCATTTAATGGCGTATGAATCGACGACATCGAGTAATTTCTGACAACCAGTGATTGTAGTGCTCAGAAGCGTAGTGTCATCTGCTAAGAGAATAGAGGGAATTTGAAGACCACCAACGTTTAGTCCACAGTTAGTTGATAGAAGTTCGTATATCAAATCATTAATGAAAACTGAAAATAGCCAAGCAGACAAAACGCGACCTTGGCCAACACCTTGTTTGATCCGAAAAACATTACTTGTCAATCCGTTAAATTGAACATGTGCTGTTGCAGATTTGTACGAAAGATATATGATATTCCAAATATTTCCAACAATACCGATTTGATTGAGTTTAAATAACACACCGTCTTGCCACACTTTATCAAATGCCTTCTCGTTATCGAGAAATATTGCATACACATTTGAATCTCGTTCTAAATAATATTGTAACGATTCTTTCAATGTAAAGATTGCAGGGATCGCACCGTGATCCTTCACGAATCCAAATTGTAAACGATGTGGAATCACACAGTTTGATTTTGTGAGTTGATTTTAAATTCGACCAAGTAAAATTTTCTCAAAAAGTTTTCCCAGTGAAGAAGTTAATGTGACGGCCCTATAACTGTTCGGATTTGTCTTGTCTTTGTTCTTTCCTTTGTATAACGGTATAATTACTCCATGTCTAAACGATATAGGAAGATATTCATATTTCAAAATTAAATCAAACAAAGAACATAGATATGTTATCAACGTTTGACCTCCGTAAATTATATGTTCATTTGTCACTTTATCTTGTCCTGGTGACTTTCCAGTTTTCAATGTACGAATATGTTTTTGCAATTCGTCAATGGTTACACTATTTTGTAAACTGAACGAATGATTATCCCGCCTATCGAAAAGTTCAAAAACAGAGTTAGTTATATAAGATTGAAAGTTCGTATTACTAGTTTTGTCCGCGTCTGAACTGTCCGAATATAAGCATCCAAAGTATTTCCCCCAAAGATCACACACTTCTCTCGGTGTATTTCCTTCTTGATCGTCATAAATTAATTTAGGCTGTGACGGATTCTGTTTTTTAGCTCTTCGAACAGTTTTGTAAAACTCACCGATATCGCATTCGACCGCTTGTCTAAATTCTTCGTATTTATCGTCAATCCATTTTCTTTCTGCCTGTCGCTTCCGCTTTCTAAATTCGCGTTTCTTATCTTTATATTTTGTATAAAGTCCATTCGATTTATCTCTTTGCTTTCCACCGTTGACCCATTCGCGTCGAGCTGCTCGTTGTTCGAAATGAAAGTAACCTAGTTCATTGGTATTCCAATAAGGTTTTAGATAAGAACGAAATTGTCCGCATGGTATACACGAATCGGCCGCCATATGCAAAACATTAGTTAAAATACATGCATACTTTTCAATTTCATCTGTTTTACAACAATTAATATCGGGACTACGAAAATTTAAAAGTTTGTCAATTTCAGTTTGATACATTTTAAGTTCAAAATTGTCCGCTTTTGACCACTTAAGTACTGGTTTGTGCAGTCCGGGAGTGGAAGTATCTGATGCGTCACACAGTAGATAGGTTTCCAAAGACATACAAATTGGAAAATGATCGGAATATTCAAAAGGACAGTCATCATGTACCTTAACTAAGGGGACACAATTGGCTAAGAATTCAGGTATGCATATATAATCTATCAGTGTTCTTTGAGATCTATTCTTGTTTCTATATGTATAACAAGGACCAACTCGTTTATACAACAAAGGAGCAACTTTTAAATTTCTACTGTCTAAAAAACATTTCAAAGAATTACTCTTAGCATTATATACTTCATTAGTTATATCTACATTAAAATCTCCTCCAATTATGGTTACATAGTCTTCACTCAGAATATCATAATAAAATGTTAATACATCAAAATGTTTTAAATACTCAGACTGTGAAAGGTTTGTAGATGGCAATAATGCACTAATTAAACAGATATCATTAAAATATTTGGAACTTAAAACGGCACCACACAATCTATCAGTTTCAAAATCAAGGGGTTTAACCGTTATATCTGGTAATTTACCTATTAATAAGGCAGTACCACCTGAACCTCTATTTGTGTCACTACAATTTTGGCTTATACTGTAAATTACATGAAAATCTTTTGCAATCTCTTGTAAGTAAGACACGTTTCTCTCATTTAACCAGTGTTCAGTGAAAAAACAAATATCTGAACATTGTAATAAAGATTCTAGATAACTTGTGCCATACAAGGCACCCCTCATATTCCAACAAAGTAGGTTAAGCATACTAAAACAGAGTGAAATACACTTATATACAGTTAGACCTATTTCCATGATTGATCTGAGTTGGTGTTGTTGTATGGAATATAATCTCGCCAGTAAACACCCACTGGCCAAAAACTCTCATTATTCTCAATCTTCTCATAAAAATCGTTCTCTTCAATGTTAACTCGCATTATGTATGCAGTTCTCCCTCGAAGTTCGCGCCTTTTTAACAGTTTAGTGAACGTAACTTTAACGTCATTTTTCTCAGCATACGCAACAACAGCTTTGCTTACCATATCATAAGGGACGTCACCTTTAACATTATATAATACAATACGTTTTGTACGCTTTGTCACTACACCTTTGAATATTTCAGATTCATTTAATGTGTTATTTCGTTCTGGTGAATCGGTCCAATTGTCTACTCCATTGCCAGTAAGTGGAATATTAATAATGTTCGATGTGTTTGATAAGCGAGAACGATACGTCTCTGGGGTAGTATCCTCTGTTGAATGTATGTTTTCTGGGTTAGATGCGTCACTGTTACTATTGTCATAACTTTTCTGTTCAGTATCAAGTTTATTGTCACATGTGTTTACAGTCACTGTGGTAGTTTTGTTATAGTTGTTTTCTTTACCTTCCTTCAGAACTTCGGAAAATTGTTTCTTTTTGTGTTGAGCAATATCTTTGCATTTACCATCAATAGAATCAAGACGACTCGTTATTTTCAACATTTCATCACAACATCTGTGTTTTTCACTTTGGTTTTCAGATAAACTTTTCATTTCTTGAGATTGTAATTTCATTAAATCTTACGATACTTTCGAAAACCTGGCCCATGGTCGCTGGTACAACGTTAATAAAGAACATAGAAAATGTACAAAATGTTCAAAAGATTCAATTGGTGATGAATTTCACTACTTATTTATATGTTCAAATCCTGAAATGGTCAACCTTACAGTAAATTTATACCAAAATATTATTTCAGAAATAGTAAAGTACAAAAATGTCAAGCCATAACGAATTACTGAAAAACTTATCTTTTTTGAAGGGTTTAAACCCGTTATTTACTTAATCAAATGTCATCTCTATCCCCTGTGTTTTTTTCCATGTTTATGTTATCTCATTATGTATGTTATTTTGTATTTCTGTATGTATGTTTATCCGTTATATTTGTTTGCTCATGTTGCACCACGGTGCCTTAGTGTGGTTAATAAAATTTTTGAAATCTTGAGATAATATTATTCCTACATGTTTTGTAAAACGATAATGGTGGTTTCACAGTTGGAGATAAAAGATGCACATATAATCTTACCTGTTTGTGAAATTGCCAAACTCACAATGAAAAGTACTGGATACATTGTTTATCAATCACTTTATCTATGATAATAAAATATCTTCAATCACTTCCTCAGCCACGCTTCTTGTACATTTTTGTCTATTATAAAATGTAAATTAAAAAATATAAAAAAGTGTATGGTATATAACAAACGAAGTAGCCAGCATTAGGTGATAACAAATATAAAACAATAAAATATATAAATATAACGTACAAAAGTAGAACAAACACTCTAAAGGAATAAAAAGATGTATAATAGTGTAAAAGTATCACACCATTTTAAGGTATTTTTTATGTTCATATTATGGTGGTTATATATTCTGCTTTTACCTTTTTATGTTGTTTTACAAAATCAGTAAACAATTAATGTACATGAAAAATTTAAGTCATGCAGTGTTGGAAAATAGCAAAAAAGCAAATATACATAGCTGCAATTGAATTTCTTCATTTTAAGTATGTTTTCATTTATCCTTTCAGAATGACTGACATTTACATATACATGTGTGATAGTTGAGTATACTATTTCGCACAACTTACGGTTTGTGCAGGACATAAAAATCTTTATTTGTCAGTGACAGAAAGCTTAGATTGCTATGTCGTGACATACTTTTATTCCTCTCTTTGAAGTATCGAAGGAATAATGTAAAATCCTTGATGATAGCAACCCTAACATGTATTTATTATATCTCAGAGTTAGTTTGTCAGACTTAATGGTTTCAATCGAAAAAGGCTTCATTTACAGCATGCCATTTGTCCAACATGATGACTATATTTGTGCCTTGGATTGGAGTTCACCTACTGTGTTTTTTTCGACGTTGATATTGACATTTTTCTATAAAATACTGATATAAATCCATTGTTTTGTAATCAGTCATAATTACTGATTTTGGCATTTAAATCGACATAAACTTATCTAATATGGAATGAAATTAAGAGATATTATTAATTGAGCCGTACATTCACATTTTCTCTTCATTGCAATCCCTAGTCGTAATGCCATTTATTGTAAGTTGTGGTTTTAATTATTTTGTTTGTTTGTTTGTTTTTCATAAACAAGACACAGTGAAGTCTTTAATTCTTTTTGATTTAACCCTTTCTGAACCCGTTGTTTATCAAAAATTAAATCAACGTGTGATTTCCAATGATCTCAGTCGATGATTGGTTAAGAAAATAGGTCACAGAAATTGCTTCATCAAGAAAGTATTTTTTTTTAATTATCCAGAACAATCTATTTGTAACATCAATACTTTATTTACCCTGACAGTTAATATTTTGACATTATACGCAAGGTACTTACCTTGTCGTGACTTGTGTAGATATCGTTCTTAATCCGTGAATTAGTAGTCTAAATGTCTTTTATAGATCTTCCAGATATTAAATTAAATATCAATAACTTCTATCGTGTATTTGTTTATGTATTGTCATGAAAATTATTAAATCTTCCAACAATATCGATAATTCGTCAAAACATACATGTATTCTCATTACAAAACAAGATACACGGTCATTTTCTACGTATTGAAGTCCCGCTCAAACATACACATTTTTTGTGGACTGTTAATTAAAAACGAAAATACAGTTAACTATTTTAATTTACACATAACAAAAGGACCTCTTTTAAAACACAAACAATATATAACAAAGAGATATTTATCAACAGGACGAGATTTAAATACGTACACGTAATACATTAGACATTGCCAGGGATTATAAGGATTACATTGTATAAAAAAATAAGGTTAAAATATCCTGTAATACCAATGTTTATTTATAAGATATGCATGTTTAATCTCGACACTAAAAGGGAGAAAATATTGATAGCAAAAATAACAACCCGAAATGTAAAGCCAAATCATATAAGTAAAGTCAAGAAATACCAAAGGGATATTCGAAGGAGAGAAAAATCGTTACAACTGACAAACTCCGGAGAACAACGAAGACAAGACCAAAACAATAATATATACTAGTCAAAAAAATGAAACTTTACATGGCAATGTATTTCCAATGGACACAATATTTCAAAACGTCGTAGCGAGCTTAAAAAATTTCCGATCCTTCTCATGTTCACAGGGCGTCGTTTTCTCGTCAAAACCTTAGATTTTGTGCAAAAAAACAAGATTTTTTTTCGCATTTTTTTAGATTAAAAATACCACCTTTTTACCAAAAAAAAAAAAAAAAAAAAAAAATTCACATTAAGTTTGAAGCACCAATAGTGTCTCATTGCGATATTGTTCGGTTTCAATAACACTGGGGCTAGGGGCCAGGTTTTCGAAAGTATCTTAGGATTAGGACATATCCTAGGATGGTCTTAGAATATATCTTAATCCTAAGTCATGTTTTCGAAAGCTTCGTAACTTAGGATGAACCCTAAAATATCTCATAAAGTTAGGACAACAAAATACATGTCCTAGGATAATCTTAGGATAATCCTAAAATTTAGGACCTCAAAATGTAAACAAACATGGCTGCTGTTTATCTACAAATACGAAGGAGAAGAGCAAATATATATAGAAAGATTGGTCAGTACGAATTTATTGTTAAGCGTGCATGTCAAATAAATCGTTCCTTTCATATACATTATATAACTGTATCAACAGTTAATTTCTTTAAATGTTTAAAGATGTTTAATAATAATAATTATAATAATAATAATAATAATAACAATAATAATAATAATAATAATAATGACAATAATATTTTCTTACGTTTTATGTGTGTCTAAATTGGCCGCAGATGAAAGAATAATAAAAAAATCATATTGCATTATACATGTTTTATATTGCATAATAGATGGGCTTTTTTCAATATTGTTCTGTTAACGCATTTTTGCTTCAAAACTTAGGACAGTCCTAAGATAATTTCTCCTAGGATCATCTTAAGATAGCTTCGGTTTACAGTCTTTGACATATCCTAAGTCTTTCCTAGGACTGTCCTCAAATTTGTCATAAGATATATCTTAGGACAAATGTTAGATACTTTCGAAAACCTGGGCAAGGTTTTCGAAGATGTCTCATGACTACGACATATCGTAAGGTGGTCTTACGACGTGTCGCAGTCATAAAATGTGTTTTTCGAAGGGTCGCAACTAGTGACATGTCATAAATATTGTCACAAAGTTACGACACCAAAGAAGGTGTCGTAAGATGGTCTTATAATGATCGTATATGTATAGAAGCACGAATAATTCGTTAAGCGGGAATTTCAATGTTCGAAACTAAGGTATTTCTTATTCATATTAAAATAGGGTAGACCGATAAACTTGACAATGGTTTTATTGATCCATGTTAATCGATTGTGACATTCCATAATTGATTTACATGTACATGCATGTTACACATGTACAGTAAACGTATATGCATTAATCATTTTTAAAAGGCTATTAAAATTAAAATTAATTAAACTTTCTTTTTTATTTATTTTTTCTTCTTTTAGTTACATGTACTTTTAAAAAAAATAAATTGCATACTTTGTTAAATCATTTTAAATTTCATTATTTGTCATTACTGACTTGCGATTGTCATACGATCGTCGTAACTATGATTGTCTTAGGATACCTTTGTTTTACATCATACGATAGGTCGTAAGACCATCATTACTTAGTCGCAGGTAATGTTATAAGATATGTCTTAAGATCAATCTTACGATATCTTCGAAAACCTGGCCAGTTTCACAAAGCTGTATTAGGACTAAGACATGTCCTATGATTGTCTTACGACATACCTTAGTCCTAATTCGGTTTCACAAAGTGGTCCTAACTTGGGACATCTCTTAAAGTTGGTCATAAAGTTAGGACTACACGGAAGGTGTCTTATGATGGTCTTAGGATCATAACAACTGTCTTTATAGTTTAACGGAATGTTTAAAATGATTTTAAAAAAAATATTTTAACAACAATGAACATTCAATGTAGTATAGCAAGTGTGCATGATTTTATCTTTTAACCTTTTTACAACCGATACAGGTGACAGTAGTATATGGGCACAGGCAAATTATTATTTGAGGAGGTGGAGAGGAGAAGGAGCTGTGGAGGAGCCGGAAGTGACGTCATCGGAACCGGAAATGACACCACAGGAAGTGACGTAACCGGAACCGGAAGTCACGTTACCGGAACCGGAAGTACCGGGAGTGATTTGCGCGCATGCGCAACCGGAAGTGATGGATTTTCCGCCATTTCTTTACGGAAGTGACGCAAGTCACGTGCTAGGACCCGGATGTGTGGTCTGCGCATGATCAGGAACCGGAAGTGGTTTTTGCGCACATGCGCAACCGGAAGTAATGGATTTTCCCCATGATTTGTTTACGGAAGTGACGCAAGTCACGGACCCGGAGGTGTGGTCTGCGGAACCGGAAATCCAAATGGGCTCCTCCAAGGGGGAGATAACCCCGTAAATGGGGAGATAACTTTCCCCGCCAGTTCCATATTCGCCTCCAAGGGGGAGATAATTTTTCCTTTATTCTATATATTTAGTTTTTAACTTAAAAAAAATATATTTACATAATTTTTTATATTTTTTTATCTTCTGTTTTATTATTTTATAATTTTTCTTTTTTTTTTATTATTCATTTTTTTTATTATCCTTATTATTATTTAATTTTTTATTATTTTTTTAATATATTTACATAATTTTCTAAATTTTTTTATTTTTTCTATCTTTTATTCTTTTATAATTTTTATAATTTTTCTTAATTGTTTCTATTTTTTTTTTAATTTTATTATTATTTATATATTTTTTTTAATATATTCACATAATTTAATAATTTTTCTAATTTTTCTTAAATTTTTAACAAGTCGTAATATATTTACATAATTTAATAATTTTTATTTAATTTTTTTCTATTTTTCTAACTTTTTAAAAAATCTTTTTAACAAGTCGTAATATATTTACATATTTTTTCTTATTTTCAATTTCTTTTTGGGGTTTTGGAACCATTTAGTAAAAAATTATAATTATTTTAACTATTCTTAAGCATTTTCTTGCTTTCCTGAAGAATTTAGTAGTATTTCCAGGCTTTTCGCCAACATTCGGTTGTTTTCGCCAACATTCGGAACCATTTAGACGTCTTCGTGAATGTTCGGTCGTTTCCGGAGGGTGGTGCTTACTTACAGGTCCGCTTTCGTGGAGGCATCCATGTTGGATTACGCAATACCGTTAATGTGACGTCATGGAAATTTCAGAAGTGACGTAAGTCACGTGCTAGGACCCGCACGTGTGGTCTGCGCATGTTCAGGCGGAAGTACCCGGAAGTGGTTTTGCGCGCATGCGCAACCGGAAGTAGTGGTTTCCTCCATTGACGGAAGTCCAAAGAGAGCTCCTCCAAGGGGAGATAAACTATAAATGGGGAGATAACTTTCTCGTATTCCCTCCATCAAGAGGAGATAATTTTTCCTATATTCTATATATTTAATTTTTAATTTTAAACAATTTTATTTACATAATTTTCTAATTTTTTTATTTTCTTTTTTTTATTATTCATTTTTTTATTATCATTATTATTATTTAATTAATTATAAATTTTTTTAAATATATTTACATAATTTAATTTTTTTTCTTTTAAATGTTTTTCTTTTTCTATTTTTTCTAATTTTTCTTAATTTTTTTAACAAGACGTAATATATTTTTAATTAAGTTTAATTATTCTGAAGTATTTTCTGGTTTTTGGAACAATATAGTAAAACATTATCGATATTTCAATAATTTTTTATTTCTCTAATTTTTTTTTATTTTCTTTTTTCTTAATTTTTACTTTTATATAATTTTTCTAATTTTTTCTTAATTTTTTATTATTTTTTATAATTTTTTTTAATATATTTACATAATTTTTCTAATTTTTCTTAAATTTTTTTTTAACAAGTAATATATTTACATAATTTTTCTAATTTTAATTCCTTTTTTTTGGTTTTTGGAACCATTTAGTAAAAAAATTATAGTTATTTTAATAATTCTTGGGATTTTCTGAAGAATTCAGTAGTATATTCTGGCTTTTCGCCAACATTCGGGTGTTTTCGTCAACAGTCGGAACCATTTAGACGTCTTCGGAACAATTTTTCACTCTTCGTGAATGTTCGGTCGTTTCCGGAGGGGGTGCTCACTTACAGGTCCGCGTTCGTGGAGGCATCCATGTTGGATTACCCTTAATGTGACGTCATGGAAAATTTCCATTAGAAAACGGATTGAAACATGTCGGTGAACGCGACCGTTAGACACGAGGTAGACTCAAGGCTTTTATGCGCCTGCACAAATTGGAAGATACAACTTAAAGATCAAATTATCTCTTTTCGTTCTTTTAGGATATTTTAATGCTTACTTGTCATATCGTATCTCCACACCATCCCTAAGTTCAGAAACGTGTACACAAAATGAATTCCGGTTATAGAAACGATACATGTTTCGGAAAACATGACAGGAAAAATAACTCTGCATTTATCCAGGTTTGTGGCTGGCTACTTCTATAGGCTGCATTAAACCCTCCGTTTTTTATTCCTTTTTTAATTTCTTTCTTTCTTTTTATAATTTTATATATACCTTTTGCTGTAGAGGTAACTCTTGGCTGAGTTTGGATACCTGTTTGTTTTAACTGTTTTGAATTTTTATGGTTATGCTTATTAATTCATCATTATATCTTTAACAGGTTTTCCAATATTTTGATCTGGAGCACTGCTGATGAGTTGTCAGTCAACGAAATGACCATACAGTGTATCAAATTTATTTCGGTATTTTGATTTACAAAAATTGGACGTGTCATCTGCGCATGTTCAGGTGGAACCGGAAGTGGTTTTGTGCAAACCGGAAGTAGTGGGTTTTACTTACGGAAGTGACGCAAGTTACGGACCCGGAAGTGCCATGCTTGACCAGAACTCAGATTTAATTATCTCCCTTTTCCCGCTTCTCTTCTCTTGCTCCGTGCTGCTCACCACTGCTCTTCTCTTGTTCTTTGCTGCTCATCGCTACTCAGGACCTGACTCGCGTGCTCATTTCGCTCCTGTTGCTTGTTGGTGTTCGTCATCTCTTGCTCATCGCTGCTCATTGCTGCTCATTGCTGCTCATTTCTTGCTCATCGCTGCTCATTGCTGCTCATCTCTTGCTCATCGCTGCTCATCTCTTTCTCCGTGCTGTTTTTCTCTTGCTCTTTGTTGCTCATCGCTGTTTTTCTCTTGTTCTTTACTGCTCAGCACTGTTTTTCTCTCGTTCTTTACTGCTCAGCACTGTTTTTCTCTTGGTTTTTTGTTGCTCATCGCTGTTTTTCTCGTGCTCATCGCTGTTTTTCTCTTGCTCTTTACTGCTTATCGCTGTTTTTCTCTTGGTTTTTTGTTGCTCATCGCTGTTTTTCTCGTGCTCATCGCTGTTTTTCTCTTGCTCTTTACTGCTTATCGCTGTATTTCTCTTGATCTTTACTGCTCATCGCTGTTTTTCTCTTGTTCTTTGTTCCTCATCGCTGTTTTTCTCTTGTTCTTTGTTGCTCATCGCTCTTTTTCTCTTGCTCTTTGCTGCTCATCGCTGTTTTTATCTTGCTCTTTACTGCTTATCGCTGTTTTTCTCTTGATCTTTACTGCTCATCGCTGTTTTTCTCTTGTTCTTTGTTGCTTATCGCTGTTTTTCTCTTGATCTTTACTGCTCATCGCTGTTTTTCTCTTGTTCTTTGTTGCTCATCGCTGTTTTTCTCTTGCTCTTTACTGCTTATCGCTGTTTTTCTCTTGCTCTTTACTTCTCATCGCTGTTTTTCTCGTGCTCATCGCAGTTTTTCTCTTGTTCTTTACTGCTCAGCACTGTTTTTCTCTTGCTCTTTACTGCTTATCGCTGTTTTTCTCTTGTTCTTTGTTGCTCATCGCTGTTTTTCTCTTGCTCTTTGCTGCTTATCGCTGTTTTTCTTTTGCTCTTTGCTTCTCATCGCTGTTTTTATCTGGCTCTTTACTGCTCATCGCTGTTTTTCTCGTGCTCATCGCTGTTTTTCTCGTGCTCATCGCTGTTTTTTCTCTTGCTCTTTACTGCTTATCGCTGTTTTTCTCTTGATCTTTACTGCTCATCGCTGTTTTTCTCTTGTTCTTTGTTGCTTATCGCTGTTTTTCTCTTGCTCTTTACTGCTCATCGCTTGTTTTCTCTTGTTCTTTGTTGCTCATTGCTGTTTTCTCTTGCTCTTCACTGCTTATCGCTGTTTTTCTCTTGCTCTTTACTGCTCATCGCTGTTTTTCTCGTGCTCATCGCAGTTTTTCTCTTGTTCTTTACTGCTCAGCACTGTTTTTCTCTTGCTCTTTACTGCTTATCGCTGTTTTTCTCTTGCTCTTTACTGCTCATCGCTGTTTTTCTCTTGATCTTTAATGCTCATCGCTGTTTTTCTCTTGTTCTTTGTTGCTCATCGCTGTTTTTCTCTTGCTCTTTACTGCTTATCGCTGTTTTTCTCTTGCTCTTTACTGCTCATCGCTGTTTTTCTCGTGCTCATCGCTGTTTAGTCGTGCTCATCGCAGTTTTTCTCTTGTTCTTTACTGCTCAGAACTGTTTTTCTCTTGCTCATCGCTGTTTTTCTCTTGCTCTTTACTGCTCATCGCTGTTTTTCTTTTGCTCTTTGCTTCTCACCGCTGTATTTCTTTTGCTCTTTGCTTCTCATCGCTGTTTTTATCTGGCTCTTTACTGATAATCGCTGTTTTTCTCGTGCACATCGCTGTTTTTCTCTTGTTCTTTGCTTCTCATCGCTGTTTTTCTTTTGCTCTTTGCTTCTCATCGCTGTTTTTCTCGTGCCCTTTGCAGCTCATCTCTGTTTTTCTCGTGCTCATCGCTGTTTTTCTCTTGCTCTTTACTGCTCATCACTGTTTTTCTCGTGCTCATCGCAGTTTTTTTCTTGTTCTTTACTGCTCAGCACTGTTTTTCTCTTGCTCTTTACTGCTTATCGCTGTTTTTCTCTTGCTCTTTACTGCTTATCGCTGTTTTTCTCTTGCTCTTTACTGCTCATCGCTGTTTTTCTCTTGCTCTTTGCTTCTCATCGCTGTTTTTCTTTTGCTCTTTGCTTCTCATCGCTGTTTTTATCTGGCTCTTTACTGCTCATCGCTGTTTGTTCTCTTGCTCTTTACTGCTTATCGCTGTTTTTCTCTTGATCTTTACTGCTCATTGCTGTTTTTCTCTTGTTCTTTGTTGCTCATCGCTGTTTTTCTCTTGCTCTTTACTGCTAATTGCTGCTCTTCTCTTGCTCCGTGTTGCTCACCACTGCTCTTCTCTTGCTCATCGCTGCTCACAACTGCTCTTCTCTTGCTCATTGCTGCTCATCACTGCTCATCGCTGCTCTTCTCTTGCTCTTTGCTGCTCATCCCTACTCAGGACCTTACTCGCGTGCTCATTTCGCTCCTGCTGCTTGTTGCTGTTCGTCATCGCTGCTCTTCTCTTGCTCATCACTGCTCTTCTCTTGCTCATCGCTGCTCTTCTCTTGCTCTTTGCTGCTCATCCCTACTCAGGACCTTACTCGCGTGCTCATTTCGCTCCTGCTGCTGCTACGCAAGGAATGGGGTTTACTGCTGATGATCGGAAGGCCACTCGGTACTCATGTTGTCGGTTTAAGTGGTAGATCAAGACTGATCGATGTGATTATATACTGGGATATTTATCGTGTAATGATGACAAACACAAATGAAACAGTTTCATATTTTATTTTACATTTTTACAAAATCTACATCAGTCAATGTTTTAAGTTCTGGTTCTTTCTCTTCAAACAAAGGTATGATCTTCTTCAGTTCTTTCCATTCGAAGGTGTCCAAGCCGATTCCTCTCTTTGTTGGACAATAGGTCCAGTCTCCCCGGGGTATAAAGTGCTTTCTTATCCAAATCGTGGGGTATGGGGATTTGACGGTGACGAATACATTGTCCCCAATGTGATATCTCCAGTCCACCAGTTCTTTATCCTTTACTCTACCGATCAAATCATCCAGAACATCGGTAGTCTCGCATAAAGCTTTCCATTGTATCAAAGATAAGCTAACTCCGTTCTTGGTGGGCACCGTGTCGCTTTCCCAACACCTCAAATCCACTCTCTTGCTACCTTTCCATTCTGTCAGCTCTGCATACGTTCCTCCACCAAGTGGTACTTTCAATGAAATATTGGAAGCTATCATGGCGTCTTGGACGAGATCGTTCTTGGTCTGGTCTTTGGTTTTCTTTTCTTTACTAGACATATCGGCTGACTGTAGTCTGATTCTTCTTCTTACTGATCTGGTCTATTTACATTTCGGAGCCTTTGTGAAGATGGATTGGATTGGTTCTTATATTATGAAACGTAAAACAGGATTGGCTATCTTTCCGACATCGTGATTGGTTAACTTCTCCCGTTCCGATTGGTCGAAAATCTGGCATTTTCATTGGTCAATTCCAACCGTTTCGATAGATCAACACGATGGTACACTGTCCAAATATGTGGCGCCCAATCCGGAAACTCCTCACAATAGGTACGAGTAAACGCCGACAATACGACCAGTCTTCCTTGGTTCACCACACCGTCTTCGAACATGGCAGAGACGATTCTCTCGTATACTTGGAAGGGGTCCATCGTACGAATGACTTCTCTGACTATCTTCACTTCCTTTTATACATTTAACGCGGACCTAAAAGAGAGCACCCTAATGAAACGAAAACTTCAGAGTCTTTCCGGACGGGAACGAAGATTTACGGATTTCATTCCTAACCCTAACTCGAGTCCTAACCCCAACCCTAACTCTTATCCTAACCCTAGTTCTAACCCTAAACCTAACTCTAACCCTAACCCTAGTCCTGCTTCTAACCTTATCGTAGGTCTGTCTCGTACTCCTACTCTAACCGCCCATACCCCACCGTCGGTGGTTCACCTAAGCAAGCGTGACTGTTTGCCTCATGTTTGTCACGCTCGCTTAGGTGAACCACCGACGGTGGGGTATGAGCGATTTATACCCCGGGGAGACTGGACCTATCGTCCAACAAAGAGAGGAATCGGCTTGAACACCTTCGAATGGAAAGAACTGAAGAAGATCATACCTTTGTTTGAAGAGAAAGAACCAGAACTTAAAACATTGACTGATGTAGATTTTGTAAAAATGTAAAATAAAATATGAAACTGTTTCATTTGTGTTTGTCATCATTACACGATAAATATCCCAGTATATAATCACATCGATCAGTCTTGATCTACCACTTAAACCGACAACATGAGTACCGAGTGGCCTTCCGATCATCAGCAGTAAACCCCATTCCTTGCGTAGCAGCAGCAGGAGCGAAATGAGCACACGAGTAAGGTCCTAAGTAAGGATGAGCAGCAAAGAGCAAGAGAAGAGCAGCGATGAGCAAGAGAAGAGCAGTGATAGCAAGAGAAGAGCAGCGATGACGAACAGCAACAAGCAGCAGGAGCGAAATGAGCACGCGAGTAAGGTCCTGAGTAGGGATGAGCAGCAAAGAGCAAGAGAAGAGCAGCGATGAGCAGTGATGAGCAGCAATGAGCAAAAGAAGAGCAGTTGTGAGCAGCGATGAGCAAGAGAAGAGCAGTGGGTGAGCAACACGGAGCAAGAGAAGAGCAGCGATAAGCAGTAAAGAGCAAGAGAAAAACAGCGATGAGCAGTAAAGAGCAAGAGAAAAAACAGCGATGAGCACGAGAAAAACAGCGATGAGCAGTAAAGAGCCAGATAAAAACAGCGATGAGAAGCAAAGAGCAAAAGAAAAACAGCGATGAGAAGCAAAGAGCAAAAGAAAAACAGCGATGAGCAGTAAAGAGCAAGAGAAAAACAGCGATAAGCAGTAAAGAGCCAGGTAAAAAATGCGATGAGAAGCAAAGAGCAAAAGAAAAACAGCGATGAGAAGCAAAGAGCAAAAGAAAAACAGCGATGAGCAGTAAAGAACAAGAGAAAAACAGTGCTGAGCAGTAAAGAACAAGAGAAAAACAGCGATGAGCAACAAAGAGCAAGAGAAAAACAGCACGGAGCAAGAGATGAGCAACGATGAGCAAGAGATGAGCAGCAATGAGCAGCGATGAGCAAGAAATGAGCAGCAATGAGCAGTAATGAGCAGCGATGAGCAAGAGATGACGAACACCAACAAGCAACAGGAGCGAAATGAGCACGCGAGTAAGGTCCTGAGTAGCGATGAGCAGCAAAGAACAAGAGAAGAGCAGTGGTGAGCAGCACGGAGCAAGAGAAGAGAAGCGGGAAAAGGGAGATAATTAAATCTGAGTTCTGGTCAAGCATGGCACTTCCGGGTCCGTAACTTGCGTCACTTCCGTAAGTAAAACCACTACTTCCGGTTTGCACAAAACCACTTCCGGTTCCACCTGAACATGCGCAGACGACACGTCCAATTTTTGTAAATCAAAATACCGAAATAAATTTGATACACTGTATGGTCATTTCGTTGACTGACAACTCATCAGCAGTGCTCCAGATCAAAATATTGGAAAACCTGTTAAAGATATAATGATGAATTAATAAGCATAACCATAAAAATTCAAAACAGTTAAAACAAACAGGTATCCAAACTCAGCCAAGAGTTACCTCTACAGCAAAAGGTATATATAAAATTATAAATTATAAAAAGAAAGAAAGAAATTAAAAAAGAAATAAAAAACGGAGGGTTTAATGCAGCCTATAGAAGTAGCCAGCCACAAACCTGGATAAATGCAGAGTTATTTTTCCTGTCATGTTTTCCGAAACATGTATCGTTTCTATAACCGGAATTCATTTTGTGTACACGTTTCTGAACTTAGGGATGGTGTGGAGATACGATATGACAAGTAAGCATTAAAATATGCTAAAAGAACGAAAAGAGATAATTTGATCTTTAAGTTGTATCTTCCAATTTGTGCAGGCGCATATAAGCCTTGAGTCTACCTCGTGTCTAACGGTCGCGTTCACCGACATGTTTCAATCCGTTTTCTAATGGAAATTTTCCATGACGTCACATTAAGGGTAATCCAACATGGATGCCTCCACGAACGCGGACCTGTAAGTGAGCACCCCCTCCGGAAACGACCGAACATTCACGAAGAGTGAAAAATTGTTCCGAAGACGTCTAAATGGTTCCGACTGTTGACTAAAACACCCGAATGTTGGCGAAAAGCCAGAATATACTACTGAATTCTTCAGAAAATCCCAAGAATTATTAAAATAACTATAATTTTTTTACTAAATGGTTCCAAAAACCAAAAAAAAGGAATTAAAACTAGAAAAATTATGTAAATATATTACTTGTTAAAAAAAATTTAAGAAAAATTAGAAAAATTATGTAAATATATTAAAAAAAATTATAAAAAATAATAAAAAATTAAGAAAAAATTAGAAAAATTATATAAAAATAAAAATTAAAAAAAAAGAAAATAAAAAAAAAATTAGAAAAATAAAAAAATATTGAAATAACGATAATGTTTTACTATATTGTTCCAAAAACCAGAAAATATTTCAGAAAATACTTCAGAATAATTAAACTTAATTAAAAATATATTACGACTTGTTAAAAAAATTAAGAAAAATTAGAAAAAATAGAAAAAGAAAAACATTTAAAAGAAAAAAATTTAAATTATGTAAATATATTTAAAAAAATTTATAATTAATTAAATAATACTAATGATAATAAAAAAATGAATAATAAAAAAAAGAAAATAAAAAAATTAGAAAATTATGTAAATAAAATTGTTTAAAATTAAAAATTAAATATATAGAATATAGGAAAAATTATCTCCTCTTGATGGAGGGAATACGAGAAAGTTATCTCCCCTTGGAGGAGCTCTCTTTGGACTTCCGTCAATGGAGGAAACCACTACTTCCGGTTGCGCATGCGCGCAAAACCACTTTCGGGTACTTCCGCCTGAACATGCGCAGACCACACGTGCGGGTCCTAGCACGTGACTTGCGTCACTTCCGTAAAGAAATGGCGGAATAATCCATCACTTGCGGTTGCGCATGCGCGCAAATCACTCCCGGTACTTCCGGTTCCGGTCACGTGACTTCCGGTTCCGGTTACGTCACTTCCTGTGGCGTCATTTCCGGTTCCGATGACGTCACTTCCGGCTCCTCCACAGCTTCTCCTCCTCTCCACCTCCTCAAATAATAATTTGCCTGTGCCCATATACTACTTGTGACAAATTGAACTCAGCTCACTTCTAGAAAAAAGAAAGTCATTATATTTCATTCTTTTTTCTCTTCACTTTGTATTTTAATTTTCATGTGTATATTGCTGTCTAATTAATATATTATTTATAATTACACTTCATTTGTTTTCTTTGAAAAATCAATTTTCGAATGATCTAATTAGGGAATATTCATCAATACGTTTAGCAATATTTAATAAATTAATATTAGTTTTTTCATAAATATTTAAATTCCGACACATTTAGGACATCTTTGCTGAGATCATCTTAAGACAGCTTCGAGACGAGGTCTAAGATATGTCCTAAGATAGTCATAGGAGGATCCTAAGACATGTCCTAAGATATATCTTATGACAGGTCTTAGGATAGCTTCGTGAAAACGGCCCGTGGCCTATACTATTTTGATTTTCCAATTCTGATGATGATTTTGGTCATGAATTTTGCGAAATTGAATTTGAGCCTTTCGATAAAAAATCCAGATATCATATCGAGATCAATCAAATAATTTTTATTGAATGATAAATTTTAGCAGAATAATTGCCTTTTTCGATCACTTTCAATATTCTGTCATAAATTTGGATTTGATGGTATGTAACGTTTCTTTTTTTTACTAGTATATTTTGAGGTCCTTTTATATCACTCGTGCAAAAACATAAAAGCATAGAGTTATGATTTCGCACAGGTGTATGTTAAGGTCGGCAGTGGTAATATTGGAAGTAAATGCACACTATTTGTGCATATATATTTATTAAATAACTTGGAATTTAAGTTGAGGTTGTGAAACAAATTCTAGGCGAGGTGTGTTTGACGACGACCAGTTTTTTATCGAAGGTCCGTGGTTTATCACAAGTACCCCGGCTTTCACCTCCAATAAAAACCTACGATGCAGTCAACAGCGCTGAGTGAACGTGGCTTAAACCCCTATCAACCAAACCAGGGGCCTGGGTGACTTAGGACTAGGATATATCTGATGATAGTCTTAGGAGAGATCTTAGTACCAAAATAACAATCCAAAGATAGTAATATTAGATACAGTAAATTTATACTATGCTGTATACGACGCATTTCAAGGAGTTACCTCTCATCAGCAGCATTAAAACCGAAACATTTGGAAGACCAAAAACCAAACTTTTTTTAAAACAAGAAGTACTCATAACCAAAAATACCGAAAAAGGAAGCCAAATTTCAGCTAAGAAGCTCTACCATGTGCAATACAAGGAATGAACCCTTAGTAATTCTATTATTTTTGAATTTTGCTAAATACTGGTAATTTCTAAAACAAATCAAGGAATAATCATGTCAGACAAGTCTGACGACTGGGTTGGCGAATACCTTCGGGGACCTAGGGTCCACCATGCATAGGCGTCTCAATCGCAAATTTTATCCTAACTTTAGGACAACAAAATAGGTGTCTTAAGACAATCCTATCTTTGTTAATGGCTTCAAATGGTATATACTTATTGTAATTCTTTATGTAATAATCAGTCCGTATCATTTAATATGTTTTCGTAATATCAGATCTCAGTTTTTTGTTTTGAGTACTTTTCATCTAAAATATGATGCATGTGTTTATAATGCGAGTTGTGGTCATCTTATTTCAGCTAAATATAAACAAATTATTGAGTAGTTGTTATATCTCTCCGTGATAATATAGGTAAAACACAATGTTCCAAAACAGATTTCTTCTAAACTTTCAAAAAAATATTGCATATATTTTATCAAACTCAATTTTTTAAAACTATACCGTACCCGTTTAGGACATCATCAGCTTCGATAACGAGGTCCCAGAGTTTTGTAGTTGTCAATGTAGGTTTCTTAATGGAAACACTCTAGTATCATCTCTTTGAAAAAATATTTCATATGTTTTATTCCGTTATGAGCTAATTCTGTTAAATTTCATAACCTTAAAAATAGTACTCCAGATCGTATCTTACAGTTGGAACTGATATTATAAAGGAACTCTTATTCCCTGACATTTTGTATTATTAATTTGTATTAGAAAATTTAAAAATTCGTATTGTATATGCGTAGAATACTATCAGATTACAGAAGGTCTAACGTGTTTACTTGTACTTTTCAGAGGATTGCCGTCACAAAATTCATAAAGAACAGTAGTATATGGGGACAGGCAAAGTCGTATTTGTGGTGGTGGGTGTGGTGAAGGAGCGAGGAGGAGCCGGAAGTGACGTCACCGGAACCGGAAATGACGTCACCGGAAGTCATGTGACCGGAACCGGAAGTCACGTGACCGGGACCGGAAATACCCGGAAGTGGCTTGCGCACATGCGCAACCGGAAGTGATGGATTTTCCTGCCATTTCATTACGAAAGTGACGTAAGTCACGTGCTAGGACCCGGATGTGTGGTCTGCGCATGTTCAGGCGGAACCGGAAGTACCCGGAAGTCAGGCGCATGCGCAACCGGAAGTAGTGGATTTTCGCGCCACTTCTTTACGGAAGTGACCGAAGTCACAGACCCGGATGTGTCGTCTGCGCATGCGTAGGAACCGGAAGTACCCGGAAGTCAGGCGCATACGCAACCGGAAGTAATGGATTTTGGCGCCATTTTCTCATATTTTGTTTACGGAAGTGACGCCAGTCACGGACCCGGAAGTGCCATGCTTGACCAGATTGAATTATCTCCCTTTTCCCGCACTTCTCGGTCGTCTCTGGATCTTTCATCGGTCTGATACCCTCACTGATATGTCGAAGTCCGAGAGTATACGTTTGGATTATCTCCCCTTATCCCGCTCTTTTCAGTATTTTCTGTGAGGACCAACGGTAGGATTGGATTATGTCCCCTTACCTCCAAGTAATGCTGTCACCAATGGATGGGTGTCCTTAGCAACGGCGGTCCATTTCATTGCATTCACTTCTCTTCTCTTGCTCCATCCCGCTCTTTGCTACTCCTTGCTGCTCATCGCTACTCAGGCTTGTTGCTGTTCGTCATCGCTGCTCTTCTCTTGCTCTTTGCTGCTCAACGCTGCTCTGCACTGTACTCAGACCTGAAAGCACCCTAAAGACAATCGTTTACCCTAACACTAGTACCACTTCAAATTCATAAGGGATTGAGCCAGATTGAATTATCTCCCTTTTCCCGCTCTTCTCGGTCGTCTCTGGATCTTTGATTGAATTATCTCCCCTTATCCCGCTCTTTTCATCTGTGAGTGATGTTTTCTGTGAGGACTAGGATTGGATTATGTCCCCTTACCTCAAGTTGATGCTTGTCACCGCTCAATGGAGGGGTGTCCTTAGCAACGGCGGTCTATTTCATTGCTCTATGCTTCGCTTCTCTTCGCTTGCTCTTCGCTGCTCCATGCTGCTCATCGCTAATAATGACTATATTCACCTGCTGATTTAAGATTCTTGGGGTTACTTGTCGGTGTTTTCGCTGCTGCTTCCGCTCCTGCTGCTTGTTGGTGTTCGTCATTGCTGCTCTTATCTTGTTCATCGCTGTTTTTCTCGTGCTCTTTGCTGCTCATCGCTGTTTTTCTCTTGTTCTTTGTTGCTCATCACTGTTTTTCTCTTGCTCTTTACTGCTCATCACTGTTTTTCTCTTGTTCTTTACGGCTCATCACTGTTTTTCTCTTGCTCGTTACTACTTATCGCTGTTTTTCCTCTTGGTTTTTGTAGCTCGTCGCTGTTTTTCTCTTGGTTTTTGTAGCTCGTCGCTGTTTTTCTCGTGCTCTTTGCTGTTCGTCGCTGTTTTTCTCTTGCTCTTTGTTGCTCATCACTGTTTTTCTCTTGCTCTTTACTGCTCATCACTGTTTTTCTCTTGTTCTTTACTGGTCGTCACTGTTTTTCTCGTGCTGTTTACTGCTCATCGCTGGTTTTTCTCTCGCTCTTTGTTGATCATCACTGTTTTTCTCGTACTCTTTGCTGGTCATCGCTGTTTTTCTCTTGTTCTTTGCTGCTCATCGCTGTTTTTCTCTTGTTCTTTACTGCTCATCACTGTTTTTCTCTTGTTCTTTACTGCTCATCACTGTTTTTCTCTCGTTCTTTACTGCTCATCGCTGTTTTTCTCTTGCTCTTTACTGCTTATGGCTGTTTTTCTCTCGCTCTTTGTTGATCATCACTGTTTTTCTCGTACTCTTTGCTGCTCATCGCTGTTTTTCTCTTGCTCGTTACTGCTTATCGCTGTTTTTCTCTTGGTTTTTGTAGCTCGTCGCTGTTTTTCTCGTGCTCTTTGCTGCTCGTCGCTGTTTTTCTTTTGTTCTTTGCTGCTCATCGGTGTTTTTCTCTTGTTCTTTGTTGCTCATCACTGTTTTTCTCTTGTTCTTTACTGCTCGTCGCTGTTTTTCTCTCGTTCTTTACTGCTCATCGCTGTTTTTCTCTTGCTCTTTACTGCTTATGGCTGTTTTTCTCTCGCTCTTTGTTGATCATCACTGTTTTTCTCGTACTTTTTGCTGCTCATCGCTGTTTTTCTCTTGCTCGTTACTGCTTATCGCTGTTTTTCTCTTGTTCTTTACTGCTCATCACTGTTTTTCTCTTGTTCTTTACTGCTCGTCGCTGTTTTTCTCTCGTTCTTTACTGCTAATCACTGTTTTTCTCTTGCTCTTTACTGCTCATCGCTGTTTTTCTCTTGGTTTTTGTAGCTCATCGCTGTTTTCCACGTGCTCTTTGCTGCTCATCGCTGTTTTTCTCGTGCTCTTTGCTGCTTATGGCTGTTTTTCTCTCGCTCTTTGTTGATCATCACTGTTTTTCTCGTACTCTTTGCTGCTCATCGCTGTTTTTCTCTTGTTCTTTGCTGCTCATCGCTGTTTTTCTCTTGTTCTTTACTGCTCATCACTGTTTTTCTCTTGTTCTTTACTGCTCGTCGCTGTTTTTCTCTCGTTCTTTACTGCTAATCACTGTTTTTCTCTTGCTCTTAACTGCTCATCGCTGTTTTTCTCTTGGTTTTTGTAGCTCATCGCTGTTTTCCACGTGCTCTTTGCTGCTCATCGCTGTTTTTCTCGTGCTCTTTGCTGCTTATGGCTGTTTTTCTCTCGCTCTTTGTTGATCATCACTGTTTTTCTCGTACTCTTTGCTGCTCATCGCTGTTTTTCTCTTGTTCTTTGCTGCTCATCGCTGTTTTTCTCTTGTTCTTTACTGCTCATCACTGTTTTTCTCTTGTTCTTTACTGCTCGTCGCTGTTTTTCTCTCGTTCTTTACTGCTAATCACTGTTTTTCTCTTGCTTTTTACTGCTCATCGCTGTTTTTCTCTTGGTTTTTGTTGCTCATCGCTGTTTTTCTCTTGGTTTTTGCTGCTCATCGCTGTTTTTCTCGTGCTCTTTGCTGCTCATCGCTGTTTTTCTCTTGGTTTTTGTAGCTCGTCGCTATTTTTCTCGTGCTGTTTACTGCTCGTCGCTGTTTTTTCTCTTGTTCTTTGTTGCTCATCACTGTTTTTCTCTTGCTCTTTACTGCTCATCACTGTTTTTCTCTTGTTCTTTACTGCTTATCGCTGTTTTCTCTTGGTTTTTGTAGCTCATCGCTGTTTTTCTCTTGTTCTTTACTGCTTATCGCTGTTTTTCTCTCGCTCTTTGTTGCTCATCGCTGTTTTTCTCTTGGTTTTTGTTGCTCGTCACTGTTTTTCTCTTGCTCTTTACTGGTCATCGCTGTTTTTCTCTTGCTCTATGCTTCTCATCGCTGTTTTTCTCGTGCTCTTTGCTGCTTATGGCTGTTTTTCTCTCGCTCTTTGTTGATCATCACTGTTTTTCTCGTACTCTTTGGTGCTCATCGCTGTTTTTCTCTTGCTCGTTACTGCTTATCGCTGTTTTTCTCTTGTTCTTTACTGCTCATCACTGTTTTTCTCTTGTTCTTTACTGCTCGTCGCTGTTTTTCTCTCGTTCTTTACTGCTAATCACTGTTTTTCTCTTGCTCTTTACTGCTCATCGCTGTTTTTCTCTTGGTTTTTGTAGCTCATCGCTGTTTTCCACGTGCTCTTTGCTGCTCATCGCTGTTTTTCTCGTGCTCTTTGCTGCTTATGGCTGTTTTTCTCTCGCTCTTTGTTGATCATCACTGTTTTTCTCGTACTCTTTGCTGGTCATCGCTGTTTTTCTCTTGTTCTTTGCTGCTCATCGCTGTTTTTCTCTTGTTCTTTACTGCTCATCACTGTTTTTCTCTTGTTCTTTACTGCTCGTCGCTGTTTTTCTCTCGTTCTTTACTGCTAATCACTGTTTTTCTCTTGCTCTTTACTGCTCATCGCTGTTTTTCTCTTGGTTTTTGTAGCTCATCGCTGTTTTCCACGTGCTCTTTGCTGCTCATCGCTGTTTTTCTCGTGCTCTTTGCTGCTTATGGCTGTTTTTCTCTCGCTCTTTGTTGATCATCACTGTTTTTCTCGTACTCTTTGCTGCTCATCGCTGTTTTTCTCTTGTTCTTTGCTGCTCATCGCTGTTTTTCTCTTGTTCTTTACTGCTCATCACTGTTTTTCTCTTGTTCTTTAGTGCTCGCCGCTGTTTTTCTCTCGTTCTTTACTGCTAATCACTGTTTTTCTCTTGCTTTTTACTGCTCATCGCTGTTTTTCTCTTGGTTTTTGTTGCTCATCGCTGTTTTTCTCTTGGTTTTTGCTGCTCATCGCTGTTTTTCTCGTGCTCTTTGCTGCTCATCGCTGTTTTTCTCTTGGTTTTTGTAGCTCGTTGCTATTTTTCTCGTGCTGTTTACTGCTCGTCGCTGTTTTTTCTCTTGTTCTTTGTTGCTCATCACTGTTTTTCTCTTGCTCTTTACTGCTCATCACTGTTTTTCTCTTGTTCTTTACTGCTTATCGCTGTTTTCTCTTGGTTTTTGTGGCTCATCGCTGTTTTTCTCTTGTTCTTTACTGCTTATCGCTGTTTTTCTCTCGCTCTTTGTTGCTCATCGCTGTTTTTCTCTTGGTTTTTGTTGCTCGTCACTGTTTTTCTCTTGCTCTTTACTGGTCATCGCTGTTTTTCTCTTGCTCTATGCTTCTCATCGCTGTTTTTCTCGTGCTCTTTGCTGCTTATGGCTGTTTTTTTCTCGCTCTTTGTTGATCATCACTGTTTTTCTCTTGTTCTTTGCTGCTCATCGCTGTTTTTCTCTTGTTCTTTACTGCTGATCACTGTTTTTCTCTTGTTCTTTACTGCTCGTCGCTGTTTTTCTCTCGTTCTTTACTGCTAATCACTGTTTTTCTCTTGCTTTTTACTGCTCATCGCTGTTTTTGTCTTGGTTTTTGTTGCTCATCGCTGTTTTTCTCTTGGTTTTTGCTGCTCATCGCTGTTTTTCTCGTGCTCTTTGCTGCTTATCGCTGTTTTTCTCTTGGTTTTTGTAGCTCGTTGCTATTTTTCTCGTGCTGTTTACTGCTCGTCGCTGTTTTTTCTCTTGTTCTTTGTTGCTCATCACTGTTTTTCTCTTGCTCTTTACTGCTCATCACTGTTTTTCTCTTGTTCTTTACTGCTTATCGCTGTTTTCTCTTGGTTTTTGTAGCTCATCGCTGTTTTTCTCTTGTTCTTTACTGCTTATCGCTGTTTTTCTCTCGCTCTTTGTTGCTCATCGCTGTTTTTCTCTTGGTTTTTGTTGCTCGTCACTGTTTTTCTCTTGCTCTTTACTGGTCATCGCTGTTTTTCTCTTGCTCTATGCTTCTCATCGCTGTTTTTCTCGTGCTCTTTGCTGCTTATGGCTGTTTTTCTCTCGCTCTTTGTTGATCATCACTGTTTTTCTCGTACTCTTTGGTGCTCATCGCTGTTTTTCTCTTGCTCGTTACTGCTTATCGCTGTTTTTCTCTTGTTCTTTACTGCTCATCACTGTTTTTCTCTTGTTCTTTACTGCTCGTCGCTGTTTTTCTCTCGTTCTTTACTGCTAATCACTGTTTTTCTCTTGCTCTTTACTGCTCATCGCTGTTTTTCTCTTGGTTTTTGTAGCTCATCGCTGTTTTCCACGTGCTCTTTGCTGCTCATCGCTGTTTTTCTCGTGCTCTTTGCTGCTTATGGCTGTTTTTCTCTCGCTCTTTGTTGATCATCACTGTTTTTCTCGTACTCTTTGCTGCTCATCGCTGTTTTTCTCTTGTTCTTTGCTGCTCATCGCTGTTTTTCTCTTGTTCTTTACTGCTCATCACTGTTTTTCTCTTGTTCTTTACTGCTCGTCGCTGTTTTTCTCTCGTTCTTTACTGCTAATCACTGTTTTTCTCTTGCTTTTTACTGCTCATCGCTGTTTTTCTCTTGGTTTTTGTAGCTCATCGCTGTTTTCCACGTGCTCTTTGCTGCTCATCGCTGTTTTTCTCGTGCTCTTTGCTGCTTATGGCTGTTTTTCTCTCGCTCTTTGTTGATCATCACTGTTTTTCTCGTACTCTTTGCTGCTCATCGCTGTTTTTCTCTTGTTCTTTGCTGCTCATCGCTGTTTTTCTCTTGTTCTTTACTGCTCATCACTGTTTTTCTCTTGTTCTTTACTGCTCGCCGCTGTTTTTCTCTCGTTCTTTACTGCTAATCACTGTTTTTCTCTTGCTTTTTACTGCTCATCGCTGTTTTTCTCTTGGTTTTTGTTGCTCATCGCTGTTTTTCTCTTGGTTTTTGCTGCTCATCGCTGTTTTTCTCGTGCTCTTTGCTGCTCATCGCTGTTTTTCTCTTGGTTTTTGTAGCTCGTTGCTATTTTTCTCGTGCTGTTTACTGCTCGTCGCTGTTTTTTCTCTTGTTCTTTGTTGCTCATCACTGTTTTTCTCTTGCTCTTTACTGCTCATCACTGTTTTTCTCTTGTTCTTTACTGCTTATCGCTGTTTTCTCTTGGTTTTTGTAGCTCATCGCTGTTTTTCTCTTGTTCTTTACTGCTTATCGCTGTTTTTCTCTCGCTCTTTGTTGCTCATCGCTGTTTTTCTCTTGGTTTTTGTTGCTCGTCACTGTTTTTCTCTTGCTCTTTACTGGTCATCGCTGTTTTTCTCTTGCTCTATGCTTCTCATCGCTGTTTTTTTCTCTTGTTCTTTGTTGCTCATCACTGTTTTTCTCTTGCTCTTTACTGCTCATCAATGTTTTTCTCTTGTTCGTTATTGGTCATCGCTGTTTTTCTCTCGTTCTTTACTGCTCATCGCTGTTTTTCTCTTGCTTTTTACTGCTTATGGCTGTTTTTCTCTCGCTCTTTGTTGCTCATCACTGTTTTTCTCTTGTCCTTTGTTGTTCATCGCTACTCCTTACCTTACTCGCGTGCTTATTTCGTTTTTTGGGGCTACTTGTCTCTGTTTTCGCTGCCACTACTGCTCCTGCTGCTTTTTGCTGTTAGTTATCGCTGCTCTTCTCTTGCTCATCGCTGTTTTGTCTGTTGCTCATCGCTGATCCTTTCTTGTTCTTTGCTGCTCATCCCTACTCAGTGCCTTACTCGCGTGCTCATTTCGCTCCTGCTGCTTGTTGCTGTTCGTCATCGCTGTTCGTCATCGCTGCTCTTCTCTTGCTCATCACTGCTCTTCTCTTGCTCATCGCTGCTCTTCTCTTGCTCTTTGCTGTTCATCGCTACTCATGATCTTACTCGCGTGCTCATTTCAGTTTTTGGTGCTATTTGTCACTTTTAATTGTGCTGCTGCTACTGCTGAAGGAATGTAGTTTACTGCTGATGATCGGAAGGCCACTCGGTACTCATGTTGTCGGTTTGATTGGTAGATCAAGACTGATCGTTATGAATGTATACTGGGATATTTAACACAAACACAAATGAAACAGTTTCATATTTTATTTTACAAAATCTACATCAGTCAATGTTTTAAGTTCTGGTTCTTTCTCTTCAAACAAAAGTATGATCTTCTTCAGTTCTTGCCATTCGTAAGGACTCAGCGTTATACCTCTCTTGGTTGGCTGTAAAGTCAGTTCTCCGTTAGGCACGAAATATTTTCTGACGTGAATAATAGGATAGGGTGCTTTAATGATGACATAAACATCTTCTCCCAGATGATATCTCCAGTCCACCGGTTCTTTGTCCTTGATTCTGGTGATCAGGTCGTCCACCACTTCTGTAGTACTGCACAACATTTTCCACTGCATTAACGACAGGCTGACTCCGGTCTTTGTGGGCACCGTTTCACTTTCCCAAAATCTCAAATCTACTCTTTTACTGCCATTCCATTCTGTGAGTTCAGCATAACGTCCTCCACCCAGTAGTACTTTCAAAGGAATATTGGAATCTGTCATGGCGTCTTGGACGATATCGCGCTTGGTCTGATCTTTGGTTTTCTTTTCTTTACGAGACATATCGGCTGACTGATTCCTCTTCTAGCTGGTCTATTTATATACATATCGAAGATGAACTGGATTGGTTCTTATATTATGAAACGTGAAACATGATTGGCTATCTTTCCGACATCGTGATTGGTTAACTTCTCCCGTTCCGATTGGTCGAAAATCTGGCATTTTCATTGGTCAATTCCAACCGTTTCGATAGATCAACACGATGGTACACTGTCCAAATATGTGGCGCCCAATCCGGAAACTGATCACAATAGGTACGAGTAAACGCCGACAATACGACCAGTCTTCCTTGGTTCACCACACTGTCTTCGAACATGGCTGTGACGATTCTCTCGTATACTTGGAAGGGGTCCATCGTACGAATGACTTCTCTGACTATCTTCACTTCCTTTTATACATTTATGACATGAGACTACTCTGCATTGACAAACTTGTAACTGTCTACATATATACATGTATATATAGTGTTGCCAGAAGATCCCGATACCGGGGTTTTGTATCTGAGGCACTGGCAGTCCACCCGGACAGAGGAAAATACCGACAATCGTGTTCAGGATGAACGAGATTACATCCGCCACCTTTCCTGATATGGTTCGCCACACATTCAACCTACAAAATACGACCTTCAAGATCAACGTGTCGTTTGGATTTATACTGAGAAACGCAGAGACCGGAGAACTAAGATACTTCCATTCCAGGACGGGGACGAATGTTCTCTGTCTCGATGATGTTAGATGGACATCAAAGATGGCTGCACCCATTCTCTTGCTTTTTGCTGCTCATCGCTGTTTTTCTCTTGCTCTGCTAATGATGACCTTACCTCATTTCAGTTTTGGGGCAACTTGTCGCTGTTTTCGCCGCTGTTGCTAGTGGATGTCGATTGTCGTTAGTCAAAGATTGGATCTGTGCGAGAGCACCCTTAGATCCGGGTTATTTAAAAGTCCACTCTGCATTTATCCAGGCTTGTGACTGGCTATCATAAGATAGGCTGCATTAATCCTGCTCAATTTTTTAAGGGCACTCTGCATTTGTCCAGGCTTGTGACTGGCTATATATATGTATAAACATATATAGGCTGCATTACCCTCCTTCCCTTTTTTTGTTATATTTTTTTCTGTTTTTCTTTGTAATATGTTCCAATTCCTCCGTCACATAGAGTCATTGCTGTCTTCAGCTGGAGGTGGGTCGTAGTCGTTCAATACACGGTTAAGCAGATATTTTCGTTTTTCTACGGCCTAATCCCATGATTCTTTTGATTCGTAGTCTTCCTATTCTCTCCAGCGTTTAGCCGTTTTTCTTGATCTCTCTATGTACGGGGTCTTTATTTATGTCTTGATGCCAGGACACCAGTCCGAGGTAATGCTTTCGTATTTCGTCTCTGTATGAGTCAAACATGTCTCTATATGCTGCCAAGCGTGCCTTGTCTTCTTCCATTCCGGCTTCCACTACTTCGTTTACTGTCTGTGAGTATTCCGATTGATGTACTTGAAATGTTATGTTCAAAACGACTTCCCATAGGGGCTGTTCGCAAAGCTCTTCGGAGTCTTCGTTGGATCCATGGTCACTACTTTGTTCCGATTCATCGTTATCGGCTTCTGTGGTGGTGTCTGAAGCTGAATCACTACTATAGTCTGTTGAATCCTCTTCAATACCATGTGCATTCTTTTTGTGTCGCACTAGGTTAAAGTTTTGCTTGGATTGGTATCCACAGGTATACATTTAAGACGTCTTTATTTCCTGGTAGTCGATAGCAGAATGAGTTCCGGTCGTCCTGCAAGTGCTTATATTAGATACAGGTTCCTCAGCGGCTTGTTGATTCATACACAAGCGTTTGGCAAAGTATTCGTTTCGACATTGTTGCAGTTCAGATTTCACTTTTCTGATGAGGTCTCTTTTAAGTCTTTTCCACTCGTTGTCAATCCTTCTACATCTCTTGCAGATATTCATGTTTTTGTAGAAGTCCGCAAAGCTCTTGTTCGTTTGACACTTTTTACATTTCTTGTTTGGATCCACTTTGTTGGGTCCTCCACTTGTGTTATCCAGCCGTTTGGTTCTCTTCACTTTGGTTAGAAGTAATTTCCTTTTCCTTTGTGGTTTTGCTTTGGTGTTAGAAAGATCCACAGGTATTAAATATCTAGCAGGAACCACTAAATCAACGAGAGGCGTTTTCGATGCCATTGATACGTGTGCGTTGTTTGACGGTCTTCAAACAACTGACGAAATTAAACAAAACCTCTGATTATATTTTCGTTAAAAGCTTTTCATTGGTGTCATAGAGACGAAGATTACCCCACAGTTCGCTGTTCGTTGTTGCTATTGCTGCTGAGGAGGTGAAGGTGGGATTCTCACTGTTTCGTTATAAGTCACCTCTTAGTCTCGTTGATGTTACGATGGATACAAAAGATGGCTGCGTTCATGTAACGCGGACCTGAAAGAGAACACCCTTATGAAACAGAAATTTTAGAGTCTTTCCGGACGGGAACGAATGTTCTCGGTCTCGTTGATGCTACGACGGACATCAAAGATGGCTGCCCCCAAGTAACGCGGACCTGAAAGGGAACACCCTAATGAAACGAAAATTTCAGAGTCTTTCCGGACGGGAACGAACGTTTACGGATTTCAGTCCTAACCATAACCCTAACTCCAGACCTAACCCTAACCCTAACTCTAATCCTAACCCTAGTTCTAACCCTAACCCTAACTCTAACCCTAACCTTAGTCCTGCTTCTAACCCTTATCGTAGGTCTGTCTCGTACTCCTACTCTAACCGGTCCATACCTCACGTCGTTGGATCACCTAAGCAAGCGTGACTGTTTGCATGACAATTTTTATACTGCCACCCGCTCGTAAAGAGCACGTGTAAGTAAGTATTATTGTACAATATTTACTGCTATAAATTATTAAAATTATTATTATCAAATTGATGTTTATTAAAGTAAAATTCATCAGTAGTATGTGCATCCAAGTTTGTTCATTAAAAATGCAATTTTTGCAGTTAGTAATAATACAGTGGTATGAGTCTGTTTTGTCGCCACTTATTTTCAGTAATGCTTAAATGTCTCGTGTCCTGATCTACATATAAAATTCAAGATATTGTAACCCCTCTGAAAACATTGTCAACCCTCGGCTTCGCCTCGGTTGACAATGTTTTCTTGGGGTTATTTATATACTCCGTCGCCCTCTAAATATTTGTTATTTATTTTATTATACTGAATGTCTTGAATTTTATATGTAGACCAGGACACGAGACATTTAAGCATTACTGAAAATAAGTGGCGACAAAACAGACTCATACCACTGTATTATTACTAACTGCAAAAATTGCATTTTTAATGAACAAACTTGGATGCACATACTACTGATGAATTTTACTTTAATAAACATCAATTTGATAATAATAATTTTAATAATTTATAGCAGTAAATATTGTACAATAATACTTACTTACACGTGCTCTTTACGAGCGGGTGGCAGTATAAAAATTGTCATGCAAACAGTCACGCTTGCTTAGGTGATCCAACGACGTGAGGTATGGACCGGTTAGAGTAGGAGTACGAGACAGACCTACGATAAGGGTTAGAAGCAGGACTAAGGTTAGGGTTAGAGTTAGGGTTAGGGTTAGAACTAGGGTTAGGATTAGAGTTAGGGTTAGGGTTAGGTCTGGAGTTAGGGTTATGGTTAGGACTGAAATCCGTAAACGTTCGTTCCCGTCCGGAAAGACTCTGAAATTTTCGTTTCATTAGGGTGTTCCCTTTCAGGTCCGTGTTACTTGGGGGCAGCCATCTTTGATGTCCGTCGTAGCATCAACGAGACCGAGAACATTCGTTCCCGTCCGGAAAGACTCTAAAATTTCTGTTTCATAAGGGTGTTCTCTTTCAGGTCCGCGTTACATGAACGCAGCCATCTTTTGTATCCATCGTAACATCAACGAGACTAAGAGGTGACTTATAACGAAACAGTGAGAATCCCACCTTCACCTCCTCAGCAGCAATAGCAACAACGAACAGCGAACTGTGTGGGGTAATCTTCGTCTCTATGACACCAATGAAAAGCTTTTAACGAAAATATAATCAGAGGTTTTGTTTAATTTCGTCAGTTGTTTGAAGACCGTCAAACAACGCACACGTATCAATGGCATCGAAAACGCCTCTCGTTGATTTAGTGGTTCCTGCTAGATATTTAATACCTGTGGATCTTTCTAACACCAAAGCAAAACCACAAAGGAAAAGGAAATTACTTCTAACCAAAGTGAAGAGAACCAAACGGCTGGATAACACAAGTGGAGGACCCAACAAAGTGGATCCAAACAAGAAATGTAAAAAGTGTCAAACGAACAAGAGCTTTGCGGACTTCTACAAAAACATGAATATCTGCAAGAGATGTAGAAGGATTGACAACGAGTGGAAAAGACTTAAAAGAGACCTCATCAGAAAAGTGAAATCTGAACTGCAACAATGTCGAAACGAATACTTTGCCAAACGCTTGTGTATGAATCAACAAGCCGCTGAGGAACCTGTATCTAATATAAGCACTTGCAGGACGACCGGAACTCATTCTGCTATCGACTACCAGGAAATAAAGACGTCTTAAATGTATACCTGTGGATACCAATCCAAGCAAAACTTTAACCTAGTGCGACACAAAAAGAATGCACATGGTATTGAAGAGAATTCAACAGACTATAGTAGTGATTCAGCTTCAGACACCACCACAGAAGCCGATAACGATGAATCGGAACAAAGTAGTGACCATGGATCCAACGAAGACTCCGAAGAGCTTTGCGAACAGCCCCTATGGGAAGTCGTTTTGAACATAACATTTCAAGTACATCAATCGGAATACTCACAGACAGTAAACGAAGTAGTGGAAGCCGGAATGGAAGAAGACAAGGCACGCTTGGCAGCATATAGAGACATGTTTGACTCATACAGAGACGAAATACGAAAGCATTACCTCGGACTGGTATCCTGGCATCAAGACATAAATAAAGACCCCGTACATAGAGAGATCAAGAAAAACGGCTAAACGCTGGAGAGAATAGGAAGACTACGAATCAAAAGAATCATGGGATTAGGCCGTAGAAAAACGAAAATATCTGCTTAACCGTGTATTGAACGACTACGACCCACCTCCAGCTGAAGACAGCAATGACTCTATGTGACGGAGGAATTGGAACATATTACAAAGAAAAACAGAAAAAAATATAACAAAAAAAGGGAAGGAGGGTAATGCAGCCTATATATGTTTATACATATATATAGCCAGTCACAAGCCTGGACAAATGCAGAGTGCCCTTAAAAAATTGAGCAGGATTAATGCAGCCTATCTTATGATAGCCAGTCACAAGCCTGGATAAATGCAGAGTGGACTTTTAAATAACCCGGATCTAAGGGTGCTCTCGCACAGATCCAATCTTTGACTAACGACAATCGACATCCACTAGCAACAGCGGCGAAAACAGCGACAAGTTGCCCCAAAACTGAAATGAGGTAAGGTCATCATTAGCAGAGCAAGAGAAAAACAGCGATGAGCAGCAAAAAGCAAGAGAATGGGTGCAGCCATCTTTGATGTCCATCTAACATCATCGAGACAGAGAACATTCGTCCCCGTCCTGGAATGGAAGTATCTTAGTTCTCCGGTCTCTGCGTTTCTCAGTATAAATCCAAACGACACGTTGATCTTGAAGGTCGTATTTTGTAGGTTGAATGTGTGGCGAACCATATCAGGAAAGGTGGCGGATGTAATCTCGTTCATCCTGAACACGATTGTCGGTATTTTCCTCTGTCCGGGTGGACTGCCAGTGCCTCAGATACAAAACCCCGGTATCGGGATCTTCTGGCAACACTATATATACATGTATATATGTAGACATTTACAAGTTTGTCAATGCAGAGTAGTCTCATGTCATAAATGTATAAAAGGAAGTGAAGATAGTCAGAGAAGTCATTCGTACGATGGACCCCTTCCAAGTATACGAGAGAATCGTCACAGCCATGTTCGAAGACAGTGTGGTGAACCAAGGAAGACTGGTCGTATTGTCGGCGTTTACTCGTACCTATTGTGATCAGTTTCCGGATTGGGCGCCACATATTTGGACAGTGTACCATCGTGTTGATCTATCGAAACGGTTGGAATTGACCAATGAAAATGCCAGATTTTCGACCAATCGGAACGGGAGAAGTTAACCAATCACGATGTCGGAAAGATAGCCAATCATGTTTCACGTTTCATAATATAAGAACCAATCCAGTTCATCTTCGATATGTATATAAATAGACCAGCTAGAAGAGGAATCAGTCAGCCGATATGTCTCGTAAAGAAAAGAAAACCAAAGACCAGACCAAGCGCGATATCGTCCAAGACGCCATGACAGATTCCAATATTCCTTTGAAAGTACTACTGGGTGGAGGACGTTATGCTGAACTCACAGAATGGAATGGCAGTAAAAGAGTAGATTTGAGATTTTGGGAAAGTGAAACGGTGCCCACAAAGACCGGAGTCAGCCTGTCGTTAATGCAGTGGAAAATGTTGTGCAGTACTACAGAAGTGGTGGACGACCTGATCACCAGAATCAAGGACAAAGAACCGGTGGACTGGAGATATCATCTGGGAGAAGATGTTTATGTCATCATTAAAGCACCCTATCCTATTATTCACGTCAGAAAATATTTCGTGCCTAACGGAGAACTGACTTTACAGCCAACCAAGAGAGGTATAACGCTGAGTCCTTACGAATGGCAAGAACTGAAGAAGATCATACCTTTGTTTGAAGAGAAAGAACCAGAACTTAAAACATTGACTGATGTAGATTTTGTAAAATAAAATATGAAACTGTTTCATTTGTGTTTGTGTTAAATATCCCAGTATACATTCATAACGATCAGTCTTGATCTACCAATCAAACCGACAACATGAGTACCGAGTGGCCTTCCGATCATCAGCAGTAAACTACATTCCTTCAGCAGTAGGAGCAGCACAATTAAAAGTGACAAATAGCACCAAAAACTGAAATGAGCACGCGAGTAAGATCATGAGTAGCGATGAACAGCAAAGAGCAAGAGAAGAGCAGCGATCAGCAAGAGAAGAGCAGTGATGAGCAAGAGAAGAGCAGCAATGACGAACAGCGATGACGAACAGCAACAAGCAGCAGGGGCGAAATGAGCACGCGAGTAAGGCACTGAGTAGGGATGAGCAGCAAAGAACAAGAAAGGATCAGCGATGAGCAAGAGAAAAAACAGCGATGAGCAAGAGAAGAGCAGCGATAACTAACAGCAAAAAGCAGCAGGAGCAGTAGTGGCAGCGAAAACAGAGACAAGTAGCCCCAAAAAACGAAATAAGCACGCGAGTAAGGTAAGGAGTAGCGATGAACAACAAAGGACAAGAGAAAAACAGTGATGAGCAACAAAGAGCGAGAGAAAAACAGCCATAAGCAGTAAAGAGCAAGAGAAAAACAGCGATGAGCAGTAAAGAACGAGAGAAAAACAGCGATGACAAGTAACAAACAAGAGAAAAACATTGATGAGCAGTAAAGAGCAAGAGAAAAACAGTGATGAGCAACAAAGAACAAGAGAAAAAAACAGCGATGAGAAGCATAGAGCAAGAGAAAAACAGCGATGACCAGTAAAGAGCAAGAGAAAAACAGTGACGAGCAACAAAAACCAAGAGAAAAACAGCGATGAGCAACAAAGAGCGAGAGAAAAACAGCGATAAGCAGTAAAAAACAAGAGAAAAACAGCGATGAGCTTCAAAAACCAAGAGAAAAACAGCGATAAGCAGTAAACAACAAGAGAAAAACAGTGATGAGCAGTAAAGAGCAAGATAAAAACAGTGATGAGCAACAAAGAATAAGAGAAAAAACAGCGACGAGCAGTAAACAGCACGAGAAAAATAGCGACGAGCTACAAAAACCAAGAGAAAAACAGCGATGAGCAGCAAAGAGCACGAGAAAAACAGCGATGAGCAGCAAAAACCAAGAGAAAATCAGCGATGAGCAACAAAAACCAAAAGAAAAACAGCGATGAGCAGTAAAAAGCAAGAGAAAAACAGTGATTAGCAGTAAAGAACGAGAGAAAAACAGCGACGAGCAGTAAAGAACAAGAGAAAAACAGTGATGAGCAGTAAAGAACAAGAGAAAAACAGCGATGAACAGCAAAGAACAAGAGAAAAACAGCGATGAGCAGCAAAGAGTACGAGAAAAACAGTGATGATCAACAAAGAGCGAGAGAAAAACAGCCATAAGCAGCAAAGAGCACGAGAAAAACAGCGATGAGCAGCAAAGAGCACGTGGAAAACAGCGATGAGCTACAAAAACCAAGAGAAAAACAGCGATGAGCAGTAAAGAGCAAGAGAAAAACAGGGATTAGCAGTAAAGAACGAGAGAAAAACAGCGACGAGCAGTAAAGAACAAGAGAAAAACAGTGATGAGCAGTAAAGAACAAGAGAAAAACAGCGATGAGCAGCAAAGAACAAGAGAAAAACAGTGATGAGCAGTAAAGAACAAGAGAAAAACAGCGATGAGCAGCAAAGAACAAGAGAAAAACAGCGATGAGCTGCAAAGAGTACGAGAAAAACAGTGATGATCAACAAAGAGCGAGAGAAAAACAGCCATAAGCAGCAAAGAGCACGAGAAAAACAGCGATGAGCAGCAAAGAGCACGTGGAAAACAGCGATGAGCTACAAAAACCAAGAGAAAAACAGCGACGAGCAGTAAAGAACAAGAGAAAAACAATGATGAGCAACAAAGAACAAGAGAAAAACACCGATGAGCAGCAAAGAACAAAAGAAAAACAGCGACGAGCAGCAAAGAGCACGAGAAAAACAGCGACGAGCTACAAAAACCAAGAGAAAAACAGCGATAAGCAGTAACGAGCAAGAGAAAAACAGCGATGGCAGCAAAGAGTACGAGAAAAACAGTGATGATCAACAAAGAGCGAGAGAAAAACAGCCATAAGCAGTAAAGAGCAAGAGAAAAACAGCGATGAGCAGTAAAGAACGAGAGAAAAACAGTGATGAGCAGTAAAGAACAAGAGAAAAACAGTGATGAGCAGTAAAGAACAAGAGAAAAACAGCGATGAGCAGCAAAGAACAAGAGAAAAACAGCGATGAGCAGCAAAGAGTACGAGAAAAACAGTGATGATCAACAAAGAGCGAGAGAAAAACCAGCGATGAGCAGTAAACAGCACGAGAAAAACAGTGACGACCAGTAAAGAACAAGAGAAAAACAGTGATGAGCAGTAAAGAGCAAGAGAAAAACAGTGATGAGCAACAAAGAGCAAGAGAAAAACAGCGACGAGCAGCAAAGAGCACGAGAAAAACAGCGACGAGCTACAAAAACCAAGAGAAAAACAGCGACGAGCTACAAAAACCAAGAGGAAAAACAGCGATAAGTAGTAACGAGCAAGAGAAAAACAGTGATGAGCCGTAAAGAACAAGAGAAAAACAGTGATGAGCAGTAAAGAGCAAGAGAAAAACAGTGATGAGCAACAAAGAACAAGAGAAAAACAGCGATGAGCAGCAAAGAGCACGAGAAAAACAGCGATGAACAAGATAAGAGCAGCAATGACGAACACCAACAAGCAGCAGGAGCGGAAGCAGCAGCGAAAACACCGACAAGTAACCCCAAGAATCTTAAATCAGCAGGTGAATATAGTCATTATTAGCGATGAGCAGCATGGAGCAGCGAAGAGCAAGCGAAGAGAAGCGAAGCATAGAGCAATGAAATAGACCGCCGTTGCTAAGGACACCCCTCCATTGAGCGGTGACAAGCATCAACTTGAGGTAAGGGGACATAATCCAATCCTAGTCCTCACAGAAAACATCACTCACAGATGAAAAGAGCGGGATAAGGGGAGATAATTCAATCAAAGATCCAGAGACGACCGAGAAGAGCGGGAAAAGGGAGATAATTCAATCTGGCTCAATCCCTTATGAATTTGAAGTGGTACTAGTGTTAGGGTAAACGATTGTCTTTAGGGTGCTTTCAGGTCTGAGTACAGTGCAGAGCAGCGTTGAGCAGCAAAGAGCAAGAGAAGAGCAGCGATGACGAACAGCAACAAGCCTGAGTAGCGATGAGCAGCAAGGAGTAGCAAAGAGCGGGATGGAGCAAGAGAAGAGAAGTGAATGCAATGAAATGGACCGCCGTTGCTAAGGACACCCATCCATTGGTGACAGCATTACTTGGAGGTAAGGGGACATAATCCAATCCTACCGTTGGTCCTCACAGAAAATACTGAAAAGAGCGGGATAAGGGGAGATAATCCAAACGTATACTCTCGGACTTCGACATATCAGTGAGGGTATCAGACCGATGAAAGATCCAGAGACGACCGAGAAGTGCGGGAAAAGGGAGATAATTCAATCTGGTCAAGCATGGCACTTCCGGGTCCGTGACTGGCGTCACTTCCGTAAACAAAATATGAGAAAATGGCGCCAAAATCCATTACTTCCGGTTGCGTATACGCCTGACTTCCGGGTACTTCCGGTTCCTACGCATGCGCAGACGACACATCCGGGTCTGTGACTTCGGTCACTTCCGTAAAGAAGTGGCGCGAAAATCCACTACTTCCGGTTGCGCATGCGCCTGACTTCCGGGTATTTCCGGTTCCGGTCACGTGACTTCCGGTTCCGGTCACATGACTTCCGGTGACGTCATTTCCGGTTCCGGTGACGTCACTTCCGGCTCCTCCTCGCTCCTCCACCACACCCACCACCACAAATACGACTTTGCCTGTCCCCATATACTACTAAGAACAATGAATATAAATTACCTTTTGACTAATTTCAAAAGTCAATTTCTTTACACAAGACAATAGTACGTAGTCAAAATTCAATTGTCACGCTTAACTGAGGTACGTAGGTCATGCTTGTAGGTCGATATATTAAATTTGAGGAATGAACTTTATTTCTCATTAATTACGAATAAATAGTTACAGAGAATGTATATACACATTTTCATTAAATAATAGAGCACATGTGAACAATACAAACCAACCAGAAGGAGTGAGTCTCACAATTATAATTTTGGTAAATCGACACAGTTTTCGAGAACTATTGAGTTCATGATTTTTTTAAATTTATATATATTTGGAATAAGTGTACAGTAATATTAGTTATTCCAATGTTCAATTTCAAGTAATTTTTTTAATTCAAATACACGATTAATATGTACATATTTGTGTAATCTGATAGAGTCGTTACATTTGATATTCACATAAGCATAGTATTAATGTTACTTATAGAATGTTCCGACTACTTCAATAAATAATTTCTCGATGAAGCAACTTCTGGTTTTGAGCAATGTTTAAAGTTTGTTTAAACGTTTTATCGGCCATACCCTCTCTTACTTATAGATGTAGTAAAATTTTTGAAAGCAAACCTAATGCGTGTTCATTACCGGCACATTCATTTTTTGGTGAATTCATATTTCAAATAAGAAGCAATTAAATGCAAAAAGTTAATGGAAATTTTCTGTCGTGGTAAACTTTATGCATACAAACATGGAAAAAAAGTCAGCGAAAATTGTTTTTTTTACACGAAAGAGAACGACAAGATATTCATAAAGGAGAAGGTGGTAATTAATGTTGGACACAATCAATTGAAAATACGGGCAGTAAAAACATATAAAAACATTGACATTTCCGTTGATTTTAAGGAACAATACAGAATAAATTGTCGTTATCTCAAACTCGTTGATCTTAAACTCTTGATATAACAAGGTTATATTGTAAAAAAATATATTTTACACTTAAGGTATATGTACCAGGGATAGGTAAATAATCTAGAAATCTTTTTCCATGGTGCCTTTAACATAATAAATTTCTACTCTTTATACTCAACAATACTAATATTTAATCACAAAACTAACCTGAACCGACGTTAAGCAGACTATAACTTTTGTGTCGCCTACTATCATCAATCTGTGGGATTTTATTGAATTTAAGTCCTAAAAATGGACTTACTTCAATTACAATGCATTAAAAAATATCTTTAGAACAGAAAAGGTATGCAAGACAAAGAAACGGTGTATTATGATATTACAACACAAGATAATTACTGTTGAGCTCCTAGAGTTATCTTTCTTATAACTAAGATCTATTTTACATGAAAAATTATGTGCCCACGTTTAAAAAAACAAATTTACAGAGAGACAGATAGGAAAAGGTGAAAAGACGGCGATGAAAGACGACAAATGGTGATCCCTATAGGTCTATATGTCTGTTATTTCAATGATTGATAATGATAAATGTCCGGTTTCGTGGGCTGTACGAGGTCAGAATGCATTCCATAAATAAAACTGAGAAATGTACCTATTCTGCATATAATATTTTACTATAATTTAAGGTATTACCTATGTCGTTTGCTCTTAAAGTTAAAGTCCGACTTCATGTAAATATTTGTTCTTGATAAGAATATACATACAAATAGTAATATAAAACGTCATTCATCACAATTCATCTAGTTTTCTTTGTTTTCCACTTATATCGATCTTTTCGAAAATTTCGGACCAGAATTGGATAGTTTCTGTTTTCATAAAACTTCTCAATGTAATTGGTATGTCAAAATCGAGGTAAAACCGTCCTTTCAGATCAAATGGTAGTAGTATCAAAAGGCCGATTCTACACCACCTCCACTTTTCAAGGGCAAATCCTGCATAGGACCCCCAACTCCAGAGCCAGAATGCAAACGGATTGCGTCCTATTGAGTATAGGGTAAATACAAGTATGGCATTCGTAGAGAAAATGGAGGAGTTGAGAAATCCAAGGATGGGGGAGGAAAACGATGACGACTTTATCGACGTCAACACCTTCGAGAAAAAGTTGCAGGAACAGAATCGGGAACCCACTCCGTGGAGGGACTTGCCCACAGGAGTCATATACAAAATCCTCAAAGTGCTTGAGGTGAATGGTATGTATGGAAAGTCCATGATCCTTACCTTGAAAGAGAGTGGGGGAAAGCCCATGAAAGTGTGGGCTTGCTCTGCGTTTGGTAAGGAAGAAGAGAAGGATGCCTTGCAAGGGGCATTAGTTCGGAGCACCGGATTCAAGCTGAACAAGAAGACCAACCACCAATATTTCTCGTACGATCTGGTGAGGAAAGAAAAAAGTGAGGACTTGGGCTAAGGGATCACGAAATTTCCCATCCGGCAAAAAGAGCTGGATGGGAAATTTTTTTTTTTGGTTACTTAACGCCTCGAGCGCAGCGTAGCGTAGCGATAAGGCGTGTTTACGGCGCATGCGCATTATGCTTTGCGAGATCTTCACTGAAAGGGGTTGAGGGCTGACGTAGCTGATCTTTCTCATCGTAGTAATTCTTCAGGCAGATGACTGGGATGGGGGTATCATCATCATCGATCTGGGACCGATAAGATCTCGCCAATCGCAAGGTATCGCGATGCTTTTTCACCTTCTTGGTGATGCGCTTGGAGGTCAGCGAGAGAACGAGCGTGGAGATGGCACTTAGGCAGGCGAGGGAACCCAATGGGAGAGAGGCAGGGATGCCTACACCAGTCAAAGCGGATCCCATGGTACCGCTTGTCAGCAAAAGACTACCGACGGAGCACGCACCTAGTCCGATGGAAACCGCCTTATCCAGTCGCTTATAGATCCGCAGCATGCGGGCGTATTTGCAGATCTCAGCTTCCAGAAAATCCTCGATCGTAGCATCCACTTCATCACTCATTTATCTATATCTATAGGAGCATGCCCAAGATGGGGATACTTTTGAAGGGGCTGTTGGGGCCTAGGATCAGCCCACTTCCGTCGTAGATCTGACGTCCGCTCTTCAAATATAAGCCATCGCCGTACGTATTGGGCAAAGTGCCTGGGCTCAAATACAGACCACTACCCCGAGGCTTCACGCAGCACACTCTCCCACCCTTCTTGAGATATAATCCGGATCCCACGGCTTTTTGGATGGCTGCACTGCCCAAACCGCTCAATGCGCCCACGCCCAAAGCAGGTAGCACTGTTTTAGCCAGCATGGGCAGCGCGGCAGAGGCGAGACCTGCCAGCATGGGGAGGAATCCACCTTCTTTCTGCACGTTATGCCTCACCTGCTTTGGACTCATCTCCAAGACCATTCCACCCTTTCCGCTCTGCAAGAGCTTGGTGATGCGCTGGATCTGGCGGCGAGTGAGGAACATCTTATGCTCACCGGATAGGTTGGCATGCGACAATCGGATGCTCACGTGGCAACCGTTCTTTGCCGCACGCTGAATCTTCTCTGCCTGACCTTTCGTCAAGTTCAAACCGTACTCTTGATAATCCATTTATTTATACCTCACGCAGATGGAAGCGGATGGTGAGATTTTCTCCTCGCAGATCGATGGGGCGAGCGTCTTGATCGGTCAGATACGTCTGCATGCGATCGATGGTTCTCAGAGTCACCGGTAAGTAGACAAGATTCTTAGGAGTCTGGACGATCTTCATGCCGGGATCGACTGCGGGAAAGAAGCTATAGATCGTGGACTGCTGCGTGCCGTTGACGTAGCTTCCGTGGATGATATCGCTATTCACGAGGATGCTATTGATACTGATGATATTGACGATATTCTCACCTTCCGCGTAGCCATTAGTGCTTCGATCGTAGGCATACGTCCGACGCTCGAATCCAAGCACCGGACTGATGCTATTGGGCACGTCGAAATCCACTTGATAATTTCTGGCGAGAGTGAGGGTCGCTCTCAGCGTCGCGCGATTGGCATCGAGAAGGACCTTTGCCTTATGCTTATTAAGCCGCAATTGTCGTTGGATCTCATCATTGATATCGTCGATTCCATAGGAGCCAGTGCTCAGTCCGACGGGAAACCAGCTAGCTCCGTCATCGGGAGAATAGCGGAAGGAATTATTTCCCGCATGAATATTGGGGATGGAGTAGTAGGTCTCCAGATTCACGAGGGTCATCTCGTAAGATTTCTCCTCGCGCAGCTGGAGGGGCGGATTGAAGCGAGTCAAGATCTGACTATCGTTTCCAGAGACGATGAAGGAGAACCCATGCTTGGGCTCCGTATTGGTGGCGATTTTCCGCAAAAGTGAAGTATCCATTTATCTAAGCCTCCTCAGAAGACGACGCTCATCTTCTGGCCGTCGGATTCGAATTGGAGGATTCGATCGGAAATTACCAGGGCGAAGGCTTGAGTATTGGCAGGGACGTTGCGCTCGAATTCGGCTCGGATTTGGATATCCACCGTCGACTCTTTCAACCGCTCGGACTGATGGCTTACGTCGATGACGAATAGGGGATAGAGATCGATGAAGTCGGAGGGATTGATGCCACCATTGCTCAGCAGACTTTCCATGCTATGGAATTTCTTGCGGAATTCGGCGGTCTCCTTATAGACCCTGGCGACCCTGCATTGGGTGAAGCCTGCATTGAAATCCACGGCGGGATAGCGCTCCGCATTGAGGGTCACGTGAATATTTCGCAATCGGCAGTGGTCGAAGACGGCGGCATTATGCGTCTGATCATTGCTCCTATCCGTTTGGAAGGCGACGATGATCCATCGAGGTTTTTCTCGCCCGCTTTTAGCGGCTAGGCGCCAATGAAATTGTGAAGTCTGGGGCACGGCTATGGAGTCGCACTGCCTCATGCGAAATCCACAATCGATCTTGGTCTTGCTCTGGATGGTCTTATAGAGCCGCAGCTTCTTTTCGTCGGAGGGAATGACGTGGGGAACGAACCAGGAAATCTTGCTCAAGACTATCTTGGCCACGTCGTTGACGGCGGCGGCTCGGAGGATGGCATTGGCATCCGAATCGCGCACCATGGAGAGCTCGTGCTTGAATCCGTAGACGATCTTATCGTAGTCCTCGGCAAAGCCAAAGACGTGCTTGAGCGGGATGGAGAAGGAAAAGGATCCCTTATTGGCTGGCTTGGTGATGATATATCCGTGGCGTGCCGCGAATCCGACGTTTTCTGCCTCGGCATCTGCCGTGGAGTCTTTGAACCATAGCTGGTTGAGGCCTTGCGATTTGGAGAAGTCGTCGGGATACGTCAGCATCCCTAGCATGGTGGTGGCGATGCCCGGATCGTTGAGATGCTCGATCTGCTGGCCGGAAAGTCGGTAGCTGATGCTTCGGAAGAGAAACATGACGCCGTTATGGACGAGCGATACCAGATTGGCGTCGGCATACGCAGTGCCATCATTCTTCTGAAGTCGGCCTTCGATCAAGAGATAGCTTTCGGCAGGGTGAAGGAAGAGATCCTGAGTCTCGATATTGATGCGTATCTCTGCGCCGGCATTATTCAGCTGCGCCCCGGCTTGAGGTTCGTATTCGTGAACCTGATATTCCTGGAGACTTTCATCGAAAGTCAGTCCTTCGGTGATAGAGAGCATATCGGCCATGATATATTTATCTATAGCGCTGGACGAAGTCGTGGATGGTGGCGATCCCCCCGCCCAAGATGAGATTATTGAGACGGACCTGCTGCTGCGAAGTCCTCTTGGCCTTGGGGGTAGGTGCTGGGGGAAGATTTTTCTTACGACTCATTCGATGGACGACGTGATCCACCGCCTTGCTCGCGCCTTTCTCCACACCTTTCAGAGCTGCATTGGAAGCGGCGCTCACAGCCTTGCTTCCCAACGTCTTGGCGGTGGAGGAGGTAAGCACCCGTCCAGCCAGACTGGCGATCGTATCGAAAAGGCTTTTTCCGCCGACTGCATACTTTCGACGATATCCGTGACTCACTACTAAAGGCATCGTAAATTTATTTAGAGGAGCTTCCGATGCAGCTTCTCGTACTCATTCCTGCTGATATGGCCGAACTTCTTCATGGCGTCGAGGATGGCCACGATTTCGTTGCGCACCCCATTATTTCCAGCCTGGTAGGCGGCAGCGCAAAGATCGAGGCGATCCAGCAATTGGTCGAAGCATTTGGGGAGGAAGACGGTCGAAACCCCACTCCCATACTTATCTTGCTTATAGAGGTAGGAGACGATCTCCTTCCATTTCCGACTTTTGCTGGCCTTAGGGATCTGCGAGAGCGAAGAATTGCCTTGATACATGGCGTTGGATGCTCGCAGGATATCACCATAGGTATGCAGGTCATCCACCTCGAAATCTTTGGGATTCTTCATGACCATGAGCTCCCACAGGCCGGGGGTGCCCTCATAGCGCTCGCCATCGACGAAGATATCGTCTCCATCGAAAGTGACGGGCAGACTTCCGATCATGATGGAGCCGTCTTCTACTCGCAATCCAAAGGTGTGGTCGGCCTGGGGAGTCATACTGAGCTGAAGATAGTGGGTGGCTCGCGGACCAAGGTCGGTTTTCAAAGCTTGCTCGATGGCAAGCGGATCGTCGTCGCCCTCGGCGGCAGGGAGAGGAGGAGGAGGAAGGGCGGGCAGAGCGAGTGGGATATCGTCGATCTTTTTGGTGATCTGGGAGGCAGTCTCCTTTTGCGTCTCGACCACGGGCTTGAATATCTTGGAGAGATCGCGGCTGAGTCCGATCTTATCTAGGCGACGCTGCATATCGGCAGCCTGGATGCTGCGCTTCGTCTCTTGCAAATCCCTGGCAAGCGCCTCACGCTGCTTGGGGTCGGTGATCTTGATAAACGTCATTTTATTTATAGCATCGCCCAACGCCCCTAAGCGATGGAACGAACGCCCCTAAGAGATGAATCGATCGCCCCCCAACGCCCCTAAGCGATGGAACGAACGCCCCTAAGAGATGAATCGATCGCCCCATAGCGTTCAAGCCATCTCCCATGCTTTTTGCTTCCTACCTCAGCGGGATGCAAAAACCGTGGATTTCCCCTCCTACGCACTCTCCATGCATTTGGAGGAGCAGAAGGGCTTGGATGACCCTTGCACTCCATGGATGCGATCAGACTCCCCCACCATCCTCACTTTTACGTCCGACCAGAGGGTGGTAAATTTGGGTACGCATATGGTCTCCTCGTAGATATGATCGAAAACCTTGCCGCGGGCAATCTGAGCTCCACACCGGTAGCATGCATAGGGGAAAAGCTTCAAGTGCCTCTTGCATTTATCACTGCCCGATACGGAGGGATACGTGCACTGATGGCCGCGGACGGTCTTGATGAGGCACGGGGGTCCGGGCGGTGGCTTAGATTTGCGATTGGAGTGAGAATTATAGGTCCTTCCTTCGAAATCCTGATCATCGAGGCGGCTAGCATATCTTTCAGCACCGCATCGACTGCAGCTATAGCCTGGGATCTCATGGTTGATGAGCACACGCTCCCACCGGTGCTTGCATATAGGGGATGGTAGTGGAGACTCTGGAGTATTCTCCCGATCCAAGTCTCGTTGATTCTCCAGGAAAAATTCCTTCAAGTGATCCATTCTTTATCTTAGACTCGATAGAAATCGTCTAGATTGCATCGATATTTCCCAGCCGTCTTGGGGCTCGTGAGATCGATGGTCATGAATCCGTGAGGCTTGGCCCAGCAGTGATCGCATAGGGCATCGAATTGGGCGGGGGTGAGATCACCGCAATGATCTTGGCGGATATGGTCCCGATTCTTGGCATCCTGCTCAAAGAGGCATTCTCTCGGATCGATTGCCGCGGGAGCTTGAAATAATTTTGGCAGAGGTAGAAGCAGTCAACGTTATTATGACGACCGCGCACGTAATAATCTTCGCACTTGCTCTGCTTGCTCAGCATCAGATCGTCGAAGACCATGAGATTTTTGCGAGTGGGATCGAGATCTCGGGGATCGGGCACGTCGCTCGCCTCCTCGAAGAAGAAAGCTTCGATGCCGCTAGGCTTGGACGGTGGCTTCATCATCTGCATGACGTCGATCAAAGAGTGGGGATAGCGATCCTTGATGGAGAGAAGGTCGCGGATATCGTCTTTCGAAAATCCTTTTCCAAGCGCCTGCCGCAGCAGCTGATAGATGGGCTGGTGGAGCGATTTTCCGAAGACGTAGAGTCGATCGTAGTCGAGCCATCCATCGCGCAGGAGGAGATTATTCAGCAGAGTCGTCTTGCCGCAATCCGACTTCCCGATGATCAAACCTCGAATGGATCGCTGCGGGAGGAGATAGTGGTTATGCCGACGACTCGCGGTGGGCTCATCGTAGGTAAGGTCTTCAACGTCCATTTATCTATATAAAATGGGAATGTATTGCTTGAAATGCAAGAAGAAGACGGAGACGAATAATCGCGCCGTGATCACGAGCGATGACGGACGGCGGCGGCGAAAGGTGGGGACCTGTGCCGAGTGCGGTTCGCGAAAGTCGCAATTCATCAAGACGGAGAGGGGAGCCGGACTCATGAATAAAATGATCAATCGGCTGCCCGTCGAGATGCATCTGCCGGGGCATAATTTCACCGGTCCGGGGACCAGACTCAGCCAGCGACTCAATGCCGACGGCACCCCCAAACCTTGGTCCATACCTATCAATCGAGTCGATGAGGCCGCCTATCGGCACGATCTTTGCTATGCCAAGCACAAGGATACGACCGCACGAAATTCGATCTGCGATAAGACGATGCTAGCCTCCCTCGATGCCATCCCCAATCCCACCGCGCGCGAGCGCCTCGAGCGTGGCATCGTCAGACCTATCATCGGCACCAAAGCACGATTTGGGCTGGGCGTGGTAAAAAAAAAAAAAAAAAGTCCAATGGTCGGATAAGCTAGCCGAAGAGCTGCACAAGCCAGTCCGACTCAAATTTCAGAAGCGCCGCGTGGTGGTAGGTGGGGTGGATGATACCTGGGCTGCCGATCTCGTAGATATGAGCGCCTTCTCCCGCGATAACCGAGGCTTCAAATACCTCCTGAGCATCATCGACGTCTTCTCCAAGTACGGCTGGTTGGTGCCGCTCAAGGATAAGAAAGGCGCCACGGTGCGAGATGCCTTCCGGACCGTCTTCAAGGATCGCACGCCCGAGAAACTATGGACCGATAAGGGTAAAGAATTTTATAATCGGGAGGTCAAGGAGCTGCTCCAGAAGCACGGCGTCGAGATCTACTCCACCGAGAATGAGGAGAAATCGAGCGTGGTGGAGCGCTGGAATCGTACCATGAAGGAGAAGATGTTCAAATACTTCTCGACCAATTCCACGCGCACCTACCTTCCCGTCTTGGACGATCTCGTCCGCCAGTATAATACCACCAAGCATCGATCCATCAAGATGACCCCCACCGCCGCCAGCCAGAAAGAGCACGAGACCAAGGTCTTCTGGAACCTTTACGGAGACCTCCCTCCCATGCAGCCGCATCGATTCGACGTTGGCGATAAGGTCCGGATCGTCAAGAAGAAGGGTATCTTCGAGAAGGGATATACCCCGCGCTGGACCGAGGAGATCTTTACCATCGCCCAGGCCCTAGCGACGCAGCCGCCCACCTATCGACTCAAAGACTTCAAGGGTGAGGAGATCCAGGGGTCCTTTTACGAGCCCGAGCTCCAGCGCACCGACCAGGATATCTATCGCATCGAAAAAGTCTTGCGCCGGCGGACCAAGAATGGGGTCAAGGAGATCTACGTCAAGTGGCGGGGCTACCCTGCATCGTTCAACTCATGGGTCAGGCAATCGGACGTAGAGTAAGGGGAGGCTTTTTTGGATGCCCTCTATGAGCATCCAAAAAGGCATGCTTCCGAGCTCCAGGGATGGGGCCTGAAAAGTTGAAAGAGTAGGTCAACCCTGCGATTTTTTGATTGAGTCAATGGTACTTTCGTATTTTATTATATCACTCACCGAAACCGAACGTCGACCGATCCTTTCAGCGGATGAATGCTTGAGCTTGACATACGTCTCAAGAGCCTCAATCTTTTCCTGGTTATCAAACATCTGATTTTCGAGGGTTTTATATTTAGATTCTACAGTGTCTATCTTCCTCTGCATTTCTAAGACCAGATCCTGCCAGTTCTTGGCATACCAACCTTTCGTAATTGGATCCTTGGCGTCGATCCCCTCATGAAGGTTGTGAATCGCATGGTCCTGCATATCTATCTCGCCAGTCATCTTACCACCGGTCGTAGGCAAGCACTTTTCCACATCTTTCTCGATGTCCTCCAAGCGTTTCTTCTTTTCCTCAAACGCTTTCCAGACTTTTTGGACTTCTGCCTCAAGCTCGTCGATATCATTCTGACCATCTTTCAATTCCTGGTTGACCCAACGCTTCGTCACGGCGTCCGAGCTGCCCTGAGGCAATCCCAAGCTCGTGATGCGATGATCATTCATATCGAGATCCTGGAGCATCCGCCAGACGGGCATGCGCTTTCTCGAGTGAGATCCAAACTTATCCATTTATCTATAGTCCGAAGATCACCTCCTCGAGCGTCCGACCTTCCGATAAGAGCTTCAGGGCGTGCAGGCAAAAGTGCCCGCAGACCACGTCGCCGCGCCGCTGGAGCTCATCGGTATTATATCGTATCTCCGGCCGCAGATAGTTGACCATCTCATCGGGTGGGGGCAGGCCGTAGGGGTCGAAGTAGACTTTGAATCCTCCACGCTTATACCAGCACGTCCAATGCGTGCCGGGGCCATTGTGATCATCGTGATTCAGGATGCCGCATTCGGCGGGATGGGGGTTGGATGGTAGGGCATCGCGCATGAATACTCCTCTGAATCGATGGATGCCTAGGGCTTTGGTGGCTTCCTCGAGCTCTACGTTGGAGAGGGGCTTGTGAGGAAGGAGGAGGCCGTGCACGCGTATCCTGCTCATTTATCTAGGTACGGGCTAAGTGCGAGATGGGCATCCGCACCCGTCAGAGCCTAAGTGCAGAGGGGTGGTGGGGGTCTCAGTCGCAGGAGATTCGATAGTGTCCGTGGGCGAGGGTGCTGATGCCATCGGGGAGGATGTGGCGCTTGTCATCTTTGGCGGAGAGAGCGATCTTGTTGATCTGCTCCGTGTAGATCTGGTGGAGATGGCTCCGGATGATATTCATCGGGCGATGGATCTCCTGCTGGGTGTCGAGGCAGTGCTTGTAGTCCTCGAAGGCGATGCTGCGCTTGATGACGCTCTTGGTGACCCCCTTCGCCTTCTTCGTGGCCTGACCATCATCCATCTTGAAGGCGTATAGTTTTGCCCGGAGCCCCACGAATTCGGTCATGGTCTTGCCGCCGCACTCGTCCTTGAATTTTCCGATGATCTTCTTATTCACGCCAGTGGGGATGCCGGAGGGATGCACGGCCGGATAGTTGGACGTATCGAATTTTTCCTGGACGTGTGGTGCGATATCCTTGTAGAAGTCGACGGTCTGAATTTCGTAGGCTAAGCTGTCTGTGTCGGTGAAGAGCAGCCGGGCCTTATCGCCGTACGTCTCCTTCATGAATCCGTAGTGAAAGTCATACATCAGAAGCTTCGAGATATCCAAGATGCACGCTCCCAGGTAGACGGGCTTATCGAACTTGAGCTTGGTCTTCTTCATATGGACGGCTGCTAGATTCTCGGTGAAGACGACCCGACAATCGAAGTTGGGCTTGGCCACGAGCTTCAGGGCCTGCTTCTCGGTGGTGACCAGCCTGACGTTGACGCGCTTCTGGATATTTTCCATGGTCTTGCCGAAGACGGAATTATTCATAAGCTTGAAAAAATCCTTCTCGGAGTCGGTCTTGGCCTTGGCGCGGAGAGCGGTATTTAGGTCGATATACTTCTTCAGCCATGGAGATTGGCTGAATCCTATGATGCGATGGACTTTGGTGAGCTTCATCCCCCTCTCCAGATACATCTTGAGATTTCGGTAGTGGAGGATATATTTTTCACGCTTACCTAGATGAGGGACGAGCTTGCGGACTTTGCCGATCTCTACGTTCTCGGGCGCGAGAGGATAGTCGTTATGGGCGTCGTGAAGATTTTGCGGATATTCGAGATCGCATTCTACCATGGCGCCATATTCGTGGTCGTCGGGATACTTCAAGATCTCATCGATTTCCTCCGGCTCCATCCACTCAAAATCTCCCGTTGGGAGGGGCTGCGCCATTGCCCACCCGTAGAGATTATTGGCGTCGAGGTAGGTGAGATGCTTGGTGGGTTGGGAGGCGTCGTACGTGCTCATGTAGGGGTTGTTAGCCTGGGCATGACGGTGAGAGATCATAGCCACCCCTCCCCTGGTTCCCCTCTCGAACATCAGCAGCATGTCCGGATCGGAGAGAAGCTCCAATCTGACCCCGGTGATTTTGAGGGCGGCGTCGTAGGATAGCCCGGGGGATGTGAAGTAGTGGGCGGGATCGAGTCCATAGTTGACCATGCAAATATCCCTAAAATTCTCAAAGATGTCGGCTAGCAGCAAAACGTCGGTTTCTAGGTAAAGATCGTGATAATCGCGTAGAGTCTTGCACTCAAAGACCTCCCAGACCCTCTGAGCGTGCGCGTAATCCACGTTGCTGATATGCTCTCCGGAGAGCGTGCTGAAAAAGGCTTCTTTGGGTGGGAGCTGAGTTTCTTCCAGCTTGGCCGGCCCATCCATATAATCGTAGGGAAATACCCCTTTTCGAATCATCAGCTCGTGGCGATCGCCGAATCTCGCCTTCACGGTCGTGAATTGGTCGGGGGTGAGATTCTTAGCTAGGGTATCCAGACTATTGAGCATAAATCTGCACGAGTCGACGAACCTCATCTCCAGATCATCCACCTGCTTGGAGAAGCTGATGTACTTCTCGTCGGTATTGGGGATGCAGTTGATCTTACCCTCGGTGTGGCCAAGCTCCTTGACGAAGATGTGGGCGTCGTACCCACTCAAATTGTGGAAGAAGATGGGGACGTGCTTTGGAAGCTGAAAATCTAGATTGCACTCGTTGTGTGCTGCGCCGCGATATTTCCCGGTGAGATGGTCGTGATCCCGGACCTTATTCCCTCCCAATTCATCCCCACAGATGTGGCAGTGCGTGCTTGCTTCAAAGCTAACCTTGTCCTCGTCCGTCATCTCCATCGGCTTGTTCTCCTTGTATAGCTTACCGATGGCTCGCACTTCCTCCTCTACGCACTGCACAAATTTCTTGGCTGCATCCTCCCCGCAGTAAACGACTGGATCTTTGTAGTCCCCGTGAGCATATTTCATGTGATAGCAGAAACCTGAGGGTCGCTGCAGTTGGTAGGCCTTTGTGTAGGAGTGGGATGGATCCGGCTGGCAGGTATCGAGCTTCTCCGTGAAGCACTCGAAATCCGCGTAGATCGCGAAGGGGACTTTCATCTGCTTCTTGTGATTATGGAAGCCGATGAAGGATTCTTCTTCCGGCATCTCGATTCTGACCGCTTCCTTCTGGCTGCAATATTCCAGATGATCGTCCAGGATATCCTGCCTGGAAAAATGGCTGAGGCATCTGCGACAGAAGAAGAGCTCGTGACCATGCTCTGAGATTTGAGAGCTTAGGAGTCGTGATAGGCTCTTGATCCAGCAGTAGTGCTGCTTGCTGTCGCTCGTCAGGAAGAGAAGATCTACGTGCCGCGTGCCCGTGTTTTTGGATATCCTGAGGGGATATACCTGAAGATCTTCTTCGCCATCCTCACCTTTCTTCAGTCCGTCGTAGCCGAAAACGTTGATGTTGAGATCTGCGTTGCGCCTCTCGAATTTATCGATCGCCTTGAGGGATACTGGAAAGTCGATATCATCGACGCTGAGCTCATCCCCCCACTGCTTGTATTGGCCTACGCGATATGCATGATTCCCATCCACCTCATCCTGAGGCAGGGCTGAGAGAATTGCCCACTGGAAGCAGCGATCATCCTCGTTTCTCACGTTGACGATCGCCTTCTTTTTGGCAAGTGCTCATGGAGTTGGTAGGTAGGAGCTGCCCCTAAGTGGCTTGAATTCGTTCAGGTGGATCTCCAGCTGCTCGATGTGGCCGAAAGTCCATCCACTACCCTCGCGCATATAGTTTGACATGCTTTCCTTGATCTTCCCCACCATGACGGCAATCTCGAAGTCGAGATCTGCTGATTCGGTGATGACTGTCTGGACTGATCTGAAGTAAGGGAAGACGTAGGTGTTCTCCCCAGTCGTGGGATTCGTTTTGACCAACTCCACTTGCAGCACTAGCTGCACTTTCAAGCCCTTCTTTTGGGTAAGGGCATCTTCGATCGTCCTGGAGATGGTGTTGCGACTTACCTGTAAAAACGTTACCAAATCATGCTGCTTGATTTCTTCGATTCTGACTGTGTCAAAGACGCCTTTCAATGCATTGCGTCGATGAACTACCCTGATCTCCTCTTCCACGGGAGCATTTTCGATATCCTTCTTCACCTTTTCGGCTAGGGCGGCTCTTCCTAGTCGGGAGTATTTAACGATTCCGCGTCTTTTGGCGATGGCCTTCAGCTCCTTCTTTGTGAAAACCTCTTCGCGGGTAAATTTCCGGTTGGTCTTCTCCTCGATGAGTTCGACCAACTTCTCCTTCGATTTCCTGCTGAATCCCCTCAGGCCCTCATCCTTTGCTATTTGACGAAGTTCCTTAACGGTTTCCTTCACCATGATCTTGCCTCCAATGGGGATGTTCTCATCATCATCATCATCCTGCTGACGTGACTGTTTGCTATGCCTCCAGCAGAGCCCATCATTTCCACGCTTACTCTTACAATATTGTCCCTTCTTCCTTTTCAGGGGAATACCGCAGGTCGAGGGTACTTCACCCTGAGCATACTCGAAGGGCTGATACACCTCTTCAGCACCACAAGTGAAGCACATGCGGATCCTATCATCCACAGGTTCCATCACGTGGTTGCTGCAGCGCTGCTGGGGAGTTGGGGTTGGGACTTGGGTGCTATCCTCCATATCTTCCTCATTCTCCAGAAAGAAATTCTGGTAGCGATTCATATTATCACTATTGGATTCCATCCCTTTATCTATTTCAATCTCATACACACCTCTCTTTAAGGTGTCCACATCCCCACTATCCTCTGGGGCGATTTGTCTACCATTGAATACATATGCCATGCTTGTATTTACCTTATGCTCAATAGGAATGCCGTCCGTTTGCATTCTGGCTCTGGAGTTGGGGGTCCTATGCAGGATTTGCCCTTGAAAAGTGGAGGTGGTGTAGAATCGGCCTTTTGATACTACTAATGGTATCCAGGACGGAGCTCCGTCTCCACCGTTCGGCTTACTGCATATTAAATAAATAAAACAATATTAATATCTGAGTTGAAGATAGTTGACAAATCCGTTATTTTTTGTAGACTGTATTTATATTTAAAAAGTAGAATAGTAAAAAATAAAACAATAATTTTTAAGCGAGAACAAATCTTGCGCGTATATGCATTATCATGATAAAATGTTGTTAATTTGCTAAAATAAATCGGATTTTAAATGGGCTCACAGATTATTACTTACCCAGTTTTTGCAAAAGATGTCCAGTACTGAATGAGTTTCTTGGAGAAATGTTTTTCTTCATGTGACAGTTCAAACTCACTTGCTCTAAAAAACCACATCAATTCATCACCATGACAACTACCTTCGAACCACGGAGGTGGAGGTCCTCCGAATGGATCATAACTTAGTATAGAAAATTGGTATTGATATGTTTTACCTTCGGATCCTGCATGATATTCAAGCATCTTAACGAATGGGTAGGTAAACATAATATCAGCCAACAGATAGGTTGCTCTTATACTTTGATCTTTCAAGCTTCCATGAGCTTTATAAAAATCACACATTTTTGTTTTGATATCAGCATTGTTTTTCAAGTAAGACTTTACATAAGGTTTTATTACTGCTTCACACATAGCTTTATGTGGAATGCCTTCGCTTACGTTAAATCCATAATACTCCTGCAGTTCTGGAAATATAATTATATAGAGAAGACATCCTTCGTTGGAAGTTGTACCGGCAATCAAGTCCAACGAACTGAAAAATTTAGAAACTTCAGATGTTTTATCTTCTAAACCAAACACAGGATCTTCCGGAAATAATTCACCGTCAACAACCGGATAGCTATGTGATTTAAAGTAAATTTGACTTTTAAATTTTTCTGCCGGAATTGTTGAATAAAAGTCATTTAGCTGTAATAGTTCTTGTAAAGGTTTTTCTCTTAAACACTGTACGAATTTATATTCATCGTTTAATGGACAGGATGTTAATTCTGATAGCAGTGACGAGTATTCCTTGATCTCTCCCGAGGTTCGCATCAGTATTTTACTATGGACTCCGCTCTGTGCTATAACACGCTTAAACAAACCTTTATTTGATGGAATAAGTGACATAAGCGACACGCTATAACCTCCAGCAGATTCTCCAAAAATAGTAACAGCACTTGGATCTCCACCAAATGCAGCTATATTATCATGTACCCAATGTAATGCAAGTTTTTGATCCCATAATCCATAGTTTCCTCTCAGAGCTGGGTGATCTAATGCTAGAAACCCGAATGCACCGAGTCTGTAATTAAATGAAACCATAATGACATCACCCTCCATTGCCATTTTTGTGAGGTCATCTTCATGACTATACCCTACCTCAAAACCGCCACCATGTATCCAAACCATTACAGGCACCAGGTTTGTAATATCAATCGTTTTAGGTATATAAACATTCAAAAACAAACAATCTTCTGATGTATGGGGTTTCATTAATTCTGTCATAAATTCCGGGATGTTTTGTGGACATGCGGCACCGAATGATGTAGCATCTAAAGTATCTTTCCAACGACCAAATGGCTCAGGTTTGCTAAATCTCAGAGGTCCAATGGGAGGCTTTGCAAAAGGTATCCCTCGGAATTCATATAAAGCTTCCCCTGTATCCGCATATTGCACCTTTACACCTTTAATTGGTCCTAATGGAGTGTCTAATATTACTGATTCTATGTCGTTGGAGGTAAAGACATGCACAATTGTCAACAGACAAACATTCAACAGATATAACCATACCATCTGAAATGTTGGAAAGGTCACAAACATATATTGTACAACTTATTAACAACTCAATAGATTCAAAACGGAAATAAAAAAAGTCAAATCGAGTAAGAATGAGTAGATGAATGTCGTAAACATATATGCTTTGTTAGCATTTTTGCCGCTTAAGTACAATGAAATTAAAACTAAAATGCGTCGAATAATTGTAAACTATACGTAATCTATAGGATAGACAAATCAGGAGTTGCGAATTAACTTATAAATAAGACTCCTAAAATATGATTAAGACCAAACAATCCGGATTCTTGTTCTGTAAGCACCAAGCCTTGATGTCTAGTAACGTTAAATATGCAGTAATTAAAATGCAAAATGTTCTGGAACAATAATTTTTACACATCTATGATACCAAACATACGCCTTAAAGTTTTAAAATATATGGGATGCTTCTGCCTCATGTAGTTTTTATTGTCGGCAAGATTACCATTGTATTTCTTACGGATCTGATATTAATTTCGACCTAAAAACTATTTTGTTTCTAACTATGCATTACGGATTAAATGATTGCGCTGTTCTGCTGTGCAGTAGATAATCAGTTACATATACATTTTGTATGACAGTTTATATAAATTGTTATTTAATCAAATACTCATCGGAATGTCATTTGCTTATTTTTTTCAAGTGGATATAAGGATTTTTGTCCTAATAAAATTAGTCATTATATCCCTTCTGACGACGATATTTACGTTTGATCTATATGTGTTTTGGTAATACAAATATTATTTCAAGAAGCATGTGTTACACAGTTTCTAAAAGATCCAGAGTGAATATTTCATTCAGGTGGACAGAGATCTTCTTGTTGACATTATAGAAAAAAAAAAAAGGGAAGTCAGCTTCATATTTACAATTTTATAAGGTTATCCTATCAGACTGAAAGGAGCGAAAAAAGCTTTTTATCAATCAAATTGTACGCCATGGAAACATTAGATTAATAAAACTAATGCGGAGAAAATATAAATAAAAAGAAATTGTTTTACTTTACATCGTTAAGTGAATCTTTACTTACTTTGGTTTTGTCCAATCAGTTTATTCATGTGTTTCAGTGACCACACTTTTGAAAAAGACTTTTGAACTATATTGCTATTATAATTTAATGATTTTAAAAAGCATAAAATTTGGGTGTGTAAAATCGATAACCAATGTTTAAATTAAACGTTGGCCTACAAATTTAATACACACCGTATTGTAAATAATCTGTCCGTAGTTTTAAAAGCTTATGTACACATTGTCGAACTATTAAAAAATACTACATGTAATTTGCAGCTTAAGCACTTTTGCTTTTGAGAAATATCTTTTTTTTTAAATTTAACTTTTCTCCCATTTTTACCGGGTTTGACTAAAAGTCATGATTCTTTAATCTTACAGTTAATTTTTCGATCAAAAGTGTAACTGTACATGAAAAAAGGTTAATTTGATCAAAGATTAAAACATTAATATGTAGGAATTAATTGTTACTGTTTATATTGTCAATTTAAAAAATGGTAATGTTTTTAAAATTTGCTGCGTAAATGTTATATATTAAAACTGAGAAATAGGATATAACCTACCTTAGATATACACTGTGTGTAGCAACATTAATAAACAAAAAGTGGCAGAATTTCTAACCCGAATAATCCAATCGTTATATTACGATCACTACGATCACTCCATTAACGCCTGAATGCATACCCAATCAGAACGCGTCAACCGGAAGTTCAAATTAACGAATTGCATTGTGGTTTATCGTCTATAGAAATTCACACGTGTTTAGTTCATCTAAAGACGTGAGGAGAAATGTTGATAAACTTCAGGGAGATGTTGATATTATTAAAACTCTGTCGTTTACATACGGGATTGCAGAAAAAACACTTCTTGAGTTGGACAAACAATTCATACTGAAAATTGACAGACATTGAAACCTTGATGTTACAAAAAGGACTAAATCTCGTCCCTATTTGTGAAACATCGGAAAAACAAACAATGAAAGACTTCGGGGTATTTGAAAGAAAACTGAGATAATCCTATTTCTTTCATAGCAATCCTAACATTTCAATGAAAATAGCAAATTGGAATTATCAAAATCCAAACAAACCAATCTTTCCTAAAAGGAAAGTGACACTCTTGCAAAATACATCGGATTGCATTTGTGAATATATTAAAGATACAGCAGTTAATATATTCTTCAATTTAAAAATGAATGGAAGTAAATACAAATGTCTTCTAATGATATATGGTTAATATAGATAACCATGAAACTATCAATTATGCCTAAAGGGCGATCAATTAAAACGGTCTATCAACAAATTGTAGGACCACCTGCAAGTTACATATTTGACACTTCCCTGTAAAATCGTAAGTACGATTAGGGGCTAATAAATAATTGTCAATGCAAACAACATGTGAAAAAGAGACACATGAAATGCTGTACGCAATAAATAATCGTTCCGGATGTTCAAATGTAAACAGGAGGTGATCAGGTTCCTCGTTTAAAGCATTAAGATTTAAAAAAAATAGGAACCAGATGAAAACACTCCAGTCAAAAAACGGCTACAAATATCTGAAGTATACCTATGTAGCTACTTACTTTTACATGGGTGTTGGGAGGATGGGCGATGAGATAATGTTTTTCTGCACACATTAGTAGCTCCTTATGTGCTGCCACCTATTGTTAATCAATACGGCTACTGTGTGCACTAATTAATCAACCCTGTTCTTTGCTGACAGTAATAGTCATCCCACGAGGACGCGGTATGTCTGAATAAGATCATCCCGAGGGCCGGACGGGCCCGAGGGATGATCTTATACAGATATACCAAGTCAGAGTGGGATAACTACTTTACATCCCAGCTCATTCGGGTAAATAATAACAAACGTTAAGTAAAGATATCAGTACTATTATACGTTATAGATTTACTTATATATATATATATATATATATATATATATATATATATATATATATATATATATATATATATATATATATATATATATATATATATTTTTTTATTTTCTCCCTCGTTTCACTCCTCCGAAAATAAAGTTTTTCTTAACTAGATATCGTAGAAAAAACTAAACACAGACTAGGGTTGTGCGTTCGCTACAAGATCGCATTTAATATAACATTTAACATATCTACATACAATCAGCCATACATAAATGCATCAAAATTCACCATACTAGAGTCTATAAGAAATGAGAAAGTAACTTAAGATGGATATCTGGGGTGGGTGGGTGGGGAATAGTATACCAAACTAACTACTTTGTCCTTACTATCTTGTAACGAACGTCGCATTGGTCAATCGCGCCTTTAATTTTTCTTTATATACTGACCGCCGAAATCATCCGTGCAGAAAAGAATTCAACGGGTATTACCCTAACTAATTTAAATATTTAAAAACCGTTATATAAAACATAGAACCGTAAAGAAATATAATTATTTTCTCCCTCGTTTCACTCCTCCGAAAATAAAGTTTTTCTTAACTAGATATCGTAGAAAAAACTAAACACAGACTAGGGTTGTGCGTTCGCTACAAGATCGCATGACAAAGGGGGTTATGTAAAAAGCTAATTACTAATTCAAAGTCCTAAATTTAAAGAGACGAGACTTTTTTGTTCGATACTGTCCTCAATATAACCATCTTTGGCTTTATCAGTAGCCCATCTTCCGTGTACTTTAAGAAGTCTATCCGGTACCTTCATATTAGCGGCGGCTGTAGCGCCGCCGCTCCTTAAACTATGCAATGCGTACTTAGAACTATCTAGACCAATTTGGTTGAGAGCGGACAAAAGTATTTCTCTTGCTCTAGTGTACGATAAAGGTTTCAATCTGTTGGTAGCAATGTACCTCTGCTGCTTTTTATAGAAGTTAATGGCTGTGAACAAAAACTCATCTGAACCTGACGTCAACCCGGCAAGGGAAATGTACTTATGAAGCCAGAATAAAGGACAGAGTTCATTTCCTGTTTTTCCGATGATGACGGAATTACCTCTGCGATAAATATCTGTTTTACTATGGAGTATTTTTACTTCCAGATATTTATCGTGCCAAATAAGGTCGGACATGCGTATGTGCGACAATTCGCTAAACCTAAGGAAGCCCGAAAAACCAAGAAGGCATAGGACGCAAGTACGTAGGTGTAAAAGGTTATTGACATCGTTGGTATAAAATTGAACGAGCTTCAAAAGTATTTCCTTCGTGATGGGTTCTTTTTTGTTCAAAGGGCGAGATAACATACGCTTTCCTCCTTCTAAAATAAGGGCCAAAAATTCATCTGCACATGGGTTAAGTTTCAGAGAAAGTTTGTGATGCCAATTTATACTGTAAAAATATGCTTCAAGAACTGATGAAGAGACTTTTTGTTGAATAAGGCCACCCAGGAACAAGGCAACTGTGGAGACTGAGGCGGGTAAATGACAAAAATTATATTTTAAACACCAGTGATGAAATTTAGAAAAATAATTGTCATATTTCTTGTTTGTAGCAGCAGCTTTCGATTTTTTTACTATATCTGGTAAAAGCTGAACAGTCTTCGAAAAGTCACTATGATTCCTGAATTTTTCCAAAACGTTCTAGTAGCATTGATCTGTTGTAGTATCTGTAAAATATATATCAGAATAATAAATGATAACGTCCGAATAAAGGAAGAGAGTATGAATAAGTCTGTATCTATATTAAATATACTTCTATAATCCTAATACTATCAGATATATGCACAATATTCGAAATACAACTTATATACATCAGTACAAAATATTTATATGTAACCATACATCTTCATATAAATTATCCACATGCTAGAGAGTACAGTCCTCTCTTAAGGAGTACAGTCCTCCTTAAAATGTCCATATCAGTACATAACAGCAGTTTCATAAAATAAATCAATATATTGTAGCGTCTATTCTAAAAACTATTACATTACTCTGAAATGTTGATAAAGCAAAGATGCTATTTTTATGAGATCCAGCAGTAAAAAAGTTTGTAGGATTCTTGTATTCGATATGATTGACAATAAATGGTAAATAACTGCCATGCATATCTACTAGAGAAGGCCAAAAGGAAGCAGACGTCCATTTCGGTACTAACAACGTACCTTTTGCTTTGCAATGAATAATATGGTTAATAGTTTTGTTAATAAGATGTACTGGTGGTACAAACCAATTCAAATCAAAGGACCAATCAAATGCAAAAGCGTCGACGCCTGCTGTACCGGGGGTCCAGAAAGGCGAATAAAATTTTTTGACCTTGTAGTTAATACTACTTGCAAAAACATCACACGTAAAAGGTCCCCAGATTTTATTAAAGAATTCAAAAATGTCATAACTTACACCCCAGTCATCGAAATCAAAGATTTTACTGAAAAAGTCTGCTTCCGCGTTCAGTTCTCTTGGTACCCAAGCTATAGATAAATCTATGTTATGTCTTAAACATGTCTTAAAAATAGAAAATGCAAGAGATTGTAAATCTGGCTTCATACTGCCGATTTGTGATATACGAACTACATTTTGGTTATCGGAGTATAATTTAACAAACTTGTTCTCTAATTTATCTCCTAAAGTATTCAGAACTAAATCTACGGCTTTAAGTTCTCTGAATGTTGAACTTTGAGTTATGGTCAACTCGTCCCACATACAATGAAATGTCTGGTTAACTGAATTTAAGACGACTCCGGCACCTGCATGATCGCTAGCGTCTGTATATATGATTCTCTCTGGTATCCGAAACCAAGGTGAAATAACTCTGGGCGAAAGTGAATACACGTTTTCGAACCAAAAATTAAGTTCAGCCCGAGCAACCGCGGAAAGTAAGATCTTCTCGTCCCAATCGAGTTTATGAGTTATTAACATAGACATTTGCCTAGAAAATAACTGACAAACTGATCGGTGGCGAATTTTAAAGAAATAATAGAGCCCACGACAGACGCAAGCTCTCTTGCTGAAACGTGCGTTTTTGTCTGGATGTTAATGACCTTTTCACGAAGGTTTTCTAGTTTATGAGATGGTATATCTATATACCCATCACGTAAATTCCAAGTAAAACCAAGCCAGTCTAGAATTTGTACTGGTTCCCATTGACTTTTTTCTTCGTTAACTAGAAAACCTGCGTCTAAAAGGTCGTTTTGTAACATTACTGAAAGTTTAGTACAATTGTCCAGTTTATCACATATCCATCCGTCGTCTAAATAAACTATTACTTTTATACCATTAGATCTCCAGTATTTGACTATAGGTCTTAGAGTTTTAGTAAAGATGTATCCAGAACTAGATAGGCCGAAAGGTAAAACTGTAAATACAAAGTATCTGGTAACTGACTTAAATTTCCAAGAAAACCCCAAATAAGTGAAATAATCGGGATGGATATTAACGTGATGATAACCGCTAGTCAAATCAAATTTTAACATGAAATTGCCTTTTTTAGCAAAGGCTAAACCTTCTACTGTACCTTCAAATTTAACTCGTCGTTTTGCTATACATTTGTTAACGTGACGTAAATCTAAAATTAACCTAGGTTTTCTATTGTTTGACACAGATACAGATAATGGATTGACACAGTAAGGGGGTTCCGATAATTCAAGAATAAGGTTTTTCTGTAAAAGTTCCGAAATCGCTGATTCTGTAAAATCTGCATGGTCTATTGCTGATCTGTTATTTTTAAATATAACTTTCTGTGGTAACTGGAGAAATTCTAATCTGTAACCAAATTGTATGACGTTAAGTATAAATTCGCTAGGTTTCAATGTATTTTTCCAAAAGTTAATGGATTTTTTAAGTCTGTTTTTAACCGAAACTATTGGTTTTGTGTTTTTCTCTGTTTCAAAATGTTCATTTAGAATATGTAAATTATACTCAACTTGTTCATTGTTTGTCTCCAGGGTCTGGGAACGTTGCTGTGGGAGGCTGTCTTCTCTGAAGCTGGGATGAATAGGGACAGTACTTGGCAATGTGTCCTGGCAAGTTGCAGTAGAAACAGACAACGTTGTTTCCTTGTCCAAAGATGGGCTTAAAGCCGTTGAACGGTGCTCTAGGATCGGCGTTGAATGGCTGACGCAGGCTTGATCCTGCCTGAGAGCCAAGAAAAAGCTGCCTGGTAGACATACCGTCGAAAGCTCCGGGCTTTCGTTGTACAAAATTTGTTTGATTCCTCGTATATGGGGTTTGGCTTTGGCGTTTCTTAGTGGCTGCTCTGGCGACAGCTGCGCGAATTTTTGATGCGTCTTCAGCGTTATCAGCAATATCAGTATCAGTATACTCTCTAACGGTCTCCCAACCATGTTTGTCTGCTATCTTTAAGAGTTTGTTTCTGTACGTTAAAGCTTTCTTTTCTGAGTCAATAAGTGAGAGGGCTCCTTTGGGGTCACCAAAAGTTATTATGTTAGCAAGGTTATCAAGGTTGCTCAGTCTTTCTTCATTAAATGAATACTGAATCTTGTTACCCTCACCTTTGAAGTCAGCGTTGACTTTTAGTTTGTCCTGTAACTCAGAAACGATGGAGATGCGTTGTTTTTCTAGAGCGATATCAATTTTGGTGTTGAACATATGTACTGCATCAACAGCGCTGAACTCAGTTGTATCGCGACTATAATCACCAGACCTAGAACCTGCGCCTTCGGTAGACGGGTGACTGTTTTGATGAGAATGGCTTTCTGAATCTGACATATCAAGATGGCGAATAGTATACCAAACTAACTACTTTGTCCTTACTATCTTGTAACGAACGTCGCATTGGTCAAGCGCGCCTTTAATTTTTCTTTATATACTGACCGCCGAAATCATCCGTGCAGAAAAGAATTCAACGGGTATTACCCTAACTAATTTAAATATTTAAAAACCGTTATATAAAACATAGAACCGTAAAGAAATATAAATATATATATATATATATATATATGTTACATATTGTATACCCCATTGGAACCCATAAACATAATGTTTATATATGGTAAAATTAACACGTACTTTCTCTTTGTGAGCTTCCGTTGTCTAGCGTCTCAGATCTCAGAAGCCATTTACTTGATGATTTCAACATTACACACAAATGTGTCCAAATTTTTTTCCCCTGCTGACACCCATTTCGAAATATGGGGGTTAAAAATATTTTTAGGGGGTGGTGGTGTTAATGTTTTTGAGGCAACATGTAGAAAGCCCAATTTAATATTAAAGTATTATTGCATTTTTCGAAGATTGAAGAAGTGCATATCTAAATGAAGTATGGTTCACATTATTCATCAATGTTTAATATCTCTATCCTGTCAATACAACGTAAAAGAATGTCAGTTGACTCGGTCGTTGATCATCTCCTTTAAATATCAAAACTATAATGTATATCTGTATGTTAACTGATGAAAAGAAATCTCATGAGTTGTTTTGAGATTTTTTAAATACTGTTGTAACTGGCCAGTTTGTTGTCATCTCACAATTTTAAATTGGCATATTCAGTTTTTTTGGTCTTCAGTTCTGAAATAAAAAAAAATCACGGTATTCAAGTAGTTAACAAAACCAAGTAAACTTACATTTATCTAATTTTGACAATAACAAAACATCGTTGATTGTCCCAAATAACTAGAAACTTATTTATATATCATACACCCTTGTCATTTGCAATAACCATTTTTAGTAAATGTAAGAGAATGATAATCCCTTTGTTCATGATTAAGTACGAGCGTATGAAGAAAGGGATTATCATTCTCTTACAAACTTAGAATAGTGTCATGAGTGTTAAGTGCAAAAGGCTCGCGTGTTGAAAATCTAAAATTTAAGTATCCCGGGTGGAGAAATTCCATAACTCACTCGTACCTGAGGTAGAATCTGTATTTATATAGACGATTAAAGGGATTAATTTCTCGTATATTGTTATTGTTACAGAATCTCTACTTTATAAAATGTGCTTGTTGCACAGCGCAAGAAGAATACTATAGTTTGGTTTACAATAGAAAGATTATGCAAAACGTAGAAATGGTCTAAGCTATTAAATAAATCTGGTTTATTACTGCTTGTACTGACAATTTCAAATGCATTTAACATTGTTGCTAGGACAAAAATGAAAAAAAAAAGCTTTATAAAAACTTACCTATATCCGTATTCTGGTATAAATTATTCCTAGGCAAAGGTGTAGATAGGTAAGGTTCCACGTATGTATCAGTACTATATTTAAAAAAATAACAATTTCACGAGCAAATCAAATTGAGAGGGCACAAATAATAAGAACGAATCATTCCTGATATTGGTACAACTTACTCAAAAGTCACCTGATTTAATATACATATTAGTACAACCGTACCATTAGAATGTTTAGTTGTTTTTAGTTTAGATAACTTGTCAAATTAATTCATTTATACTAATTTTGATGCACACGACTCACCAGTTTTGCTCAAAAAGTTGAAGAACAAATTCAAAATAAAAAAAAAAAAAAAAAAAAAAAAAAATAAATAAAATGGCCAAAGAAATAAAGCTAAGGACAGGTCTTTGCAAGAGAAAGATACTCTTTTGTTATAACAAAATTTATTATTTTTGTAACATTAAATTTAAACTATCAATTTCGGGCTAGTATCGAAATACTAGCAAAGAGTTAAATTCTAGGGACGGACGTGTATAACCCTAACGACTTTCTGTAAATTTTCTCTTATTAGTAAAATGTAGTTTTGTTTCCGAAATTTATTTCGATTTCCAGGTACCTATGTAATTAAAATAAAAATAAAAATATTGTAAAGTTTATGATTTTAAAAAGTTTAAAATTAAACATGTTAAAGTACACAATACAATAATTGTACGGGCCGAATAATTCAAAGTAACATACCTTACATTAACTTGATCAACAGGCTGGTTTAAACTTGCTGAAAATGATTACATAAAGTCATTTTACTTATTGATACAATGCACTGAAAGTGTGACGTAGAACCTTTATAGACCCACCCAATTGGAAGTATGAGTTGACAATATGTAAATAGCAGCATGGAATTAATTTAACCCCTAAAATTCTCCATTTGCCCGTTCCATGTCAGGACTGTGTATTTACAGCGGCTGTCTCGTATCTAGTTATTATATACTTTCTTTCATTGAATGCTCTGATGTTCGGGTTTACTGTCGCATTTTGTTTAAATCGTCACAATATAGTTTCCGACCTCATTCTTCTCTTGGGGTGTGACCTAATCATTGTTGAAAACCACACGTAACCCTTAGGTATACTACCTTTCTTATATGAAGAAACTACTCATGTTTCGCCTTTCCCTATTCTCACTTATATTAACATACAGAAAGTGAGTGGTCCTTCATTCAAATCTCAGCTTATTGTTCACTAAATTTTATATAGATAAGGCAATTATCTTGAAAACCTAGTCTAATTAAAAATATCCAAATATATAACAAACAAATAAGAAGAAATCACATCGTATTTGGAAAAAGTAAGTTCCGCCATAAACAATTTTCCGGATGAGTTTGTCTTTGATTATTTTTTCTTTATCTCGCATCGTTATTTTGAATTTGAATCTGTTCTACAACAGTTAGAGGTTTTGTCAGTAAGCACTGTTAAATTAAACAAGGTTTATAAACTTTGTAGTATAGAATGTTCAAACTGAACAATGGCTGCCAAAAGTAAACCTTACAGCGACATCAACAGTTAAATTGTTGCTGGTTTGCCTTTTGTAACAGTGATTATATCCAAACTTCTATATGATCATCTGGATTTTAGCGCTACATTACAATATAATTTTGTTCAAATTCATCAAAGAGAAAATGTAAACGAGTGACAGATGAGCAAAAAGAACAACATAATTATGTACCTGTTCCTAACATTTGTAGCTCATTATAAACATGCGCGTCTGTGTTTGAAGTGGGTGTACTGTAAAAAAGAAGAAGTTAAAATGAAATTTCATACATTAATTCTCTTTTCTTGTTCACTCTGGTATATATCTTTCATATGTTAATTAGAAATTGTTTGTCTTATTTCTCCCAAATATATACTAAACAAGCTATATATAATTTGATAATTTGTCAGACGTTAGTGTAGTTGCGTTCTGGGATGTTTTTTTTAAACAACGGTGGTTTCCATATTTGAAACATCCTTTGCGCTAGTGAATAAGCTGTCGTCTTAAAACACGATGAGGCCCTCAGACACAATATGTAAAACTGATAAAATGCAGGTCCTCTCTATGGTCAGCATGTATTTGATATCATGAGTAATTAATATTCAAATGTTTATGAATACAAAAGTACGTCATAAATGATAAGATAAAACATAATTTAGGGAAATAACAGCCAGATGGAGCTGTGTTTAAGAACATTGCTTTTTGGCTTAGTCATTTAAAAATATTTTTCATATATCTGTTTAATATTCATGTTTATATCTTTTTAACTGTTTATAATAGAAAGTTCTGTATTCTATTATAAAGTAACACTTACCATGAAATACCGCTTGTTGTCTCATAATATTTTTCTATACAAAATAAAATAAGTGGTACTAGTAAAAACGTTAATATACTGTATATACTGAATATAGTGTATTCTATATACATTTTGTAATTTTATCACCTGGTACCCGTGTCTTTAGTTGAAATAAAAGTTTTTATCATATATTTAATACTAAATATTGGTTTTCTGTATACATGATATTGATTGAAGCACACAGTCCATATACTCATCTCTGTTTTACTGGATACAAAACAACGTCAGATATGAAACTATTTTCATGTCCATTCGTCTAAGGTTTAAATATACGATAAAATAAATATGATACGGCTTTTTTATATCACACATTAAATCAACACTCGACCCATATGAGACCCTCGAGCTAAAACTCTCGGGCTGATATGGGCGTCCCTGGTTGCTATATAAATGTATGGTAATATTCTATATTATTTTTGAAAATGTCTGTACCAAGTCAGGAGTATGACTTTTGCTTTCCAGTAGTTCTGAGTGCTTGCCTGTCTCCCGACCTTTTTTTGGGCTTTGATTATGACATTTCCCTTGGAGTTCCATATCTTGTTATGAAACTTTATTTATCATATGTTTAGTGTTGAAATGGTTAATTTTGCAAATATGATACAGCCGGAAGTTAACTTGTCATATCAGACCAGCAGTGCAAAAAATCCATATAAGGACAAAAATCTATATCAGGGTAAAAAATCAATACCAGGGACAAAAATCCATATCAGGGCAAAAACTCCATATCAGTATTATGACGTCATAATTGTTGGGCCATAAAATCAGGATCAGATTCGTAACCTACATCGGTTTTTGTTTCTTTACGTCGCAAGCGCTATACTCGATCAAGAACCGTAAATATAAGTAATGGTAAAGTTTTCAATGATTTACCCGATGCTGTAAAATCGGAAGGTTTATTCCGTATAAACTAAGGTGTTTCTTCTTTGCTATCCCAGTCCGCGAAAAGAGAGAACATTGGTATTTGTTTTTTTCGCCACATTGGAAATATTGGATAAACAGTTTATGACATTCCATTTTCCATATCAGTCCTAGCTGGGGTGTAATAATGTATATGTATTGTGTACACAAACTGTACTTGTTCATAATGTTTATGACTTCCTGTTCTCCCTAGACTATGCGCAAAAATCAACTGTTTTAAATAGGCTAGAATTGTCCCATTTGCATGTTTTTTTATATTAAAGAGAACAATTTCTCATTGCAGGATAAAAACAATATATGTATGTAATCAGAAAATATACAATTAATTTGCTTTACACATACGGTTTATTCATATTCTGTATTATGTCCATTGCGGCATGAATTATTTTCTAATATAAATATCAGTTAAGGTCCTGACACACAGTAAAGCAAGCCGTATACACATTGAAATATACGATTTTTGTTTTACAATCATCAACTGTACACACTACATATCAAAGGTTAAATTCCTTTCAACTTTTCCCTCCACTCTGATGACTGTAAACAAATATTTGCATATTCCCTCCAAGATTGATAATATTGAAAATGAAAAATAAATCGTAATTCCTGCATGTATTTTCCTGATTGATGCAATATTAAACAATAATAGAACCAATATGAGAACAAAATGGGGCATACAATGCATTAATTCTATAACTTTCGATAGAAGATCCAAATGGATTGAAGAACTTTCTAAGGATGGACATTGTTGCATTTAATGAATTGCAGAATATGTTGAGCCCGATTATCATGTTATGGTCCATATTTACCATTTGCTTGCATGCACGTGTTGATGTAGGTGGCGACCCTGTTTAACCTTAAACCGTGTACTCTGATTGGTCACAGATATAAAGGATGTATAAACCTTGCCGTACAGAATAGAACGTTCTATTTCAAACTGTGAAATATATGATTCTGCAAAGGATTATAATACAGCGTAATAGCACTGTACACACAGTAATATGTGTATTATATTTCAAGGTTTATGCGGCTTGCTTTACTGTGTGTCAGGGCCTTTAGGGTTACCTTATTGTGAAATATAAATGTCTTAAAATGAAATTCTAGTGCCAAAATTATCTAAAATCAATACAATATTTATAAAGCATTCAGAGTTTGCTAGACACAAGATCCTAGAAAGACTTGAGATAGTTTCAATCTACGCCGAAAAAACGACATAACGAAAGTACGAGTATACGTTATATGAAATTGCTAGGGATATCCAGAAAATTTTAGAATATATTTTACACACACACACACACAAATAAAATACATGTTTTAAAATACATACGATGTAAATAACATATACATGTAGGCGATGGAAATAAAATATTGTACCTTTACAAAAGAGTTTCCTCTTCATTACAATTAGATAGACAAGTCCTACTGTTAAGAGTAGAAAAACGGCCGAACCAATGCCAGCTCCAATCCCAATTGACGAAATGTTATTTCTTTCTGTTTCTTTAAAGACTGGAAAATAATAATTAATATTCTGTCAAAATGAAAATAATTGTTAAGAATAAAAACAAATAAAAATTACCTGCATTTATTTATCTATTGTTACCGATAAAAAATGTTATGCAATATATATGGATACCGCGAAGTAAGTAATATGTAATACCGAATTGTTGAAAGTCGAAATAACAGTAGTCAAAAAGTAAAGCGAAAACAATGTTGCGTTTTTGAGCAGATTATGATATAATAGGTTTAAACATTGTGAAATGTCTTCATGTATGTTCGTGATCATGGATGTGTTCATGATATTTGTACGTGTGAAAACAATATGTAAATAATAACGATATGTAAGACACTAAGGAATTCATACAGTTACATGTATATAGCCCGACTTAAAACAGCCTATTTTAGAACTGGCGTGCAGGACGTGGGACGATAGAGCGCACCCGATACATAAAAGGGGAAACATTGTCGATTATGTCCACAATTGGTACTCATAGGTTTTGAGACTAACATTAACAAACTAATTTTTTACAAAGAAAAACCTTACGCCTTTATCATCAATACTGAATTGAACAATTTTCTCTGCACAATGAACATAAAATTCATTGCTCCCGTGATATTCCGACTCATATCCAGTTTTCGTTCATCTGACCAAGGGGTTTCAGAGAATACTTCGAAAAAAACAGTAACAATACCCTTTTGGGCGTACAGTTGAGCCCAGTTCTAACCTCTCATTAGAACTGTCCTAAACTGTCAGAAGAACTGTTCTGGAACAGTTCTAGAACTGTCATCCTGACACCTTTAGAACTGTTTAGGGTGTGTCCTGACCTAGAACCATTTATGACAGTTCTACACTAGAACCATTTTGGACGGTTCTATCCTAGAACCATTTATGACAGTTCTACCCTAGAACCATTTATGACAGTTCTACCATAGAGCCATGTATGACGTTTCTATCTTAGAACCATTTATAACACGGTTGTCTTCTGTCCTAGAACCGTTCTAGGATGGTTCTAGAACCGTCCTCTCTGACAGAATAGTTGAGAGGTTAGAACTTATCTCGACTGTATATGCTGATGAGTTGTCAGTCAACGAAATGGCCGTACATAGCATCAAATTTATTTGGTATTTTGTGATACATTTTATTAATACCACCGTGTCTATGTCACTGCTGATGGACTGTAAGTCCCCGAGTGCATTATCAGCCCAGTAGTCAGAATGTTTTCCTGGCATGATTCATTACTTAAATACTTTTAAATTTTCCGTTCAAAGTTTGACAAAAATTTACAAGACATTTATAAGGCTCTTCCTTTTGATGCAGAAGTAACCCTTAGCTGAGTTTGGATTCCTGTTTATTTCATATATATCTTTAACAGGATTTCCAACATTTTGATCTAGAGCACTGCTGATGAATTGTCGGTCAATGAAATGGCCATACAGTGCATCAAATGTATTCGGTATTTTCACTATTTTGTGATACATTTTATTATGTCATACGATCGGAACTCTTCCATAGATATCGTTTCAATTCGGCCAGTCGGAAGTAAAACTGTACATGCTTGCCATATCGAACCATACTAATACTCAAATTGATTTTAGCAACCGGTTTCGTTTTTTGACCGATTCATACCAAATTATACATTCTGTAGTTCATTGCAGCTTGGAATATCATAATGTCTGATTAAGTGAAGAATATGCCTTTTAAAATGAAAATTATTTCACAGGAAAAGCAGCATATGTATAAATTAATATATTTAACGTAAACGAGTCTTACCTTTTGATTGTGTTGTACACGTCGGGTTGCATGAATTAGTTGTGTTTGTTGTACTTTCAAATTCCGAAAATGTAGACATAATAGAATGATCTGAAATTTAATAAAAATCCATTTTTAACAGATATTGCATACTGCGAATCGAATCGCTTGAACAAGATAATTTAGGGTCAAGGTTAATAATGTAATAGAAATATTAAATAAGGTGTAAGATATTTCTTTTATGAAAGAATGTCGTAAGTACCAAAAACATCGGTTCAGGGTTCCTAATTATTCTAAAAATAGATTCGAAGATAGTTCTATTAAAAAAAGTACCCAAAGTTTGGACATGGTGTGCATTGTTATCTTTTGACATATGATAAAGGTTTTTTTCCTGAGAATTAGCCATATTTTTAATGTAGAAACAGAAATGTTAAAATGCAAAGGCTGAGTAATGATACATTGTTTGATTGGTCATCAAGGGGAAATAATTACAGGAAATCCCTATGTAAATTCATGTGTTCCAGTTGGGTGGGTTTTGTGAAAAATTTAATCTGACATAGTGCCCAGAAAATTCAGTGAGGGACTCTGTGATATACACTCAAAAGGAAATATATTTTCATTAGGGCCAACGAAACATGGCGAAGGAGCTAAATGACATCAAGTTTGAGCCATTTTGGTTGAAATACCATGGAAGAAAAATTAGGAGCCCAGAACCGTCGTTCACAAAATGTAAAAAGAAAATAAAAATGAATAATTAAAAATTTCTCGCGCTTTAACCGGTAAGAATTTGTTTTCCACTTCAGTTTTAACACATGTTATACGATTGTATAAACATATAAATAATGTATAGATTAACAACATAGATGCACTACTTATCGACAATTTCAAAGTAATGAAACATTCGGCGAATTGATTCTACATTTGTAAACTACGTATTTGATGTAAAACTTGGTACAAAATACCAAAATAATTTTATTTTTAATTTTGTATTATTTCAGAGAATCATTCACATGGATTAATTAGCCATTCATTGACATTAAAGATTGGAAAATATTTTTCTACTGCAACTTTTTAACAGCAGCAATCACGGTAAATTGTGTATGTCCAATAAAACGTATCACAAAATACCGAAATAAATCTGATGCATTGTATCGCCATTTCGTTTGACAACTCATCAAATTAGGAAATGCAAGCACTTTTTAAAAGGAACCATATACCATTCTATTTACAAACGTCTGGTGCCAGTCTGCCTTTTAAAAGTTATAATCTTTAAATTATACATATATTCATACCAATTTTATTTTTTTTTTTTCTATTCATCATATCACGAGACTGCCAAATCAGAGAGTGTTTTTAAGTATATTTTTTGCTGACATTTTCTGATTATATTTATTATATTTTAAAATCGTTAATGTAATACTAGATAACAATTTCATCCAAGTATGTTGTTAGTTTAAAATTTCTTGGCACAAATTTCTTTTCGCGATGTCAACGCCAGACATAATTTGCCAAAGTGTGGTCCTTTTTGTAATACAATTTGGTCGTTGTGAAAAAAAATTACTATCCAGTATACAATTACTTACCCTCCACTACAAGTCGGGTTTCTGCAAATACAACGTCGTCATGTGAACTACCAAACTGTATAGTACATCGTATGACCTTGTTATTATGTTCTTTCGTAACAGAAAGAACTGTTAAATTGTAAGGTCCACCCACAGATGTACATATAGCGTCGTAGTTTGGTACTATTGCCAGATGTACACACGAACCACCTATATTACCATATGCTACTACTGAATTGGACAGTCCATACACTTCATCATAGAATCTTACAAAACGCATAGAATATGTTGTTGTACATGTAAATGTCACTGTATCGTTGATAGATACATTTAAGATGGAACCTGGAATCAGTGATACTGGAGATGATAAAATTCCTAAAAAAAAAAAATAAAAAAAATATTCATCGTAATTGTAGATATAATACTGTCGTGAAATTAAAAAGTAAGCTAACTTTTCTTATTTACTGTGTATTTTCTACCAACTGCATTGTAATTGCATGTCCAGACTTTTCCATCCGCTCCAGTATCGAATGATTTTATATAAATGTAAATTCCAGTTGTGTTGCTAAAATAATGATAGTTTGAGTTTCCTCCATCATCTGTTGGGTGGGGCGGACATTTGAACACTGTTCTTTTATTTTAATTATTATATCTTCTTTCGTTTTATTTGCTCCTTTGTTACTGTAATCTTGTTTCTTTGTATAGGTGGGGATGCGTACTACTATACTAGCTTCTTCATCCAAAAATTTGGTAGGCATGGCGTTTCTATATATTAAAAAAGCATCGATAATTTATTAGTCCAGCAACAAACAGTGATGAAGGTTTCTCCTATTCCTGATGTTTTTAATCGGTGGGATAAAAATACACAATATCTTTAACCACTTCCCGGTGACTAAATTTCTACGTGGGAATTACCGCCCTTTTTTCTACAGTTATTAGAACGATAAACTAGAGAAGTCCCGAAATGACTTCTATGTAAACAAACAACATAGCAACGACATTTTCTTGAGGTTTTTGTCGAAAATCATAGGAGAAACAAATTCTCCTTCAATTTAATCGTAAGTTATGGAATTTCTCCACCCTCAATAGTTAAATTTTAAATTTTAACACGCTCGCTAAAGGCTCGCGTGTTGAAAATCTAAAATTTTACTATCTCGGGTGGAGAAATTCCATAACTCACTCGTACCTGAAGGAGAATCTATATAAACCTACTCAATTTGAAGTCTATTTTTGCGATAAGATACTATAGCACTGCGTTATTCTTACCTGTAATACTTATTTCTATTTTATCCCTTTGATCATTTGAATCGCATTGTATAGTTAATTGCCCACTACCACCGTGAGTATAGTTATAACAGAGTAGCTGATCCATCAACATCACATGAACAGAGTCCTGTATTATTACTGTATTGTGCATTGTTGTATACACAAAGGTTATTTCTGTATATAATAGTCCCCAAAAATTTTTTTTCGGTCCCATGAGATACAGTATAAAGTGTTAATCTGTCTAGCAGTTTATTTTCATATCTGCAGGTTATATTGTAGCACTTGTTCGTAGACGTAGAGTGATAGCGAAGAAGAATAAGAAGCTAAAAACGGGTTAAGAAGTGATTTGAGACGGCTATGAATAAAGAACACATTTTACTGAATAAGGATAAATCTGTGAATACCTTCTCAGTTTTCCGGATCTTATATTCACAGAAAGAAAACTAACCGGTATCTCTCACCTGAATTTCATTTTTCTAGACCTTTAACATAGAAAATATTTTGATTGTGGCTATCTTGGTTTGCAATTTGGATCATAAATATAACTATATTATAAATATAATTTTAACTATGAGGATCGTTGTTGTATTGTTTTTATAGACTCAGTTTTTAGAAATAATGATCTGTAGGTGATTTTCACGTAATTTCAGAGGCGGTGATCTTGGATGACGATACGGTTAATCAGATACAGTTCCACCTAAGGACCATTTCTACAAAATTTTGCTGAGTTGTTTTATAATTAAGAAATCTCTGTGTGAATTTTCCTATTAGGTTATAATCAACTTTGGCGTCCATCGAGGCTGGGGGTAGGGGTAATTGGAAACAGTTTTAAATTGCGTACATAAAGATATTTTAAGCCAAAGCTTAGTCTCTTTGGCAAGAAGACTTGTTTTAAAAAAATAAACCCGCCGCTTATGATGGACGCCGATTGAGAAAACCTCAATAGGCTCGATTTCTTTGGGCCGTCATCACGTAACAACTGCAATAGACACAATTCAAATCAGAATTTGACTGATTGAGGATGAATATGTTGTTTCATAATTTCACACGTCTATGTCGATTCGTTTCTTTAAATGCTGGAATTATAGATGAGTTAACTCAAATGTTCTCAATCCGACATGTTTCCATGTTTCGTCATTCGTCTCCACTTCCGGTCATGAACCAGAATCTATTTTTAACTTTTTCGGTCATTAACTTTCAACAAGTAATAGCTTTTCTAAAACGCTAGCCGTCTCTTAGCTTTTTATTATTAAAGAGTATTATTTTTTATGTATTATTAAATGTTCGTAATGTCATCACATTAAACTTACACTTATTATACCTTTCAATAGATTTATTACTATATATTTTTTTGAATGCTGTGTTTTGATGGCTTCTTTTTGGCTGCCCTTTTTAACTAAAGGATATTCAAAGATTTTAATTTCTTATACTTGATTTTTTTTAAATTGCCATACAGATATATGCAATAGCCTTTATCTTCAAAGTTAACTTCCGAAACGTAAGGGGTGACATTTGACGATATCTATGACAATATTTATGTTGTGAAATGTATGATTGTGGTAAAATTTGTAAAATTTAACAATCATACATCTAAATACAATAAGGCTATTAATAAAAAGTACAAAGACTAGTATACATGTACTGAGTTAAATCAAGTTTTCAGTTCTTTCCTATTAAAGACAAATAAGTGATCTTCACCTCATTGGGTTAGCCAATCAGATCTATAGTTATTCTTATTCCAAATGAATGAATATTTTATTGGTCTAGAAATAATGAAATCGTGTTAATTGAGTCAAGTTTTGTGGAAATGAAGAAAGTACTGAAATAAAGAGTCCAAATCCGACACCTTGCGGGATTAGAAGACATTTACTAGGTTTCAATTTTCTAAACCAATCAACGTACATGATTCATCTTCAGTCAGTATTATCTTCCAATCAGGTAAAAGATAGCATTCATTACGCAGACTGTCTACCATTCAACTCTTAATACCGTAATAAATTTAATACTTGGATTATTTTGCATTCGTTAAAATAAAGTTTTACGACTTTTATCCATGGTGCTGATTATATATATATATTTCGATTAAACAATACAGCTAAAACTGCGTTACATCAGTTAAAAATTAAAGTCTGAAACGGCTCAGACGTATACGTAAATATTTTCGGACAACTCGGACATTGGGGATTTATGTCGATTTAAATTTTTGTTTGTTAAGTTTTTACATGTATTTCTCGGATTGCTCTGTTAAGAACAACTCGGACCGTTTTCATTCGCACTTATTCCCAGGTATAGATGATATAATGTGTGTTGCATTTCCTTTTTAGCTCACCTGGCCAAAGGCCATGTGAGCTTTTGCCATCACTTGGCGTCCGTCATCTGTCGTCCGTAAACTTTCACATATTGATCATCTCCTCTAAAAGCAATCTGAAACTACTTGAGCAAATTTAACCAAACTTTACAGAAATGATGTATGGAAGGTCCTTTACTAAGATTGTCGACATTTTTCCGATCCGCCAAAAAACATGGCTGCCAGAGCAGGACATAGTTCAACATTGGACCCTATGGGAAAACAGGTTAAAGTTCATCTCCTCTGAAACTACTTGAGCAAATTTAACCAAACTTTACAGGGATGATGTATGGAAGGTCTTTTACTAAGATTGCCGAAATTTTTCCGATCCGCTATAAAACATGGCTGCCAGTACAGGACATAGTTTAACGTTGGACCCTACGGGAAAACATGTTAAAGTTCATCTTTTCTGAAACTACTTGAGCAAATTTAACCAAACTTTACAGGAATGATGTATGGAAGGTCCTTTACTAAGACCGCCGAAATTTAGGCCAGAGCAGGACATAGTTTAACATTGGACCCTATGGGAAAACATGTTAAAGTTCATCTCCTCTGAAACTACTTGAGCAAATTTAACCAGACTTTACAGGAATGATTTATGGATGGTCCTTTTTTTCTAAGATTGCCGAAATTTTTCTGATCCCCCAAAAGACATGGCTGCCAGAGCAGGACATAGTTTAACATTGGACCCTATGGGAAAACATGTTAAAGTTCATCTCCTCTGAAATTACTTGAGCAAATTTAACCAAACTTTACAGGACAAATGTATGGAAGGTCATTTTCTACGATTGCCAAATTTTTTCCGATCCGCCGTAAAACATGGCTACCAGCGCAGGACATAGTTAAACATTGGACCCTATGGGAAAACATGTTACGGTACAGTTCATCTCCTCTGGAACTGTTTGAGCAAATTTAACCAAACTTTACAGGAATGATCTATGGAAGGTCCTATACTGAGATTGTTGAAATTTTTCCGATCCGCTGTAAAACATTTCTGTATGCACAGGACATAGTTTAACATTGGACCCTATAGGAAAACATGTTAAAGTTCATCTTCTCTGAAATTACTTGAGCAAATTTAACCAAACTGTTCTGGAATGATGTATGTAAGGTCTTTTAGAGTGATTGCTCATTTCGTTCGAATGCGACAAACATCATGGCTATCAGCAGGAACATAGTTTAACATACATACCTATGGAAAAAAACATATTTTGATCATCTCCTCTAAAACCTATAATAACAAATTGAATAAAACTGTACTGGAATGATGTATGGAAGGTCCTTTACAAAGTTGGCTCATTATGTTCAAATCTGAGAAAAACCTGGCCGCCAGAGGGGAAATACTTTTAACTTTAGACCCTATGAGAAAAATATATTTTGATCACCTGCTCTGAAACTTTTGAAGCTAATTCAACCAAAGAATTAATGGAAGTTTGTAGAAGCATTTTGTCAGGTGAGCGATACAGGCTCAGCCCACTGAGCCTCTAGTTACACAGCATATCCCCTTTATCTCTACAACACCCCACCTGGGGCTATATGGGGAGCTAGGTATGTTCTGACAAAACGACTGTAAAGGTATATACTTTTTTTTTCTCTTTTCTACAAACAAAGATGTAATATCTGACTATCTGGAATAATTTGAAGGAAACAACCACAGCAGGATTGACTTGTAGATAAACACTTGTTAACAACTTAATTGCCCATTTAATTTGTTTATTGCATTGACATGAAGATAAATCCTATGAGTATCCACTGATTTGTGGACAGTTCAGCTTCTTATCAATGATGCTATTACTGTATTTCTGCCAATTAACACGATTAAAGCTGCATCTGTTTTTTATTTTGTATTTTTATTTCCTCGTGTTATAAAAGATGCATATTTTTTCTCTTTTTTCTCATTCTTGCAATTGTTATTAATTATATTAAGACGCAATAACGGAGTTTTGCATTCAATTCGAAAATAGTCAAATTCAAGCTGTTTTCTTAGATGAAGATATATATTAGTTTATTTTGAACGAAATATTGCTTATACTTTAATTAAAGGGTATGCTTTCTATGTTCACAAGTCAGAAAAGGGGTATTAATTTAGACACAGATTGTCTGTAATGGGGTTTGTAACATGGTCAAATTTTATCTGGAAAGGGGTCGTGGTTTAAATGTGCTGGAAGAACCCACCTGTCAACGTTTTGAAAATAGCCACCCTCCATCCCCCCGGGCACCCCACAACCTTAATTGTCAAATTTGTGTTTATTTTTCATCATTTTATGAAAGAAATATAACAAAATATAACTTTACTGAAACACTAAACAAATTTGTCCCAATATACTATGACAGTCGTCGAAATTTGGATATTTGATTTATGCTATAAATGATGGAGAAAAACTTGACAATGAAATTCGTGGGGTGTTACAGAGAAAAAAGGGGGTGCAACACACTAAATCCATTCGTTAGGTGCCTGTGCGATATACCGTAAATTGTGCTTTATTCAAGGGCTGGACAGAGGCAGAGAAGGGGTGAAAGAGAGGAGATAAGTAAATCTATTCCATCTTTTTCGGATACCCGTGCTTCCACGGGTAGTTTCCTACTATTACCTAAAAGTAATAATTTTGAAAATTTCTGCAATCTGCTTACCTGAGCATAGAAATATGATCTGAGACTTAATTAACAATTTAAAAAGAAAGTATTTGACAACTTGCTCCATACCGATAAGTATTAGTAAATTTTTTCTCACTTCCTTGTTAAAAAAAGTATAATAGTATTTATATTTAAAATGATTGAACGCTCTTTTTTACATTTTTATAACACACAAGGTAAATGTAAAGAGAGAAAAATCATTTTAGAAAAAAAAATGATAATATTTATACATGAGTTGTCTCCCTTGGTTCTTAGTGCCATGCACAATGAACATTTATATAACCAGATGTATTATTTTAATCTGCTTATTTTCTCTATTACTCTTTTTTTTCTTTATCAAATGATGTTATTAATCAAAATAATATTTGTATTACTTTATATCTTAATTCAGCTTGATTGTCAAAGCTCAGTACTGGGCAGTGTGATTGGTTAAATAAAATATCTCGTATCTTGTATCATGTTTTTTTTTGCACAGGAGAATATTAAATTATTATTGCTGCTGGTTGAATCCAAGCCACCGAGACGGTTGGAGGTCGGGGTTGTCACCAGCCCAGTTGCTAATTTTGCGATATGTATGTGAGATTGTGTATTGTTTGATATTTTTATTGATTTGAAAGTAAAAGATAACTTTGAACATTTTTTTTGTAATAGTTTCGGAATAAATTTTAAAGAAATAAATAATAATCTATACATATTATTTAATAAAGTATGTTTCACTTTATAATCCATGTACATGTAACTCCATTATTGAATTTTTATGGTCTAGGTGTTTGTACCTTCATTACTTATAGTTAATGTTTGTCATATTCATCTGCAACGTGATTATGGGAATAATGGATACAACAGTTGGAGGTAATTATGTTCCTGAGGAAAGTGAGCTTACTCCCGAAGAAGAGTCCGCCTTATTAAAGGCATTTGAAAAATAAGGAAGTAAAGACAAAGCCAAATTTAGAAACAAAAGTTGACCCAACAAGAATCACAACATCAGTCACTATTACTGTTACATCTGTAACATCTTTATCTATTTCAAATTCATCAAATTCAACCAATGTTACGACATCAGCTCCTTCATACAAACCGAAGGTATCAACATTTTTTGGTGAACCTGAAAAAGGTTAAGCATCATACGATCTGTGGCGGTAGGAAGTTGATAGTTTACGAAAACCCAAATTTGCATTCCATGTGATAGAAATTGTGGTAAAGCGTTCACTGCCGGGTGATGCAGCTAGAGTAGCTATGAGGCTTGGACCCGATGCCACAATAGATCAACTCCTTGAAAAACATGAAGGTAAATAAAGCATGACAAACTCGTGGAGGTATTCAACAGTGCAGAGCAATTCTATTAGATAAATCTAATCATAATTATTTCATTTAAAATTTATAATTTAGAAAATATCATAGATGTGAATTGGAATGTAATCCAGGATATTTTTCTCCTAGATGCCAGTATCGAAATGTGTTATTTTATTTTTCATTTTCTATGAAATATATTAATTTTGTGGGTTCTTAAAAATAAAATACTTTAGTTAAAAATAGAACAGATCGAGACCAATGGAATCTATTGCTACAAACCTCGAATTTCTAAATAGAAGCTGCCTGATTTTGCAGCTCCGTCGGACACACCCGAACACTGGTAGTCTCCTTCATCAGAATATTGAATATCGACAATCTGCAGTTTGTATTCTCCAATATCAGTGTTACCATTGACACTTATCCTTTCTTTGTGTGGTAGTTCCGGATTAATTTTTGTTCCAATAGTGTACCTAACGAGATTTGGTGGTCCATTCCAGTTGATAGTTTGTCCGGCATCAGCATTAAAAGGACAATCAAACACAAATGTGGAACCATTTAAAGCAAACAAAGTGGTACCGACTGCACCATCTAAAACATACACGTACTTTAAAATATTAAATTGATAAAGGTACATTCAGAGGACATTGCAAGTGACTGAATTTTGTACTGTTGTGTTCTGATTTCTTCTGATTTGATGTTTGCAGATATGGTGAAGTATTTTGTTCTGAGTTACTGTATTTACGAATTCGTTGTCTTTTTATCTTATGGACTTTTATTATTTAATTTGTTTAGTATTCTTTTGCCGATACACAGGAAAACTCGATCGATTATCGATTTATCAGAATACTCATATATTATTATATTCAAACATAGTGGAAATTGTATTCTTTAACTTATATGTACATAACACCTTCTATAAAATTATTATACTTACTCCAAAAAGTGCATGTGTTTTAGCAAAGAGTTATTTATATTTTATGTATAATAGCTGATTAATAAGTAATGTGCTTTGATATAGGTACTTCTCCCTAGTGTTCAGAGTTAATTGTCCTCATTATAATTTTGTATGTTTTAAAACCTCTATGTTTTATTTTCCTTTCTACCTATTTGTATATTAGTATATTAAAATGAAGAAATTTGTCAGTGACTCTGCGATCGTCGTGTTGCCTGAATAAACGTATTATCCTGGCCCCACATTTTCGAAATTATCCTAATATTTGTCCTAAGATATATCTTATGACAAATTTTAGGACAGTCCTAGGATAGACTTAGGATATGTCAAAGACTGTAAACCGAAGCTATCTTAAGATGATCCTAGGAGAAATGATCTTAGGATTGTCCTAAGTTTTAAAGCAAAAATTAATTAACAGAACAATATTGAAAAAAGCCCATCTATTATGCAATATAAAACAATTATAATGCAATATGATTTTTTATTATTCTTTCATCTGCGGCCAATTTAGACACACATAAAATGTAAGAAAATATTATTATATTAATATTTTATCACAATGTATTATTGTCATTATTTTTTATTGTTATTATTATTATTGGTATTATTATTATTATTAAAACATCTTTAAACATTTAAATAAATTAACTTTTGATACAGTTATATAATTTATATGAAAGGTACGAATCATTTGACACGCACGCTTAACGATAAATTCGTGCTGATCAATCTTCTTATATATATTTGCTCTTCTCCTTCGTATTTGCTGATAAACAGCAGCCATGTTTGTTTACATTTTGAGGTCCTAAATTTTAGGATTATCCTAGGACACGTATTTTGTTGTCCTAACTTTACGAGAGATTTTAGGACTTATCCTAAGTTACGAAGCTTTCGAAAACATGACTTATGATTAAGATATATCCTAAGACCATCATAGGATATGTCCTAATCCTAAGATACTTTCGAAAACCTGGCCCCTGACTTTTGCGTTAAATAACAATCTTCGTTACATATATCCCCATTTGGTTCCCTACATTTTCGAAAAATTCAATATGAAGAATTCTGGTTTAAAATCTTTTTCAAGAAGTAAATAATTGTACCACTATAAAAGGGGAATCATGTATCCTCCCCAGAATAACACAATCATTACATGAAATAGAAAATACGATCACAAAGAAATTATTCATGATCAGCAAGGAAGTTGTTAAAGGTAAATAAAAGTCTTTTATGGATATCTAAAATACTTGGGTGGTTTCAGGTTTGAGTGTTGGGGAGCCACTATGTTATTTTAACAAAACGGTTTTCATCACGAATTTAAGTAAGACGTGAAGATATCTGTTCTTGTTGGTAAGATAGAAGCCTCGTATTTTTTATAATCTCTGCTTCTATTGGTCCTCTGTTTTATTTTCTATTTCACTTAATCGTGTTTTCTATTCGTTCCGAAATATGTGTATATTAGTATATTAAAAGGAGAAGGATATTGTGTCATTTGTCATTTATCTCAGATCCCTACAATTACATAACATCTGCGATTGTCGTTTGGTCTGGACCTGAATAAACTTGTTATCGTGACTTTTGCGCTTTAAATAACTATCTTCATTATATACATATCCTATTTATTTCCCTACATTTTTGAAAATACAATGTGAAGAATTCTGGATTAAAATCTATTTCAAGAAGTAAATAATCATATTACTAAAAGGGAAATTAAGTGGCCTGCCCAGAACAGCACATACTTACATGAAATAGAAGATACGATCACAATAAAATTATTCATGATCAACAAGGAAGTAGTTAAAAGTAAATACATGTATTTTATGAATATTTAAAATTCTTCAGTGGTTTTAGGTTTGCTTGATTAAACTCGTTATCACATTTTTTTTTTAAATAGTGATAACGAATTAAAAACGTGACTACGAATTGTATAATTCGTTATCACGAATTTGTGTAATTTGTTATCACAGATTTTTTATAATTCATGATAACGTATTAAAATCGTTATAACAAATTGTACAATTCGTGATAACGGATTAAATTCGTTATAACAAATTGTGTAATTCGTGATAACGGATTGAATTCGTAGTAATGAATTCCATAAATTCGTTATGACGAATTTAATCCGTTATTGCGAATTTAAAAATCTGTTATAACGAATTTAATCTGTAATAAGGAATTTAATCCGTTATCACGAATTACAAAAAAAAAACTGTGATAACTATTTCTACAAATTCGTTATAACGAGTTTAATCCGTAATAACAATTCGTTTTCACGATTTATACAATTCGTTATCACAAATTTAATCCGTTATCACGAATTACACAAAATTGTGAAAAAGTATTTAATTCATGATTACGAATTGCAAAAACTGTTATAACTAATTCCGAAAATTCGTTATCACGAATTTAATCTGTTATAACGAATTTTTCAATTCGTGATTACGATTTAAATTCGGGATTTCGAATTCAAATTTATATTTTTGGTAGGTCCTGAATGGGCTTCCGTAAAAGACAACTACATATCACATGCACGACCGTATCGAATCAACTGTGAAATGCGAATGCCATTAGCTAAAGACGTTGGTATTACTACTAAGAAAAGGGGGGTTCACAATTGGAAAGTTAAAATCATCGTGTTTGTCATGAAATTTTTATTTTAGTCCACCCACATTGTGGTCTATTTAAAAGTACTTATCTAGGTATGAAACTGAAGTAAATGAATCCTTAGAATTAGAATTATTAACATCTATATATCAGAAACAGAAATTAACGTAACGATCGTTCTCTTTCTTCTGTAGTACTCCTTGTATAAACGTATCCTCATACGAAAATAACAGATGTAATACAATACACTCTTTAAGAGAGCCTTTGCAAGCCTGATCATGTAGTTATAATGGTTATATAAAAAACTAGTGGTTGAAAAGGCTGACTTTTAATCTGTAAACAAAGTTGAATAACCTAATCACAGTGATAACACCGAATTTCATGAACTGCAGACAGATGTTTCATGTAAAGTACCCAGCAGTTTCAGAGAAAAAATATTTTGTATTTACAACTGAAACCAAAGTGCCAATGGTTCTCACACAATTATAATATGACGTCCTATATATCGCCAAACGATATATCACCCAATATATCCACTTCTAACACATGCGTATAGAGGCTTTTATGTTAAGGTGCAAATAGAAAAACGTAATCCATTGGACAGACAAACCAGGGGAGACAAATGAACAACCACAAGCACAACAAATAAACCCTGAAAACTAAAAACAATGAACAACACGAACTCCTATAAAAACCAGGAGTGAACCCAGTTCCTGCTCTGTATACGACAACCGTCGTGAAGTTCAACAAAGTCAATCCGGTGGAAGTCACAAATAGGTGGAGCACATAAAATGTTACGACAGTAGGAACAGGTCCAACATTATCTTAAATATTCAATCAATTGATGATGACGACCGTAAAATTTCTTAAGTGATGACATCAGCTTATCCTTGATAAAACCCTGGTTAAGAAGCTTTTGTGACTGCAGTAATCCTCTTTGTTGAAAGTCCGAGATTCAACTGACATCAACCGGCCTTTTTTAAAAATTTGCCGGCTATGTGAAACTTCCTACTGCACTCAATAAATAAAACTGGGAAGTTACCGAACCTTTAACAGTAATAAAAAATAATTCATCTCGTTTTCTTCGTTGTCAACTTATATTGATCTTTTGGATAATTTCAGACAAGATTTAGATAGTTTCTGTTTTCATAACAAATCTTCTTGATTATCAGAAAATTATCAGAATATTCCATTGGACCAAAGAACTTGTCCTCTTTGTTAGTCTGATATCGAGGATGAAATTCATTTGATAAAGAAATATGTGGAATTAAACCCAATCAGAAACAAAGTTCTTTCCGAGTTAAACTCTATTGTCCCCTCTTTCCACAAAATGTCTGAGAAGGATAAATTTTAATTTACGATTATGATATCACAAAACTTTTTATTGAAAGAAATGTATGATTGTAGAAAGAAGGTTAAATAACAGATATTTAAAACTTGAAGGTAAAATTCCCATTTCCATTTGATACAATTATCTACATGATCTAGGACATAATTTCGAATATTTATATAAGTAACCATAGTAATATTAATTGAAACATTATTCCTCAACTGTGATTACAAGTTTGTAAGGTATCATATTTGATATATATCATATCTATATTATATGTTTGTCTAATAATTTTGTATGCAATGTTATATTTCATGTGTATTTGATAATAATCCTATGTTGGATTTTATGTCAATAAAACTTAGAACTTAGAACTTTGAACTTTAAATGTTTTTAGTTTTATTAATAAGTCAGATCATATGGTATCAAAAATGATGTTCTATCTACCCCGTTTGGCTTACTAAAAATGAAAGAAATATAATAATAATAATAATATTAAAACTAGGGATTAATACAGCTGATTAATCAATTTTCTAATTTGAAATTACTTTAACATGACTATGCATACATATCAAATGAATGTGCTGTTCTACAGTAGATTAGATTTGGTCTTGTCAGGCGGTGTATTCTTTGATTTGTCAGATAATGGACCAGAACTACTATTAGGTAGCTCTAATGTCATATACATTACAGATTATATCAGTTGTACAAAATGGTCGTTATTGAAAATTACTTAAAACACCAAGGGAATTTAATCTGCTTATTTTTTTTCACGTGGATGTTGGGATTTTGTGTCACATTATATCCTTTTATACCATATATAATGATGACGAAAAACTGATCTAGGCATTTTGGTTACTAGAAATATTAATCTACCCAAGCTGCATGTATTATACAATTTGTAATAATACTCTTTGATGCCAGGTGTGATGCACAAGATGTACACATTTCGTCGATTTATGACTCATCTGTTGTGGAATAATTTTACCAGTATACAAAAATAAGGGTGATCTTATGGGCCCCGACAATTTTAAAGCCATTTTTTTGGTTAGCTTTTTAGGTAAACTTTTCACTTGTATATTGAACAAGCGGCTCACATTTTTGTCAGACGAAATTGGTATAATAAAGAAAATTCTTTTAGTAATTTTAGGAGGTGTTCCTCTAGAAAAAAAATAAAGAAAAGTGTGAAAATAATGTTACTACAATAAGGAAATTTTTATTTAACTGTATGCTTGATGATACAGTATTTTAGGCAGAGACAAAAGAAACATTACAAAAGAATCTAGATATTTTTGGTAATTATTGTGAATATTGGAAGTTGTCGGTTAATTATACTAAAACACAAATTATATTTTTTAGTAAAAGAAGATGAATGGTCCTCCAGTATTCAAGTTACAAGGAGAGATAATTAAGATTGTTGATTCCTATTTGTACCCTGGAGTGGTATTCTGTTATAAAGGTGGTTTTGTTGAAGCTAGAACTAGACATGGAACTCAAACTAGAAAAGCATCATTTTCTTTTTATAAACGTATTAGAAACATATCTATTCCAGTTGATATTCAGCTTCAATTGTTTGATTCAATTGTGGAACCGATTTTACCGTATGGGTCAGAGGTATGGGGTTTGAGAATCATTGTGATATTGAGAGATTACATATACAGTTTTGCAAAAATGTCTGGAAGGTTAGGAAATCTAGACCAAACTGTATGGTCTATGGTGAACTGGGGAGATATCCACTCGGACTAAATATCAAATTACGAATGGTATCATATTGGAATAGAATAGTTTCTAATAAAAATAAAATAAGTTCTGTATTATATGGGTTAATGTTGTCACTACATAATTCTGGTCAATATGATTTTAGGGGATAAGATTCGTTCAGAAGATTTTCGATGATACTGGTTTAAGTTATGTTTTTAATATGCAGGGATATATTTCTTTTTCATTACACATTACACATTACACATTTTATATTTATTTCATTAAGCAACAATTACAAGACCAATTTATTCAAACATGGATCTCTTTTAAAAATGAATTTTGTCTTGAAAAATATTCATTAAAATTATGTAAATGTATGTAATAAAATAAGGTCTCAGTACCAATTAAACAATAAACCAAGTTATTGTACAACATATTTATATCCTAAATGGCCGCGGAATGTAATGAAAGAAAGGTTTCAAGATCGAGCTGTGCTTTAGGGCAATCCTCCTTGGTGGTCTCGTGGCAGCGTGCTAGGTTCACAAGTTCGATCTACGGCCGGGACAAACCAAAGACTTTAAAATTGGTATTTGCTGCCAAATACGCTGCATTTGGATGTACGAGCAGACGTCTTCGTACGGAATCTTAACGAGTGTCAGATAAATATAAATATTTTTTTTTTCGATGTTTAGCTCAGATGTTTCTTATTGGTACGAAAAGTTTCTCTGACCAATGTCTAAAATTGTTTTCGTTTGTCTAAGATACACCCTTGAAAAAAACAGAAAATAAGAATTGTAAATTGATTGTTTATTAGATAAGATGTAAAACATTCTAATTTACAAACGAATGACGTAATAATTTAACCGATGAATACACTATACGTACTATTTTCAGTATACATAAGTGTATTGATCTCGAGTATTACCCTTATCTATAGCCTGTCAGTATCAATACATTGTACACGTCCTTTATTCACTTTCATGAAATATTAAAGTTAAAAATTATATATTTTTTTTTTCAGTTTTTCTGGTATTTTTTTAAAAACTGTTATAACACGCTTCTTTGTTATACACCTAGCTCAAACTTTGACACTGACATATTCAACTTCCGATGACTTTATCTCTGAAAAAAAATATAATTCACCGATATAGTTAATAATTTTATATGACCATACGAATGCGTATGAAGAAGATGAAAGTCTTTCAGGGCAGAATAGATGTGTGAAATTTTGAATTGTTTACATGTTTGAAGATGCCATTTGTAATATTGTATATTTATAACATAGTTTTTGTTACACAGTGCTGGTTTCTTGGATAACAAAAAGTATGTTGTCATAATCTCTTGTAATGTGTATTTACTTTTGCTACGAGATTGTACATGTCCCTGACTTGATCAGTATAATGCATCGCAGGACATACTCAGCTTGTGGACAGTTGTTAGTTTTTAATATTGGTACTTCCATTTTTGTATATCATTACGGTCTAATGGTGTGATATTAACAAACATAAATTTATGATGTTGCTGGACATAAATGATTCCTTTATAATTAAACAATCATTTTTTTTCAACAACCTACCTCCATCCGTTACGTTTTGGTATAATGTATTTATAGGCGAAGTAGTAGTTCTATAAGGTTCTTGGTAATCATCGGTATTGCTATATTAAAGTAAAATTTCAATTGGAAAGTATCTATGTAGAATACAGATAATTAAATAGTAACAATTTTGTATATTGTATATTGTCTTTCCCAGATCATTTTGTCATGACTTCGATACGGTCATGACTTTAGATACAAACTAGATACATTGTGATATTAACTGAAAATAATAAAAATTATCCAATATCTTGTAAAATTAAACAGTGATGCATGCATAATGAAAACATGATCTAAAAGAAACCGGGCTAACACTGCTTTTTATCAAATATATATATTTGTTTTGTAAAAAGCAAATGCACAACATTTTTTAAATATGAAATCTGATATTTTGAGAATTGAAAAAATCTTGACTTTTATCTAATGATTTTAACAAAACCTCAGTGTGTTAATAAAGACGATGAGTATCTGAAGCATATTAATTTTGGTGTCAGTAAGTTAAGTCAAGAAATTCCAAAGGTCAAATCCTGTATGAGGAAGGGACAACATCAATCTATTTTCATTTGGGAAGCAGTTTTTTTTCAGTCTGGTCAACCAAGTCATGATGACGTCCATATAACTTTAATAAGGATGTCTGCAACTTAGGAGCAACACACCCCTGTTCGAACAACTTTTCTGTCAGGATGCAAAAATTGATGTTATACACAAAAATCACAGATTTTGAAAACGGACAATATCTTTAGTTTACTTAACCTTATTTCTACCGGGTTTTAATTTTTCTTATCAAAACAAAACTCTGAAGCATATTCACTTTAGTATCAATCCATCACATTGGTTTTGGGGGACTTTATTTTTTCTAAAAAAAATCAGATTTTGAGAATTTACAATAGAAGGCTAGATCCCGGAAAGGTTTTTGTCGGATGTATTCAATTCATAAAAGATTAAACTGCTGAGTGGCACAATTTGGTTTTAATGGTTGCAAATTGGTTACCATTAAAAATATTATAACAAGTCAAGGCTTTGATGTTCAAAATATAACAGCAAAAGAAATTATCATTGGAAAAAATGAAATATTTGATCAATACAATACAATTAATCATGATATTTATATTTTGAAATGTATTTATTATATAAATGTAGATTAACAGGTAAGATACCAGATATTAATAGTGGTTTAGATTATTTAAAACATTATGTAAGTATAAATTATGCCACCCCTTACAAAAAGATTACATATTGAATAAATGGTTGTCTTTTCAAGCTGTCTTTGGTGACCTACAATAATTTATTATGATATGCATAATTATTACACGTGTGAATGCCGACACACATTCATTATGCATGTGAGTTTTTGAATGTACATGTATGCTAACTTATTAAGGTATTGCCATTATATATCGAAATCATTTAGAAATCAAAACATTATAATGAACGTTTGTTATTGTATCTGTTTATTGACATGCTATTTTTTCTTTTTCTTTAAAAAAAAACCGAACAAATTACACAAAATAAAATGTAGCCGTAAAATATAAGTTCTTTTAATGAGCTGATTTTCAAGGATTGCAATCTCATCATTGGTAAACCTCCTGGATGACTCTGATATCCTTAATATTTTTGAAAAGTTCCTATCACCATATATAAAAGCAATCGATTGTAAAATAGCCGTTTCTTGGAACATTTGAATTTCAAACATTGTAATTCCATTCATGGTATATTTCGTGAATGATTTAACTTATGGGAGAAATACTAACCAACGTGTATCATTGAAGTCATCACTGAAATAGCAGTTGCTTTGAACATTTGAATTTCAATCATTGCAATTCAACCTTAATATTCATAGAAGACTCTCATAGTAAATAGTTTTTATTTACTATTTGGATAATTTCTTAGCATCAATTATATCAACAAATGAACAGCTAAAAACAATTAAATGTTTACAGTCATAGTAAATTTCCTGGCAGACTGTAAAACTTTTTACATTTGGGAAACGTGTATGTCAACCCTATTTTAAAAAATCCAATCAACTGAAATTACAGGTAATGACCTCAATAATAAATTCAAATTCAGTTGCAAATTAGTTTTTGCTTATTTGATGCCCACCGCATTTTTTCCAGAATATATTACCATACCTTAAATTTATTCGATCAGCTGTAGTCTGGTCTAAACTGCCTGAAATTGCATAACAAGTACTATCTTTAAAAAAGATAGGCAACGTATAGTACCGGGACTGTATTTATTTCTCCATTCTTATCAGATAATAATGTGTAGGTCGGTCATTCTTAGTTGAAATCTCATTTCAAGGATTTTTTTTACAGTACATGTATATATTATACAATGCGGAATGTTTATACATAACATTTGAAAAACAATATTTCAACAATAAAACTCCAACCACAAGCATCCGCCGACAGGCGACGACATTGGAGATGCCATAAACGTAGGTTAATTTTACACATAAATTTCCAGGTGATTGGATTACATTGCTGTCTTTTTCATGGTAAATGCACTAAATGTCTCGTCACATCTAAACAGCGTTTGTCCGGTATAAAGTTATATATTATAGATTTAACTGGACGTAAGTTTTCCGAGGAGTTTTCAAAATTAAATAAAAATATATATAGCGGCATAAGATAAAGAAGTGTGAATTTGGAATTTAAAAATGTGCATTTTGTTGAAATCCTGCCAACCAAACTACATTTTAAAAAAAGTGAAAATTGAATTCAAATTAAATTTGTTAAGATTCGGTTATAATAAAATGTTTTTTTTCTGGATTTTTCTAAAATAGACGAAAATAACAATAAATAAAATTCAAAACTAAACTTTAGAAGATGCACTATGAATAGGTTTCAATGAGAAAATTATACTTTTCACATTTAAAAAATTCAAATTAGATTTATTAAGTTTTCCACAGTCCCGGGCCTCTGTTGCCGAGAAATTTATTTAGTTAAGATCACCAAAAAGGTACTTGAAGAAAAGGATTTTTGATCATGAATACTGCTTGAACTACATTCATATTAAAAAAATATCTTGTAATTAAAAATAATCCATTTTTTCCACTTGAATGCAGTTTCTTATGGCATACGATCTATAAATAGATAAATGTACATACATACAGTTTTGTCTCAATTCATTGACGCGGACGTAATTGATCCACATATTTGAAATTCCGATCCTTTAAATCACAGCAGTATTTATTAACTATTTAGAATTGTTGACCTTTTGAATGTATTTTTTTCAAGTTTAAAAAAAAATGAATAAATCAAAATTGTGAAAAGTGATATCTTCGTCAAAAGCAGAGGTTCGGGCACTGATTTGGCCGATATTAGAACATTCGAGGCAAATGAAGAATGATATTCGAACATCACCATTTTCCTCAATGTTATCTAATCACACGGCTGCAAATTTATCACATGCGGTCTGTTGTCATGGGAAAGCGTCTCTTTACTTAAATAGGTCAAAAGCGAGCTTATACGACTACATGTATGTCGAAAAAAAAAAACTGTTCTCAAGTCAAAGTAATTTATTTATCTTAAAAAGGTCAATGAGTATGTCGCAGTATTTTTTCTTCACAAACTGTGATTATGACTTTTAGATATCAAAATAGGTCTTTCCTTTATCAATTAATCTTACATACAATTATAAATCTAAGACATGGAAGTAGGACACCAAATATTTCACCTTTTTAATTGAACTGAAGCATGAACTTTTCAGCCCTTAAATTTGAAAAAAAGATGCGTCGATTTCGATACATTCAGTCTTTTTGATAGCATATATGTAATTAGAATTAGACGCATTGTTCCCTGAAATATGAAGTAAATATTCACCTTAAATGTTTTAGAAAAAATAATTGGCTTGTCATAAATGAAAATTGTGGTTTGGTTAAATAAAAAAAGTGCTGACATTTCGGCTCGAATCTTGCAATGTTTTGAATCAACATTAACGATTGTTGTTTTTTTCTAGCGGTTCATATTATGGTAGGAAACGTATAATTGGTGCAAGAAATTTATTTTTCATGTTAAGCCTGTGCAATGTTTGGAATTATATTTTACATAGAAAAATGGTCTCGTACCAAGAAAAAACAATCATTTACCTATTTCTAACTCCTGCAATTCATTGTACATATGTTCGTTTTGGTTTGGATTTGCTGCACTGCAAAATAATAAATGTAATATTAATTGATTCTACTATTTAAAAAATCAAAGTCAGAAAGAAAAAAGATAATAAACTAAACTGATAAAAACCTCTAGATTTTAATACTGCCAAATGTTTGTCATCCCTGTGCAATATGTTATTTTGCTTGGGACATAATTCTGCAATATTAATGCAGCAATCTTGTAAAATTTAAAAATATTTCTTGAATTTACTTTAAATATTTCTTTTTAAAAAAAGTTGATTAATAATCCGCCTCTCATTATTCCCATTATGGATATGTAGTTCACACACATTGATAAATAGGTTCTTACACGAATTCAAAATGAAGACTGGGAAATCTTCAACGGGTTTTTAAAATTCACGTCTTTCCCGAGTGGAGCACAGCGGAACGAGTTGAAGATTATAATAATCAGTCATGGTCTAAGATGTGAGATGGGACAATTCCACCCGAGGGTTCACATTTTCCAGTCAGAAAGGAGGCTTGCCGAGTTTCTGATGGTAGGAAATGTGAACCCGAGGGTGGAATTGTCCAGTCTCACATTTTTTACCATAACTGATTATTTTTCTCACATTTCTCCACTGAAAATTAAAGGTAATAAAATGGCCGCCATGACACAAAAATCTGTTCTCTTTAACAAGGGACTTAGTGCAAAATAAATTATATATGAGGAAAGATCGTATGCGTTTTGGTTTTGTACCGAAGGTACAAAACTTTAAAGATATCTTTTAGGTTGCGCTTCAGGGGTTTTCAAATTGAAGCGATGTTAATTTCGGCGTTGTCGTACCAGTTGTGCGAAGTTGTGTGATTTCTGACGTTCTAGCATTGTGACGTGAAGTTTTTTTTTCTATTGTTACGTCAAGGTAGGTCATGTGATGTGAGATGCATGAATCTCACACCGGTGTCTCACACGGAATATACATGTCCTAAACACATAGAAATGTGAGAATGTTCAGTTCTTCATTTTTGAACGAGTTTAAGTACCTATTTCTTCCGTAAAAAACATGGGTGGTAACCTCGCACACCTATGTATTTTCAGTACGAATAACAGAAAATGTATAGAAAGGTTACGGTTGATTGGTAAAGAGTCAGAATAAACGAATATATTAAGGATTCTCATTGGACGTTATACATGTACCGATTGAAGACGAAAACACGTGAACTCGAAAACGGCCATTTACTGAAAAATGATATTGCTTACCTTACATTACTTTGGGTAGTTTGATACAAATTCTTTTCTGTTAAACAATACATAAATAAACATTTATAAGTGTGTCATCATCATAAAACAAGATTTCAGTATTTCAGCAATGTTTAGCACACTATAATTTTTTTAATGGTTTTTATGTGATAACGAATTACAAAGGTCATCGTTTGTGGCTCTCGTTCACTGTTCGATATTGTGTAATGATATAAATTAAAAAAATAGCATTCCGATAATCATATAAACACGAAATAAATATTAGGATATTTATGGTAACGTATTCTGCATTTGATGTAATAGTGACGTACCATAATGAATGATAATGTGCTTTTTTGTATATTTTGAGGTCATTTTCAGTAAGAGGACACTAACCAAATGCCATATGTGAATTATTAACTAATCTGGCCTAAAGGCCGTCTGCAAGATGACATTTGATATAATAAATATATTGCAAGTACAATAGTTTTTTTAGCTGTTTTGTTCTGATTCTCTCTTTTTGATTTGTGTTTTGTAAATTTAAGTATGTGTCCATTGTTTTATGAATTCGCTTTTGAAATTCGACTCTATATTATTACTTTATTATTCTTTTGCCGACATTAATATCCACACCAGACCATATTGTTAAACACAACATGTAGTGTGATTTTGAAACACATATATACAAACTGTATATGAATTTTATGTAAAGCTTATATTTTTACTCAACTGCGTTTTCTTCCTTTACCAAGTTATGAAAATATAACATATAAATTGGTGAAGATCTTTAAAAATTCTAAACATTCTTCTAAATATTACCAGAGTTGCGTAGTCTTGTCACAACAAACAGAATGAGTACTGTCATCACCAGAAGGAAAACAGCCGAACCAATACCAGCGCCTACTCTAAGGATCACATCGTTACTAGTTTCGGTTTCTTTTGAGACTAGGACAACAGGAATTAACTCATAAATTCTTTGTTATAAGCAAAAGCATAAAAAGTACACCAGAAAGAAAAGCTTTCAAATATAAAATTTCAAAATTTTTCATTTTATACACTGTATTAAAATATTTCCTTATTTACCGATGAACTCGTATTGTTAATTATGAATGTGTTCCATATCAGTCTGTGTATAATCCAGAGACCCCCATATTAGCCCGAGATATCCACATCAACTGTATTGTACACGCATAAGCGAGATACGATCTCATTATGCCAATATATCTCACATTATTATAATCAACTGATACAAAATTGTTAAATGTTATGAAAATGAAGGAATATCTGTCGTGCATAGCTCTATCCTTAGACTGTTTGGATTTACCTTTTAGTCATTTTGGCATCTTGTAAATTTGCTCCTCAGCTTTTTGGTTTATTAGTCTTTATTTCGATTCTCCTTACGAACAGATATTGAGGTCAAACGGATCAATTTTAAAAAATTGGGATGTCTTACGCTTCATGGAATATAGGAAACAAACGCGTGTTCGTAAATCGCATGTGCTCAAATTATAAGGGTTTCTGTCTATTGGTGGCGTTCATTGAATTGTATATCATTGTTGAGCTTTCTTGTTATCCGTTTTGTCGTTTATTGGTTTCTGTTAAATAATTGATTTCAAATATCAATGTACTTATAAAGAAATTATGCAGATTTTGAATAAATCCGCATTGTGTGCATGTAGAAAATTTTACCTATTTTCTTTAAATGTCAGTATAAAAATCTAGAATTTGCAAAATAAATAAGGTACCCATTAGCGTATTACAGAAATATTTAAGAAGAACCTCAAATCTAGAGTTTTATAAGGCTTTTTGGCAGATTCTACTTTATCACAATGCATAGCTCTTCACAAAGTCATTACCTCCACCTGCATTGTGCATCTATTCCCTTAAGAAGCTATGAATTGTAATCAATGTCTTTAATGTCGACTGCAGAAATAATTGTGAAAATTGTAAGTGAATTGTTAACATAAAGGTATGATATTTATTTCTATTAGACAGAGTTACCTGATACATTATTGACCGTTGACATATCTGCCGAAATTGTTGTTTCTCCAACGTCGGGTGGAAAGTCTACAGAAAAAAACAGTACAATACAAGAACACATTATGAGATAGTTGAGAAACATAATACCAAAAAATTTATAATATCATATTATTCACGTTTCAAACGGAAACTCATAATAATATTTTTTTGCTTAAAATCCCTGAATTACACGTAGGACAGAAATAAAACATAAAGAAATCCACCAAAGACTGTAGGAGTTGAAATATCCAGCTCTTTCCCCCATATTTAAATACAGAATAGTAATCTACATTGTCAATTTCCTTTTAACCAAATGAATATTTCAAACTTAACCAGCTTAGAAACTGTACAAAACTGACTAAAAGTGTTATGAATTTCATTTTACCATCTACTATATTTGATATTTTGTAATATGAATATCTAAAATATTTACAGCATTACAAACCTTTTGGATTAATGGAGATTTCGTCACTAGTGGCTGATGTCTGTCCATACATTTCTTTTGCTAAACAACTGAATTTGCTATACCTATCTCTAATTTCGACCTTAATTAATAAATCCGAGTTAAAAGATCCCCAAAAAGTATATTTCTCGGAATTACCAGCTATTAGGGTGCTATTTACTTTCCAATAGAAAATCATTGCTAGATCATCTGGTACCGACGTCGATGTGGACTTGCAGGATAAATATGCCGACACTGATCCTGTTATACCATTTTCCAATAGTGAAATATCAGCTTTTTTGGGTTTATCTGCAATGCGTTACATGTACACTGTATTATGTAAGGAGTGAAACCTTTCTAGAAGTGTGATAATTGTTGTAATTATTACATAAAAAACCTTGTGATTACTAACTCTAAGTAGAAACAGGGTAATTTGGAAATAAAATATTTTTGAAATATCTATCTAAGTCGAATATTAAGAAAGGGATATGGGACAACTGCACATGAAACAAAAATACAATGTAAGCATCTACCATCAATAACAGAATTGGCAAAATTATTTTTACAGCAACGTGTAGAACTTGTACTGAATGGTAAGCCATTACAGGCCACCTATAAGTAAAAAGAATAATAAATTGCACGAAACCAAAAATTATCTAATCGAAAAATTGAAAATAAAATTAGTGAAAACAGGAAATGAATATATTCCCGAATTAGGACAGGCGCAAAATATGCAGGGATAAACCATTTCGGGGATCTCAACCCTCTCACTATTTTGTTCATTTATGAAATATAAAAGGTCTGTGGGATAGAATATCTTATTTCTGATGGACTTTAGCTATGAGATGCGAAACTTAACCGTTAAGGATAACGACAAAATCTTCAACAACAATGTTCGAAGACAACCTACTTCAGTCATCGAGTCTAGATTAACAAAAAAGGCATTTTTAATACTGACAAAAGAACATGGTATGATTTGGCCCCTTGAATTCACAAAATCAAAAAGTAATGAGAATCCTATCTCAACTATCATTGAATACTCTTTAAAATGTTGCATATTAGGGAACTTGTTTTGTTTTCAACGAGAAATTTCTGCAAAAGCGGCAATATGCTATCAAAGATACAATGTATCTAATTTTCAAGAAATCAATACAAAACACTACATTTAACATATTTTTGGACCTTTGAAATAAACTTTTGATATGAGCAACAGCCTGCCCAAACAGATATTTCACTGAAATGTGTCTTTATGTAAGACAAACATTATATTGAAAAATCTTTTTGTGGAAGGCTATTGCTCATAGTTATTTTGACCAAAATCTTCTGTGAAAACACTAAATTTTCGTCAAATCATTGATTTAGCAGACGTTCATGACGTCGTTGTTGCATCATGGAAAGGAATTTTATAAAATAATTGATGAAGCTAAAATCTTACTTTTAATTTTTCATGTCAGATGGGCCCAAATAAAGGTTGAAATCATACCTTGTTACTTTTGTACTGGTAACTTTTCTGATACAGACTTTATCAAGGTATTTCTCTGACACTAGTGCAGTTAAAGTATCTTTTTATGTAGTTGTTTTCTAAGCTAGTGAACCAAAAAGTCGAGCCTTTCATCTTTTACTTTTGATTGTTTTTTTGGGGTCATTTTTATTAACCTTTAACCCTTTCGACGAACTACTGACCCTTTAATATATACGTGCTGTTGAACAGCAGTAGTATCAATTGTCGTATTGATCATTTACCAAACGCACATTCAATGTTCTGGTATTGAAGGACATAATGGTCTGTCGTCAACTAGCAAAAATCAGCGTGTATTTATTTTGTAGAATTTAATGGTTTATTATTAAACAGGGATGATTATTTTGTATATGTATCATCTGATTTTGCTTGATAAAAAAAAGCAAATCATAAGAGGCGTCGGTGACATCTGTTAGTTTAATAAAAGTCTTACAAGACACCATAACCTTACCTAATACATACAATCTTTTGGTAAATGTTATCTCATTGGTTCTTCGGTAGTTATAATCACCGCCATCAAATATTGTCGTATTAGTAATACAAAAATCTAGATCTCCTGTAGTCCTGTTAACTGTATAATTTGTTATTCTGTCAGTAAAGTTCCCAAATGTTAAAATCAAATCGCTTTCTGTTGTATCAAAAGCCTGAAAAACCGCATATCCATCCTTCTCTATTGTAATTGCATCATTTTGAATATTGAGGTCAAATGAAAAATATACACAACCTAGTTCTGTTTTATTAGTATATGCTTGATTGTTAGCCGCTATATGAAATAAATAAACAGATAATTATACATTTTAACAAAATAATGACATTTATTCTATCTTTCAATGTTAGTTGATCATTAACAAAACAGTAATTAAGTAGTCAAAGATGTTCTGATTTATTTGCATTTGCATGATAGAAATTGTTTCCTCTGTTTGTGTTTTCTGGTAATTTCTACTTTATGTTTACATGTAGATATTGGCAAAACTCTTTGAGCATTTTGAATATGGTCAAAAGCATAAAAGAAACCTTTCAAAAGATGAGTCCTTTGAAATTTTAATTAATGCGGCCAATCACTTATGGAGAAACAGGTTATTTCAAAACGTGACCAACCAGGTATAGTCAGAAGTATTTATTAACCTTTTCCGTATAAGCTACATGCGCAGGACTATTCTAGAACGATGCTAGGGTACAATCAACCCTTTATCAACGGTTCTCAGTTAGAACCATAATAAATGGTTCTAGGGGAGGAACCCTCATAAATTGTCCTAGGGTAGAACCGTCAAGAATGTTTCTAGGGTAAAACTGTCATAAATGGTCAGGACACTCCCTGTCATAAACGGTTCAAATAGTGTCATGATGACAGTTCTAGAACAGTTCCTCTGACAGTTTAGGGCAATTCTAAAAAATTGCTCCATATGAATTATTTTTCTACATGACCAAGCAGTTTCAAAGGAGACACGGTATTTGAAAATTTGTCTATGTTGCTACTTTAAAGGGCAGATTTGGACAAAATAAGCACATTTCATGTATACCCATAGCTAATGCCTTAAACTAAATTTTAGTTTCTCTGCCTAATTATTTTCACCGGAGAAGACTTATTTTTAATATGATCAATCAGAAAAAGCATTGCCTAGTAGACTCATGTTAGTTGTCTACCGGTGGTTAAATAAGCAAACGTTCTAAAACCCTTTCACAGGCGCTTGCCATCAAGTTTCACTTTCAGTTTTTATGGACAACGATAAAGATGGATACCAAGTAATGATTTAATAGGTACAATTGGAGTGAGAAAAATGTGGTTCACGATTAAGTGAAATTCACAGCCTTTGTATTTATTGTCTTCTAACTAATATACAATTACGACCCTCTGAGGAGGGAGACATCCAAAATGGTCAACCCTGTTGAAGGGTTTTTTCCCCAATGGGAATAACCCTTCAGCAGGGTTGACCATTTTGGATATCTCCCAACTCATAGGGCCGTAACTGTTTTATTATACCGAACAAATTGATGGGTTATTCACCTGCGGGGAATAATAGGGTTATTCATCGGACAAATGATTTTTGTCTAGGTTCCCAATGAGCTCGAAATTAAGGATACAACAGACACTGCCAAGTCTGCATCTTATCTTGACCTTCACCTCGAAATTGACGGGATGACTTTGACTTTCCAATCGTCAACTTCCCATTTTTGAGCGGCAATATTCCAGAAGCGTCGGCGTATGGAGTATATATTTCACAACTCATACGTTATTCCAGAGCTTGTGACATATACATTGACTTCCTGGACAGAGCCCGGCTTCTGACAGAAAAGTTGCACAGACAGGGGTACGTTGCTCCTAAGCTGAAGTCATCCTTATTAAAGTTTTATGGGCGTCATCATGACTTGGTTGACAGGTATGAAAAAACCGTTTCCCAAATTAAAATGGACCTGTTCCATTGATATTATCCCTTTCTCATATCGGATTTGACATGGACAGCATGGCGGGTGTCCTGCAGAAAGCAGAGTCTGCTTACTCTTCCGGAGCACCTGAGTCTGCCCCCGGTATTTTGGGGGGGGGGGTCTATGTTGTTCATATGTTTTTAGTTTTTAATTGTAGTGCATGTATTGTTTTGGTCTTGTCTTCGTTGTTCTCCGGAGTTTGTCAGTTTTAACGATTTTTCTCTCCTTCTTGACTTTACTTATTCCCCGGCACAACCGATTATAATGAAATATCTGAATTATTCTATGTTATGTCATCATTTATTACCCAATACATTTATTTATATATACTATAAGGTATAATAATATTAATTATTCTATTATACTGGATGCTTCGTTTGTATTTGTTTAAATGGAAAGGTAAACATAGTACTTAATCACATGTAGCTTATATAGGTAACATTGTTTCGAATGTTAAGTTCGTGGACGGTTTTTACGATAGGCTTTGCTGGTTTTTATGGTAGGCTCCACAAAGAGGGTTACATATGAAAATTGTCTACCCGATGTAGAATGTTACCCTCATCTTAACCAATGAAGATAATTTTGCAGAAATTTCTAATAATACACTAAATTAATAAAAAAAAGCCTAACAATATAAATATTGTCAAATGCGTATTGAATCATAATTAATAAATTAGCAAACTGGGTCGATTTGATTTTTTTTCTTGACGCGTTTGATGCGGGCTTAACTGTTTTTTTTCTCAAAATAAATCATAAATTGTTTTGGTTTTCAATATTTTAGGTCTTGAGTACAATGACGAGCCGTTCATCGTATCATAGAATCTGACTGATTTCAGATAATATTCAATTTCGCCTTTTTACCACATTTTTAAAACATGTTTTTCTTTAAAAAATATCAAATCTGCTTATTTTCAAATTCCTTGCTTGCATAATAAAAATCAAATTATTTTTTACTAATTTTTGATATACTTACATATGATATTTAGCACAACGCCAACTGCAACGACAGTTTCGCCATTATTTGCCGTGCAAAACAAAGTTTGATTATTGTCCTGTTCTTGTGCCGTATAGAACAGTGTACTTGTAATAGTATCTCCCAACTTTGCATTATGTGGCGGAGATTGAGCAGCTAGTGAAGATGTTTCACTGATGTGCCACGACAAAGTTGAAATTGGACGACTTCTGGCTGAACATTTAAATTCGAATCTTTGTCCAACCGTTACATTTACTGTAGTATTTGGTGTCAAACTTATATCTTGTAATGGAACTAAAATTAGAATTAAATAAAAAAAATAAACACACAGCCAAAAAGAGTACGTAACCTTAACTTATCAATATCTTACAATACGATTTTCAGTCTCTGACGCATACGACTTACCCAGCAGGTCAATAGGACTGTGATTCTGTGTGGTGTTTCCTGTTTGATCGTTTGATTCTGTTGCTTATCACAAAGTTATCATTGATGATGTATGCTTTGTCAATCACACATACATGTTGAAATTTCCAGTCTATAAATTCTATTAAGAATGCGATGGCTTTCCTAAGTATTCGAATTTACCCGATAAAGTAATATATGTTTACCCTGAACTTTTCTGTTATATATAAATAATTGCTCCTGCAGAAGTGGGCGAAAAAAGGACACCTGATGAAAATGGATGAAATATATGAGACCATATAATTTGATTGCCCAGCCGTAAATAACTTGTGGTCCAAACCTTGCATGGATAAACTGAAATTAAGCTTAGTAATAAAGTATTTGAATTTATAACCAATTCCGTATATGTTCTGAGAGTGATCTTATTCAATGTATTTTCAGTTAAAGTGTTATATTTGGACATTTTATTGCATTGCTGGATAGCTTACTTTCATTGTGGAGTTTCCAGAGTTGACCAAAGTATTTTTATACTAGCCCGAAATTGATAATTAAAATTTTCTGATTCAAAATTTTAAAGTATGTGAAAAACTAAGGAGTTTCTACCTCATGCACAGCTCTGTCCGTAGATGATTTTGGCTTTACCCCTTTTGTTCATTTTGGCATTTTTGAATTTGTTCTTCAACATTGTAGGCCTTGAGCATAACTGATGAGTTGTAAATCGACGAAATGTGTACATCTTTGGTATCAAAATCTGTATCGTAGAAATTTATCTTACCTATAAAATAGAGAATGGAAACAGGGAATGTGTCAAAGAGACAACAAACCGACCAAAGAACAAATTGCAGCCCAAGGCTATGAATGTTTAACATCATCAAGATTTTGTCAGTTGGTTTGAAAGAAATTCAGGAATTCAAGGAAAACAGCCTTAGGCCACCAATGGGTTTTTAACGTAGCGACCCTTATACAATAATTCATACTAGTTCAGCAAAATTCACATCACACTAAACTCCGAAACATACAAATGAACAAAACAAGAATTGTGAAAGGATTTTTACGGGAAGTGGCTAGGGCTAAGCAAAAATATGTAAACTCTGTCAGGATGAATTCAAGATTACCACTGACATATATTTGACATCAAAAGCTGTAGTATTTTGAAAAAAAAACTTGTTGAATTATCATTTTTGGCAAATAAGCATGGTTGTCTAGTAACAATTGCAAGCAACAATGAAGTTTCATACAATTTTTATTTAAATGTACGACTGTTTTGTAAAGTTCAGTTTTGTTCCAAAAAAATTGTGACTATAACAATTAACTCTATTTTTACGCACAAACAAGAATATCACATGATAATATTGCTGAAAAAATTGTTAAAAATGAAGTCGTAAGTTAAGTCAAAACGATACCATAGCAACGCTTGCTAAAGGAATCAAGAAAAAAATTCTAAAAATTGAAGCTAGTATAGTTTTCTTTCATTTAGTATACAAATTGTGTTTTAAGCTATAAAACTCAAATGCTTCTGCACGGTCACTTGTATGACTCTGCTTAACACAACGGAACTGTAAAGAGTTAAACCAGAAGTGCGCATTTCTCCAGAATTTCAGTTCGTTTACAAGAATTTTGTACACTTGAAAAAGGAAATTAAGACTATCGGGGATATATATGCAATAATAATGTGCAATTCTGTTTTCATGCGTTGAAAGGTACACATAGACAAGCCATCGAACTGTTTTTTACATGTATGAAATACAACAGGCAAATATATTTCTAGAGAAGTATATTGAAATAATATTTGTCGAGTCGTAAGCCTTGTACATGCTTCAACCGATTAGCCGACATGCTAACGACTGTGGGAATGACAATTTGCTCATACATATATGTATTTAGTTGTAGAAGTCACCTTTTCTTTAAAGGTAGTAAGTTGAAGAATAATTGAATGTTACTTATTTTTCTCCGATTTTAGAGAAATGTTGAAGTTCTTTTTATGTTCTGTTAGATTCTGTTTATTGTGATTGCTTTCAAAGGGATGAACTGTCTAAATTTTCTTAAATGCTGGTCCTGTTTGAGATAGAATGCATCATAATGTCATTTTGTTCTGATGTTTACACATTGTAGCAGAAAGCAGAACTTGTATAATATATGCGAAATATTGAAGGGTTCGCGATCATACATTGTTTTCATATAGTTTATAATAAAATTTACGTACATTTTCTTCAATTACATTATTTGATTTAGTATGTCAGACACGTAGTTTTGCGATATATTACTTCAAATTAAAATGAAATTCTAAAAAAAGTAACTGGAAAAATAACTAGTGCTGTCACAAGTCTGTGAATGTTGAAAACTCTCTTAGCAAATATACAGTAACAATAAAATCCCGTGTTTTATGGATTTCTGACAAGCTAATTTTAATAAGTACAGATGTACATATACGAAGTTTGTTCGAATCTCAAGAGCAGCTAAGGTCGATAAATGTTTTCTTTAATTATCATCCATTGTTTTTCTTTAAGGGCAATAAAAACGTCTCTGTGCAAATGCCTTTAAGGATGCCGGATAAGGACTCAAACATGCCCAAAAGTGAAATCAATCAAACATGAAAAGTGTTTATTGATTTAAATTCTTTAGAGCACATAATATTGAACCTTATCTTAAAATGGGCCCGTGTATAAACCGGCCAAACATTTTTCAATTTTTATCTGAAAATTAAAAAATGAAAGTTACCACTTGCTTTTTCATTTTTCAATTTTGATTTGAAAATTGAAAAATGAAATTTAGGACTTGCATTTTCATTATTCAATGTTGATTTGAAAATTGAAAAATAATTTGAAACTTGCTTTTTAAATTTTCATTTTTAAATTTTGATTTGAAATTAATGAATATACATATCTTTTTAGCTCACATGGCCCAAAGGACCCTGTGAGCTATTGTCATTACTTGACGTCCGTCGTCCGTTTTCGTAAACTTTACTTTAAAGAATTTTTCCTCTGGAACCACTGGTCCAATTAGAAGAAAGCTTGGCAGCAATGATCCTGAAGTGGTCGTCTTTCAGAATTGTATCGATGCTGCATACATGATGGTATAAATATAACTAGAGGCTCCCGGGAGCCTGTATCGCTTAACAGGACTATGTACATCTTTAATAACAGCCCGGAACAGCGCTGTCAAGTTCCAAATAGCTCACTGGTTTCAAACCAGAAGATCTTTCAGTGAACTTTCCTATGAGGTCCTACGTTAAACTAAGTTCCGCTCTGGCAGCCATCTTCAAGCTATAATTCTGAAAGAGGACCAACTAAGGACCGTTGCTGCCATGTTTTGTTCCAAATGGCCAAGTGGTTTCAGACAAGAAGATCTGTAAGTAAAGTTCCAATAGGGTCCTATGCTAAACTATGTTCGGCTCTGCCGGCCATCTTGGTTGATGGGCGGGATCATCTGATATAATTGTCAAAGAGGACAACCTAAGGTCCATTGCTGGCCAAGTGGTTTCAGACAAGAAGATCTTTTAAGGAAAGTTTACGACGACAAACGACGGATGCCAAGTGATGACAAGAAATGAAAATTGAAAAAGCAAGTTTCAAATCAAAATTCAATAATGAAAAATTAAAAAGCAAATTGTAAATTTCATTTCTCAATTTTCAATTTTGATTTGAAAAGATACTAATATTAGATACAGTAAATTTATACTATGCTGTATACGACGCATTTCACGGACTTACCTTTCATCATCAGCATTAAATCCGAAAGATTTGGAAGACCAAAAACCAAACTTATTTTAAACAAGAAGTACTCATAACCAAAAATACCGAAATAGGAAGCCAAATTTCAGTTAAGGAGATCTACCATGTGTAATACAAGGAATGAACCCTTAGTATTTCTATTATTTTTGAATTTTGCTAAATACTGGTAATTTCTGTAACAAATCAATGAATAATCATGTCAGACAAGTCTGACGACTGGCTTGGCGAATACCTCCGGGGACCTAGGGTCCACCATGCCAAGGCATCGTCCGAGGAGTTTCAAAATAACAACCCAAAGATACTAATATTAGATATAGTAAATTTTTACTATGCTGTATACGACGCATTTCAAGGAGTAACCTCTCATCAGCAGCATTAAAACCGAAACATTTGGAAGACCAAAAACCAAACTTATATTAAACTAGAAGTACTCAACCAAAAATACCGAAATAGGAAGCCAAATTTCAGCTAAGGAGATCTACCATGTGCAATACAAGGAATGAACCCTTAGTATTTCTATTATTTTTAAATTTTGCTAAATACTGGTAATTTCTGTAACAAATCAATGAATAATCATGTCAAACAAGTCTGACGACTGGCTTGGCGAACACCCTCGGGGACCTAGGGTCCACCAGCAGAGGCATCATCCCAGGAGAACAACAAAAAACAAAAACAAAAAAATTCACACACAGAAACGAGCAGCACGAACCCAACCAAAAACCGGATGTGAACTTAGGTACTTAGGTACTCCGGAAGAGTGAGCGGCTCCTGTTTCTTGCAAGACACCGGCCGTACTACTTGTTAAAGAAAGAGGAAGAACATATATGAGAGATGGAGGCCTTTTGTCATGTTGGAAACTGACACTCCATATCGGTCAATCAGACCGTGGTGAAGATCGTAGAATTTTCAAATCGACGACCTCAATCTATGGCCAACATAACCCTGTCCTATTAACTTTTGCATAATGCGCTGAGCCCTATCCAGAAAATTGGAAAAATTGGCCGCAATTTCTAGCAGGACATACGAGTTGGGAGATAAATACTCCATACACTGGCGAAGCTAGAATGTTACTACATGAAAATGGGATTTTAACAAGCTGTTTAACCCCCCCCCCATTGCCTATTTCGACAGGAAAGTAAACATAAGAGGCAGACTATCTGGATTTAAAAAATTCCAGATACTATAGTATAAACAATTGGAGTTTTAATGATTAAAATGCTTCGTGTGCCCTAATATTGTTTTTAACTTATTGTATTGAACTTTATTCCAGTTTCCAGTCATTATAATATGAGAATTTGATATATTGTACATCATTTGTTTTATGATCTCCAAAAAAATTGGAGAATCCTCATTTGGCCCATATAATGCAATAATCTTGAATGCTCAAGTCGAGGATACTAAAGTTTAATAAAGCGAATTCGTTATCTTATTTGTAGACTTAACAGAAAGGAAAAGTATTGAAAACGCAAGAACAATAACGCAATGCATATGAATTGTCACAAGACTAACACACAAGGTGATTAAAATAAAATATGAAATAATTTTATTTTAGGTCAAAGTTATAATTTTTGGCAAACCTTCTTACACATACTTCAGCCATTTTTGTGACATCAGAAAGTGTTTACATTCCCTCTGACCTATAATAAAAACTGTGTAGTACAAGAGTATACCTTATTCAATTCCTTTTTCGTATTTCATACTTACTTTTTATTGAAACAATGTAGTGTTTCATTATTCTACCAAATGAGCACGTCCAATTCCTGTTATCTTCTTCTGGTATAATTAGTGCTTTTATATTCACATAAACACCAGTACTGTTGCTATAAACTCGGCGATTAATGTCATTATTATTGAGACAACGTCCATCTGGAAGGCATTCTCTATTTCTAAAGTCCTCACTACTCCAGGAGGCGATATTGTCAAAAGAAAGGATTATACACTCTAGAAGTAATGATGTTCCTTCATAATGATTTCCATGAGGTACAATATGCATTTTAGCTGCAAAATAATAGAAAAATTCGCTAAGGTCCAAAAGTTGCAAACTTTTATGTTGAACATGGTAGTACAAACATTACAGGTAATTAACAGTTTGTAATAATACTATTGATAATGGCAATTGTTATGATATTTTAATTATTATATTATTTATCTTTAAATAATGTTATAACTGCGCAATTTAGAAATCACTGGAACAATAATAGATACTGATGGAATGACTAGAACTTTCTATTTGACTTACGTAATAATTCTGGTGTGATTTGAACTTCTACCGTATTCCAGAAGTTTCCGTTCTACAGTATTACGGACAACAAAGTTAGACTCTCAGAGCAGAAGATATCGGACCAGACTCAGCTGTTGGATTGACACACTTCTATTTACGTTTCACACATCGTACTTGACACTTTTATTTACGTTACATCATACTAGATTGTGACTGATTGGATATAATATTCCGTTTGGATTCCCGCAACAGTGACGAGAAGAATTCCGGATTAGGAAAAGACGAAGGATTTTGAACAGTTAAGTTGACATTTTAGTTTGTGTAATATTTTTTTGTAAACTTGTATATAATAAATCTTGTTAAATTTTATTATTTATTTGTGTCTTTTGTTGGCTACAATTTAAAAGGTGATTTCGGCCGTAACACAATGAATAAAATGATAATATTTCAATATCACGAGACTTTTGCTCTTTAATGGAATATAAAGTATGCCTAGTATAGCGCGTGTAGCAATTATTGGTAAATTAACCCATACATTTCTAAAATGTTAAATATATAAGGCCAACGAAGAGTACTTTTATAACTGTTCGTCTATATTGTCGCTGTAAGGTCTTTGACAAAAGTTTACAGTAAGGCCAAGACGATACCCTGCACCTAATTAAATGGTATTAGAATCCATTTACGTGGGTAAAATATTTAAAAATGATTTAAATTACATTTTTTATGCAATTTACAGATGATGAAATACTTACAATAAACGTTTATCGTTACGTTCTGTGATTTGACTAACATTTTGCCTTTTATATTACTTGCTGTACAGTACAGATTTTCCCCATCATCATTCAAATCACCAGTATAGGTTAGGATACTAGATGAAATATTTTTGTGATTGAAATTCGTACAGCTATCCTCACATCTATCAGTCTGGTCGTTAGCTGCAGTTGTTAAATTGCTACTTCCTAGGTACCATTGTATTTTGGAGGAAGGACGACCGGCATCGGTTTCACAGGCAAACGTTCTGTTTAAACCAATACCTATCCACACATTATCTGTTTCTATTGATTCTGATTTTATTGTTATACTTGTGATGGGTACTAATGGAAAAACATTATTAATTTATAAAAACTGTTAAGAACATAACCAATACATGTAGCCTTCGTAATCTCGACAAATACTTGAGAAAAGACTAAGAAAACTTACAGTGATTATATTGTTTTTTGTTCAATTTAGATTCATCGTTTGGCATTAGAAATGAAGAAAAATCACAAGTGCTGGATACATAAACAAATCAAAAATAATAAAAAAGATAAAATTGTCTATCAAGTACTTCCAAAATTTCCTAGTGAATATACATCTTTATGAATTCAAAGTGTCTGTTGATAAATAATGAAATATTTCCCATTGGTATAAAATATAGCTTAATATAAGACAAGAAAATGTGAGAGAATATTGAATTAATGTTAACTCTAATACTTCACCATTGATATAGAGTTGCTTTATCAGCGATCCCGACGGTCCAAATGGGTCACTGCATTTCCATTTAATTCCGTGTAACGCATCTGTTACTAATAAACCATTGATATGCAAGGTATATTCATTTTCACTACATGTATACGTATAGCTGCTTATGCAAGTCTGAATGATTGTACAGTTTTCACCTGATCCTTTTTTGATGGTGCATACTCGTTTGAATGGATCTACTTGCTCAAATGTTAAGAATGTAGCAGTTGTATTGCAAATAATATAAATATCCTCTCCAACAACGGCAGCTTTTGGAAATATATCTATCCGATAGTACACCCCTACAAATGTTGGTAATGTTAAAAAATAATGAAAATGATTCACATCCACGTATACTGTTAAATACCAAGTAGAACAGGACATTTAAGAACTAATGTGCGTGTACTAGTATCCACAATTTGTTGAATAATTTACCCGTGGCTTGGTGGAGACCTGGCCTATACAATTAAGTATTCATCAGATTCATATTTTTTAATGGGTTTTATTTACCCGAGATTGTTACGAAACACATGCGTTAGCTGCACCTTCATTAATATATATTCTATTTTTGATGGAGAAGATGTGCATATTTCGTTTATTAACGATACATAACGTATGCTCAAAAGCTTAAAAATGAAATAATATTTTGTGGTTATCTAGTCATTAAAAAGTCTTGTAGAAAAAGGTGAATGAAAAAAAATGATCAAGCGACAATGATATGATGAAATAGTATAAAAGTTTAATTCATCAGGAAAAGTATTTGTATTATGACTAAAATCTGAGAAAAAACCGTACGAGGCTAAAATTTTTTTAAGAGGACCTTGCCTGAAGTTCATTATTGTCAAGTGTATTTCAGAATTAACTGCATTATTATTTTGTATTGTCTAAACAAAAATAACTGCTTGTTAATAACAAGGCTTGTTTTATATCGGTTCACTGAAAAAAACCCGAAAGCTTGTTTTCTAGATTCTGAACCATTTTTAATCTCAAAGTAAAAAATCCCGTTACAATACATTTAGTTCCAATTAAGTGACAATTTATCAGTACAATGATTTCGAATTTATCAACTATTTCGTATTCTGGATACAATGCTGTTTATTGTTTCGTTTGTGAGATAACTGTTACGTCTTTTCAAATAATGCTTAACTATGTAATTAATTGACGACTGCAAGTAAATCTGGAAATTTTTCAATCTCGCTGACTTGCTTGACTAGTATTTGTTTGTGTACAGTATGGCAGTATAGGCAAGAGTCTGTCTTCATGGAATTGGCTTCTTGGAGATATAGGACATATATTAAGTTGCCGTAAAACCTTCATGGCATTATTTTGAATACATTGTGTAATTAGAAGTCAACTATCAACCCTTATCGTGGTATTTTTGTGTTTGCATAACCTCGATATATTCTTAAGATTTGATTGAAAACATCGTTACCTGAGCATACTTTTTGAATAGCTGCTATAAAAACTATTAAGACGAAACTTCTCGTCATCTAGAATTATAGAGCAACAACAATTACACTTCCTTATTGAATGTTTAGGGAAGTTATTTTATTTATGTATGCTATATATAGAAAATATAATGTTTCTTTGTAGTCTAACGTGTCTTAAGTTTAAATGGTATTATCATTTCAAAGTTGATATCTTATGTTGACATGATTACAGTGCTATGAAATTGGTATCAGCATGTGTATAGCGTTTTGCCGAAAAGGAAAGCCTTTGAGTTAATCGAATCATTAGTTGCCGGAATAAAACTATTGTGATTATTTACATAAGTATCAATGATTAAACTAAAGAAACAAAAATACATTTGACATATTATATCACTTTTCATGCACTTCATCATACACTGAGCATTAATATGATAGATTGTGCATATGTATAGAATACAGAAACAATTAGCCGTTCTATGTTATTTCACATATGGGGGTACCCAAATATGCAATAAAATTTAATAAAATTCCACCATTGAAATGTTCAATTTTCACATATTTTTATAATTTCATGTGAAATAGTTTGATTTAGAAAATTTTGAATAAAGACCAACTCTCGTCATTACAAATTAATATGGTATTGACCGATCGGAACCGAGTGTGATATTCTTCATAAGATGGCTGCGCTCAGTGAATCTACTTATGGTTTATTGTAACCTGTAAAGACAACTTTCTCGGTCTTTGTTTTTCATCTCTCCAAAACATCACGTATTCGAAGTTTCTATCTAAAATGTGAGAGTATATATCTCCAGTTAGATTCCTTCTAGAATTTACCCCTTACCGGACTTCACAATTCACTATATTTTACTCCACTGGCAATGTGCTTACCCATCCGGAACACCTGGTGTCACACTGTTTTTAGTGGGAGTTCACATTGCTAGTGCTTTGTTTTCCGTGATAAACTATGGACTGTCGTCCATAACATCGACTTAATTTATCATGATAATTACTGATGTATAACATGAAAACTGTTAATAACATAACAACTACCTCTAGGAATATCCCTACAAATAGTAGAGAAAATATTAAGCAAACGAACAGTGATTATATTGTTTTTTTCCCCTATTACAGTCATCGTTTGGCATTTGAAATTAAGAAAAATCCACATCTGTTAGGTCAATCAACAAGTTGAAAACAATAAAACAGATAAAGATATCTAGCAAGTACTTCAAAAATTTCAACATGAATATACATATTTATGAATGCACATTTGTTGTTGATAAATGATGAAATATTTCCCAAGCGTATAAAATTCCCATCCGGAACACCGACACTGTTTTTAGTGGGAATTCACATTGCTAATGCTTTGTTTTCCGTGATGAACTATGGATTGTAGTCCATAACATCGACTCATTTCAACCAACGCTTGATTTATGGACATGTATTTGTGAAATCCCATGCTGATTTTGTACTTGTTTTGGCAATTTCTTAATCAGCCAATCTTAAGAACAGTAGCGATACCTACGACAAACAAAACTAAACCTACAGATAATCAAGGTTATTCAGAAATTACAAAATTTCTTCTTCGAAAGGATCTAGTGTTTTCCATGTTTGTCAACTTTCACAATAAAGCCGAATCCTACCAATTTCGGTAGCGCGAGCTTCAGATGCAGAATAAACGAACTTCAGTTCTCAGATCAGCTCGACTTTTTTTTCGGGTGGGTTAGGACCTGAATCATCCAACCATGCAATAAGCACCAGAACATCTAATGAAAGGAGGCGTTGAACTATTCTTGCAGAGATCTCAAAATGTTTTATTTTGATTTTTACTTTAGTTCCTATAAAATTCCTCCCTGAGAAGGAGTAGGAATCTGTTGGATTGTCTGGCTCCTTGTATTAAATTTAGTTATTTCCGCTAAAACAGCGTATATGAGCAAATTGATATATTTTCAATATTCTAGAAGATTACTGTTGGGCTTGCAGTCCATTTATGTGGGGGGAAAGAATGGTTAATTCGTTTGGTTCCACAAGTTCTCTTTTTCAGTATGTTTTCAGGTCAGATTCATGTAGTTTTTGCATATATATTATTATCTTGACTTCTGATTGTAGTCACTTTCAATTGGAATGGAACCTTTAAAACTTCAATAAACCGTGAATATTGAAAAGAGATGAAAAGGGTCATTTATGTAGTATCATGGTCATTATTTATTCAGAGTTTTCTAAGCAATGCCAGTTTGTTTTCCATCTGTTTTAAATATAGCTTTAGATGTATCAGAAATTCATTTAGTTAAAACTATATCAGATGAAGATATTATTTCTCCTTTTCAAAATCCAGCCCGTTTAGACAGGAATAAAGCAGGTGGGCGTATTGCAATTTATGTTGCAAATACTCTTTATTATGAAGTTTTAATTGATTTATTGGACCAAAACATTTAAATATTGTGGGTAGGAGTTTCGAAAGTTTATTATCAACAAATGCAAATCAATTTTTTGAGTGATTAAATTTATTCGGTTTTGTGAATGAAGGAACAATCTTTACATTGCATCTTGGCACTATTGATTTATTTATATGCAATGTTAGCTGTGCTGTCAAAATGTAGAAAACAGCTCCCCATTTTGTAGTACTCATGCTGTTATCTAAACTCAATGAATAAACCCTAAAAATTTACTATAAGCAGATTTGATAATGCTTGGTTTATCAATGAGTTGAAAGCTATTGATTGGAATTAAACATTTGATTGTGTTTAATTAATATAAATGAAATGCAGGTTTGCTGAAATGTATATGTACATTGTCAGAAAATATAAAGTTTATTTGTTCGAGCCTTAGAAACGTGTATAAATGCGAGGTTTATCGAGCATTCCTCGCCTGTTTCACAACGAGTACAAATAAACTTTATATTTTCTGACAATGTACATATATTGTTTTTATCCTGCAACACTAAATTCTTATCTTTTTCATCGAAAAGACATGAAAATGGAATATTTATAGCTGATTTGAAGAAATACCGCTTTTGGAGCGTAATCCACGGAAAGACGACGTCATAATCATTGTGAACCAGAACGCAATGCAAAATACCGTTGAAAGTGAGGACAAGGGTACCAGAACACTATATTGGGTTACTGACCCAATATCGAAAAACAAAACTGGCAGGCTATATTGGTCAGATAAAGACGTAGTTGCAGTATAATGCTTTAATATAAATAAAGATTCATAACAAAACATGGAAGTAAATAAGAATTTCCCTACAAACTTTGTCTACATTACACCTAATGGCAAAGACAAAGGCTGTACGATTAAGTTGAATTACTAATAACCGTTTACACTCGCATATATATAGAGAGATTAGAAATAAAGTTATCAATGATATTTTGAATATAAATTTAAAATTACGTCTTAAGTCATTGACAGAATAGTCCCGCCAGGAAAATGGTGGCGAGTCCTTAAGTCTAAATAAAAAACTGTAAAAAAGCCATGAACCTACACTATATATAACATGTAAAGTAGTCATGCCGAACTACCTAGACCACTCGGCCACTGAGCCCCCCCCCCCCCTTACGATAATGTATGTTAATGCGGTTTACGTTACATAGTATATACATGGTTTCAAAAGAACAATCACACTGCGAAAACGTCATGATGAACTTGGACTTGAAAACTATGTGATAGAAGAAAACAGCACAAATTGTCAACTTTCTATAAAATTTACAGCAGATATTAAAACCATTCCCCCCTTTAATGTGCGTATTCCCTGAGAGAGAATGGTCAAAGATACCCCAGTGCAGAAAATTGTCACATTATGATACATACAGTATTTTGTCCTTCCGCTGTTCAATTATGGAATGAGCTCGAATCGAATATAAAAATGTCATTTCTGTTAATTCTATTAAAGTTAGACATTGTGTAAAATATAAAACCAATGAAATCACCAACGTATTATTTTTCTGGTTAAATATTCCTTATTGCATCAACTGAGAAATGAAGCTAGTAATTTAAAATTACATTTCTTCCATCACTTTTTGACAGATGACTATTCTTGTCCGAAATATGTTATACAAGTGCGAGGACAATGGATATGATATAAGATTATAATTGTTTAAGAAGTGTTCTTGTTTAAATGTTGATACCAATTTGAACTTGTTTTGTTTGCAGATACTTCTTTGATGGTTGAAGATCATGTAACTGTTGTTTTGTAAAGAGGTTAAATATATACAAAAAGTTCAAACAGATTCTCTCTATAATATAACAGTATTATTACATGAACATGCAATTTTGCCCAATCTTATTACATTCAGAGCATTAAAGATCTTTAAAATAACACTTTTACAAATTTGAGGATAGGTCTGAGTTGATAAATTCAAAGGATTATTTTTTTGCAAATTTCAAGTGCATTAATTTTTCTATTGGAAATTCCCCATTCAGGATCATTTGTGAGGTATATAAACATAACCTTCATAAACAACTTTACAATTTTTATGCTTTCTTGGACAACTCAATAAGGTTAATTAACCGAGAAACAATTGTCTAATAATTCTAACGTTTAGAATTTCAAAATGCGAAAAATCAATTTTATGAACTAAGGTGTCCAGACAGTAAGAACACTTTTTATGTGCTATTACAATTCTGTAATCAGGAATTTCAATTAAATGTGGCAAATACAAATCATGCTAACCAGTGAAATGCTAGTTTAACATAGGCCTTATGTTTTCTAAAATGTATCAATTTTAAAACTGTTAAATTCACTCCCCTTTTTGTTTTATTCAAGTTTACTTTTACCAGTTTTCATTTTCTCAGCATTCACTGTATTCATTATATTTCAAAATTCCTTCAAGGTTTTGTAATTCTTAATTGTTCAGCTTAATTCCTTAATTTTCATTTTTGTTGAAATAGTAAGTATAACCTGTTTCTTCACAGATGATGAAATTTTAATGATGGAATGTAATATACTAAGTAAATCAAAATTTTTTTTTGTGTTTTCTAAATTTTTTTACAGAACACTTTTTAAGTTCCTTCTTAATACTAAATGAATATATTAGTAATGTGGACCAATCTAACCTATCCTATAACATGTGTAATATCCTTCTCTGTAGAATCTTTTATAAGCTCCCGAAGGGAGCTATTATGGTAGAAGGGTCAATTTGTGTTACCGTACTGACAAGATTTTTTTCTCAATCGGAAGTTGAGCTTAATTTCCGGTCTTGCGCAAAGACGCTATTACTAAAAGACGGAACGGAACGGGACGGAACATGAAAAAAAAAAAACAAAACGGAACAAGGAAAACGGAACAGAAACGTTAAAAAAACTTCGGGAGCTCATCAGGTAACGCCTGCCTCATACTAATTATAGATTAATCCATGACCTAATCCATATTGGATCGGGTATTATCCCGAGATTCCCACATCGGATCAGGTATCATCCCGAGACTCTCACATCAGAGCAAGGGCTAAGGTCGAGTATTAATCTGTTTATCATATACTGCCATAGGTACTTATTCCGAATGCAATCGGTCTGATATGGCCATATCAGCCCGGGTAAGTTCGAATAGCACCTGAATGCTCGGTTATTAGCGTGAGGTGTGCAAATATGGGTTGTTCACTTCTGGTCGTACATACGACTATTTACTTGTTCCACCAGCATTTATTTATGATCCAATTAAACAGATATAAAATACGGTTTACATTGGTCGTCCTAGTCAAAGTACCATGTTATTATTGCATCGATCCGTTATTTTGTCATGGTCAAAATTTGACAATTATATCTTTAAAAACAAAGTGTCATTTTTAGAAACATTTTTGAACAATTAGCATACACGGTGTTAAAAAACTTATAATATCAACTAAGAACAAATTAATGAGATTAGTATTAATTCTTTGTTAAAACGTTTTTCTATTTTGCCTATTGTTATATGTCATGAATGGAGTGATAATTGTCAAACATGTCACCGCGATTTTGAACTTGTTAATTCCCACGAATGTTTACTATAAAACAATTCTAAAACTGATGGACAATTAATACGGATGACCGATTGGACAAGTGCGTATCACTTACGTTTTTGCTATAAACAGTGTCTTTACGGATTTTCCGAATTTGCTATATACCAGGATTACCCAATGAATTTAGAACAATCATAATTGTGTTATAAGTTGATATAATGGGGAATTTAGTAGGTACTCGGGGAAAATAAAACTCCGTATTTAGACAAATGTTCTATTAACAAAACTGCATAAAACTATAACAATATAACGCAAATAATGATTGTTCTAAATTCACTCGGTAATCCTGGTATATAGCTAATTCGGAAAATCCGTTAAGTCACTGTTATTAGAAAAAAATGTACGTGATACGCACTTGTTCAATCGGTCATCCGAACTAATTGTCCATCAGTTTTAGAATTGTTTTATAGTGAACATTCGTGGGAATTAACAAGTTCAAAATCGCGGTGACATGTTTGACAATTATCACTCCATTCATGACATATAACAATAGGCAAAATAGAAAAACGTTTTAACAAAGAATTAATACTAATCTCATTAATTTGTTCTTAGTTGATATTATAAGTTTTTTAACACCGTGTATGCTAATTGTTCAAAAATGTTTCTAAAAATGACACTTTGTTTTTAAAGATATAATTGTCAAATTTTGCCCATGACAATTTGATTACGGAGGATCTTCGTACGCCAAAAAGCGTTAAAGGATCCGATATGGATAGACACTGTGAATTGGTTCAGAGATTTAATGCCTGTAATATCCGTTTGATTTGAAATTTTAGTTAAGAGTTTTAATTTTCTATAGTGTTAAAGTTAGAATTTAGATTCTATTCCCGCATAATGCCTCTATTATCCGCATGACATGAACTCTTAAAAGATGTTTTTGGTTGGCTCTTTTGATTTTGTTTGGGATCAAAGCAATGGACCAAAAATTTAACAAGTTTAAATTAAAGATTTTCAAAACATTATTGCACGTGTACATAATGTGTATTCCGATGTATAGAAATAATTTGCATAGAATGAACAATGAAAGAGTTTAAGCTACACACTGAAATTCACAATTATCGAAATTCCACCTCAAAGGGCCTCGTCGTCATATTTTATAATTCCCGAACTTTTGGATAAAATTTCGAGGATATTGTCGTTATCCCCGTCCGTGCGTTTCATCCGTCACACTTTCTCTTTGGGTATACGGATTTTTAAATTTTTGTTTTTTGTAGAATGAATGCACAATACCTGTAGATGTACAATATGATTTTCAAAAAAGACCCTATGATTTCCATTCCAAAAGTCAGTTGAACAGCCGAATAAAATATGTTTTGTATCATTTTCATTTCTAGGCAAGTATAAAATTTTGAGAACAGTAAATGCAACCGTGTCGTTTGAAATAACAAAAACTTTTGGTACGCAATTTCCTTCACTGACACAGACTATGTTTTTGATATTTCATTTTCATTATTTCAGAAGGACTAAACTGAGTCACTTAAACGCAAAGAACATACATATGATTGTATCGAACATAAGTGGAGGTGCCTTTTGTAAATAATACGTTGTATCAATGCGTTGAAAAAAAACCAATCCAAAGATACTAATATTAGATATAGTAAATTTATACTATGCTGTATACGATGCATTTCAAGGAGTTACCTCTCATCAGCAGCATTAAAACCGAAACATTTGGAAGACCAAAAACCAAACTTATATTAAACAAGAAGTACACAGGAAAGCACCATGTCACAGATAAAATCAGTCGAAAGTCTTGAATGAAAAAACCCTTCCACAAAAATGTGTTCAACACAAAATCTAGTAGTTCGGAAAGATGCCCTTTGAATTGTTTTGTGTGTACGTCATGTACATAGAAAGGCGCCGAATCTGTGTATCAAGGAAATCGTTTAAATTTGTTTTCAAATGTGTGATTACTGCTGTCACAAAAGCTTCTTAACCAGGTTTTGATCAGGTATAAGTTGATGTCATCACTTGGGAAATTTTACGGTCGTCATCACGAATTGATTGATCATTAATTACAGTGTTCCAATATCTAAGGTGATGTTGGACCTTTTCCCACTGTCGTAACATTTTATGTGCCTCCACCGATTTGTGACTTCCACCGGATTGACTTTGTTGAACTTCACGACGAGTGCCGTGTACGGAGCAGGAACTGCTTACCCGTTCGTTCCGGGTTTTTATAGGAGTTCGTGTTGTTCATTTTAGTTTTCTGTGTTTATTTGTTGTGCTTGTGGTTGTTCATTTGTTCTCCCGGGTTTGTCTGTCCAATGGATTACGTTTTTTTGATTGCTCCTTTTATATATGTGTTCTTTTTATTATAGTTCTAAGTTTATTTGATTTTTCCACGTTATTTTTCCATGTACAAAACTTGTCACGTTACATGGCCAAAGTGTGGGCGTTATCAGTAATTTCATGCGCTAAGCAATGAGTAATGTTAAAATCAAACTATGGTGTATGTGCAGATAACCTCACAAAGGAAAGTGAAAAGAACTATGATAAATGTGCATATGCCCTACAGCTAATGTCATTCTGAAGAAAACACGATTCTCTTGCTTTTTGTATTCCACGTGCTTGTCACTTATGTACGTAAATCCAAAAATCACCTATAGCGTCGCCAGAGTAAAGAAACTACCAAATCCATCACTGAAGTCGGTAAATATTAACATTATATCAACATTTTGAAATTTTGTTAGATTTTCTTTGTAGAATAAGCGAGATTTAGAATTTTTGTTAAATGAGCAATTAATGTTGGCAATTTAATTAAAAGATCTGCTATAGTCTCTTCTTAACTAATTGATTATGACTAAATATAAAATAAACAAAACATAAAATCTCATCTATATTTTATTAAATCATTGAATAAAGAAACATTTATAAAAACATAACGATATATGTCCGTTTTTCATCACATAAAATCATAAAATCAGACTTACAGCATTACGCACGGACCCATCATCGTGAAATACATCGAGCCGTTGGAATCGGGCCCACTGGAAACTCTAAGACTTTTTCCATTGTAACACCTTCTCGTACATTGGCCAGAAAAAGAGCACGGCGAAAGACAAGTTCCGGATTTATATAGGACTTGGCCAATTCTCCTGATCGGCATTTAAGATGACACGCCTTGGTCATGTTTTCAATGAAGATCTGGTGAGCGGGACATAGAAATCACGACTTCCTTTTACGTCAAAACTCGTCAATAAATGATTTTTGCCAGTGGATGACCCTGATGTACACATTGCAGTGATTTTTTGACATCTTTTGTAGCAATCAATATACTAGTATATATAATATTCAATAAACCTCTTATATGAATTGATTTGTCATAGCTTTCTGACGATTTAGTCAGTTTCGGACTCAAAATCAGTCGCACGTTTAGACCTATTCTTCATGTTAGAATCAAAATGTGCTAAAATTTGTCAATTTTGTTAACTGCAAACCTGTCAAACAGAAAAGCAGACGTGATTTAATCCGGCAAATTTAACATGTACGGGATATATGCTTGAGTTCATCTAGTATAGTTTGTTTTGTTAAATACAAAACAAATATGATAACATAGAAGACACTGTCTTCAAGTAAAGAGCACTTAGTCCTGGTGTTTACAAGAATGACTTCCACTGCTTTCAAAAACATTTCCCAAATTTTGAATGTTGGTGGTCTTCGGTGACAAGGGTATTTGATCTGTTTTCAAAACTTTTTTAATTACATATTGACATATAAACAGTACTAAATGTTTTTGATAGGTGTTAAATTATTGTTAAAAAATAGAAATTATATTATATATCTACATTATATGTAAATTTTGAAGTTGGAATGCAACGAAAACGGTTAAAAATATAAATATTTTTGTAAAATGCAAATACCGGTACAACATTTGATATTTATATCACGATTTTCAACTTTAAAAAAGAATTAAACATAGAATATAAACTGATAAAGAATAGGAATTGACCAAAATATAATTCTTGATTTTATGAAAAATGAAAGGCCCTCTATTTTCCCGAATTCACAAAAAAACTGCACAAGGGAAATCTTTACGACCGGGCAAAGAAGTTAGTCTAAGGTATACTCTAAACGATAGAAACCTTTCTAGTCGTGTGTCATGCCGGTTGTCTAAGGTCTTAAAATAATTTAGCTAGCAGCTATCAGTCACGGCTCTAATAAGTTATATTTCATTGAATGTCTTTGTATATGTAGAAATTTCTCTTTCAGATCATGGTTTTATATTTCTAGTATTCTGTTGCACCTGTCAAACACCCTGACCCTATCTTGTATATTATGGTGGTGAATTTTCTCATTGTGTAGAATTTGTGATTGTTTTTTATGATTTGATTTCATGTCATCTATTTCGTGTCTCATAACAGACGTATTACTTTCTAGACCTTCAAGTTTTTCTACCACAGCACCCAACAAATCAAGCCTTTGATTTTGTGTCGTTAATGTTCAAGAGTATCATTTGTAGTGTGACATTCTGAGCCGGCATAGCTTCCTCAATAGGTATAAGTGGTGGCAAGACTGGTATGGGTAAATGTTTTAGAAATGCCCCATTAGATAGACCAGGTAGGGGCGGGGGTACTCTGGAACACTGTATGTACTAGAAATGGGGTTGATTTTGTGATTGTGCCACACGTAAATGTTTGATTATTGTTCCTTTGTGTATTAATTAAATTGTCTATAAAGGAGGCATGTAAAGTTTCTTGTGCTTTGTTCGGTACTTGTGATACAATGTTTTGATTCGATGACGCCATGTTGAACTCAGTTTAACTTGGTGGGGTGTAGAATTTCTACTATTTTTTCGCTTTTTGCCCTTCAATATGTAACATAAGAACATCACAAAACATATATCTTTCGATGTAACACACAATTAATTCTAAACCCTTATTGCGCATCTACAGCTAGTATGCCACTATTCTATATAAAAATAAAATTCCTAAACCCAGATGTGAAGGAGGAGTTGATGTCACAAGAACGTGTGATGGACGGGTGGACGGACAGACGGAAAAGTGCGGGAATAACTAGCTTTTCTGGCGCAAATAACAGACTTATACAATTTGGTGAAATTCTCGTTTTGACCAATTCAAAAGTTTGGGATTCAGATTTCGTACAAACACAGAACTTTAATCAGTGCAACGTGATCGTATGAAAGACTTCCGTATCTTGTAATTTTAAACAAATTCAGATTTCATGTGTTTTGATATGAAAACTGATATTTCGCTTTAATTTTTACGGTAGTAAATAAAATGAAATTTAAAGATTTATTCTATCTAAGACCAAACACTAGCATGGCTAGTATTAATATCTGTGAAGGAGTATTTTGTACTAATTAAAATTCATGTCATACATTATTGATAGTCTAGCTACCGCCCCTTTTTCTATTTTTTTCATCTGTCCCAATGTATACACTGTATACACGGAGAGAAGACCTCGTAAGTTTATACATTCTTAACTTGAGTCTTATCCATTGTCAATATTGTTACCTTTGACAATTAAATATATTTGAAGTAAAGTATATATTTTGGTGTCCGCCCCTTGTATTGTTTTTAGTCGCCCCATTTATAAATCCGCTCGAACAATGAACCTATTCTTAACAAATTGATTATTACTATCTATCTATAAGATTAAAAAAATCTCATCTATATTTTATTGAATAATTCCAAACTAATTGATTATTATTATCTATCAATAAAATGAAACAAAAAATAAAATCTCATCTATATTTTATTAAATAATTGAATAAAGAAACATTTATACAAACATTAAGATCTTTAAATGAATATTCACAATATAGATATATAATATAAAACAAGCAGATAGTTAAACAGTCCTTGACTAACAAATTAAACGCACTAACATATACTAAGAGAACCTCAATTTTCACCCGATACCAAAATGTGACTACTGGGTCATCCTTAAAAATATGTATGTTTCCATTCTTGATCGGCAGGTATAACTTTTTGTGTGTGATTTATTTCCAAAGTTTACACATGTTTTTGATGTAAAATGTTGTTTACTTAGTACTTTAAATATTATCAAATGACAGATATTATATGAAAACAAAGTTTCGTTCAATCGAACTTCTTTTCGGATGTTCTTTTATACTGGTGTTAACTCCCGGGTGTTAATTACAGGAAAAAAATGTCATCTATTTCAGTGGCCAATGTGAGCAAGTCTAACAGTTTACTAAGAATAAAGAAAATATTTAATTCATCGCTAAAAAACAAACTTAATATAATGGCTTTATAAAAGAATAATTTGTGACAGATTAAAGAATTGGAAAGGGTACAATATAAATAGTTGCTACAATAATATAGGAGTAGTACCACTATGACCAGACTATTTTACATTGGACATTTCAAAAATATTTTTAATAGATATTCATTTAGTTTAAATTAATATCAATGTCGTAAACTTGGACCTAGTGTTTATCACAGTTGAATGGTCGTAATTTGGACAAAGACTTTAGATTAATTATTGCGTTTATACATGTTTTTTTTTATTGAATTAACACTTTTATCTAAATCAATATTTTGTAAAGTTGTTTGTAGGGTTTAGGTGTAAATCTCTTTTTCTGAATTAATTTCAACTTATCTTTTACATGTTTATACGTTTTAATTTGGTTTCTGTGTTCACAGTTGTTATTTAGCGGTATGTTAATCTGTTATTGTTAATACTAATATTTAATTGTTGAAATTAATATTGTTATTCAGTTTAGATTGGAAGTCCGGTCTCTCTGGACTACTAAAATAAAAGTTTAAGAACGGACGTTTTCCTTGTTGATACCATATAGCCGGAACGCCAAAAATGTACCCCGGTTATATCACCATTAGATTTTCCCATAGCATTCTCTGTTAAATTGTCAACTTGTATGGAAAAGTTAGGTTGATTTTAAATCCTGTGAGAGGCATGTCATTTGGAAACAGCATCATGTCAGTTCTTTCCCCTAAAATCCCACCTCAACTTAATTTGCATACAAGAAAGCAATGTGCCTTGGAAGTCAAGCGTCCTGAACTTTGAACCTCAGCACCAAGTGTCTATCATTTTTAATGGTCATCTTTGACAGTCCGTACACCCATAATAGTTTGGAATAAATACATGTCAGTAATTTAAAAATTCTGCCAAGACCCTAAGCTTTCGATATAAAGCAAATTGAATTAAAATATTAATTAATTTAAATGAAACTGGAACTATGTCTTTGATATGCACTATTTTCAGTGGTGTTTTAAAAGGGGGTTTCCCGTAATAGTGGTTTTACACATTTAGCTCCGGTGATAGAATCTAAAAAAGACAAATATACCTAAGGAGCAATAAAAAAAACGTAATCCATTGGAAGACAAACACAAGCACAACAAATGAACAACTAAAAAACAATGAACAACACGAACTCTTATAAAAACCAGGAGTGAACCCAGGTGCTCCAGAAGGGTAAGCAGTTTCAGCTCCGTATACGGCACCCGTCGTGAAGTTCAACAAAGTCAATTCGGTGGAAGTCACAAATCGGTGGAGGCACATGAAATGTAACGACAATGGGAACAGGTCCAACATCATCTTAGATATTGGAACACTGTAATGGTCAATCAATTCGTGATGACGATAGTAAAATTTCCTAAGCGATGACACCAACTTATCCCTGATAAAACCATGGTTAAGAAGCTTTTGTGACAGCAGTAATCCTCTTTGTCGAAAGGCAGGATAACTCACGCATGCCCTTGAAAATCGGATAAGCTGAGAAACGTAGACCCCATATGCAGGCGATGCTGGTATATAGCTACTCAAGAAGGGAAAATTAACAATAGAAAAGTTGATGTCATCTGGTTTGTCATAAAGTTTTGTCTATTTCAAGAAACAAATCCAAATATGAAGCGGACTTTGGTGTATCTGTAGTATCCTTGCAAGCTCACAGGTGTAGATTAGATGTAGAAAGTTTTGGAATTTGCCGTTATTTAACGACAACACGTCATCTATATAACGAAAAATGAGATTAAAGGATTGGGCTAGTTTCTTTTTTTTCACGTAGTAACCCTTGAATGAAGCCCGCTTCATATGAGTACAGAAACAGATCGGTGAGGAGAGGAGCACAGTTGGTTTCCATTGGAATGCTGATTGTTTGTTGAAAAATTAGACCGCCAAATTCAACAAATATGTTGTCTATGAGAAATATAACATGCTTGTAATTTCATCTTCAGAATACTTTTTGTCAGAATCAGAGTGGTTCTTCACGACATAAGCCTTTTCTCTACCTAGAACTAGAAATTTATACCTGCGTGTGTCATTTTGTTAAACAAACATTGATGAAGTAGTTGCTTTAAGCGATCATTTAATTGAGAATGTGGTATGGTAGTATAGAAAAGTCGAATGTTTTACGCCACTGGTGCAATATGATGTTTCACAGTAATTCTGAAGGTCCTCTTTAATACATGTCAATATGAATGTTAAAATCTTTGAAAGAGGTTTTGTAGAGCAATTAACTGACAGAGCAATGTACCTTTGTTTAAACGGATTCTTATGTAGTTTAGGAATCCAATAAAGAGCAGGAATATCCAAATGGCAAAGCAATGAAGAACGGTCTTGTGGCTATCAAGGACTTCCTGCTTAGTGAGTGCGGTCGGTGTATAAGTTGGGTTACCCGAAGTGTTATCTATTCCCACCTCGTTTCTAAGACACTAAAAATAATAGTTCTTGCAGACAAAAACAATGTTATTGGGGGCTTTGTGAGCTAGGACAACTACATATTTGTCATTGAGGCGAGTCAAGTTTTCAACAACTATAGGGTCTTTAAAGATGGATTTAACTTTAGTGCTCATAGACCCTTCTGAGGTTCACGGTATTTTGGGCCTTTAGCTAGCATATTTTTTTAGCATAGCTTTTGATTATCAACTAGATTGAGATTGCCAGTGATAACATGACCCACAGCACTATAATTGAATGGAGATGTCGAACAGGAGCAGTCAGGGGGTTTAGACTTGAGGTCATCGTTTGTAATTGAAAATATTGGTTGCAATGGGTTTTGTATAAGAATAAGAAATAAGTGGAACAGTTTGGTCTTTGAAATATGGAGGAATGTTTGATTTTACTTTTTTTGTGGTGAAGGATATTGCTGAGATTTATGGCATCCAAGCCTTTATTAACAAAGTTAACTTTAAGGAACGACCTTTAGTGAGATTGGTCGTTATGGATGCGAACTGGTATTCAGCTGAATTAAAATTGTTGATTTGGTGCTCCATTGCTTTTTGTGGAGTGAGCTAAGCTTACACAAAGGAAGGTAATAAAGTTTAGTTCGAATGTGATGTAGTCCTAAAGGTTTTTGTTTATACGGCAATAACGCATTTAAAGAGATGTCATGGTCAAAAGGTCTAAAATCGGAATCTATCACATGAGCTACATTATCGTAGCTTACGGAGATACATGTAACAGTCGGGAGACGAGGGGATTCGAAAACGGAAGACCACATGGGAGAAAATCTCAGGTACCCAATGACAAAAAAAAAAAAAAAAAACAGGATATAATTTTTGCATAAATTTAACTAAATTCTAGTATATCAAATTATTTACACTTTTGGTAGTTCAAATTGATTACTATATTATTTATTGAAACCTGAAAACCTTTAGTATGCGGTAAAATATGTAATATTTTGATTAATATATTAAATTATTATATCTAGTATTTTAATAATTGTGAATATTATCATTTATATATTTCATTCAATATATCTATTAATATACATAACTTCTGAAATAACTATAGCCTATTGTTTTCTAGATGCAAAAAGAAATAATGGCCATGTTAAATTTTGTAAATGTGGTCTTACGTGAGATTATGACTTCTTTCAAACGAATGAATTAAACATATAGTATGCCTGTCTTATAACGACAAAATACCGTATTTCACTAATAGTTTGATACTAAAAAATCATATTGACATAGTCGCCAGTCTTCTTTTCGTTTTTACCTGTAAATATATAAATAAAATACTGTAATCGTGGTTGTTAAATTTCCATAAAGTACATATGGTTTGTACAGTATGCTATCAATTTTCTGAAGGATTATGTAAAGCGATAGACAGAGTGGGTTATTGTCTTTTTTTAAAAACATTAGCTCTTTTCCATTGTATCAAACCATCCTTGTGTCGTCAACTGTATTGTTGTATAGATTTAATATCAGAGCATATATACTTTCCAGAACAAATAAACCTAGAAAGCGATTGTTGGAATCCCCAGTTAGTTGAGACACTTACCAAAAGTTAAAATTTAAAATCTTATTGCCTTTTTGCATATGTTTATTCACTCATTCTATGAAGACATAAAATTACTAAATCCAATAATAGTTTAGGTCACAAGCTTAAAACACCATTTTGGAAATTTGACCCATGTGGTCCCCAAGTTTTTTTTAAATTGAAATTCTAGAACCTTATTATATACAAGTATCTACATATGGGGTATGACAATACTGTAAAAAATTGAAATATGAAAAAGAAGTTTAGGCCAGGATACTGTTTCACTAAAGGTCGTAATAGTCACGACTTATCCTTAGAATATTTACAAGTTACGTATGAATTAACTCTTAAAGACTTTAGTGAAACAGTACCCAGAGGACCCAAAGTTTGGAAAATGAAAATTCCAAAACATCATAATACATGTTCTGTAAAGAAATCAAATGCATAGTTTAAAGATAAAAGAGGAGCAGAGGTCATAATCTTAAATTCACAATGTAAGAAATTCGAATGCTCTAAGATAAGAAGGTTTTTTTACATGAATATTACCACAATGTCTTATTTAAACTAAGTTCGGCCGTGGTGGCCATCTCAGTTGACAGTCTAGGTCATCTGACAAAATTTGACAGAGGACCACCAAAGGACCATTTCTGCCAAATTTGGTTCCAGTTGGCTCAAAGTTTTCAGACAAGAAGATTTTGTATTAATTTTCCCATAGCGTACTATGTTGAACTAAGTTCGGCTGACTTTCTGGTAATCCGACACATTTCTGAAAGATGACCATTTCTGCCAAGTCTGGTTCCAACTGGCGCTGTAGTTCTGAAATAGGACCATCTAAGGACCATTGCAGCTAAGTCTTGTTCCAATGAATTTCTCATAGGGTCCTATGATTAATTAAGTTGGGCTGTGGCGGCCATCTTGGTTCATCGTCAGGGTCATTGGACCCAATTCTGAACGAGGACCATCTACGGAACATTGCTCCTAAGTCTGATTCCAATTGGCAATGTAGTTACATAGAAGATTTTAAAATTCATTCCCATTTTTCTGTTCGCAGCACTAATGTCGGTTGAAAGTCGGCGATGCCGGACAAAATTTTGAAAGGATGCCATCCAAGGACCATTCACCAGTGTTTGGTTCCCTTTTGATGAGCAGTTTCAGATTTGTTTGTAATTGTGGACGTACAGATGACGGACGACAGACGATGGACGACAGACGCAAAGTGATGACAAAAGCTGACATGGCCGTATTGGGTATCTACATATGGTGTTCGACAATGCTGCAAAGTAATGATATGCATGAGTTGAAAAAGTGAAAGAATAGTTAACGTCCATCGAGTGATTTCAAATAATAAACTCTTAAAGTATGTTTAACTTAGTTCATTTCCGTTTGTCCGTATCGGTTAGTTTCTTTCCAGTGCAGGCTCATTAAGTGCAATTTGGAAGAGATCTCAGGTCATTTGTACATTTATTTTTTTTCAGAAGTTTTGGACAAAAAGATCTTAAGGCAATGCTTGTCAATATGTTCCTACATCATATGTAGTGTTAAGTTCCGTTTTAGTGGTATTGGTTGGCGGGATGTCATCGGAAACATATTGAAAGATGACTACATATAATTCGGGAGAAAATCTAGAAAATTGGTGCCAATTAGTCTAGTGATTTCACGGAAATGAATGGTTTTGCAAAACGTTATGCAAAAGCTGATATAGACCGTATGTTAGGTGAGATATTATATTACTGGTCTTGTGGTTATGTGTTCACATCGTTTCTTTAGCCATTTAAAAATTTTAGTTTACAACTGCTGGATGTTATGTCATGTTAACAGTTATATTGAAAATAGGTTTAAACTCCCCATAAGAAAAAGTTGACACTGCTACATGTATTTAATTTATTTACTTTACGATCAGATTTAACATTACGCTCAAAGTGAAAAATGTACACAATTTCCTGGTATTAATTTTACATACAGTATCTTGTCTTGTCCGAATACAATATGATGAATACTAGAAACCGAATAATGGAACTCCGTATCGGTTGAAAAGATCACAAGGAACAACAAGCTTAATATATGTTTTTTGTACTTTCTGGGATTTTTCTGATAATTGACTGTTTTGTACAAATCTATTCTCCCTATTGTGTTACATTTAAGTCGGCCAATAAGACTTCCATTCTATGCGATTTCTACCTACTGAATGGTGCCTAGTTTTGTGATTTTGGTACCTGCAGATACATATATTGGGACTTTATCTCATGCGCATTTATCCCGCATCCATTTTGTGCTAAATATAACCATGTTGATTATTTGGCAAAAGGATAAAAATAAGCTTTACTTTATTCATCTCAAAATTACAGACGGTTGCCTTTAAAACAATGATAAATCTACGAGTGTTAATTTCAATAGCAAAATCATTCGGAGGATCTGTTCAATTAATACGATACCGATGTTGCTGTGCTTTAATTTGATATACAATAAAATTTATTATACTTAGGTCTACACCATCGTTTAATTATTTTATTTATTATTTTAAGGTCAAGGTTCTAAAAATAAGTCAGCTTTTTGCGATAGCTACACCAATTCTGTAAAATAAATGAAGAGAACATTGGACGAGTCTAGATGTAGTTGAAACAAGTTCAGATTTTTATAAATGTCTCGAATAGGACTTTAAACCTGTAGGTTTTTCCCTCCATTATAATTTATATTGGTGCGGGTTGGTGTTGCCTTATTTTTGGTTTTATATTGGAATGTATAGTCTTTATATTCCTCATTGTCTTATACATTAAGATTTGGCTACAAGCACCAATGACGAGCAATAAATTGCAGTTTTTATATTTTCCCCCAAAATGATTTCCACATTCTTCGGTAGCCGAGTGGTCTAGGTAGTTCTTCATGACTACCAATAATCACAAGCCTGTCAACACTGGGGTTGTGAGTTCGAATTTCACCTGTGGCGGGGTGTGTTCGACTCCGATCTTAATTGACAAGGATTTCCAATTTTCCTACCGAAGGTCGGTAGTTCTCTCCGAGTACTTCGGCTTCATCCACCAATAAAAACTGGCCGCCACAAATTAGCCAAATGTACTGAAAACGGCGTAAACCCTAACTAAACAAACAAACAAACGCAAGTTGTAGTTAAGTCAAGTTTATTTCCTTGACATTTACACCATATGCATATTTTAATGAAAAATCAGTATTATTCATGTTAATTACCTTTTCCACTTTCTTCCAAGCTCTGATAAACGTGCACATCATTTGGGGTTTTCGCTTGCAGTTCTTCATATGTCTCCGAGCTACAATATAACAAAATAATATTAAAATAATTCAATTGCACTATTACAAACATGTTTCATTATTTGTACGTATATTTTGTTTCTAACTATGGTTTGCATCCTAACAAGTGTTTCTCAGGGAGTCATTTAAACGGTCCAAAAATTACAATTTACAATATGCAACAACTTACGGAGCAATTATTTTCCTCAAGGAATTACATCGTTTTTCGTTTTTGTCTCGCCTGCCCAGGAAATCGCTTAAGGCGAGACATAGGCATATAGACGAGTTGTTTAAACGCTTTATACATATATATCAGATGGCGCAAGACTAAGCCAAGCCATATTTAGTGTATAGATGCCTTATTGTTCAAAATGTTCACCTGACATATTTTTCCTTCTGTTTTAATGATCAGGTCAGTTACACGGAGGCTAGAGTATCTCGACAAATGATATTTGGTCTAGAGATGCTTTATGGAACAGACATGCCAAGACTGCCTAAAGGCGAGTGATCGGCAGTTTTTCCAGCAGCTTGTGAATTAACAAGTTGTTATTCACGCACTAACAGTAAGGGAAAATTCAACCGTAATTGGTCTGTATATTCCTTGCAAAGAATATACACGTATAAGTTTCTAACATATATGGAATATGAACTGGTATGTGCATCTGAAAAAATGGATCTTTCTCACAATGACTTAAAGATTTCAAAATTACACTGGCCTGTTATAATTACTGCAGATTTCTGTTGATGGAAATGTTATTTCATTTAATAGAGCGACTGTATAAGAGGACCAGCTGTGACATTCTTATCTAGTTTTATCTGATGAAGCCATTTAATTATATTCCTCCCAACCATTTTGATGTTTCTGGAGGGATGTCATCTTCTATGTAATAATACCGTATTGGCTTTTATAGTGTATTTTATACACCGAAAAGTCGGGATAGATAGGGGAAGGTTTGGGTACTCATAAAAACTGCTTTACACCATATTCATGCATTCACTGTACAAAACTTTCCTTTGTTTTTTTCTTTGTTTGTGTTCTTTTTGCAACAAAATCTGGCGATTAGGAGTAATTGTTATCCCCACACTTCGAATGATATTTGTATTTGTAATGGGTCCGTCTGTCTATCCGTCTGTCTGTCGTCTCCGTTGGTCCGTCTGTCCGTCCCCGTTGGTCCGTCTCTCCGTCCGTTAGATAATCTTGTCTCCAGAACTCCTCCTTCATTTTTAACTTCGTGCATTCAATTTCTATACAGTATTGTCACAAACTGTATGTAGATGTGCAATTAGGTCAAACTTGTGACCTTAACTCCTCACTCATTTATCATTTTATGCTTTTAATTTGTATACAGTATTATCACATACTGCATGTAGATGTGCAGTAAGGTTTTCGAATTTTTATTTTTTAAATATTCGGGTCCACATGGGTCGAATTTAAAAATTGGAAGTTTAAGCTTGTGACCTAAACTCCTCATACATTTTTCGTTTTATGCTTAAATTTCTATACCATATTGTCACAAACTATATGTAGATGCACAATAAGGTTTTAGAATTTTGATTTTCAAAAAAGGGGCCCATAGGGGTCGAATTTCGAAAACTGGAAATTTAAACTGCTTATTAATTTTTCATTTTATGCTTTTAATTTCCATACAATATTGTCACATACCGTATGTAGATGTGCAATAAGGTTTTATAATTTTGATTTTGACAACTTGAGGCCCACAGGTGTTGTATTTCGGAAATAGTGAATTTAAGCTTGTGCCTTAAACTCCTCTTTCATTTTTCATTTAGATTTAACAAATTTATTTGTATATATATAATGTATATATATAATATTGTTATTTATTTTTTGTAGATATGCGAAAAGGTTCTTAATTTTGAAAATCTATTAAGGGATCAAAATGGTGAAATTGCTAATTTTGCTTTGTCTCTGGAAATACTCATTCATTTTTTGTTTCAGTAGTTTCATTTGTAGTTTGTTTTGTTGTTTATATGTCTTCGGACCTTTACCTCATTTGCATAGTCCAATGATTCACGTCCAGGTATCATAATAGGACTGGTTTCTCAGTAAATTGATTGGTGTGTTAATGTATACCGTTCATTTATAATCAATTGTTTTGTTTATTAACTCTATTTGATGTGTTATTCTCGCGTGAAAATGAATATATCAACCAGCCAAGTTGGCTGGCTGATATATTCATTTACATGCTTAAGTTACTTAAGTAAAGTTTTTGTGATTTGTTCAGTTTGTTAATAAATCTACCGTAGATCAAAGATACTTTGATTAACAATCTATGTTGAGTATAATACCTGACTGATATATGTCACTTTGCTTTCACCTCAGTTTAATTTAACACTAAATTAGGTAAAGTTTTTTTGTTGTTGTCAGCGCAGTTTCCCAGTAATCATACATGGTAGGTATATGCCTGTTACTTTGAAACTAGTTTAACAAAATACGAAGCAGGCAAAATGTTTTTTGTGTTTTTGTGTGACTGCTCTTCTTTGTGCTCTGTCTTTTCTTTTGTATTTATTCATATGTATCAAGATGTTTACAAGTTCCTTTAATTGTCTGTTTTGGATTTTCCTAGGTTTTTGTAAGTTTTTATTCCTGGTGCTTGGAGAGCTTAGCACATAAATTGATACTTTATTTTTAATTCAAAAAAGAGAAGAAAAAAACGTTCATGAGGTGTGTAAAGAAAAACAAAATATAATAAAAAAGGGAGCAGACTCATTTTTCGTTCAGCTTTTGATAAAACCACTTATACAATGCATGCAAAGTTTCCAAGATATGGATAAAAAGGTATTGGAGGAGTTGATAACACAAAGTAGGAATCGTCCGAAATCCTTTTTAGCTAAACGTACCTAAGGTTTACACTGTGGAAAATCTTGAATAAATAAAATTTTTTGATGCCAATTGTGGTGCACATGATATGCATGTTTCGTAGATTTACGACTCAAGTTGTGCTCAAGGTCTAAAATGTTGAAAACCAAAATAACAGTCCAAACAGTTGAAGAGCAAATACCAATATGAACAAATGGGGTAAAACCATAACCTTCTAAGGACTGAGCTATGCACGAGGGAGAAACCCTTAGTTTTCATACATTTTACAATTTTGTACGAGGAAATTTTGATATTTAATACCCTCGGGCACTTAGAGTCATCCAGCAGTAGCATATGCTTTGAATAACATCTTATTCTTTAAAAAACATCTTCAATATGATAAAAACAAACGATATCTAAGTTTCTAATATCGGAAGTAAATGAAACAAACTGATTTTGCAAAATACCAATCATCCATAGACAAGTTTTGATAATAGTATCTGGGTTTCATAGCATAGAATATAAAAAAATTAAATGTTTCAATATTCTTGCATGTTAATCTTAATGTATCTATCAACATTTCCCAATATTTAGCTTTAACACTGTAAAAAGAGTTGACTACAAATATTCTGCAAAGTGTCAAAGATCTCGGTCAAGTTCAGAAGCATGTAACGTCAGATGCCACCATATTTTTAAAGCACATTTTCAATATGCCAATAATCGTTCTGTAAGGGTACCCTTATATAAGTAAGATGCAGAAGGAGCTCGAGTTGATTACACAAAATATGTACCATATATTGAAATTCCTGTGTTTAGTTTCTGGATATGGGTAAAAGGTAAAGTGGAATTTAATAACACCAAATGTGTACACCGCTTTCACTGTGAAATGTAACTGAAATATCAAGTTCCAATTTTTTGCGTAAATAGAAACTTCATACTGTCAAATACAACTGTGATAATGACCGTACACTATAGTGTAATTATATGAACACTGACTACAGTGTAAGTATAACAAAAGGAAACTTAACAAAGAAAATCGTTTTGTATTATTCCCCCAGATTGGGTATCACAAGGTGAAAGTGAATATATTATATAGACCTTAAACGAGATTATTTCAGGAATTTCCTTTAAAACAAAAGTTTAATAGAAAATATGCATCATAGATCCGAACATTATTCGTATATCCATATATCTTAGGTAAATACCAACGATTGGATTTTTATTCTACTTCGGTTAACAGTTCAACAGAATCGGACCAACAGATATGAAAACTTTAGCCAAATTTCCTTTTAAAACGAGCACATCAGATCATTTTCTACTTAAATTAGGTATCATTCGAACATTTTTATCATATCTAGTTATCCGTCGACTTGTTGATAAACATACTCTATTGGCTTTAATAGTGTGTTTTACCTGATAACTGTCTGGTTTCTTGTTTCATTCCTATTATCTTAAAATAAAAATCTATGAATTGAATATCGAAGCTAAATAATCATTATAATAGTTTTAAAAGATACATGTTTATGTAATAAATATTGCAAATATTTAAGGAAAAGCAAAAACAAACAGACCCCTCAACAATGGCTCGCAATATTTCCGTTAGTTTGCATTTTTGTGAACAATATATCAGCATATGCTTTACAGTGTAAAATTTATCAGCATTTTCTTACCTTTTGAATTGATAATGGTCTATAGACAGACACACAGAAGTTTTTAAAATCTTTTTACTAGCTATTATAATAGTCACTTGTAATAGTCATAGAACAACGCACGAGTAGAGGTATTACGTCTCTGATAGCTATGCATGGTATTCTCACAGGTCAACAAACTATGCCTTATTTTTAACCCTTTGGTATTTCTTGACTTTACTTTTAAGTTCGAAGATCAGAAATATGCAAGGATAAAACTTTACTATCGCTTTGGTTTTGTTTATTGGGGTTTTAACATAATTTCAGTTCAAATGGCTAAATCGTTTAGATCATTTGTTATCAGTGGAGAACGCCAGAGTATCCAGAGCAACAAACGACTTAACTCACATATGCTTGTGAGGAACTCCTTGACTCCCAATGAATATTTCACAAACAAATATATTTTAGAATACTCGTATCAATGTCCTTTACAGTATTGTAACACTAAAACCGGATCTGACAAGCAGGAATGTAATTCCAAGTTTGACCAATAAATCATTTATGTTGTGGTTTGTGATGCATTGCTTGTGCAAACTAGTAGTGAAAATCACAAATATGAAATAAGAAAAACTGCAGATCCAATTCAATTTCACAAACGTAAAAACCAGGTAAAACTGTAGAAGACACTTTATTTGTTTGACAAAGTTATTCGCGAGAATTATAATCCGTAGTTACAAAGAGTTCTGTGTTAATGAGATAATCATTATGCTTGAGAGATATTTGTCTTAAAATAGTTAATTCTGATGGATACTCTTTTTAGTTTCAAATATATATTCAAGAGCAACGTATGTTTTGTAGTTTCAACTACTTATACATGAGAAATTTAATCTTTAGTATTGAAACGTTTTCCATTATTATAACAGAGAGGTGTAAGTATCTTCTATTCCATAACTAGTACAACACATATCTCACAATTAACCGATTTACAGACGTAAACAATCTGGTCGAATAAACTGTAGCTTTGTTTATTGCATTTCTCTGTAACAGTTCATCACTGCAGGAAATGCAAATACGTTGTCCGATAAACAGGTGAAAATGACCGACAAACCTATTATTTCTACCTTTTGCTAAGTCTCCGACAATGTACATGTATTGTATAAGCATGCAATAACAACAAAGCTGGTTATGACCTCGGGGACTTTCATTCATCAAACACTTAGTTAAGATATATATATATATAATGCATTATGTCTCCCACTATAAGGCCTGACAATTTTGGCAAAATAAAATAAAATAAAGCAAAAATGCTGAACAAGCCATTCGTTTTCTGTTATTTTTCACAGGCAGTTTGGGGCCTCGGTGGCCGAGTGGTCTAGGTAGTTCGTCATGACTACTAATGATCACTAGCCTGTCAACACTGAGGTTGTGAGTTCGAATCTCACCTGTGGCGGGGTGTGTTCGACTCCGATCTAAATTGACAAGGATTGCCAATTTTCCTACCGAAGGTCGGTGGTTCTCTCCGGGTACTCCGGCTTCCTCCACCAATAAAAACTGGCCGCCGCAAATCTTAAACCATAATGCAGTTATATCTAAAATACTTGTAGGTTGTATTAAAGTATATATTTGATTTACCTGATGTCCCATCTCTCCTATGTTTCCTAATAAATATCGCAAACATAACTATAATAATAAGTAAAACAGCCACGGCAGTACCTGTTCCAGCGCCAATAGCGACCAAGTTGTTTTCTTGGCCTGCGAGATCTAAAAGTAAAATTATAAAAATATATTTTCCGGGAAAAAAATCAGAGATTTTGCAAAATAAAAATGTATTCTATGGGTACATATGAACAGTAATGTATAAAATAGCGTCTTGATTATGACTATTAATATTTAATTTCTCGTGACATTTCTTTTGCCGTCTTTCGGCTTTCTCCATAAAAGTACAAGGCACCTTTGATGGTCAACTAATAGAACTGCCCAACTCGTCCCCAGGCGGCGGATGGAGAAACCCTCTCATTTCGGGTTGTCAGGACATAATACGGAAAGCCTGACCATACTGAGTAACGTGTTTGGAGAATGCCACACTACATGCACGCTAAAGACCCCTCTGTAGTTTTCGAAAAAGCGAAGGAGGATGGCCTCTACAGAAGGCTAAATTATCCGACCCTACACAAGAATCCTCCTTTTACAGTGGCAGTCAAAATTGGTTTCCCTTTGTGTCCCATCCCACCCACTTTTGAATTGTTTGATAAATTGAAATTGTTCTCGTCCTTAATAAGCATGCACTATTTGACACTAGACGTTAAGCAACAATGAATCAATCAATGAATGAATAAATAAATCCATAAAAGTAAAAGGAACTTTTGATACAAATATAAACAGGAGTTTTTGGTATTGCAGATAAATTCATACATTTCACAAATAACATTTTCCATTTTTTGTTTTCCATTGACAAGGTTTCATATTCAGGATACCGATAGTTTGAAGGAAAGTTATTTTAGTGATATTGTTTAGGTAGTTCGTTGAAAGTGACAAATTCACCATTCTCATTCAGCAAATCATTAATAAGAAGTATTCTAGCTCCACTCCATTTATCATAAAAAACAACATTATTATCATTTTTTAGATTTTCATTACATCATATGGATCATGTCAGAATCTCAGAGTTGAAGAGATTATTATTTTCCCCAACATTCCAAATTGTTTTTCCAAAATGTGGTAAAATGATTTGAAATTTTTATAGCGAGTTTGAGCTCAAAATCCATATTATGTAATCAATTGTACTGTATTGATCAATTATCAATGTTTTCAATAATGAAAAGTTTAAAGGATACATTAATTTATGCAACCAAGTTATACTCTCTAAAAAAAGAAAACAAAAACAAAAACAAAAACAAAAACAGAACATCTAAACTCTTTTTCAGAACATGAATTTTCTCAAAACATGATAATGTTAGAATTTAAAATTCTCATCAATCAATTTAAAACCTGTTAGTGGCTATTGATCACATGTGACCTTTTCTGGTCAAAATATGGAACGCTGCCCGAGGAAGGCGTTTGGTAATAAGTAGCACAGGCTAAATTTACGTTTACCAGAGCTATAGGAGGCCAATTTCTTATATAGGATTTTAATTTTCATTTTTACCAGAACTTGTATTTTTGATAAAGATGACTTTTATTTCTCGAAACTATAATTAAAAGAATTTGGTAAAAACTTATTTAAATCATTCCTTTCATGTATAAACATATTAATTTTCATGCTTCATTGATTATGTTTCGCTGTTCGGCGTACGGACGCCCGCCCGTACGTTAGTAATGTCCAGAATAAATGAAACTTCAGTCGTTGATTGCACTGTGGGGTCTGTTCTAAAGGTTTTGGAATTTCCCCTGGCTACTAAGGGAGCTAAGGGTACATTCTTTTAGTTTAGTTTCTAGAATTTCCAGGTAATAATAGTTTAGAAATATCTAGAAAAAATGAAAGTAAGATTTATCTTTTACATTATGTAATGTTTCTAAATAAGATGGCGTCCACTTTTAGAACGCTCTCCATGGAAACGTAAAGATATTTTAAAATTAACGGGAATATTCATGCGAAAAGTACACACAGATCTCACACTTTCTGATGTGTTGAGATGATACATGGAACGACTACTCAACTCTTTATTTTTAATGCGGAAGGACTACAGAGAGAATTGTTTTTATTCATAACAGCAGGATGTCGAAGATAGAGTAGCGGAACTTTCATTAAAAGGAAAACTGTTAATTCATGAACATTATTTGGAAAATTGAAACCAATCACAAATTTTGGAGGACTGCAACAAAATTAAATATGGCAGTCCTAAGTATGAAATCGTCCAAATTATAATTGCATATTGTTTTTGAACTGTTTCTCAAAATTGACGACCCTGAAAACCATTAAAAAAACTTTGTCAATAAAGGTTTTGATTATATAAATATGACCTTCGATCTTAATGACCATACTGTTAGAGAACAAATTCCTGGTTATTTGTATAATACTGAGCTCCCTCTTATTTGTTATGTTTACAAAAAAATCAGCCCGGAGAAGTGTTTTTAATTATAGCGAGCGAGGTGTGTAAAGATGTTAATATCATCTGTTCATATCAGAAACTTAACTTGATAACAGCTTCCCTGATGCCATGTGCAATGTTGACAACTTCACTCTACATAGATCTGACCGAAACAAGAATGGAGGGGGTGTTTTGGTGTATGTAAGATCTGAACTAGCAGGTGACCGTAGTAAGCCCAATGAATTTGATTACATTGAATCAATTGCAATAGAAGTAACATCTGATGGTCAAAAGTGGCTATTTTTAGGAACTTACAAATCCCCGGACATGATCTCAAATTTAGCAATGACTTTAAAACAACTACTGATATAATTTGTAAAAAATATGACAATTTAATGATAATGGGTGATTTGAATTTTAATATGCTAGATGAACATAAAAGTTCAGTTTTAATTGATACATGTGACATTTTTTATCTTTAAAATGTAGTTAAAAAACGTACTTGTTTTACTATAAATGCTAAAGCAACACTTCTAGATTTTATTTTTACTAATAAAGAAGACAAATGTGGTAAGATCTGTAATTTTAGCAGTGGCTTAAGCGATGTCCACAATATGATAGCCGTGATAGTTAAATGGGATCGACCAATGAGTAAACCAAAGTTTAAAAATTGTAGAAGTTTCAAAACTTTGAAGAGCAGAATTTTTTGTATGATCTGCAATGTATAAACTGGGATATTGATAATTTTACTGATGTTAACAATGCATATACAATGCATATGATAATTTTAGCAAAAGCTTTGTTCAGGTAGCTAACAAACACGCACCTTTTAAGAAAAGAAAAAAATTACCAAAACAAATATCATATATGAATAAAGAGCTGAAATCAGCAGTCTTATGAAAGAGAATGTTATATAACAAGATACAAAAATACAACAGCAAAAAAAAACTGGGAAGCTTATAGAGCTCAGAGAAATTTTGTAACCAAATTAAAAAAACAATCTGTAAACACCTATTTAATTGAAAGATGTTCAGGCGGCCCTAAGGCAAACGATTTTTGGCCTACAGTTAAACCCTTTCTTACGAATAAAGGGTGTACCAACACAAAAGACGTCATTCTATAAGAAAACATGGCTATAGAAACAAACCAGGAAAAAATTTGTGAGACATTTAACAATTTCTTTGTTAATGTAGCGAAGAACATTGGAGATAACGACATCGTTATCGATGAAAAACATCCAAGTATTGATGCAATTATAAAAAAAATATACAGATTTGTCATCATCAGCACTAAGTTTTCAACCAGTTAACGAAAATTTTGTTTTGAAACGAATAAATAAAATAAATGTCACGAAAGCAACAGGTATTGACGGAATAACACCAAAACTGTTACACTATGCTGGTTTTTATAGTATTTCGTGTTCATTGTTTTTCGTTGTCAATGTTTATTTGTTGTGCTTTTTGTTGTTCATTTCTTCCCGGGTTTGTATGTCCAATGGATTGCGTTTTTTTGTTTGTTTGCGTCTTAGGTATATTTGTCCTCTTTCAGACTCTTTCATGTCATTTTTTAGGCAAACAAAAGAACGATGACAATTGGACCTGTTTTGATATGATAGCAGCACTTGAATTTTTATTATACAACATTTTTTGTACGGAGATTCCGTATATCACCAAGTTATCTGAATTCCAATGTGGCCGAATTGTGCACCTGTTCCTGTATTGTTAACAATCACAATTGATGTCTAAAGACAGTATACATACAACGAAACAACATCTGATAAAAAAAGTTAATAGCACTTTCAGATATTTGGATGATATTTTGGCTCTCAATAATGACGACTTCAGTATGTACATTTAATAGATTTATCCTGTTGAACTTAAAGCTAATGCGAACAATGAATACTGCCCTTTCCTGGATCTATATCTCTAACGGGAAGCTTAATACTAACATTTAAGATAAGAGAGATGCTTTTTCATTTCCTATTGTTAATTATCCGTTTTTAGATGGTGATGTTCCCTTGGCACCATCATATGGTCAGTTTGATGGTGTTTATATATCTTTACTTGTTCGATTCGCTCATGTATGTAGCAACTTGACAAACATGTTACTACATTTTATCGCTACAAGGACATCGTTTGTATATATAAATGAACGTGGAGACATCTTATATCTTCAGGTATTCCATATCCCATATTTTATGGCAATATTTTATACAAAGCACAAAAATGTCGCCATTCACCCAAGAAGCTAACCAAACCTTTAAACAGACGTATGCACTAGGGATATAGTTACGAAACTGTTGTCAAGTCATTAAGGATGGCATTTTTTGGAATTAAAATTGATTCACTCATAGGGTATTTGCATTGGAAATGAACACCTTTATTCTAAAACCAGTTGTTGGCATAATACGGGTTATGTTCTTCTCATATAACGTATGATGGCATGATACTAAACCTTAATGGGAGGGATTGTGGCTGACTTTTTATATGATAAAGACAGTTTAATTGAGGTCTGAAGCTGGTATGTGAGTAACTGTTAGTAGTGCTTTGTTAATTTATATTGATCATTGTCATTTTGCTTAGTTTCTTCTGTAACCTTTTCTAACATCGGACTTAGACTTCTCTTGAACTGTGTTTTACTGTGTGTATCACTGTTTGTTTGTTTCTTCCACATTGGCTATGAAGGGGGGGGGGTGAGATCTCACAAAACATGTTTAACCCCGCCGCATTTTTGCGCCTGTCCCACGTCAGAAACCTCTAGCCGTTGTTAGTCTTGTGTTTTTTGAATTTTGTTTTAATTGTATGTTTTTGGGTTTAGAGTGGCGTCCATTTCGCTGAAATAGTATGTATTATTGTTTAGGGGCCAGCTGAAGCCGCCTCTGAGTGCTGAATGTTCTCGCTGCGTTGGTGACCCATTAGTGGCATTGTGCTGTTTCTGCTCTTTGGTTGGGTTGTTGTCTCTTTGACATATTCCTCGTTTCCATTCTCTATTCTATAACTGTTTTTTTCTTGGGGAAGTAACAAATGTCATCCAGAATAGTGGCTTATGCAGCTTCAAGGACGTCAGTCTCCACGTCGTTGGTAGAAACTGCATATTTAAGAGATAGATCATTTTTTGTCGGCAGTGATAGTGTATGATGCAAAAACATACAATCTTCCGTTTTAAGTGTTAACATGTATCTAATATTATCTGTTGAACTACATGCACAAATGTAAACTGATTTAATTTAAAAGGATAATTCTATTACTCGTGTACTTGATTGTGCTCTCCTGGTATAACATCCTCAGGTAAGATATCTTAAAATGCAGTAATAACCCACCAGACAATGGAACTTAGACAAAAATTTGTGAGTCATCACTGTCATCACTCATCAGCCGTTATCAGGTGTCCATCCGTCCGTCGAAAACTTTTTCAAAGATCTTCTCTTCTGCACACACTGAACCATTTTCACCCAACCTTAAGTGGATTGTTCCTTAGAGTATCTAGTATGAAATTTATGTTTTATTTTCTTAACCGTCGAGACACATGGCCACAATGGCTAAAAATAGAGCATAAGGGGTAAACTGCTGATATCGAAAAAACTTTTAAAGCATTTAGAGCAAAACTGACATGTTCATCAGGTCAAGATCTATCTTCCAAGAAAATTTCAAACAACTATTACTCTTTGTTATTATCTTGAAATTTATTATAGATAAAGACAAACTCTAAACAGGAAAAATGTTCAACAAAGTTCTACAAATAAGTCAACATGACCAACACCGTTAATTGACCCCTTATAAGAGTTTTTGCCCTTTAAAGACAATTTGTCACATTTTTTTTGTCATTTTTGTTAACATTTAAAACCTTCTCTGAAACTACAGGATTTCAGACAAAATTAGGTTGAAAGAGCATTAGGGTATCTATATTACAAAGTAAAAAGACTCGAACTACTGTGTCGCTTCTTCGTCTTTCGATTAAAATCCATAAATATGCTTTTATTACATAAATGATCAACGCACACTGTAGTTCGTCATCAACGACTTGAAGGGTTTTTTGGGAGAAAAAACGGAAAATAATCAGCTCGGATACATACAGTACGGGTCATTTAAAACATCACCCCAAGTTAACATCAAGTTAACATAATCTCTGGTTCGAATCTCTGCTCCAGGACCAACAACCAGCGATTAGAACAGCTAGGACCAGTCCTGCGACTGGCCAACACGAGATTTGAAAGCAGTCATAATCTCTGCTTTATTGTTTTTTGAAAACTCTGGTTCGATTTATTCAACTGCGCACGCGCTGTTCTCGTGACAAAACCAGAGATTTGAATAATAATTTGTTTCTGCTAAATGCGCATGCGCCGTCGTAGGACGATCCTAGGACAAAAAATGATTACCCGGGGATAAATAAAATGGTATGTTATTATTATTTGTTGATTATGTTATAATGAGTAAATAATATTCCGTGCAAAAGTTATAAAATATTTATATTGATATGTTTGGTTTCAATTTCAATAAGTTCTGATATACACCAAAGTTATTCCTATTGTCAAATGAAATAAATAATATGAAATCTTGATGATACTATTTAAAGAAAATATAAATTATAAGTTTTGAAATATAAAATAAAATAAAAAGTATATATAAAATTTTATTTCATGTCAATAATGAAACTTATATTTTGACTTTACAAAACACTTCAGGTACAATCCAAATATCTTTTAGTTTAAACTTCTTTATTTATAATGGTTTAGGAAACGAGTTATACCAACTTATACTAATCCCTCTCCACTTGGCGGGTGCGAGAGCGGCCCCTGTAGCGGCATTTTAGCCTACTCTTTTTCGATATCTACAGACATGACAGAGGAGTCTTTAACGTGCTAAGAATGTTGCTCTCCCTTAACACGGGACAGCCATTTTTCATCCCCATCCGACAGACTAGCATCGTTTACCGAGACCATCCTCGTAAATGGTGTCGATAGGGCGTCGCAGATTCGTTAACTGAAATTTTCATCCCGAACGAGAATCGAACCAGGGACCATTGGCTTAGTAGTCTGATGCGCTAATCACTGGACCACGGCACCCATAAAATTTCTTTTAAAGTCTTATTTTGCAGTCTTGGTATGGCTAAATTTAACTATAAGTATCATCATGTTTTTTTATTGTGAAATTTACATTGTTTAATCTAACAAGTATTGGGGTAAGCTGCAGAGATGCTTTTTTGGATACAGTAACATATTTTTGAAATAAATTTCTATAGAAAATTAATGAAAGTAAAAATAAGCATATATATGACAAGTTAGAAACTTGTATTTTTTCTTTAAAAACAGTAGAATTCTTACAAAAATTACATTTCTCTTATATCGCACAAGCTTATATAGCTATATTTAACTAAGTATCATCCTATGTATATGTTTGAAAAGCTAAATGGTTTGTTTTTTTTAATGTAAAATGGAATTATTTTTATCGAACAAGTATTACGGTAACTTGCTGAGAAGCTTTTGAATATAACGTATGAAATTTTTTGAGCAAAATCCATGTCAAAATTCCTAAAAGTATAAACTATGTACCCATCAAGTTTGAAACTTGTAATGTTTGAAAAGCTAAATGTTTTGTTTCTTCACTGTGAAATGGAATTATTTTTATCAAACAAGTATAAGTAATGTCAAGAAATACCAAAGGGATATTCGAAAGACAGAAAAATCGTAACAACTGACAAACTCCGGAGAACAACGAAGACAAGACCAAAACAATACATGCACTACAATTAAAAACTAAAAACATATGAACAACATGGACCCCACCAAAAAACTGGGGGTAGACTCAGGTGCTACGGAAGAGTAAGCAGTCTCTGCTTTCTGCAGGACACCCGCCATGCTGTCCATGTCAAATCCGATATGCAGAAGGGATAATATCAATTGAACAGGTCCATTTTCATTTGGGAAACGGTTTTTCATACCTGTCAACCAAGTCATGATGACGCGCATAAAACTTTAATAAGGATGACTTCAACTTAGGAGCAACGTACCCCTGTCTGAGCAACTTTTCTGTCAGAAGCCGGGCTCTGTCCAGGAAGTCAATGTATATGTCACAAGCTCTGGAATAACGTATGAGTTGTGAAATATATACTCTATACGCCGGCGCTTCTGGATTATTGCAGCTCAAAAATGGGAAGTTGACGATTGGAAAGTCAAAGTCATCCCGTTTGTCGTAAAGTTTTGTATTCAACCTTCCTCTGGTGTCAATTTCGAGGTGAAGGTCAAGATAAGATGCAGACTTGGCAGTGTCTGTTGTATCCTTAATTTCGAGCTTATTGGGATAGATGAGATGTAAGAAATTCCCAAAACGTGAATTGTTCACTATAACGGTAAGTTCCAGAGAAGCTTTTTAATATACCGTATGAACGTTTTTGAGCTAAATTCATGTAAAAAAAATCCTAAAAGTATAAAATATGTACCCATCAAGTTTGAAACTCATGTTTTCAGTTGAAATACCCATCTGTTTTAACAAAAATTACTTTTTTCATATATCGCACCCTCTGATAGAGCTGAATTTGATTAAATATCAACCTAAAATTGCTTGAAAAACTAAGTTTAGTGTTTTTTTACAGTGAAATTTAAATATTTTTCATCAAAAAAGTACTACGGTAAGTTGCAAAAGACTTTTTCGTATATTTGAAAACCTAAATTTTCTTCACTCTGAAATTTACTTTTTTTTATCAAACAAAATTACAGTAAATGACAGAGAAAATTTTTTTAAGATACCGAAAACATTTATGAACTAAATTCATGTGAAAAATTCGTAAAGGTATGAAATAAGTACATGTCATGTCTGAAACTTGTATGTTCACTTAAAAAAACCACTTCTGTTAAAACAAAAATAACTTTTGTCTTATATCGCACACCCTCATAGGTCTTAATTTGACGTAGTATGAACATATGATTGGTTGAAAAGCTAAAGTTTGTGTTTTTTAACTGTGAAATTGAATTATTTCATCTAAAATATATCACAGTAATTCAGAGAGAAGTCTTTTAAGATACCGTCCTTCCTGTCGCCCGACTCTTAAATTTCTTTTCGGTCTTCATTTTCAGCTGTCAATCATTTTAACAGGCACATGTCAAAACACAATATTTTGTAGTTCAGTTCCTTTGCACTTCCATTTTTCATGTTGTATACGCCATTCTATTGTTTAAATGTTTAAGTCTGTGATTTAGGCCCGGCCTGTCCTATGTGAGTTCCACAAATCAATACTCCCTATCGTTCTTCTCAACGTTTTGTGTAGAAAAAGCACAAGCAGCAATGATCTTAGGGAGCAAGCATTTGATTTTTTGAGGGGGCTAGGATCACATTTGAAATAAAAAGGCAGCACCAGAATGTTGGCAAAATAAAAAGACAGGATCACTTTAGGTGTAGAGAAAAATGCAGGACCTATGTCAGTCAGGAATTTTTTTGGTTGAAATGAAAATAAAAGTACAGACTGCAAATGCGGCCGAAAAAGAGTCCAGGACAAAAATTTGACGTTGCTCCCTTATACGCTGTGGAGACGTGTAAAATATCAGTGAATTTTGCATTTTTATTTTTGGATTACAGGTCAGCCATGCAAAGCAGAAATCATACGTCATAGTCATTATATTTATTATGCACAAAAACATCAATCATTGAAAAGTAATCCACAAACGTTGTGATTGATAGAGTGAATGTATAACACACGTAACACAGAGAGCAAAACATAAAAATGACCAAATCAATTATAGAGTCAAACCCTTAAAGGAACTAGCTGTCAATTCAGCTGTCAGACGGAATGAACTTTTGTCTGTCTCTAAACTAAAAGCAGCAAAGCGAAGCCTACCATACGGCGATTTCTTGCAATTGGTTGCTTCAACGGTGTAAGTAAATATAACCACCAAAATAGAAAGAATTAAACTATCATTTACACGCAGAAAACTAAAAAGAGTTTTGTAACACAAGACAAAACATTTCCATACATTTTCCTAACTTGGGATAGGAGCATGACTCAAGCGGCATGGTAACACCAGTTATGCCTTTTTAAGACCCCCACTTAATTAAGGCCAATTTATACACACAAATACTATTCACAATCATTCCATAGAGATCAAGTTTAAAACTGAGATTCATTGTATCTGAACAACACATACACATAGGCAATATACCCCAGCGTGAATGCAATTAACTGTAACCAAGGTCAGGATTCAATACTGAATGACCAAAACCGCCAAATGTTTATAAGGTCAAGATCTACCTGCCATAAAATTTTTAGACGAATAGGTCAACTCATTTTCGGGTTATTCCCCTGAATTGTTAATTTTAAGGAAATTTTGCAGTTTTAGGTTATTAACCCGAATATTATTATAGATAAAGACAAACTGTAAAAATATTCAGCAAAGTAAGATCTACAAATAAGTCAACATGACCAAAATCGTCAATTGACCCTTGATAGGAGTTGGCCCTTAAAAGATTATTTACATGTAAACAGCAATTATCTGTAGAATGAATGGTCTGTAATATTGTCACAGATTTTTCGAGCATAACTTGAAATAGATTAAATGGTAGCTGTACTTGTCAAGTAAAATTGAGGATGGAAAGTCAAAGTCATTGAAAACATAACAACTTATGAAAAGTCCCTAGTAACAATATATATTTATGTTAAGGACCCTATAATTAACCTGTAGAAGTGAAAAAGGTCAAGAGCCAATGTCATTGAAAAAGTCCATAGCAACTGATAAAAATGTCCCTAGCAACCCGATATATTTAGATTCAGAACCATTTAAAAATCCATAGCAACTAATAAAAAGTCCCTAGAAATCATATATATTTGGGTTAAGGACCCTATAATTAACATGCACAAGTCAAAACGAATGATCAGGAGTCAAGGTCATGGAAAAAGGCGAAAGCAACCGAAGCTGTACTAGTCATTATGGAGGATCAAGGGTCAAGATCAAGGGTCAAGATCATAATCAATAGCAACCGATGGAAAAGTTTCTAGCAACCAGATATATTTGGGTGCAGGATACTACATTTGCCTGTTCAAGTCAAACTGGAAACTGGAAGGTCAAAAGTTAATGCCATTGAAAAAGTCCATAGCAACCAATAAAATTATCCCTAGCAACCAATGAAAAACTCCCCTGTGACCATATATATTTGGGTTCAGGATTCCAAATATTTAAGCTGTAGAAGTCAAATTTAAGGCAATAAATGCAAAAGTATACATTAAGTATCAAAAATAATCATGGATGTAACATTACACAGAAATAACAGGTGGACGATTCAGGCTCTCGGGAATCTCATGTACTGCAGTAATGTCCCTTGAAAATCTGGATATAAATGTTGTGGTGCGAAGAAAATTCACAAAATGGTGAAATTCAACTTTAATAAATACACACATGTACCCCCCTCCCCCCACACACAAAAAAACAAACAAAAACAAAAACAAACCTCATGAAAAGGAATTAGAAGATTTGGATGTATTCTCATTTAATTAAAATCTTTTATTTATTTTTATATTGTAAAAATCAAAATGTAAATAAAAATCTTGTAAAATAACTTGTTCTGTTGAAATATATTCAACTTGGTTTATAAAGCCTGAACAGTAAGCCGTACTAGTTAGTGGGAGGGAATATTTTGAAGATGCTTTATCTATTTCAGACAGAAAGTGATGTTGGTTAGAAACACATTGTATGGGATTGAACTTGTTTTGGAACTACATGTTGCTGAAGGCAGAATCTCAAAAAGTTGAGATGACTGTTATATCTAGTGATTGCAGTGAAAGTCTTGTACAATTGAATAGAGTAAGTACGGAAATAGAGTGAGTTAAAACAAATTCCGCTAAGTTTTCTTTAACAATTTAGATGTCAGATTTAGAGAGGGCATGGTCGCAACTAGTATGAAATGAACAAAAAACTAAGTATGTTATGACAATAGATAAGAACGAAAATAGCTGTCAAAAGGGGCATAAAACGACTTAAATGTATAAAATACACAAGTCGAACAAAACCAAATATATATATATAAAAAAAAACAATCCTTGCTATTGTTGAGATGACTGTTATATCTAGTGATTGCAGTGAAAGTCTTGTACAATTGAATAGAGTAAGTACGGAAATAGAGTGAGTTAAAACAAATTCCGCTAAGTTTTCTTTAACAATTTAGATGTCAGATTTAGAGAGGGCATGGTCGCAACTAGTATGAAATGAACAAAAAACTAAGTATGTTATGACAATAGATAAGAACGAAAATAGCTGTCAAAAGGGACATAAAACGACTTAAATGTATAAAATACACAAGTCGAACAAAACCAAATATATATATATATATAAAAAAACAATCCTTGCTATCTATTGATATTATGATTATTTCAAAAAGGTGATCAAACGGGTCAACCAAACTTCCCAGCAAGAGTTGCAAAGAATCTGTAAATTTCGATAATAAAATGAACTTGAAATAAACATTAATAATTAAGCGTTTATTTGCCTTGTTTTATATATATGTAAATGTGTTGATATATACCATTCCATGTTATAATATAATGTTCACAGAAACAATATAACGTACGAATAAATTAGGTTTTAAACCTGATGTAATGTACCGTCAAAATCACTTTAGGTATAATCAAATCCCGACAATTTTTAACCAAAACTATCTTTTTATGCCACACTATTAAATGGTTTAAACGTGTGAAAACGTAACATCTTTTTGGTTAGAGATGGCGACGAAAGTCAATCGTTATTTTGAAGTGTACGCATTGAACAAATTTTCCCAACGGACTTAATATTGGACTAATATGGTAGGATTATTTCCATTGCTAATAGAGGTTATTGATCATTTAAGATATCGACAAAAGAATACCGAAGCGACAAAACAATGGGAAAAGTCCACAAATTCGTTGTCAAAGGATAATAACAAGTCAGAAGAATGGAAAACAACAAATAAGCGCGACAAGGATACATGTATAACTAAAAAAAAAGTATAATGAACTAAACAAAACTGAACAAAATTAGAACAAGACAGCACAGGAACTAAAGCACTAGTAATGTGAACTCCCATAAAAAGCGGGCAGTGATATCCGGTGCTCCGGAAGGGTAAACATGTCCTGCTCCGTCACATTGTCAGTGAAGTGTCAAGTCTGATAAGGTTTCAAGTCCTGTGAGGTGTCAATTTGAGAAAGACGTGAAATCTAACTGAAGGTATTTAGTCTCATACGCGAGATAGAAACTTCGTATTGGCCAATCATTTCGTGATGACGACCGTAAAACTTTTTCAGTGATGAAATTAACATAGACTGAACATGACCCTGTCTTGGACGTTTATGTGACAGCAATCTAGACCTGGGGAGAACCACATGCGCGGTAGTAACGAATCAACTGTGAAATGTACACACCATAGGCGGGAGACCTTCGTATAGAAAGGTTCACTATCGGAAAATTAAAATCATCACGTTTGTCATAAATTTTGATTTCAACAGCCCATTATTATCTATGTACAAGTACAAATCAAGATATGACGCAGCAGTTGGTGTGTCTATGGTCTCTGCGATTTCAACTTCGCTGGAGTACATGAGATGAAGATAATCCTTAAAATAATGATTTTTAAGCGACAAAACATCATCTATGTAGCGAAAACTGAAATAAGAGGACTGGGCTAGTTTCTTTTCTTCCCGATCCATTAGCCCTTGTAAAAAGTTAGCTTCATACGAAAACAAAAAACAGGTCTGCCAAAAGCAGCACAGAGTTTGTCCCCGTTTAGATGCCGATCGTTTGCTGAAAAAGCATGTCCGCCAAACTCAACAAAGATGTTTTCGATTAGAAATTCCAGCATATTAACAACATCAGTCTCAGAGTACTTTTTGTTAGAATCGGAATGTTTTTCGACAAAGTAAGTGTGGTCCTTCATGTCCTTACCTAATAGCAGATAGGCACATCTTTATAAACCTTGTTTAGTGTAGAAAGATTGGTGAATTAGCTATCGAAAAACATATTTTAATTTGTCATGTGAAAGGTTGTATACAGTGTAGAAAAATCAAGTTTTAATGCTATTACAATTCGTAAGGTCAGTAGAAGAGATATATTCCTGTAAGTCTTTAGAATCCACATCTGATTCACACCACTAGTAGGCCTTATCACAGTAGCTCTTGAGACCACCCTTAATTGCTGTAATTTAGTAAGGACTTTAGAAAGGGGTTTAGTAGTGCATTTGACAGAGCCTTTTATGTCCCTATGTTTGTATGGACACTTATGAAGTTTGGATATCCAGTTAGAAGAAGGGAGGTTAAAATTACCATCACTTACAGCAATGATATATAATTCTACAAACCATGTACATTGAGGATTTCAAAGAAAATAATCAAGAACTTAGATCGATGGGTCGCCTTTTTTCTTTAATTGTAGACAGATATTAGATCTTATCGCAACTGGACTTTTTGCATGTAATTTAACAATCTTAGACTTTTATATATAACCTACCTGAATTTGAAGTATTACAAAAGACTAATTCTGAAACTGTATAGCCATACTTATTTTCAGCAAGAATCTGAAACACATAAAGTGTAGTAGGCATCAATTGGCTAATGACAGCTGAAACATATTCTTCCTTTCTTGTATCATTGTAAGTTTTAGCATACTTCACAAATTCTTCATTTTTAGTGTTCTTGTAATAGATACTAAAAACTTGAGCATCTCCTGCGTTAAAGCCAGACTTCCAGTTTAAAATGACACGTCCATATTTTCCCTCACATGATACATTTTCTGGTTTACCCGGTGTTCCTAAAAAAGAAGTAAGTTTATATCAATGTATTGACATAGTATTTTATCTCTCTGATCCAGACAGAATTATAACATTATTAGTTCATGACTGTATATGAGATTCCTTTTTAGGGTAATTGCTTAATTGATCGACAGTAGTGCACATTGATGGTTGCACGTAACCGATATTTTATCCGCTTGAACAACAATTTACGTTCCGATATTCGACTAAGAAGACAATATGACTCGCAGGAGATCAACGTCACACATTTAAGAATAAAGAGGACAAATATACCTAAGGAGCAATCCTAAAAAAACGTAATTCATTAGATAGACAAAACCAGGGAAGACAAACGAATATCCACAAGCACAACAAATAAACACTGAAAACTAAGAAAACAATGAACAGCACGAACTCCTATAAAAACCAGGAGTAAACTCAGGTGCTCCTGAAAGGTAAGCAGTTCCTGCACCGTATACGGCACCCGTCGTGAAGTTCAACAAAGTCAATCCGGTGGTAGTCACAATCGGTGGAGGTACATGAAATGTTACGACAGTAGGAACAGGTCCAACATCATCTTAGATATTGGAACACTATAACGAGCAATCAATTCGTAATGACGATCGTAAAATTTACGTAGTGATGCCATCAACTTATCCCTGATAAAACCCTGGTCATGAAGCTTTTATGACAGCCGTAATTCTCTTTGTCGAAAGTCATGTTAACTCAAGCATGCCCTTGAATATCGGATACGCTGAGAAACGTAGACGCGATATGCAGGCGATGCTGGTATATTGCTACTCAAGAAGGGAATGTTAACAATAGGAAAGTCGAAGTCATCACGTTTGTCATAAAGCTTTGTCTTTAGACGTCCCTCATTGTTTATTTCGAGAACCAAATCCATATATGAAACGGACTTTGATATACACATCCTGCAACGTATAAGTTAACAACTCAAACGATGAACGAACGATGTACGGACTTTGTACGGACGATTCACGGACGCTGAACGAACGATGTACGGACGCTGAACGAACGATTTACGGACGATGTACGGACGCTGAACGAACGCTGAACGAACGATGTACGGGCGATGGCCTTAGACCGTAAACGATATCATGAACGCCCTTTTAGCGTATAGCGTATACTTTAGCGTTTCGTTTAGTGTGCATGGTATTGTTTATCGTACATCGTTTCGTTTAGCGTTGATCGTTTTGATTACCTTATGGTATGGTTTATCGTGCATCGTATCGTTTATCGTATATTTTTGCGTTTTCCATGTAAGGTCATTTTTAGCGTTTGCCATATATGGTAATTTTAGCGTTTGTCATATATGGAAGTTTTTTGCGGAAAAAGAATTTATTAAAAAAAAAAACTTTTAATTAATTTATATTTTACTGTTTTTTTTTATTGTTTATTGTTTTTGTTTTTGTTTAAAATAGATTATTAGCAATTGTTGCATTACATGCTTAATACAAATTAAAGAGATGTTGAAATAGTATTAAATCATATGCATATCACATTATACATGTTCTTCATGCATGTATAAATATTCGGAATTGCGGTTTACGTCAGTTACCGTTCATTGTTAGCGGTTATTGTCATTTACCAGGTCCAAAAATCAAATACATTTTTTCTTACAAATATTTAATTTTCTGTATACATATACAAAGTTTTGTGAATATAGCACAATATTCATTGTCCTGTAGAATAAGCAGGTATGAAATTATAATTCGGTGTATTGAAATAATTTTGTATATATCGGTTGTAGCGGTTCATATTGCTTTACATGGAAATGCCTTTGGGAATATTAAAATTAATTTAATTAATTAGTTGTTATGACACTGTCCACCTGGTTAAAAGTATCAGCAGACGTCCTACTATTATTATATCTGTAAAAGGTGCGAAAAAAATAACAATCCAAAGATACTAATATTAGATATAGTAAATTTATACTATGCTGTATACGACGTGTTTCAAGGAGTTACCTCTCATCAGCCGCATTAAAACCGAAACATTTGGAAGACCAAAAAACCAAACTTATTTTAAACAATAAGTACTCATAACCAAAAATACCAAAATAGGAAGCAAATTTCAGCTAAGGAGATCTACTATGTGCAATACAAGGAATGAACCCTTAGTATTTCTATTATTTTTGAATTTTGTTAAATACTGGTACTTTCTGTAACAAATCAATGAAAATCATGTCAGACAAGTCTGATGACTGGGTTGGCGAATACCCTCGGGGACCTAGGGTCCACAATGCAGAGGAATCGTCCTAGGACTAAATTATATCACAGTCAGGAAGATTTACTAGCTCGCACTTGCACAAAATTTTCAACTATCCAAATTTAATTGAGTTAAAACATTCCATGTATGAATGCATGATAATCAAATGATAAAATTTTTAAAAGAATAAATAATAAATATTCGTGTATTAAAAAGTATTTCTTACCACATTTAAAAAAAACTAAATTATTTTCAGATTTTCTGCTGTAGTCTGGACTGCTAATTTTATTTTAAAAATATATAAATAAATGAAAAGTTTTGAAATTTGTCAAAAGAGTCTTACATTATTCTACAAAAGGACTTTGTACAATTTTATATTTTCTTGTTATTGAACGTTTATTTCTATTTGATATTTATTATACGTACTGTAGAGTTTAAAATTCACTCCAAAGTGCTTCCTTACACGTGTCATCTTGGTTGCTTATTGTACATTTTATTGATTATATACAACATCATTATCACATTTGTCGATCTATAAACACTAGGTGTTCCCCTGAACTTCCGTTACAGGTATATAGGTATAAATTGTAATTAAACACGGGTAATTTTATTATTAGAATATTATGGACAATTACCGCTACAATAGCCGTAGTCAGCTACCTTTCGAACGATAGCGACAGCGTACAATGTAACTCACAAATGATCAATTATGACATTTGGGTTCTCTAAAGTCATCAATTAAAGTACAAATATTTTGCACATTTTATTTATTTACATAGCAATGTTTTGGCATGTAAAGCAAAGAATAACCGATTTTCAAATAATCGAAGGGAGACAAAAACATTTCATTAGTAATATCTATGTTCCAAGTTACTTTATATCAATTCCCTTTTGGGTTATTCTGTATGAAAATAAATATTCTATTGAGCTAACAATAAAATACGTTGAGACCGCCCTGCTTATTGCTTTTTATCTAATTTAGTAGAAAAGGTTGATTTAAAAGATATTTTATTTAATAAAAAGTGGGACGTCTAAACACCGCATAGCCTGGATTAGTGCACTTTTGAAAAACAATTAACTGTAACTGAAATGACTTTTGTCTGTAATTTTACAATTTTAAAATATATATATATATATAATTAAAAAACTCTAACACAGATCTTCCGACGTTTCGGCCAACCGGCCTTCATCTTGGAATTTATTTGGATTGACTACATGTTATGGCAGAGGAATGGCTTCGGTACGCAACAACTGAGACATGCAACCACGATACGCCTTTTGTTACAATTATTCATGAATCTGATCATTTCACATTATTGAAAAATCACAAGCGACCTTGTAATTGTCCAAAGAATACCAACAGAAATTATGTTAGCTATAATAAAAATCAAAGTGAAAAGCCTCAACAGAAATTAGTAGAAATTATAAATAAATCAAGCAAAATTTTGACACATTCACAGGTAAGCTTATTGTTCAAGGGACTTAAATTTGTACCGACAAGGAAAAAAGTAGATATCGGCAATCTGATAAAGGACATAAAGGAGTGGGAGAGACGAATGAGACTCCGGGATTTTTTTCATGATAAGGATGAGTAAAGGGATGACACAGAATATTCAAAATTCAAGAAGAGAAGCGATTGGACACCGAAAAATAATAGAGAGAGATGGTTGAACGAATATATCGAAGCGGTTAGGGACGATATAATAAAGGGTTTGATTTTAAAATGAATATCACAAGCGATGAGGAAAAGACCATGCGTGAATTGTTATATGATGAAAGCATTGTTATAAGACCAAGTGATAAAACATCCTCTATAGTAATATTAAATTGATCAGATTATGAAGAAGAAGTTGAGAAAGAATTAAATGCAGACGACACATACAAGGGAATAAATAGTGATATAACACAAAAGAATGAGAATAAGGTAAAGAAACTGATCGAAAAATTATACAAGAAAAATGTCATTACAAAGGAGATGAAGGGATACTTGCTTCCGAAAGGAACTCAGGCCGGAAAAGTACAAGGTAATCCGAAGCTTCATAAGAAAAATCACCCCTTTAGAACGATTGTTAACGGCAGGAACCACCCAACTGAAAAAATAGCCGAATTAGTGGAAAATGAACTCAAGGATCATGTAAGCTCATTACCGAGCTACATACAAGATACAACTGACTTTTTAAGAAAAAATAGTAATATAAATCAACCGTTACCAGAAAATACAATGTTGTTCTGTTTAGATGTTAAGAAATTATATCCAAATGTTCCGAGAAAAGAGGCACGAATAGCATGTAAGGATGCATTAAATCAACGGGCAAATCAAACCATCCCAACAGATAATTTAATAGAGATGCTGGATTTAGTACTGGGAAATAATAATTTTAAATTCAAAGGAAAGAATTATCTACAAACCGAAGGAACAGCTATAGGTTCCCATCTAGGAATGAATTACGCTTGTACATATTTAGGTTCGTGGGAGGAAAAATTACTTGAAACATCTAGTCCGGTGCCGTCTCATTATTTCCGATATGTCGACGATGTATGGGGACTATGGAATCACGGGGAAGAAGAGCTCAAAGAATTTCACAAAAGAACAAATTCAATCCATCCAAGAATTCAAACCGAGCTAAGATATTCTAAATCAGAAATAGAATTTCTTGATGTTCAAGTCACTCTGGAAAATGGATTTATAAAAACGGAACTCTTTACCAAAGAAACAGATGTTCATCAGTATTTACATTCGCATTCAAGTCATCCTTCGTCAGTAAAAAATGCAATCCCGTACGTCCTAGGTGTTAGAGTCAAAAGGATATGTTCGGATGAGAAGGATTATCGAAAAGAAAGACAACAAATAAAACGCCGTCTTACAAGGAACGCATAATTGAAAATCAGTTAAAGAAAGTGGACACTCTAAATAGGGAAAATTTACTTACTTACAAAGAAAAGCAGCGGAATACAAGAGTACCATTGGTTTTGACATTTTCTAGAGCCTTACCTAATATCCATCAAATTTTACGGAAAATTATGAAAACACTACACAATTCCCCCCGTCTTAAGGAAGTATTTCCAGAGCTACCGTTAGTTTCTTTCAAGCGGGATAAAAATATTAAAGATATTTTGGTACATAAGAAGCACAATCTTTTATTTTATAAAAATAGGAATGGATGCCGAAAGTGCGGTAATAATTGTGCATTATGCAAGCATCTTATTGAGAGTGAGGTATTTTATGATAACAATGATAGTCAGTATAATATTCAAATAGAAATCAACTGCAAAACTACTAGTGTCATCTATTGCATCTATTGCAAGAAATGCGAAAAATGGATATATGTCGGACAAACGGGAGACACTCTATACCAGAGACAGTTACTTAATTTTTCAAAAATCAGAACGAAAAAATCGGATGATCCTGTTTGCAAACATTTTACAGAAGGTAATCACAACGTAGATGATTTACGGGTACTAGGTATAGAGAAGGTAAATGGAAGCTCAACCTTGCGTGAAGTAAAAGAAGCGTTCTGGATGAAGAAATTAAACACTTTGGAACCATACGGGATTAATGTTAAATACAGCAACTAATTACTCTTTTTACTTCCTCGTTTTATCATCTATAAAAAGACAATAAATATTCTCCAATTCTATTATTATCTCATAGACGTTAACGTTACTATTACTTTTTTATGACGTTGGTTTCCATAACATGTAGTCTAAATAAATTCCAAGATGAAGGCCGGTTGGCCGAAACGTCGGAAGATCTATGTTAGAGTTTTTTAATTGTTTGATACAAACAGAAACTTTATATATATATATATAATAGAAATAACCAGTCAATCCAAAGTAGTTTATAAATTTGCAGAAATAATGAAGTTTTACGAATTTTCGTAGCGTGTGCCCAATTCTGTGAGATTACCACCTGGAGTAATTAATTATCTGACCGGTAAGGAATTTGTCACCTTTTATAATCACCTATTAAATGCCGATAAGGTAAAAGATACAAGAAAGAAAACAATTATATTTTACTTTATTTAGAGTACATATATCAAGGTTTTTACAACATATAACAATAATTGAAGCTGTGGCAACTATTTTGACACAGTGACTATTTTATGACAATTTGAAAATTGGAACAATAATGGAATTTATCATGAATAATCATATTTCAGATACATGTTGTTGTAAATTTGATTTATTAAGGTCTTTCCTTTACATAGGAAAGACCTTACTGTATTTCTTATGATTATTATTATTTTTTCTTAGTCTGCCAAACTTCAAAGTCATTTGCAGAAAAAGTTACTAGACATATAGGGATGGTATTTGGTACCAAGTATCATTCAGACATAAGCTATCACGTGGTGAGGCCGCTAAGGGTTCCCATGTACCTTATAAGAGTTTCCTCCCCTGTTACAGTTATGCTTGTTATCAGATCTCCTCAAAAACCGTAAGAGATATCGACATGAAACCTTTTGCAATTTCTTTGGTTCATCTGTGCCCACATTAATCACATCTGCCGAAAAGGATCTGACGACATCTTATAAGAGTTATTTCCCTTTATATAAATTTCACTTTTGATTTTTCAGGCAAATATTAAGTTTGAGTTAAGATACAAGCACGAGCCTTCATATTTAAGCATCATTTTTTGTACCAAGTAAAATTAGGTCAAGGTCAAAGGTCAAGGTCACGGTCTAATTTTTGAAATTTCCTTTTTATCAGATCTCCTCTGAAACGGTAGAAGATAGCTGATAAAATGTAATGGGCAAAATGTTGGGGACATCGAGACAATGCGTAGTTTTCCTTAAGTCAAGTCGTATGACGTCATCTTCTATGCGTTATTGGCCTTTGAACGCTTAAATTTACGGTTTTTGGCTAATAACTTAATAATGGTACAAGATAGAGGCATGGGGTCTTTTGTTTTGACACCAGGGACAAGTGACCTTCAAAATGGTGTCAAGGTCAAAGGTCAAAGTCATGTTCTAGAAAATGATTTTTTTCATATTTGAAGTGTAATACATGGAATTTTTTCAAAAATGCATTATTTTTTAGCAGGAATCATTTAAAATATGTTATTTTCCATTTTCGTAAGACAAAAAATGAAAAAAAATGAAAATTTTTTAAAGATTGAAAAATTTGAAAAAAACCTATTTTTTCTTGGCGCAAAAATGTTTTGGCAGTATTTCATATTTGTGTTTGATGTAGCATTTTGGTATTTTATAGTACGTCTAGAATTACCTCAACTTTTAGCACAAATGACCTTTTCATGTGTAAATACAGCCCCCCCCCCCTTTTTTTCGATTTGACTGATGTAGGCTTATGGGTCGTTGATCGTATAGTGGTAGATTACTGCTCACTGGTTACTTGCGTTGTGTATGAAAAGACTGGTGTGGTTCCAATACTTTATTATGCAGATCAATTAACAGTAACAGACAGTGGTTAAGATGTGAACTGCACTGAAGTAAAAACCCAACTGAGCGGACTACAATGTCGCTCGTATTTATAATCTAGCCCCAAAAACCAGTTAGAACAAGATAAAATACTGCGTAGAAAAATAAAATAATACGTAGAAAATATTAAACGAATATAGAAAATTAGTCCCTCAAACGTCAATCACAGCATCCCAAAATGGTACTATTACTAATAGGCACCTGACGTGTAAAACATACACAGTCCAAATACAGTTCCAATACATCTCTATCGAAATATCATGTTAGTACATATCTATTTCCTAAATGTCAATTTTAACAAGTTTTACAATTTGTTCCATGTTTGGTACATAGATGTTTTCTAAAGGTCAATTTTAACAAGTTTTACAATTTATTCATTGGAACTGTACTAAACTGGTATTAGCCTGTCTAAATACAACTTATTATACAATCATATTTTAATTTTAAAATTATTACCTTCCCAAATTAATTGAAATATATTTTATATACTTTGGTCACCCAGGCCATCCCGTTACAATCGTCCCTTTCCGAAAGAAATAAATTACCCAATTCTTTCTTTATTAACATATGGGTGACCAGGATTACTAATTGTTATTATTATATACATATTCAATATACATGCAACATGCACAATTATTATATTGTCTTTTCACAGTTCATTGCACAATTGTCCATCAGAAATAAAAATGTCCAAGCAAAATGTTGATATTATTTACACATCTCGGTGACTAGGAAGGAATATCAGTCGTAATCTTGATAACCAGGATAGTATTTTTCAGTTCATGATTGTTCGTTTGTGGCTGCCCGCTGCCCCTGTCATAGGTTGTCCTCCTTATGGAAGAGCTTACCCGTCATTGGAACAGATCGGCGCTAGCCCTATGACTGCCCGCTGCCCCTGTCATAGGTTGTCCTCCTTATGGAAGAGCTTACCCGTCATTGGAACAGACTGGCGCTAGTCATAGTCGTAAATGTTTTCTTTAAACAGTTCTTTCTTCTCCTGACCAAGATTTACACAGTTCTTTCTTCCTACGGCCAGGATTTAGACTGTTCATATAATATCCATGTGACTAGCATAATGATTGATGATCAGGATATAATACGTAAATGTCCTTTTACTAATGTTCATTACTAGTGACCGAGATACTTAAAAGTTCTTGTAACATCAAGATTGTCTTTTCACTGAGTAGTTTTTAGTTCTTCTCGTAAACTGGGATAAATAGATTGTTGTGGTTTTGCTTGTGGTTTCCTTATTGGATAGTTTGTTACTCTCTTCACTGAATGACCAGAATTTGATCCTTTCGATGGTGAGACTGTCTGTACTTCAGTCTCCGTGTAATCATCACGTTCGGCAATGTCTGCCGTCACCATCGGATTATCTTCTGGAACGGGGATCGGTGATGTTATGGAAGTATCATCTTGACCATATTTCTTGTCGCCAGGATTCATGGGATCGTTACCTTGACCATACTCCTTGTAGCTGCTTGGATCGGATATCGGCCGTTGTTTTTCGTCAGGCGATTAGCGTGTCCAGGATGATTGGGTAGAGGTTACCATGTCGTTCAGGTTATTCAATATCGTCATATTCTCCATTGGTACCAGTCCATACTTTTCTTGTAAGTACCGTCGGGAAAGATTGACATAAGGCCTATACGTCGTTGTACCATTACCATCTTGTAATCGTGACCAGTCCTTTGTACCATTACCATATCTTGTCGTTGTACCAGAGTGACCAGGGCTACTGCTGAAGGTGACCGAAGATTCTTCACCATCTTGTAGTCGTGGTGCACTGGGTTGTGGTCTTGACAACTGTTGACTCACCTCCTCATTTCCCTTTTTGACTGACCTTAACCTTAACCTTATGTAATTTAGAAGCCTGCGCCTAAATTTCACAAAGATAATTATTAAAATAATTGTTACTGTTCCTATTATACATATCCAATATCGAGGACTTGCAGGCATGGGTTCTTCGTTTAAATTCATATTATCTGTTTCTTATTTTAGTTTATTTATAGGGATTTCTTTTATTTCTTTAAGTTTCGGGGGAATTTTAGAATCATTGAAATTTGGTATGGTTGTGTCAAATGTCTTCCAAAGGGTCATTATGCCAAATGAGTATCTTCTCAAGAATTGTCTGAATACGTCCGTCACATTGAATTTACTTTCTTTATGATAATAGGGTAACAATGTCATATATGCATTAACAAGTTGAGTTAAGTCTGATGATATCTAAAGGACATTTAGTGGTCCGTAATTCAGATGTCGATTTTGATTTACAGGAGATACTAAAAGCCAAAGTTTTCTCGGCAATGACTAACCAATGTCCGTCGGTCAAGTACTGTGCCCGAGGTCCTGTAGGATAATTGGAAATCATTATTTTACAATATTTCTTAATTCCAGTTGCCCTTTCCATAAATAGTTGCATCAGACACGTGGTAGATGTCATTATTGGGTAGACAGGACTTTTTAAGGTGCAAAAGCTTTAAACTAAACTGCTTTAAATGTACACTAAGAGCATCTTTAGTTGCACAGGGGAAATAACGGAAGGGGAAAGGTGTCCCAAGGACAACATATTCAGTTGTAATTTTGAACATGATCACCAAGCTGGTTTACAGCATTGCTTGAATCGCAGCAAGGAGATTTTTCGTTAATTTCTTATGGTCAATGGGAGGATGTTCCGTTTCCTCCTTGGAAGCCTTATTTTTCATTGGGCTTATTACCACATCTTTATCAGTGCCTACGTCGACACTTATTTCTGCGCGCGCGTCTTTACAAACCTCGGTTGATGAGCCAACCCTTACTTGATCGGTTACTTGATCAATTACCTTAAGTTCCTCAACACCTTGTTGATAGTTTTCCTGTTTAGCTCTTAACCTCTTCTGAAGTTCCGCTAAGGGAATATCATCTTCATCTGAAGAGTCCTCTCTTTCCATTCGACGATGTCGAATAACTTTGTTGAGAGCTGCTTTCTCTTCCTGGTCCGAAGAATCATCTGATTCTTCCGGTGGTACTACATACGTACTTTTTCTTAGGAGTCGACCTGTTTCGTCTTTTGGTATCTCCCATCCTTCTACATTTGCTGGCCTGATGTGTCGGGCATGAGTTTTACTTACCTTTCCGTTCATTTGATTACGGATGACGAAATTAAGAGGTCCTGTTCTTTCTATAATTCGATAGAAAGGAGTCCACCTATTGTCGAGCTTGTTGGTTCGTCTGTGATTCTTAAGATACACAGCATCTCCTACCTGATAGTCTTCAACTTTGCATTTCCGATCTGCATATGTTTTCTGCTTTCTTTTTGCTTCTTTCAGATGTCTATGGACTGCTACAAACGACTTGTGTTGTTCTTGGAGAGCTACTTGATGTTGATCTTCTCCCATATATCGTCGTCTTGGTTTAAGTATGTTATCCAATGGTAATACAACATCACGGTTGTATAACAGATAAAATGGTGAAAATTTGGTGGATTCGTTTACGTGAAATCGTATTGCTGCCAATGTTTGATTTAAATACAGATCCCATGTTTGTACATCTTCTTGAATTTTCTTTGCTATGACGTCATGCAGCGTCCTGTGAAAGCGCTCGACTTTTCCATTTCCTTGTGGGCTATAGTACGATGGTGTTACGTGGTGAATGTTCATGGCTTCTAGCGTTTCTCTTACCTTTCTGTTTACATTTTCTGTCCCATTGTCCGTGACTATCTCCAAGGCGCATCCAAATCTTGGAAATATTTCTTCAACTAATAAATGAGCTACATTATCTGCTGATTTGTCAGGTACAGCAAAGGCTTCAGGCCACCCTGAGTACCAGTCTACGAAGGAGATAATGTACTTATTTCCTGATAGTGTTGTTGGATACGGTCCTGAGAGATCGATTCCAATCTTTGCGAACGGGTAAGGTGGTGTTTTCATTTCCTGTACAGGTGGTTTGGCATTGGCTGCACTTCTCATCTGACATGTCACACATTTTTCAATATGAGTGTTGATTTTCTTGTACATCCCTGGGAAGACGTACTTGCGTCTTATAGAGTCATACGTCTTATCTGCTGCCATGTGTCCAAGATCATCATGAAACTGCTTAAGAACTAGTTGTTCAAGTTCCTGTGGTATGCAAAGCCTCAGTGTCGGATCTTCCGAATCTGGGTGTGAAAGGTAATACAACAGTCCATCTTCTTTTGAGTCAAAGTAATGAGTCTGTTCAGTCTTGTTTGCTGTACCTTTCTTAAGTCGTTGTCGTATTTTTGTTATTTCTTCGTCCCTTTCCTGTTCCTTTCTAATATCAAACTTACCTTTTAAATTTATGTCCGGTTTTACCGGGTCATCTGGAGGGTCTATTTCGGAATTCGTCATACCTTGAAGCTTCGCTCTATTCGAGTTGACGTAACTTACTTGCAATGTCCTATCATCCAAGTCTGGTTCTTCTGTCTCGCTCTGTTCTTCCGTATCTTGGGAGCCATCGTCTGGAATCCTTGATAATAAGTCTGCACAATGATTTTCCTTACCTTTAATGTACTCTATCTTGCAGTTGTAACCCGCTATGCTGAGAGCCCATTGTTGAATTCGTTTGTTCTTCATAGGAGAATCCAACAGATATTTAAGTGGTTTATGGTCGCTTCTTATGACAAACTGTGCATTGTGAAGATAATGATCCAATTTCTGCAATGCATAATAGATAGCGAATCCTTCCTTCTCTATAGTTGACCATTTTGTCTGGGATTGACTTAGCTTGTGCGACAGGAAGTAGATTGGTTTTTCTTCACCTTCATCTGTTTCTTGAGTCAAACATGCACCCACACAGCTGTTGCTTGCATCTGTATATAGGACATATGGTTTGTTGGTATCAGGATAAGCTAACAAAGGAACTACTGTCAGGCTTTCTTTCAGGTAATCAAAGACTTTTTGGCATCTAGAAGTCCACTTGAACCTTGCATACTTCTTGGTGAGATCTATGAGTGGTTCTGCTATCTTTGAGAAGTTTGGTATGAATCGTCTGTAATAGGAACACATTCCTATAAAGCCCCTTATTTCTCTTACCGTCTTGGGTTCGGGTAACTTCCTCATGACTTCAACTTTCTTCAGATCTGGTTTGATTCCATCCTTGCTAATAACGAACCCTAGGTAACCTGTCTCCTCTTGGAAGAAGGCACATTTCTTCAACTTGAGTTTGAGTCCATGTTGTCTTAGTCTGTTAAAGACGGTCTGTATGTGCTTAAGATGTTCTTCTTGATTCTTCGAGAAAATAAGTATGTCGTCAAGATATGCCATTGCAAAGTCTTCGCATTCCTGTAAGACAATGTTCATCAGTTCCTGGAATACTGCTGGTGCTCCACTTAACCCGAAAGGCATAACATTAAATTGAAACAAACCTTTGTGACATGTGAAGGCGGTCTTTTCTTTGCTGTCATTTTCAAGAAGGACTTGCCAATATCCACTTTTTAAGTCTAAGGTCGTGAAGTAAGATGATCCTCCAAGTAAGGCTAAGATGTCATCTATTAAAGGCAGAGGAAAAGATGTTGGAGAAACTAATTTGTTCAAGGATCTAAAGTCTACGCAAATCCTATCTGTCTGATCCTTCTTCTTAACAACCACTAAAGGAAAGCTCCAAGGTGACTGTGACCTTTCTATGATCTTTGCATCTAACATTTCTTGGACTGCTTTGTCTATAATTTTTCTTTTATTCAGTGGCGTTCGGTAAGGTCTGTTCTTGATGGGCTTGTGGTCTCCTGTATCTAGCCTCATCTTCACTGTACTTGTGTGACCTAAGTCCGAGTCTTTCTTAGCGAATAAGTCCTTGTTTTTACTTACTATCTTAACTACATCCTTCTTATGTTTCTTGGGAACTTCAATGTCCTTAAAGTCCTCTCCCGTCTTTTCCTTACCTTCCTCATTGTCTTGAGTGATGGATGATATTTCTTGAAATTCCAGTCCATGTCCCTTTCCGACTACACAGCCTCGCTTCAGTTTGTAGTACTTGTTTGTTTGATTAACTATCATCACAGGTACCCTCGAAGTATTTTGTAACTTACCTATTGAACCTTGTAGGATAAGTCCTGGTTCGTCGAGTAAACATCCTGAGTCCAGACTTGAGATTTCTACAAGTCTCGAGTCAGGTATGCGGAAGCCCTTATTCAACTTAACATGACAAACAGTTGCTGTCTGGGGTTTAAGTCTTACCTCTTTATCTGTCCTTAAGATTGACGAAATATGAATGTCTTCCTCTAATTTAACATAAGTCTTACCTATCCTTATCATTCCTAAGTCGAAATATATTCTTACGCCGTATTCTTTCAACCAATCTCGGCCTAGAATGAAATTTCGATTTAGTCCATCAGTAACGAAAAATTTTTGTGTTAACGGAAGTCCATTCATAGTAAATGAAATAGTCGTTTGCCCTATAATTGATAATGACTCACCACTCGCGGTCTGTAAAAGCGGCATGACGCGCGTAATTTTTGGTTTTTCTGGTAACTTGTCAAACATTTTCTTACTAATTAAAGAGGCGTCCGCGCCTGTGTCTATCAAAGTACGATAGCGCGTTTTTCCTATCTTCATTATACAAGACCCTGGGTTCCCTGCCAAAGATAAATTTAGTACTTGTGATTTCCAAAATTCTTTCATTTTACCCTGAAAACTTTTTCTCCTCCCTTCACCGGCTTCCTTGTGAAGAGAGGGTTTTAGTTTTCCTGAAATCCCCTAAAAGGTTTATCAGCCCAAGTAGCGGGTCTGCAAATTTTGACTCTGTTCTTTTCCGGAACATTACGGTTTGGGCAATTTCTTTTTAAGTGACCTATCATATGACAAATCCAACATTCAGCCCCCCTAATCCAGTCAGGCTCCTCAACCCTATTTCGAGTTTGATAATTTCCTCTTCGTTTTTGGGGTGTTTCCTGTCTTTGACCCTGCTGACCCCTTTTTGGCAAATACCCTTTATTTTTTCTTTTGGGCACCTTTTTTTGTTCGACCTCCTCCTCCTCATCACTTACTACCATGGGTTCCTCCCTAGAATCCCCAGCTGCAAAGACATTATAAGATCGGAAAGGACATTCTTTTGACCTATGACCCCGTCTGCCACAAGTTTTTCCCCTTAAATGTCCTATTTCCATTGGCTCTATCTGACGGTTGTCAGGAAAATTTCCTACTGTTGGCCAAGGAACAGGTGTAAAGAAACTGTTATTGTTGCCCCCCGTCCATGACGGTGGTTGGAAAGGAGTTTCCCTTACCTTGACAATTTTATTAGTTGGTTCTAGTTCAGTAAACGTATCTGTTCTATCCCTAAAACGCTTTTTTAGATTTTGCTCTTTCATAGCACACTGAACGGCCTTATCAAAAGTTTTTGGTTCCTCCCTCATAATTTTCATACGGAGGTAATCAAAATACAGTCCATCACAGAAGGCATCAACCAACTGTTGCTGGATTAGCCCTACTACATTTGAATCAGTTTGTACTGATTCCGGATAAGCATCCTCAGCTATCCTCAACAGCCTTTCAACGTACATTTGTACACTTTCCTCTGGCTTCTGCTTTGTTTTTCTAAGCATAGCCAAGGCCTGTTGTGGATCTGTGATCTCAGCAAACCGTTTTTGTAACAGTATCTTAAGATCTTGCCATTTAGGTGGCTCCCCTGCTGACTGACATTCTGTTATATATCGTTTAACAAAATCGGCTATTAACCCAGTACAGGTTACATGAACTACCTGAGGTATATCTGTGTCCCCTAACCTTGCCATTTGTGCATATCTTTCTATATTTCTAACCCATTGTTTAAACTGGGTAGGGTCCCCCTCAAATGTCTGGACTACACTAAAAAGAGGTACTGATACTGCAGTTTGCAGTGCTTTTAATTGATCCAAGGCTGTTTTAGCCCAAAAGTTTGGATTATTTTCATCCAATTTGTCCTTACGTGACCCAAAAGGGTTGAAACTAGAGTCCGGTTGTCCCCCTCCTATAAATGGAGTAAATTTGGCGGGTTCAGTTACTTGTACTTCAATACTACTTGGGTGTGCTTTTTGACTTTCATCTTGTCCTAAATTACAGAAGTTTTCTGTTAATTCTTCAACGACATCTGTCATATTACTTAAAGACATTTGAGAAATTATTTACTTTTAATTTAATAATTAAGAATTATTAAAAACTGCAATTAAACCTAGCTTTACTTAAATAAGCGATTTACGATTAATTTAGGCAAACCATATTTTAAATTTTAACAAGGTCGGTCTACTAAGGTACTTTTTAGAGATAAATACTTAGTTGTCTTACCTTAAACTTTTCAACTCTGGTACGTTGTCCAGTTAGGTCCTGGTCTTGCGGCACCAATAAAGCTGTTGTAGGCTTATGGGTCGTTGATCGTATAGTGGTAGATTACTGCTCACTGGTTACTTGCGTTGTGTATGAAAAGACTGGTGTGGTTCCAATACTTTATTATGCAGATCAATTAACAGTAACAGACAGTGGTTAAGATGTGAACTGCACTGAAGTAAAAACCCAACTGAGCGGACTACAATGTCGCTCGTATTTATAATCTAGCCCCAAAAACCAGTTAGAACAAGATAAAATACTGCGTAGAAAAATAAAATAATACGTAGAAAATATTAAACGAATATAGAAAATTAGTCCCTCAAACGTCAATCACAGCATCCCAAAATGGTACTATTACTAATAGGCACCTGACGTGTAAAACATACACAGTCCAAATACAGTTCCAATACATCTCTATCGAAATATCATGTTAGTACATATCTATTTCCTAAATGTCAATTTTAACAAGTTTTACAATTTGTTCCATGTTTGGTACATAGATGTTTTCTAAAGGTCAATTTTAACAAGTTTTACAATTTATTCATTGGAACTGTACTAAACTGGTATTAGCCTGTCTAAATACAACTTATTATACAATCATATTTTAATTTTAAAATTATTACCTTCCCAAATTAATTGAAATATATTTTATATACTTTGGTCACCCAGGCCATCCCGTTACACTGAATTTACATCGGTTTTACTGAATTTACCTGTAAATGCATATAAAGTACATGTAGACAGCTAGGGGATATCCGGGGCTTTGTTAATGAGAAAAAATTATGACGCTAACTCCAACCAATTTTCTGAAAATAGCGTTCGCGCAGTGCTAAATAAAAAGCTATTTTCCGCCATAAAACACAAGATTCGTCCAAATTTTACCACTTTATTGCATTCGAATGTCAAACTTTCGCGTCAAATCAACAGTACTTTATTCACGGAGATGTCGTCTGCTAAAATGGCACCGGAAATCTAAATAAATAAATCGTGACATCAAATTTCTACATGAATCTTCATTCTGACATAAGTAAATGTGTACACGTACACTCCGTTTTCTATTTATGACTATTTCCACATCAAACAGCAAATTGCATTATCCTGTGCCATGTTCACCCGACGACGTCCCCTCTCGAAAAGAAAGAAATAACCCAAGTCCAGACATATATAAATGGACGTCACGTGACTTACACAACGTCATCAATAGAAGTAAACATTATAGTAGAAATGTACTTTTACTGTCACTTGTGTATCTAGAGAAATAAAAATACAATGCCCCCCCCCTACTTGTATTCAGCAATCCATGGAAAACTAGCTACCTACAAATAAAAAAAATAATTAATAAACAAACAAACAAACAAACAAATAAACAAAAACAAAAAAGGCCCGTCCCGCCTTCAGAAAAAGAGATATTGCTACTTTATTTTTTTTCTTTCTTTTATTTTTCTTTTGACAATTATTATTTGGAACAATATATTAAAAATTTAAATGATTTCAAGAGAAAATAGAAGTAGCAATATCTCTTTACTGAAGACGGGACGGGCCTTTTTTTTTTTTTTTTTTTGTCTATTTTATTTATTTCCCAAGAGTTACGCCCCTTGCCAAAAATAGAGAGCTAGGGCCTCTTTATTGCAAAACTGGACACGTGAAAAGGAAAGACCTTATCATTTGTGCTCTGCACAAATGACCTTTTAATTAAAAATTGTTTTTGTTATTCTAGAAAAAACGAATGTCTAACAAATATTTTATTTTGCTATTTATATGTATATGTATATCATGCGGGTCAGGAGTTTTGTGACTTTCCGATGTTGGAGAAAAAATAAACCGTCGTACATTGTCCTTTGATAAATCGTTTTGTCCTTCTATGGGTTTTGGATTCCTTTTTGGTATTATTATATGCTCTCGAATATATACATATTTTTTATCATTTTTTTAGAATCTCGGTTGATATGCATAATTTCTGCTAATGAGAAAAATGGGAGTTAATTGTTTTAGCTGCATGGAAAGAGTGGCGGGGGGGGGGGGGGACTTAAATGATGGGGGATGAATATTTTTTTCTCTACCAGGTACATTTCATTGAACAAATTGTTTTCAATTCCGTTTATGTACAATGGTGTATATACATGTATATGTGACTGATAAAATCAAGTTCAAAGATTAAACACCAGGTTATCCCTCAGGACCTAAAGGTTTAACAGTTACAAAATCAAATGGTTCAGCTTCCTATTTGCTATGTGCATTTTGAAGGAATAAATGCACGAAGCCCGGCCTATGCGGATTTTAGACGTACCGATGAAAAGAGTCTTTGTTTAAATTTTGTTAATATACATTGATGATATTAATATCTAGAAAGAAATAAAGTCTATTGGACTCTGTTCATTTTACTTCGTGCTTAAACTGATAATACATTTAACCTTACACAATAGCAAATTATTTACATGTATATGTATATTGAGTAGATTGGCAGTAATTAAGTTTTTTAGCAATGCAGTTTTTTATCAGTGAAGGATGTCTTGCTAATACAAGTACATGTATAGAGAAAATTAAAACTAAAAAAGCGAAGAATGACATATGGCTTTACACTTTTAATAATCCACTTTCCCAAACACTGTTGAAGAATATACAACCATATAATAAAAGAATTTGTACCTGTCAGCAATAAATACTCTGTGATGCCCGAAACGGGCATCACAGAGTATTTATTGCTTACGGGCATCACAGAGTATTTGTTGCTTACAGGTAAGCACAAATAAGCACATCGTGTGCATAGAAACTATGCACACGATGTGCTTATTTTGATGACTTACTCTGACACAATCGTAAATTTCTTTCATAAATAATGCAAAAAGTGTTTAAATCATTCCTTATTTTTTTTAAACTAGAATCGAAAAAATTATAGCGATGAAATATAAAAAAAAATATTTACAATTGTAAATATTATTGAAATTTAAAAACTTAAATTAATGTATAATGAATTTATTTTGCAGAACATGCAGGTGAAATCATTATTCGTAGGCCTATAATATTCATTTTTTGTTAACTTTTTAATTAATTAATTAATTAATTTATTTATTATTATTTACTATTATTATTAATATTATTCTTATTATTTATCTTAATTTTTAATTTTGTGACCTATACATTTCTGTATTATCTATGAAAAAGGAGGGCTAAAATTTGTTTTCACATAGAAGAGGCGTGGTCTCCATATTAAACGAAAAATCACCGTAGGATACGCTGAACGAACTATGTACGCTGAAGCAAACGCTAAACGGAACGATGAACGATAGCATTTACCAAACGATGTACCATACGCTAAATAAAACGCTAGACGGTACTATTTACCATACGTTACACGATATCATAAACCATACGCTAAACGAAACTCTAAACGCTGTTTTACACTAACGCTGAGATGTACCATTAAGTCAAACGATAAACGAAACGATGCACGGACGATGTACGGACGCTGAACGATGTACGGACGCTGAACGGAAGTTGTACGGAAGATGTACGGACGTTGTACGGACGTTGTACGGATGTTAAACAAACGATGTACGGACGCTTTACTTACTATGTACGAACGCTAGAAGTGTTAACTTTTACGTTACAGGATGTGTATCTATAGCATCCTTAATTTCAAGTTCACTGGGGTAGATGAGATGTAGAAGGTCATGGAATTTATCGCTATTTAACGACAACACGTCATCTATATAACGAAAGGTGAAATTAAAGGATTCGGCTAATTTCTTTTTGTTTTCAGGTAGAAGCCCTTGAATAAAGTCCGCTTCATATGAGTACACAAACAGATCGGCGAGGAGAGTAACACAGCTGGTTCCCATTGGAATGCCGATTGTTTGTTGAAAAATGAGACCGCCAAATTCAACAAATATGTTGTCCATGAGAAAATCTAACATTTTTGTTTCATATTCAGAGTTCTTTTGTCAGAATCAGAGTGGTTCATAACCAAATACGCCTTTTCTCTCCTTAAAACTAGAAATGTATACATGCATGTGCCATGTGTCTTGAAAAAACATTGATGAACTAGTTGTTTCAATCGATATTTTAATTGAAAATGTGGTATGGTAGTATAGAGTTTAGAGAAGTCGAATGTTTTTATACTGTTGCATGTAGCCAAAGATTTTGATTTTAGATATTGTAATTTTTTAAAGTTTTTAAGAATCCACATCTGATTGACGCCACCGATGGAATATGATGTTTCACAGTAATTCTGAAGGCCCTCTATAATACATGTCAATATGAGTGTTAAAATCTTTGAAAGGGGTTTCGTAAAGCAATTAGCTGATCTAGCAATGTACCTTTGTTTAAACGGATTCTTGAGCAGGAAGGTCCATTTATTCACCCTTGGTAGAAATGCCAAAGGAATGAAGAACAGTCTGGTGGTTATCAAGGACTTCCTACTTAGTGAGTGTGGTCGGTCTATAAGTTGGGTTACCTGCAGTGTTATCTATTCCCAACTCGTTTCTAAGACACTAAAAATAATAATTCTTGCAGACAAAAACGATGTTATTAGGGGCTTTGTCAATATATTTGTCATGGAAGCGAGTCAATGTTTCAAGAACCTTAGGGCCTCTAAAGATGGATGTAACTTTAGTGGTCATAGACCCTTGGAAGTTTTTAATTCGGACCTGTATCATTGACCTAATAGCCTTCACCTACTCTGAAAATGTGTCAGCAGGCTCCTGTTCCTTTAAAATCCATTTTCTGACATAATCCGCAACAGAATCCATCAGCAATTTGAAATTATATTTCCAATTAATTGGCTAAGGTTCTCGGTATTTGGGATCTTTGGCTAGCATATTTTTAGCTTTTGATTATCAACTAGATTTAGATCTCCAGTGATAGCATGACCCACAGGACAATAACTGAATGGAGATGTAGAACAGGAGCAGTCAGGGGGCTTAGACCTCAGTTCATCGGAATTAAGATCCCGCAATGTCCGCTTGTAATTGAAAATCTTGGTGGAATAGGTTTTGTATAGGAATAAGACATAAGTGGAACAGTTTGGTCTTTGAAATATGGAGGTGTTTTAGATTTAAATGTTTTGTGGTGAAGGATATTGCTGAGATTTATGGCATCCAAGCCTTGAATAAAAAATTTAACCTTAAGGAACGCCTTTTGGTGAGATTCGCTGTTATGGATACGAACTGGTTTGAATAATCTATGAGAAGCAATATCCAATACCACAGCAGTGAGTTTGTATTCAGCTGAATTGAAATTCTTGATTTTCTGCTCCATTGCTTTTTTTGTGGAGTGAGCTAAGCTTACACAATGGAAGAGAATATAGTTTAGTCCGAATGTGATGAAGTCCTTAAGGTTTTTATATATACGACAATAAATCATTCAAAGAGATGTCATGGTCGATAGGAGAGGTGTAATGTCGATGACCATGACTGCGTCTACGGCATGGAGTCGGATTGAAAATAATCATCACATTGATATCGCTGCATTTTGGGCTTGAAAGATTTCCAATAGTATAAAATTTATCATAACAACCATATGTCATAGTGGTACCTAATTTCTTTATCCAAAATTCTTCTGTTTGTCTGCGATGGGGTGGGATGAGGTTTGGATTATTAGTAGAGTGATATATCTTTTCTAATAAACGAACTTTCATTGATAGCATGGAATGATCAGGGAGGTTGAAATCTTGATAAACAACCTGATTACCGTTGTTGTTAATGCCTGAATAAAGTAGATTAAATATATGAACAGACGACTTGCAACTATGAAATTTTCATAAATGCAAAGAAACGTATAATTCCATCACTCTTATTCATGATTCGTTCTGACATTAGATATGGTAGAAATTTCGTTAAATGATATACATGTATTATTTTTTATATATTCAAGACCAATGGGTAAGTTTGTTTAGTTGGGGTTTTACGCCGTTTTCAGCACATGTGGCTATTTCGCGGTGCCAATTTTTATAGGTTTTGTATAGGAAAAGACATAAGTGGAACAGTTTGGTCTTTGAAATATGGAGGTGTTTTAGATTTAAATGTTTTGTGAAACATGAGAACCCAAATCGCCCAGGTAGTGAATAGATCCGACGTCAGTGCACTACAATTTTTCCTGTCAAAGCTACAAAACATTTCTTTCATCCGCACAAGAAAATTTTCCATCAGTGTTTACAGTCACTAAATAAAAGGGGGTGGGCAATCTGGGTACACATGGCGATTTGGGTACCCTGACGTTACACGTACAGTTTGAAACTTGAAGTATCATTTCATCGTTAGAGGTTCACAAGTTCAGGCGTAATGTTGCATGTCTACTGCAGAAAAGGGATGTATAGTGAAAAATGGACAATTATTTATTGTTATATCATCATTGGGGTACAACTGATATCCATAACTGCAGTAACGTATATCCCAAGATGGCAGACGATGTTTCTGGTAAGTATTGTTTTTGTCGATTTTGTAATAGTTATGCATTATATTTCGGTATTTCGTCTCTGTTGTAACGTATTACTAAATTTGAAACTGAAATACTAACGTTTTTTCATAGTTCAATCGCTAAAGGGAGAAATCAGCCGTCCAGAAAAACGCGATGATATGAACTGAAGAAAATAAATTGTCGTTGCTATACGTAACTGGAAATATTGATATCCGTAACTGATTTTATTCCCAAATAATTGTCATTCTCGTTTAAAATGAAATAAGAGTCTCTGGTTATCGCAATCGTTATAAATCGGAATCTAAATTGTTCTTGAAAGTCTTTACAAATATTGTGTGAAAATATATTGAGCAAATCACAAAATTAACTCTTTCTCAGATGATTTCAATGGATTCAAAGCCGCAGCCGTATGTTGAGAGGATGAATCTAATAAAAGTGGATGGTTTGTAGAGGGTATATATTTCATCAATCCTGCAATGTTTCAAAACATTTCATAATGTAGTTTCAGGAGACTTTTAAAAATTCATTTAACAGTAACCAAAGGTTGAAATATGCTAGAGGTCCTTCCAAACATCATTCCTGTCAACTTTAGTTACAATCTGTCCATTAGTTCCTGAGCAAATGACATTAAAGTCCTTTCCCATATGGTTTCAATGGAAACTTTGAAAAACCGCATCCGTCAGTTAAGAGCATGAATCTCAACCATAAGTGGATCGTTTGTTGAGGGGATTGTTGTCAATCCTGCAAAGTTTCAAAACATTTTATCATGCAGTTTCAAAGGGGAAGATTTTTGAAAATCAAATCATAGATATTTTCAGATGAATATTACTGATACAATACTGTAATTAATACGTGATATCGTGACGCGACATAATGACGCGAACTCCGCTAAACACCATTGTAAATTGAACTAAACCTTGAGCTCATATAGCAAATATCATAATTCAAGAAAATACAACATAATTCTAATAAGAAGATAATTCTGAACACTTTAAATGGTACTTTCAATTAATAACTTGCAAACGTTATAGATAATTGAAAGACAGTGGTAATGTTCTTATTATAGTCCACAATCATTTCTGGAAATTGTAAATCTATAATTATACACATATTCAAAGAATGGAATTCAACAAACAAACGCAACAAGGATACAAGTATAACAATTGGATTTCGAATTTAAGGACTTTTTCCACTGTTTTGTCGCCTAGGTATTCTTTTGCTAATTATCTGACCTGATACCGACAACCAAACACTCCTTAGTAATATAAGAATTGTGATACACTTTTTTTCAAAGTATCTGTGAACAATCAGTAACAATCAAAGTGTTAACCTGTGAATACAACTTCGTTTGGATAAAGAGAGAATTATTAATATATTTATTTATTCTGATATATTCTTCATACGTATCCTTGCGGTATTTGTCTTGCATGTTCCATTCTCACGAGTGTGTAATGAAATTGGATTTCGATCTGTTCCTACTGTTTTTGCATACAAAACTTTACGACAAACGGTATGACTTTAACTTTCCAATCGTCAACATTTCAGAAGGGGCGGCGTATGGAGTGTATATTTCACAATCGAAGATCCCTTTGGTACTTCTTGACTTTACTTAGTATTGTTTTGCCAAAATTTCCAATTGATTCAAAGCTCAAATAATTTGATTTCGACATAATTATTGACGTTACAAAGATATTTTCCCTTTTAAAGGCTGTTATCCTTCGAATATTAACCTTATTTAACCAATGACTTCATTTAGCATTTAGTGTCACAATCGTGCATAGCGGTATCCTTAGATGGTTTTGGCTTTACCTCTTTTGGTCATTTTCGTATTTTGAATTTGCTCTTCAACTGTTTGGATTGTTGTTTTAACATAAGAACAAATGATGAGTAGTCAATCGACGAAATGAGCACATCCTGTCCATCACAAGTGGAAACAAAGAATTGTGTTTTAAACACTGAGTGGACGAAACTGCAAATGGATTCCAAGTTCATGAGAGTATCCACAGCTCAGTTGATCTATTTCGATGCTAGCCCGATACGTAAAGTTTACTGTTACAAAATGGTAATATATGTGAAAACTGTCCATCAAAATTGGTAACAAAGAATGATATGAGAATAGTACCTCCAGCTTGTTCAATCTAAACCAATATGAATTACAACACTGGGTGTAGCAGAGACAAGTAATTAGAGTGAATGTTCGGTGCATTATTTCTTTATTCTGGCGAGTATACATAGCAGAGCATAGGCTCACATTTTACAACAATATTATGATGGTGCTATGTCTCATATTGTAGAATCAGTATCAGAATCACAATATGTATTGGTCTAAAATCCAAAACACAAAGATTGTCACCAAAATATAACAACCAAGAACTTAAACATGATTAAAGAAACAAACATATATAAAATAAACATACATGTATTAATATACAATGAATCAAACCTTGGACCCATGCCTCCATCAAATTTCAATTTGCTATATACCAATTTAAATAAAGTAGTATCTATTAGACTAAATATAAATAGCATGTCATATTAATGTTCAATAAGAAACAATTTTAAACAATGAATAAGGGAGATGCAACATCAGGGACTCAGAAGTATGTGCTACAATTTCTTATAAACATTTGATTAGAATCAAATTTGGACCAATAAAAATGGGTGCTGCAGCAACAAAGACTCAGAGTATGTGCTGCAGCTTCCCAATTCTATCATCAAACCATATCTTATTTACTCATACAAAAAAAAAGATTAAGTCTAATCTGATACTTTAGAATCCTTATGGTTATAATTTTCTCCTACCCCAACACTACATTTTTAAGTATATCAACATCTTCAACTAAATAAATTCTTTATTACTCATGGTTTCAAAGTCAGGAACAATATTTCCTATCTTTAAGGACAAATCTCTCTGATTTTTTTCAGTGAAGGGCACACAATTGTAAAATGATACTCAACTTCAACATATTTATTACAAAGTTTACATATTGAATTTTCAAAAGCCACCTTGTTTATACCTCCCACGTTCAACAGCTAAAACGGCTGTTACTTATCCTTTATTTAGTGAAATATTTTATAACATTATTTTGTATTTTCAGTGATAAAAAGGAAAAATATACCTAAGGAGCAATAACAAAACGACAGACAAACCCGGGAAGACAAATGAACAACCACAAGCACAACAAATAAACACAGAAAACTAAAAAACAATGAACAACACGAACTCCTATAAACCAGGAGTGAACCCAGGTGCTCCGGAAGGGTAAGCAGTTCCTCCTCCGCATACGGCACCCGTCGTGAAGTTCAACAAAGTCAATCCTGGGGAAGCCACAAATTGGTGGAGGCACATGAAAGGTTACGACAGTGGGAACAGGTCCAACATCATCTTAGATATTGGAACACTGTAATGGTCAATCAATTTGTGATGACATCAACTTATCCGCCATATTCCAACAGTGGCGTCAATCAGATGTGGATTCTTAAAAACTCCAAAATTCACGTCAATATCTAAAATCAAAATCTTTGGCTACATGCAACAGCATAAAAACATTCGACTTCTCTACACACTACACTACCATACCACATTCTCAATTAAAAGATCGCTTAAAGCAACTAGTTCAGCAAAATGGGACACGCAGGTATAAATTTCTTGTTCTAGGTAGAGAAAAGGCTTATTTCGTGAAGAACCACTCTGATTCTGACAAAATGTATTCTGAAGATGAAATTACAAACATGCAAGATTTTCTCATAGACAATATATTCGTTGAATTTGGTGGTCTAATTTTTCGACAAACAATCGGCATTCCAATGGGAACCAACTGTGCTCCTCTCCTCGCCGATCTATTTCTGTACTCATATGAAGCGGACTTCATTCAAGGGTTACTACATGAGAAAAAAAAGAAACTAGCCCAATCCTTTAATTTCACTTTTCGTTATATAGATGATGTGTTGTCATTAAATAACGACACATTCCAAGACTTTCTACATCTTATCTACCCCAGTGAGCTTGAAATTAAGGATACTATAGATACACCAAAGTCCGCTTCATATTTGGATTTGTTTCTTGGAATAGACTATGAGGGACATTTGAAGACAAAAATTTATGACAAACGTGATGACCTCAACTTTCCTATTGTTAATTTTCCCTTCTTGAGTAGCAATATACCAGCATCGCCTGCATATGGCGTCTATGTTTCTCAGCTTATCCGATTTTCAAGGGCATGCGTCAGTTACCCTGACTTTCGACAAAGAGGATTACTGCTGTACGTCACAAAAGCTTCTTAACCAGGGTTTTATCAGGGAATTGATTGACCATTACAGTGTTCCAATATCTAAGATGATGTCGTAACCTTTCATGTGCCTCCACCGATTTGTAACTCCCCCCCCCCGACTTTGTTGAAGTTCACGACAGGTGCCGTATACGGAGCAGGAACTGCTTATCCTTCCGGAGCACAGGGCTGCACCATTTGTTTTTTTTATAGGAGTTCGTGTTGTTCAATGTTTTTTTAGTTTTTTGTGTTTATTTGTTGTGCTTGTGGTTGTTCATTTGTCTTCCCGGGTTTGTCTGTCCAATGGATTACAGTTTTTGATTGCTCCTTAGGTATATGTGTCCTTTTTTTTAAACATTCTTTCCAATAGTGAACATAGTTTTCGGTTAACTTATTGTAAGATGTCTGACCGAATTGTACTACATTTATTTTACATTTATTTTACTTAGGAAAGCTCGATTGCAATAATTAAATAAACAAGCGTGTTACCTGATACTTACAAGTGTGATAAATCTAGATTAGTTTGAACGTTATTGTGTTTTCTGATGTAATCACGATGTCACCTTTTCTGTTAATCAGCAATTAATCTGTTTCCTATATACATGTTTGAATTTTTAAAATATCCCCCTTACACGTCCGGTTAAAAACAACGAGAAATTATCTCTCCCTTTAAAAAAGGACACATATACTTAAGGAGGAATCCAAAAAAAAAACGCAATCCATTAGACAGACAATTCCCGGGAAGACAAATGAACAACCACATGCACAACAAACAAACACTGAAAACTAAAAACAATGAACAACACGAACTCCCATAAAAACCAGGAGTGAACACAGGTGCTCCGGATGGGTAAGCAGTTAAGTTTTCCTGTATTTTGTTACAGAGCCGCTACGATGTAAAAGAGTAACTTAGTATACTTACCTGCTGGTATAACATGATATGAATGAATATAATTTCTCATATTGCCGATCCCATTGTAGGCGTATATTTCATAAGTTCCGAAGTTTTTTTCGCTGACGTTATCAATTAACAAGTTGGATGAATATCTGTTCCTGCTACCATTTTGTGATATTCCAGAGGTTATATTATATACTGAACCATTACGAACAAATCTCCAATATATATCAGGCGAAGGATGGGCGATGATATAGGCTGTTAAATTTATAGGTTCATTATCCCCAACTGCAACAATGTCTGGATTTTCATATTCCAAAGAATTTATTCTAGCAGAACCTGAAAAAATTAATTCTTTTAAACTGGTGTTATTACTGAAAATGAATGGTGAAATTGATATTCCATGAATAAAACATTGGCCAAATTCATTGGAGCATCGTTTATCCAAATGAATAATATAAAGAAATAATTTATTTGGAATATATTTTCATCACCTTACACATTTAATTGGCAACATACCCTCTCTTTTATGTATGTGTTAATTTTGTATAAAGTATGGTGTACCGTGTAAGATTTTGGGTGTATAGTTTACAGTTTCCCTTCTGCCATTAGTGTCAAGGATAGACAAGTATTTATAAGTAAACAAAACTCAATTTACTGAAAAATATATAATTAAAAAAAACTCATTTGTACACCAAAGTAGCACAAAACATTTTCATGATATTTTTAAAAGGTCAGATAAATGTTTTTCAAAAATGTTATCAAAATAATATCGTCAGGATGTCATGTAAATGTTTTTTTGGATAATCTTTATGATGTTCTCTTGAAACATTGATCGGAAACGTTTTAAAAATATTTTAAAAAAGTGTCAAATAAATATTACTATATAACTTTATAAGAACATCTTATTTCAATGTTTTAAAAATATTTTATAATATGTTCCTAGTTTTGACATGATATTTTAAGAATATCAATAAAATGTTAGAGGAAAAGGTTTATGTATAACATTTTCTATACATGAAATAAACATTCTGTAAAATCATTTTTCAAAAATATCTGAAGAACATCTTTTTAAAAATTTATAATAAATATCATGAAGAAATATTTTTGAAAAATGTCTTTAAAACATTATGTTTCATGTTATGGTAACATTTATATAAAATATTCTGACAGAAATATTTTTAAAAATGTGAAAATAAATTGCTGTAAAAATATTTTTCATAACATTCTAAAAACATTTTGGAGAAATATTTCTTTAATGTTTATGATAAATATTATTGATTTCCGCTTGAAGAATATTTCATTTAAAATGTTATTAAAATATTTCCATGATATTTTTCAAATATCAATATAATGTTTCAAAAAATATTTTTAATTAATGTTTTCTATATGTGAAATAAACATTCTGGTAAAATATTTTTTTTAAATTCGGAAATAGATTATAATTTATTGTAAAAAGACTTTTTGCGAAACATTTTAAGAACATTTTTGAAAAATATTCTCTGGATATCAGATAACAATAGTTTATCATAACGTTAAGATAATGTTTTTAAAACAGTGTTTATGTCTGTCTGCAAAATTATATTCATTGCCATGTCAAATAGATTTGGTGTACAATAACCGATAAACACTTTTTTTTAAATATCTGACCTTGGTGTGTCGGTGTAAATGTTTGGATTTTCGGTTTTCGGTTTTAAAATGTAACTGGTTCCAGATTGTTGTACCAGCTTGCAAACAATCGACAATATTAATTGGAAACCAGTGACCGGAAGTGTATTTCCGCGCTTTGAAACAAAAAAATTTGAAGCTGAAGACGACGCCTAATTTCTACAAGTATCAGTAAATCAGTCGTGTTTATTATCTTCTGGTGATAAAAGTAGGTAAGAAAATAAGCTAAGATAATGAACTCTTTCTGTACACATCGCTTTCGGTGTGTTATTTATTCATGACCAATGACAAAGTCGATGAAATTATATCAACAACTTGAACAGTAACAGAGTGGACACCTTTTGACCATATATCAAAACAGGAAACAAAACTACCTGTACAATAAATGTAGAGATGCATCCGTTGAACCCTTGATTTGACTCTGTATAAACTTAATTTTATTTTGTCAAGGTGTGAAAAAAATGGGGGTGGGGGGTTGTTATTATTGAACCCTTATCTTATTCTAAGTCAGTTAGAGTATTCCAATGTCTATTCATTGCGTTTTTTTACACATCAATAGTATCATCACTTTCGGATTTTTTTTCTTTTCATTTAAAAACAAATAGGTCTATAAAATAAATCTATATAACTAAATTGTATGTTATTTACAAGAGCTAAGACTTATCAAGTCTGTTTATCAATTCAAAACGTCAGTCTAGACAAGTTGATTTTGATGAAGTCAAGACAAATTCAGACTTTACAGACAGGCTGAGAACCCCGGTTGGAGGCCGTAAGAGGTTTAGACTAAGTTCAGAGTGATCTTAACTCTTGGTTGGAGGTTGACACAGGTTTAGACTAGGCTCAGACTGGTTTAGCATTAGTCGAGACAAATGTTTTGCTTATTTATTCCGATGTTCTCAAGTTATTTCAGTGTCTAATTTTTAAAAAAATTGAAAGTCTTCTTTTGAAACGTTCAAGATAATAATCCAAAGTTTTGTTTGATAGAGTTTAAGGTTTTCTTCAAATATTTATTTAATCTTTTATCTTCTAAAAACCCTTCTTTAAACAGGGAACTCCTTGGATCATTTTCAAATTCGATTTTATTAAGCCTGTTATAATATCTAAACTGATACTATTTATTGAAAACACTGGATGTTAAACAACAATTCATCCATCCGTCCACCATTGATGTAAAGCCTGGCGCAATTGATATACTGGCGCAATTAAGTTGTGGCGCAAAAGGACGTCAAACTGGCGCAAACTGATATTTCCCTTTTGGGGATGAATATGCATCAAGAAATGCATTTACTGAGAATCTTACAAACTACTGAACTCAAAGGACAACAATTGACATATTTCTTAATACATCAATTCATCCATCCGTCCACCATTGATGTAAAGCCTGGCGCAATTGATATACTGGCGCAATTAAGTTGTTGCGCAAAAGGACGTCAAACAATGTACCCAGTTAATATTAAGAACAAGATTGGAAACTTTACCATGTACTCCAAGAATATGTTTGAACATTATGTTTTGCACCTTTTCAAATGGTAATCTATAGATGGTGTCTAAATTCATATTAAAATCTATAAGCCAGACTTCTGATCCATATTTTATAAGAGGTAGAATTATATAAATGTATAACTTTGTCAAAGTTTGGCTGTAAATTTGTTAGATTGTGGGATTTTGGAATTTAACGAGTAAAAGCTTTTCTGGCTCTTTTCAGCCAGATTTTCACTTGCATGTTTCAGTAGACCTGGACTTTTAAATACCACCCCTCAATATTTGTATTTGTCCGTAATTTTAATAACCTTTTGTTTAAAGTAGAATATGTTATTTGGGATTACCTATTGACAGAAAATAATTACTTTTGTTTTTCCTGGATGAATGTCTAGTTTCCAATCCTTGCAAAAGTTCTGTAAAGCATGTAAACAGTGCTGGAGACCAGTGGATGATTGAGATATAAGAACTAAGTAATCAGCATATTGTAATTGATTAATTTCAATATTATTAAGATGGACTGGGTCCGTTAATTTTTTTTCTAGATAATCTGCAGTGTCGTCAATAGAAATATTGAAGAGTATGGAGCTTAGTTAAATTGTAAAAATCTGTTATAATAATATAATATGTAATATAAAATATTAAGAGTTAATATATATTAACATATATTTGATATAAATATAACTTGTTATTATTTATTCAGTCATAATATAATTATACCGTAAGTGAATAAAAATGTTTAATATTTTCTATGTAAAATATCTGTACATAAAATATATTTATAAGTTTATCTGAAAATGTTGTGTAACTTTGAATATAATAGACAATAAATTGTTTTTAGTAATCTTTTTTTTCTTGACAGTAAATACTTGTTTACTTGATTTTATCAAAAAAAATATTTAACTAAGTCAGATATCTTATGCATTCTACGATCAGAAAGCTCATCTTAGGTAAATGTATAGAAAAATAGACATTTTCCATTCAGTGGACCTCTTAATCCCTCCTCTTATTAGATGTTGTTTTAGCGCAGTAGTCCTTCGAGGAATAAACCATTTGGATTGTTTTTCGGTTTAACTGAACAATTTCATATTAAAATACAATTCCAACTTTGCCTTACTTCATATTTCCAGGTAGATAGAAATGAACTAAGGCGAAAGATGAGCCAATGTACACATACTAATTAATGTTTGTTCTTTTCACAACTATTATCTAATGAGGTGTTGGGTGTGATTTTCATCAAATACTTGAAATGCAGACCTTTGAATATATAATTTTGTTTTTTTATATTTGGTATATTAATAATAACTCCATTTGCAATTACAATCATACAGACCAAATGCAAAAACTGTAAGAATTAATCAGTCAAATTATACACAATGTGTTAACATTCATATCGGCATAGATCCGATCTCAGATTCTTTAATAAGGGCATATTTTGTCGTCAAGGGGTTAGATGTATTAAGGATGCCATTTGTGACGTGTACTAATGCAACTTGATAATTTTTTAAATCCTTCTTTTTTCTCAATTAAACAGGGATTTGTACTAATATTCAACAATTTTAAAATAACTCAACAGTCTGTCATGTTTAGGTAAATATATATAAAAATAATTTAGAATGATCAGTAAATAAAGATATACGTTTTAGTCCTACCATAAATTGGCATTATTTAGTGTTGAGTTTTTTGTTGAGAGTTTTATAGTCAAAGAAAAGAATATCACATTTTTTTTATCATATCTGCTCTCAATGTTACTTTATACATTGGCACATAATAATCCATATATACCAAATTTCTGCGTTATACGATAAAAAGGGTTTGATAAGAGTATCAAATAATTTACATGATTTACTAGTGTTCAACGAGTGCAAAATTTATATTATTGTTGTTTACTCTTAGTTGAATAATTTGTTTTTGTTGGTTGTTTGAATGTATTAAGAAATATGTCAATTGTTGTCCTTTGAGTTCAGTAGTTTGTAAGATTCTCAGTAAATGCATTTCTTGATGCATATTCATCCCCAAAAGGGAAATATCAGTTTGCGCCAGTTTGACGTCCTTTTGCGCCACAACTTAATTGCGCCAGTATATCAATTGCGCCAGGCTTTACATCAATGGTGGACGGATGGATGAATTGTTGTTTAACATCCAGTGTTTTCAATAAATAGTATCAGTTTAGATATTATAACAGGCTTAAGAAAATCGAATTTGAAAATGATCCAAGGAGTTCCCTGTTTAAAATTCAAAATTAATAAAAACAAATTCAATAGTAAATACCCTTTCTTCTGAATGTTACCTTAATGAATTGTAATTTACAATTTGTTATAACAATAGTTAATTTCCGTTGCTACAAAAAAAAAAAAAAAAAAAAAAAAAACAAACAAAAAAACAAATAATTTTTGGTTTTGTTTTCACAAAATAGAAAAACGTTATAATTTCGAATTCCCAGTTTACCTCAGTTAAATTTTTGCTTTGCATTAGTACATTTTCGACATTTTTTTACACGTAATTAACAAATAAGGCGAACTGGGAACACACTGTTTTGAAAACATAATAGCTAAACAATTACTTACGTAAAATATGTACTATGAAGATATAAAATATCGCAAAAGAATACCGAAGCGACAAAACAGTGGCAAAAGTCCATAAATTCGAAGTCCAAGAGAAGGACAAAGTCTGGAAAATGGAACACATTATACAAACACCACAACTGATAAATGATATCTATGGCATGGTATATTTAAATGCAATATTTTTTATTTAATTCGTAAATTTTTTCAATTAAATGTAATATTTTTTATTCAAATGGTATAATTTAGAATTCAAACGCAATTTTTTTTATTTAATTGGTATAACTTATCATTTAAATTCAACATTTTTATTCAATTGGTATATTTGTCGTTTTAACTTTAATTTTGTAATGTTTAGTAACTTTCATTTATATGCAATAATTGCATTATGGGAAATTGTTTGAGGTCACAAGGTCAAACATGCCTGAACGTCTGGGGTAACCAGGACGGTTTTAAAGTTGCCTCGCGCCCCGGACGCGGCGTCGCTGCATTCTTATTATCTATTTTTTCGTTTTTTCCGATCGCTACGGCAGAAGGGTGTTATGATATTGTATTATATTTATTTTGATATGGCATTGTAATTATTATATTATTTATCTTGTCCTAATTTGTTTTGTGTGGCCTTATAACATGTATAATATGTTTACATAATATTTATAGTTGTTTACCAAATAATGTTATAACTGCTCAGTTTAGAAATCACTGGAACGATAATAGATACTGATGGAATGACTAGAACTTTCTATTTGACTTACGTAATAATTCTGGTGTAATTCAAACTTCTACCGTATTCCAGAAGTTTCCGTTCTACAGTATATATACGGACAAGAAAGTTAGACTTTAAGAGCAGAACGTATTGGACCAGACATTCTTGTGTTCTCAGCTGTTGGATTTATTTACGTTTCACACATCATCCTTGACATACTTTTATTTACGTTACATCATACTAGATTGTGACTGATTGGATATAATATTCCGTTTGGATTCCCGCAACAGTGACGAGAAGAATTCCGGAAAAGACAAAGGATTTTGAACAGTTAAGTTGACATTTTATTTTGTGTAATATTTTTTGTAAACTTGTATATAATAAATCTTGTTAAATTTTATTATTGATTTGTGTCTTTTGTTGGCTACAATTTAAAAGGTGATTTCGGCCGTAACAGAAACTGGGGGCTCGTCTCGGTTTAACGTTAATATCTTAATAAATTTTTTCAGTAAATTTATTAGAATTAGCCAACAAAATTCTACAAAATGGCATTTGATGCTGGTAAATTTTTGAAAACGCCAGACCTGGAAGGGTTTGATAAATTAAAGAAAGAAGAATTAGTGTTGCTTGGTAAACATCTAAAAATAGATTTTAGAGCATCTATGAGAAAGCAAATTATAACAAATTTGGTAATAGACAAATTAGTTGACTCGGAAATTTTTGGTGAAGAGGCTCTTGACCTCAAAGTCGAAAATGTTGATGCTTTCAAATTAAAACAGCTTGAATTAGAACATGAACTTAAATTAAAACAATTGGAAAAACAATTGGAAAACGAAGTTAAATTAAAACAATTGGAAAAAGAAAAAGAAGAAAAAAGGCAGAACTTGAAATGAGGGAAAAGTTAGAGGTGGAGAAAATAAAAAAAGAAATGGCTAAAGTAGAAAGCAACACTTGGAAAACGAAGTTAAATTAAAACAATTGGAAAAAGAAAAAGAAGAAAAAAAGGCAGAACTTGAAAAATAACAATCCAAAGATACTAATATTAGATATTGTAAATTTATACTATGCTGTATACGACGCATTTCAAGGAGTTACCTCTCATCAGCAGCATTAAAACCGAAACATTTGGAAGACCAAAAACCAAACTTATATTTAACAAGAAGTACTCAGCCAAAAATACCGAAATAGGAAGCCAAATTTCAGCTAAGGAGATCTACCATGTGCAATACAAGGAATGAACCCTTAGTATTTCTATTATTTTTGAATTTTTCTAATACTGGTAATTTCTGTAGCAAATCAATGAATAATCATGTCAGACAAGTCTGACGCCTGGTTTGGCGAATACCCTCGGGGACCTAGGATCCACCAGCAGAGGCATCATCCCAGGAGTTTCAAAATAACAATCCGAAGATACTAATATTAGATATTGTAAATTTATACTATGCTGTATACGACGCATTTCAAGGAGTTACCTCTCATCAGCAGCATTAAAACCGAAACATTTGGAAGACCAAAAACCAAACTTATATCTAACAAGAAGTACTCAGCCAAAAATACCGAAATAGGAAGCCAAATTTCAGCTAAGGAGATCTACCATGTGCAATACAAGGAATGAACCCTTAGTATTTCTATTATTTTTGAATTTTTTTTGAAATGAGGAAAAGGTTAGAGATGGAGAAAATAAAAATAGAAATGGCTAAAGTAGAAAGCTACACTAAGTCAAAATCAGAACATTTTGAGGCAGCAAAAAATATACGTTTGGTTCCCAAATTTTGTGAAAAAACAGTTGATAAATTTTTTCCACAGTTTGAAAAAATTGCTCAAAATCTGAAATGGCCAAAGCCTTATTGGACTACAATGCTGCAAAGTGTTTTTGTGGGCAAGGCCGCTGAAATTTACTCAGCACTGTCTTCAGAAAAAAAAATTCTGATTATGACACTGTTAAACAGGAAGTTTTGAAAGCTTATGAGCTAGTGCCAGAAGCATATAGACAGAAATTTAGGTCTTATAAAAAGTTTGAAACACAAACCTATGTTGAATTTGCTAGGGAAAAAGAAGATTTATTTGATAAATGGCTTACGTCAAAGAAAATAGATAAAAATTTTGATAATGTAAGACAATAAATGTTATTAGAAGAGTTCAAGCAGTGTGTTAATTTAGACTTAAAAACACATTTAGATGACAAAACTGTTGAGACATTGCAAGATGCAGCTGTTGTTTCCGATAATTATACCATTTCGCATAAAAGAAGTTTCAAAGGTCAAAATTTTAAAACTTCAAGCGGAAATTACAAAAATCAAAGCACTGAGCGTACTGATATTAAGCCTGTTGCACAGAATAACAGTCCGTCTAGTTATAATATGTCTGGTCCAAAATTTGATACTTTTGAGAAGAAGTCACTAACTTGTGCTTATTGTAAGAAAAATGGTCACCTGATGGCTGATTGTTTTAGACTCCAGAAGAAGAATGAAAGAGATCATAAGCCCAAGTCCAGTGCTTGTACGACACCCGTTGTTACCAATAAGTCGGAATGTCCTGCGAGTCAGGCTTTTAAGTCCAGTGTCTGTGATTACATGGAGGATTATAAGCCCTTTATGTCTGATGGGTTTGTTTCTATTGTTGATAATACTACTCCTCAGCCTATTAAGATTTTACAGGACACTGGAGCTTATCAGTCTTTAATGTTAGAAGGTGTGTTGTCTTTGTCCGAGGAGACGTCCGTTGGTGCCTCCGTTTTGTTACGAGGTGTGGAGTTAGGTTGTATAGATGTTCCCCTCCATCGTATTTATTTGAAGTCAGATTTAATTACTGGACCAGTTGTTGTGGGTGTTCGTCCTACTCTCCCTGTTGAGGGTGTTTCATTATTGCTAGGAAATGATCTAGCTAGGAACAAAGTGGTTGCTGAACCAATTGTTACAAGTGACCGGTGGTGGATGTTAAATCACCTGAAGATGATGCTGAACTGTATCCAGCTTGTGTTGTTAGAAGGGGAATGGCAAGAAAACAACAAGATGAGGATTTACAAGAAGGCCAGTATGATTATATGGACCTTTCTGACTCTTTCTTTGCCGACATTGAAGGTCCCGGTAGCTCAGAAAAGGCCATAAGACCACCTGGTACTAACAAACGTGTAATTATGCCAATGCCAGACGTGAACAGCCATTCATTAGACAAAAGAACATTTAGGGAAGAACAGAATAAAGACCCTGAGGTTCTTCAGCTCTGCAAGAGGGCTCTACCCCAAGAAGAAGCAGACAAAGTGGCCGAATGTTACTACCATCAAGATGGCATTTTGATGAGGAAGTGGAGCCCCCCTGATGCTATCCCAGAGGAGGAATGGAGAGTGGTATACCAAGTGGTGGTGCCTAAAGTCTATAGGCAAGAAATTATTGGTCTTGCCCATGACACCACCTTGGCTGGACATTTAGGCATAAGGAAGACTTGTCTTAAAATATTACAACATTTCTACATGTCACAGAATACTGCAACTCATGCTATATATGCCAGGTTGTTGGTAAGCCTAACCAGAAAATACCACCAGCACAACTTCTGCCGATTCCAGCCTTTGAAGAACCTTTCAGCCGAGTACTTATTGATTGCGTTGGACCTTTACCAAAGACCAAGACTGGAAATGCTTATTTACTGACGATCATGTGTACATCCACTCGCTTCCCTGAGGCTATTCCCTTAAGGAATATCACGACACCAACTATTGTCAAAGCTCTTATCAAATTTTTCACATTAGTAGGACTTCCTAAGTCTATACAGTCCGACCAGGGTTCAAATTTTATGTCAGGTTTATTTCAGCAGGTCGTTTACCAGCTAAGGATTGCTCAGTATAGATCAAGTGCTTATCATCCAGAATCTCAAGGTGCCTTAGAACGTTTTCATCAAACATTGAAGAACATGATTAAAACTTTTTGTCTTCAATTTGATAGGGACTGGGATGATGGTGTTCACTTTCTACTTTTTGCGGTCCGAGAGGCTGTTCAAGAATCCCTTGGTTTTAGCCCCTTTGAGTTAGTGTTTGTTTATACTGTAAGGGGACCTTTGAAATTGGTTAAGGAAAAATGGCTTACTGAACACACTGACTTGAATCTTCTAGACTATGTATCTAGATTTAAAGAAAAATTGTATACTGCTTGTCAAATTGCTCAGAAAAACTTAAAAACTGTACAGAATAAGATGAAAATATGGTATGATAAAGATGCCAGGGACAGAGTTTTTGAGCCTGGTGGTAAGGTACTTGTATTTTTGCCAGGCCCGGGACATCCTTTAGAGGCTAAATACTGTGGTCCTTATACAATCGAGAGTAAAATCAATGATTTGAATTATATTGTAAAAACTCCAGGTCGGCGTAAACAAAACAGAGTGTGTCACATTAATATGTTAAAACCATATTTTGAGCGTACTAATGAAGGTGAGAGTAAACCAGTTGCCACTTTAGACATGGTTAAATTAGAGAGCGATCATGACAAACCAGACATAATTGAACCATCTTTTGATTCCAAGACTATGGAACAAACTGTTAGATTGAAAAATTCTGAAATTTTGTCCAATTTAGACTCAAAACTTGCACATCTGACTTTCGATCGCAGAGAAAAATTGAAAACTTTGGTATTTTCTTTTAAAAATCTTTTTCCAGATGTGCCAAACAAAACCAATGCTGTTTGTCATGATGTTGATGTAGGCGATGCTTCTCCAATTAAGCAACATCCTTACCGGCTCAATCCATTGAAACTTAAGTTGTTTATGAGACAAGAAATTAGATATATGCTTTATCTAGATTTTATTAAAACACTGTATACATACTATATATTTTTGTATATATTGTTCCTGCGAAGTTCTCGTTACCCTCCAACTTCTTTTAAGGGGGGAGGTGTTATGATATTGTATTATTATATTTATTTTGATATGGTATTGTAATTATTATATTATCTATCTTGGCCTAATTTGTTTTGTGTGGCCTTATAACATGTATAATATGTTTACATAATATTTATAGTTGTTTACCAAATAATGTTATAACTGCGTAGTTTAGAAATCACTGGAACGATAATAGATACTGATGGAATGACTAGAACTTTCGATTTGACTTACGTAATAATTCTGGTGTAATTCAAACTTCTACCGTATTCCAGAAGTTTCCGTTCTACAGTATATATACGGACAAGAAAGTTAGACTTTAAGAGCAGAACGTATTGGACCAGACATTCTCTTTTTTTCCATCCCCAACCTCATATTGCATTTAAATGAAGAAATATACCAATTAAATAAAAAAAACATTGCATTTAAATGACAAATTATATCATCTGAATAAAACATATTGCATTTAAATGACAAATTATACCATTTGAATAAAAAATATTGCATTTAAATGAAAAAATACACCAATTGAATAAAAACATATTGCATTCAAATGGGAAAAAATAATTGAATAAAAAAAATATTGCATTTAAATGAAGAAATATACCAATTAAATAAAACATATTACATTTAAATGAAAAATATCAAATTTTTGCAACCAATACCATGCCATACATATATGTCAAAAAATTGAAAAATCGCCAGATTTTAAGAATAACTTGAAATATTTTTCGCAAACAAGTTTCAGTTTCCACAAAGTTCGAATCTATGTTTAATTTGCAAATGCTGTATGCAGGTTTTACGTTCATTTAATTTAGGAAAAAGTTTATTTCATTTATTGTTTTCAGACCAAATGCATGTAAATTGATAAATTTGCATCAGTAATAGGAAAAATTTAAGAATCTGTGCGGTATTATCAATATCAACATTTTCAAATATATGCCATTTCTAAGGCTCTTCGTTTTAATGCAGAGGTAACCCTTTGCTGGGTTTGGATTCCTGTTTGTTTTATTTGTTTGGGTTTTCATTATTATATATTTAACCGGATCTCCAAAATTTTGATCTCGAACACTGCTGATGAGTTGTCAGTCAACGAAATTGTCATAGAGTGCATCAAATTTATTGAGGTATTTTGTGATACATTTTATGATATGACACCGGTTCAAAATATGTTCTCATATGAAATTATACGTTTTAATATCTGTCTCGGCCAATGAAATCTCATACATGTTACACGAATAATACCGCACGTTTCTTACCGCACGCAAACCACGCACACTAGATCTGCACGTTCGCCCGTCACAGGACCATCTTTTGTGGTGATTTAGACATTCAACAAAGTGTAAATGTATCTTTATGGTCATTTTGGATATCACCAAATACCGTTTGTTTACTGATTTCAGTGTAGTTGGTATATCAAGACACTCTCGATGAAAGATAACACCATTATTTATTATTCATACTTACAGTTTACTTCCAGGTCAAATTTCTGTAGGTCATACCCGAGTATATTATTGGCCTCACAGGCGTATGTTCCCATTAATAGACAATGGCTTGTTGGAAATGAAAGTGCACTAACACTGACATTTGTTTGAATACTCCCCTCATCTGCGATGGAAATAGTATCAAATTTCCATGTAATACTTGGCTCAGGAAAACTATTGTATCGACAGTATATATCAACTGGTTCATTTTCGAGAACTGTCCTTTTCCCACTCAGATTATAAATGTCTGGTCGAACTATCAAAAAAGAATTTTGTTTCTTAAAAATTCAAAAATTTAAAGTTAGAGTACGGATCATTTAAAACATCACACTCAAGCAGACATTTGAAACATGACCATTCCACGTTGACTTAGAGCAGAGATTATGACTGGTCCGTTTGGTCATAATCTCTGCATAAAGTTAACTTGGGGACACAAGTGGTCCTTATGACTGTTCTTAGGACCACGACCAGGACCGCGTTTAGTTTCGCCCTTAGGACGAGGCATGTGCACTAAGTTTGTTCTGATGACCGTTTTCGTCCTCATGACCAAATCAGTCTCTGCTTTAGGACGGCGCATGTGTAGTATACCAAATATACTTGAATTCTGGAACTGGTCATCAGAACTGCGCATGCATAGTTTAAATTCTTTAAATCAAAACAATGAATTTGCTTCCAAGACGTTCAGCTGATTTTGTTAAAATGTTTCATGTTAATTAAAGTATGCAGACTATCTAAAAATTACTCGTATTTTAGTATATTTAATTTTTTTTTACTGTAATATTTATCTTTATTTTTCCAATGTTTTTATTTATCATACCTTATTATCCTACTTAGGGAATACACAATTGGATTTAAAAGAATATATTTATTTATTTGTTTATTCTATAGTATTATAATTATTTCATTTGGTCAATTTCATTTTTGTTTCTTTTTATTATATTGTAATCAGTAGGTTCGATCTTTTTTTAGATATTTTGTTTCTATCAGATAGTGTGATATAAGATAAATGTGATTTTTAACATTGAAATTTTTTTCTAAAGTAAAAAAACAATACTTTTCAAACCTGACATATTCTTATCTTATGTTTTGACATGAATTTAGTTCATACATTTCTTACGGTATCTTAAAAGACTTCTCTATGAATTACCTAATACATTTTAGATGAAAAATTTCAATTTCACAGTGAAAAAGCACAAACTTTAGCTTTTAAACCAATATGTTCATACAAAGTAAAATTGATACCTATCAGGGTGTGCGATATAAGACAAAAGCTTTTTTGGTTTTAACAGAAGTGTTTTTTAAAGTGAAAAAACAAGTTTCAAAATTGACATTTATTTTATACCTTTAGGAATTTTTCACATGAATTTAGTTCATAAATTTATCTTAATAAGTTTCTCTGTCACTTACCTTAATATTTGTATGATAAAAAAAATCAGATTGAAAAGACACAGAATTTAGCTTTTCAAACATACGGTATCCAAAAAAGTCTTTTGAAACTTACCGTAGTACTTTTTTGATGAAAAATATGTCAATTTCACAGTGAAAAAACACAAAATGTAGCTTTTCAACCAATTGTAGGTTGATATTTAATAAAATTCTTCTCTATAAGAGTGTGCGATATATGACTAAAGTGTTTTTTGTTAACACAGATGTGTAATTTCAAGTGAAAACATAAGTTTCAAACTTATTTTATACTTTTAGGAATTTTTTACATGAATTTAGGTAAAAAAATATACGGAATCTTAAAAGGCTTCTCTGCGACTAACCGTAATACTTGTTTGATAAAAATATTAAATTTTACAGTGAAAAAACATAACAAAATACTTAGTTCAATTTAGCAATACAAAATTGTGCGCTATAAGAGAAATGTGATTGTGATTTTTGGTGTAATGCTACTGTTTTTTAAAGAAAGAAATACAAGTTTCTAATTTGTCATATGCTTATTTTGTTTTATAGAAATTATAACGATATCCAAAGAAACCGCTCTGCGACTTACCGTAGAACGTTTTGGATGAAAATATTTCAATTTCACTGTGAAAAAACACAAAATTTAGTTTTTCAACAAATTTTAGGTTCATATTTATTCAAATTAAGCCATATCAAAGTGTGCGATATAAGACAAAAGTGATATGTGTTACACCAAAAGTGTTTTTGGAAGTAAAAATACAAGTTTCAAACTTGACATATGGTTATTTTATATATTTAAGAAGTTTTGTCATGAATGTTGTTCAGAAAATTTCATGTGGTATCTTAAAAAGTTTAAGGAATGCAACATAGGACTTTAAAAGATATTTTGATTGTACCTGAAGTGTTACTTTTTATTTCATTTTATATTTCAAAACTTATAACTTATATTTTCTTTACATAGTGTCATCAAGAATTCATATTATTTATTTCATTTGGCTTCGTATTTCGGTATTTTTGGTTGAGTACTTCTTGTTTAATATAAGATTGTTTTTTGGTCTTCCAAATGTTTCGATTTTAATGCTGCTGATGAGAGGTAACTCCTTGAAATGCGTCGTATACAGCATAGTATAAATTTACTATATCTAATATTAGTATATTTGGATTCTTATTTTAAAACTCCTGGAATGATGCCTCTGCATGGTGGACCCTAGGTCCCCGCGGGTATTCGCCAACCCAGTCGTCAGACTTGTCTGACATAATTATTCATTGATTTGTTACAGAAATTACCAGTATTTAGCAAAATTCAAAAATAATAGAAATACTAAGGGTTCATACCTTGTATTGCACATGGTAGAACTCTTTAGCTGAAATTTGGCTTCCTATTTCGGTATTTTTGGTTAAGTACTTCTTGTTATAAGTTTGGTTTTTGGTCTTCCAAATGTTTCGGTTTTAATGCTGCTGATGAGAGGTAACTCCTTGAAATGCGTCGTAAATTTACTATATCTAATATTAGTATCTTTGGATTGTTATTTTTTAACTAACTATCAGACTTTGTATATGTTTGAAAAGCTAAATGTTTTGTTTTTTTACTGTAAAATGGAATTATTTTTATCAAACAAGTATTACGGTAAGTTGCAGAGAAGATTTTTAATATACCGTATGAAATTTGTTGAGCTAAATTAATGTCAAAATTTCCTCAAAGAATAAAATATGTACCCTTCATGTTTGAATCTTGTGTTTCACTTTAAAGTACTCACCTGTTACAAGAAAAATCTCGTTTGCCATATACTCTGATAGAGCTGAATTTGATTAAATATCAGCCTAACGTTGGTTGAAAAGCTAAATTTTGTGTTTTCAACAGTGAAATTGAAATTGTTTTCATCAAAAAAGTTCTACGGGAATGCGCAGAGAGGCTCTTTTGGATGTTGTAATAAATTAACCAACTCACTTTCTATCAAAAATCATTGAAAGTAAAAATAAGAATACGACAAGTAAGAAACATTTCTCTGATAACGCACAATCTTATATTGATAAATGAAAAAAAGTATTATCATAAGAGTGTTTGAAAAGCTATCTTTTGTGTTTTTTCACTGTAAAATTTAATATTTTTTATCAAATAAGTATTACGGTAAGTTGCAAAGAAGAATTTTAAGATACAGTATAGAATATTTTTACCTAACTTCATGTCAAAAATTTCTAAAAGTATAAAATATGTACCCATCAATTTGGAAACTTATGTTTTCGCTTTAAATTACAAATCTATTTTAACAAAAAATCACTTTTATCATATATCGCACACTCAGATAGAGCTCCATTTGATTAAGTTTGAACCTAAGATTGGTTGAAAAGCTAAATTGAGTGTTTTTTCATCTGTGAAATGAATATTGTGACATAAAACAAACTACTACGGTAAGTCGCAGAGAACTGTTTTTGGATACGATAACAACTTTATCGGCTACATATCCATCAAAATTAATGAGAGTAAAAATAAGATTACGACAAGTACGAAACTTATATTTTCTCTCTAAAACAAAGTAGCATTACAACAAAAAATCATATTAATCCTATATCGCACAATCTTATATGGCTAAATTTAACTAAGTGTGATCCTAAAAATATTTGAAAAGCTAAATTTTGTGTTTTTTCATTCCAAAATTTAAACCTGTTTTATCAAACAAATAATACGATAAGTGACAGAGAAACTTTTTAAGATACCGAATCCAATTTATGAACTAAATTGGTATGAATAATTCCTAAAGGTATAAAATAAGTACATTTCAAGTTTAAAACTTTTCTTTTCACTCTAAAAACACTTCCGTTATATACAAATCCCTCTTGGCTTATATTGCACATCCTGATAGGCCTTAATTTTCTTAGTATCAACATAATATTGGTTGACAAACTACAAATCGTGTTTTTTCACTCTGAAATTTTTTCATCTAAAATGTATCACCGTAAGTCAGAAAGAAGCATTTTAAGATACTGTAAGAAATCTATGAGCTAAATTCATGTCAAAACTTCATACAAACATAAGATAAACATATATCAGGTTTGCAAAATCTTGTATTTTTACTTTATAAATTTATATTGTATCACACATTCTAATAGGAACACAATATCTGAAAAAAAGATGAATCTAATAGTCACAATATAACAAAAAGAAAAACAAAAATGAAATAATGATGATAAAAAACCAAATAAATAAATATATATTTAAGTAAATTTGTATTCACTAAGTAGGATAATAAGGTTTGATAAATAAAAACAACGAAAAAATAAAGATGAAAAGTAAAAGAAACTAAAAGGACAATTGTTCAGAGAACAATTGCAATGTCTTTCCCGGGTCAGATTGACCTTTTATCTCAAGTTTGTATTTACATATATGGTTTCTAGGATGTTGTTTGCATGATTGCTAGGGATATTAACCATGACCTTGAGTCTTGACCTATTTTGCTTGTATAGTTGCTCTGAACATAATTATATATGGTTGCTAGGGATTTTTTCATCGGACCCTTGACCTTCCATTTTCATCTGTAAAGCTGGCATATGGGGTGCTGAACATAAATACATATGGCTGCTAGGTACTTTTCAGCCGGTTGCTAAAGACTTTATCGATGACCTTGATTTTGGACCTTCTATTTTGATTAGAACAGCTATACTTTAGTGTCCTGAACATAAATATGTATGGTTGCTAGGTACTTTTGAAACTGGTCATTTTTTGTATTGACATTTTCTTCCTATCTTTTATAGTTTGTGAGATAGCAAATAAAATATAAAAATGTCAAGGGCACTAACCCCTATAATTTGTCGCTGTATGGATTCGAACCCCATGAAAAAAATGTATATCTTGACATTCTAAACATTTTTCTCAATACCTTTAAGCAGATATATTTTACGGTTTATGAGACAGAACGGTAACAAGGTTTAAGGTCAGAGGTCAAGTTTGACCTTGACCTTTGACCTTGAAGTCAGTTTGAAGTTTTTGATCTCTGCTGAATATTAGTGCAAGTCACAAATCTCTACAACTAACCGTATATGAATTTTGACCATTTACGTGTTCTGTTTAATATTCAAGGGCCAATAACTCCTATAAGGAGTTAATATACTGCTTTGACCGAAACACGACAAAGTTGCGTCTTGACAAGATGAACATTTTCCTCAGCACTTTTAATCAGCTATATTTTACCATTTCTGAGAAAGAGCGGTAATAATGTTTAAGGTCAGGGTCAAGTTTGACCTTTACCTTTTTGACCTAAAGGTCAATTTCAAAGTTATGATCTGTGATTGTCATTGACTTTTGACGTTTAAGTTGTTCCGTTAACTGTTCAAGGGGAAGCAACTCTTATCAGGAGTCGTCACAATGTTTCGATCAAATGAGAACAAACTTGTGTCTTGATATATCAAACATTTTCCACCTTTCGGTTTGCCTCTATCTGTAACAGTTTCCGTGATAGAGCGGTAACAAAGTTTACGGTGTTTTGGCAGATAACTGTATCGATAAAGATTTCGACTTCGCAGGGTCAGTCCAGAATGCAGTTTATCGTTCTGACCCATCCTGCAAAATATCATTTCGATATGTTGCGAAATGAAGAAAAATTCTTCACATCAAACTAAACCGTCTATGAGTTTTGACCATTTACGTGTGCTATTAAACATTCAAAGGCCAATAGCTTCTTTAAGGAGTCGATATACTGGTTTGACCAAAACACGACGCAGGTGAATGCTCTTCCAGTCAAATTGCGTTATGAAAACGCAAAATAAAGGTTGTAATAGTAAACTTTCGACTGACAGGAACAAACTACATCCGTTACAACTTTGAAAATGCAACTACGTTTGCAGTAATTCACCGTAAAAAGATGCCCTTTGCAGTTAAAAGCGACTGACATTGGTCTATTCAGTCATTTGTTTTCTGCAAGTAGTGAACGTAAAATCATTCTTTTCCGTAGCTACCAAGAAAACTTTGACGAAAGTTTCATACCCAAGGTATTTCGAACGGAAGAACGAGCCGAGTCAAGTGGTTACTGGACCTGCTTTCTCCGTTGGCCACTCAGGTGAAAAAGATTGAGGCAGTCATATTGCAACCAAACATCAATTATTTTGTCTGACACAACGGTTGCAGTCATTTGCAACTAATTGTGTAGTCATTTACACTTAAAAAATGTCCTTTGCAATTAAAAAAAGACTGGCAACCATTTTTTGTCAGTAGTGTAACTACGTCGAAACTGTTATAAAGATACTTCTATAAATGGTCATGAAACTATATTATCATTCAAAACAAAAGAACTGAGCGACAAAAGTCTGACATTAATAACCAAGGTGTAACAGAAAGTAAGCATTCCTCTCTGCTATGACTTTAAATAGCAAAACCATACAATTACTAAAAACAACTTTTATAGATTTCACAAGCTGCTTAATGCTTTTAAAAAGTTTTACAATAGATATCAAATCAACATCTTTCATCTTTCCATCATAGTTTCTATTGTAATATCTTGTATAAATGCAAAAGTTTCGCTAGAAACCCGCAGAAACTTGGTAGCTACATACGATTTCTTCACGGTAAGGGCTAGAAATACGAACTTGTGAATTCACACTGGCCAATCACAAATACTGCCGATTTTTATTGAACTCTATGACGAGATAGCATTAAACCTTATATGAAACAAAAGGACAAATATACCTAAGGAGCAATCAAAAAACGTAATCCATTGAACAGACAAACCCGGGAAGACAAATGAACAACCACAAGCACAACAAATAAACAGAGAAAACTGAAAAACAATGAACAACACGAACTCCTATGAAAACCAGGAGTGAACCCAGGTGCTCCGAAAGGGTAAGTAGTTCCTGCTCCGTAAACGGCACACGTCGTGAAGTTCAACAAAGTCAATCCTGGGGAAGTCACAAATCGGTGGAGGCACATGAAAAGTTACGACAGTGGGAACATGTCCAACATCATCTTAGATATTGGAACACTGTTATTGAAAGTGTTATTTAAGATTTTCTCGTTTAGTAGAGTTACAGTATCCGACCTGCAGCTATGGGAGCCTTAGCTAGTTTTACATTTAAAACGTGCACATTCTGACCCTGCTATCTAAATTATGTATCGTCCACTCTTCTAACAAGCAGTCACCTATGTAATTGTACGGTATTGGTTTTTATAGTGTGTTGTCAGTCAACGAAATGGCCATACAGCGCATCAAATTTATTTCGGTAATTTGTGATACGTGTTATTACTACAACTTGGTCTATGTCTCTGCTGGCGGACTGTTAGGTCCCGGGGGAATTATCAACCCAGTAGCCTTTAAATGTTCCGTTTAAAATTTGACAAAAATTATCAGAAATTTCCAAGGCTCTTCCTTGTGATGCAGAGGAAACCCTTACCCTAGTTTGGATACCAGTTTGTTTTAATTGTTTTGATTTTTGATGGCTGTGATTATTAATTCATCATTATATCTTTAATCGGTTTTCCAATATTTTGCTCTCGAGCACTGTTGATGAGTTGTCAGACAACGAAATGTCCATACAGTGCATCAAATTTATTTTGGTTTTTTGTGGTGCGTGTTAATGTATACACCGGAGTTTCAAAATGGATAAATGGGAGGTTTTAAGTACCCATACAACCGGTTTAACCACACTCTAGTCAGCGTCTGTATCATGCCAGACTATACTGATTCTCTTTTGTGTTAATGTTTGTGTTATGCACTAAATTTGTTTACGCCGATTTGTCAGTTGGGTTGCTTTGATTGATTGGTATGTTATTGGTGACTTTTCCTGTTATCTATTTTGTTGTTTATTTAGAAAAGCCAATAGAAATTATGATAGTCTAAGATTAAATATTGTTTGGTCAAACCAATTAATGGACTAAATTCCGATTTTAAAACATTTACATTAGCACATCCATGCGAACTTTTATTCGATTTTTTCGAGCTGTGAGACAAAGTACCATAGAAGGATGATACTTACATTGAACAAATATGTTTACTTCTTCAAATGTCACACTTCCAATAATATTACTAGCTGTACATGTGTACTTTCCTGTCTGGGTCCTCATGATATTTCTTACAATAAGATCATACTGTGTATCACTGGGAAGATTTGGTCCACTCCAAACAATTGTACAGTTAGGTATACATTCAGCTGTACAGTAGATAGGCCCAACTTTATCCGTCTCATTCACTGTATAGTTGTTCATTGATGGAGTTATAGAAGTATTAACTGGGCCGTCTGAAAGTAAAAATAAGATATATCATTTCTGTTTTTCATTTATAATATATTTATTAAAAATATTTTTTTGTGTCGCATTCACGTTTGTTGCTCAGCTGCTAGTATTTCTATTCTATCCAGACATTAGTGATTTAAATTTACTGTTACAGAAAACTTTAGTTTTTGAAATCGAAAGAGTATTTTTCTAGGTATTTGTTTTGTTTAGTTTAGTGCGGGTTTAACGCCGTTTTCAGCACATTTTGGCCATTTCGCGGCGGCCAGTTTTTATTGGTGGAGGAAGCCGGATTACCCGGAGAGAACCACCGACCTTCGGTAGGAAAATTGGCAATCCTTGTCAATAAAGATCGGAGTCGAACACACCCCACCACAGGTGAAATTCGAACTCACAACCCCAGCGTTGACAGGCTAGTGATCAGTAGTAGTCATGACGAACTACCTAGACCACTCGGCCACCGAGGCCCCCCCTAGGTATTTGTCACGATCCTTTGTTTGTATAGTATTTTAAATACTTTTTTAAAATACGATATGTCCGTTTGAGAGCAGTGCACTGACATTGTAATCTTCGCATTCAATGCTAATTTCATTTCATTAAATCCGATTTATATGTATTTACACAATTGCAAATGTTTGCCTTAAACTTTAGTCTGGTTCACTGGTGCTGAAACAAGCATTAATTTACCACGTTATTAGTTCTTTTTGACGGTAAAAGCGGTTAAATTGTAAAAGCGGTGAAACAGGTTTATCGAACAAATGTTCAATTTGTACATGATAAAAATCCCTTTGGTTCGAGATTTTGTAGTGACAGGATGATGCTCGATAGTGGGTTAATATTTTGACATGAAACCTGCAGACTTTATTATATTATAATATACATGGAAATCTGAGGTAAGTGTTTTACTATCACTTTTTATTCCCTTGATATTTCATTTTAGTTTAGAAATATCTGAAACTTTCAGCTTTCTGCCGACAAATTATTTCCGAAATATGAACTGTAAACCTTTAAGTACATTGTATGATAATTCAAGTGTACACGAACGTTTTATGTAAGTTTTTGCATTTTACATATAATTATAAAGTGAATTTAGAAGTATGTTATCGAATGTACGTGAAATTTTGTACATGCAGTGTGTCTTGTGTGTCGTAGAATTTGGTACATGAAGTATGTTACATGTAAGTGGAATTTTTACGAAACATGATGTTTTGATTTGCTTAGAATAGATTTACATGCCGTAAATCTGTGTGTAATTTCTGAAACTATCAATATTGTTTATTGTAAAACGTGATTTTCACGAGTTTGTTAAATCATATGGTTTAATGACTGTAATGGTGAAGTGAAAATATGCTTACCTTTAGTATATATAATTATTATATTGTGTCGTAAAATCATTTCCTAGGTTCGGATTGTAGACTCGATCCGAGAAACACGGAATGGTAAGAGTGGAACCCAGATTCATTTAATTTTACTTGCATGATACAGTTGCATTCCTGATATCTATGGACGTCCGTCCGTGACAAATTTTCTACATAACTATGGCTATGTTCCTGATATTTATGGAAGTCCGTCAGTGACAAATGTTAGGGAAGTTTCTACATATGTATAACTATATTCCTAGTATTAATGGAAAACTGTCAGCGATATATTTGAGGGAGGATTTTTTAAAATGAATTTCAAGTCTTGATTGCGACTTCGAATGTGCGATATTTACCGGAATTTCTTCAGAAACCAGACAACATATTTTATATTCTATGCGGAGTTGAGGGACAGTCTTTTGATATTTTGATACTTATATATTTTGTAACTTAAATTTTTTCTAATATTTTGTCTTGTTATTAGAATATTTGTTTTTAATTTGAAAGTCTTATTTTCATAGAACTTAGGATAGTGATAGATTGGTGCGGCCATTCGTCCATCTTGTAACGTATTGCCCAGGTTTGAAATTGGTTGGATTCAACGCTTGCCACCTAAATTTGACAATAAAAACGAATAGAGACGACATACCACGGACACAACCCAACCATCAGTTCAGATTCAGTCCACATTCTTTATCTACTGTAAGATAACACATAAAAAAGGCCTCATGGAATCACAGAGAAGCAGAAAACTGTGAAAACAAGTCAAAACAACACGGAGGAAGGAAGAGAGGTGCATGACAGGTTTTCCGAGTAAATATTATTAATAACTAAATATTGATGAATCATCATTATATTCAGATATTCATGAACGATCTGGTCCAAGCATTTGAATACTTAATGACACTGCCGAGAGTTTCCAAGTGTTTCTGATTATACACGTACTTTTCCAAATTCTATCTTTTCTTCCTTTCTAGGAAAACTGGCAGCACAAGTTATTCTCTGATTCTCCGTCGACATTTGCAAGCATACGATTGTTTGGATCATATCTGCCACCGTATAAAAACCTTCAAATACGTTCGGTATAATAACGTTATTTACCAGTTTGTAAACCAAGCACGATCTAAATCCGTCGGGCGTTTATTGTGAGACTAATTGCCATCCAAATAGAATTAACTTCCTAACTAAAAACCCAATAAACCTTTCACTAAAAATGTGTAACGGTTAAACAAATTGTTAGAGAAACTTAAAACGCCTGTGATTTTAACACCAGTGGACACCTTTAAAAACTGGAACTGTTTCTATTTTTAATATTAAATTGTCAACAATAAAATTAGCTTAACAAATATGTGCTGAAGTGATCACATCATTCAACTGACTAAATTGTTACACCATAATTTAGTGTATTTTGCGGACAAATCTATTAATTTTATTGAAAATTGATGAAAACCGTACAAAATACAAGCTAATTCATGAACACTTGCTATTCGTTAGGTCAAGAATAGTTTCAGAGAAGACCTTTGATACGAAACAGAGGATTTTTTTGGAGTCCATGTTTGATAGCAGGATGGCACTAAACTAGTAAACATTAGTTGGGTTCTTACTTGGATATTTTTGCAAAGTTCAACCTATTCTATATTCTGATAAAAAAAATTTAAATCCCTTGGGTCCAATGTTACCGAAAGTTTAAGCGTGTGGCCAACTTTGATCACCGATTTTGTTGGACAGTGTGGACAGTGAAAATTTATGGCTATTCCAGCCATGAAATCGAAACAATACCTACCATGAACAACTATGGAATATGTTTATAATTTATCGGATTTTCTTTCGCATTCAAGAAGCAACTACCAATATCGTAACATTAGTATTAAATTTTCCTGGAAAATGGTCAGGATTAAAAAAACAACATGTTTTATACTATGTAAGTCAGGTTTAGCTTAAAAGCTTTTGCTGCGACGTAGTGTCTGTTGCCTTTTACCGTTTTTATGTTGATCCTTATGATCATTTTTTCTTGTCTTTCATTTGGTGGCAGACAAAATGACTGAAAGGACTGCAAAGGACATTTGTCCTGTCTAGATAAAGGTTGTTCTGCAGATAGTGATTGGAATCCTTTAATCCGACCATCCAGGAACACTCATTCTCTTTAGACGTTTTTATCCCAAGCCAGAGACATGTGGTTCTATTCTACTGGATTCCCCTGACCCATACGATGAGAAAAATAAAATATGTTGTGCCAAATGGCACTGTACACTGAAGAGTCGCTGAAAGGTTCACAAAAATCTGGTTTAGGAGCAGTTGCTTACGGGGTCTACCCCCTTACATTATGATGAAAAATAATATGCATATTGTACTAAATTTAAATAAAGATTTCTTGAAAATGTCACAGAATTCAAGTCTCTTGTTTTGAGGAGTTTCTGACGGGGCTTGCAAATCCTCTTACATTACGTGACAAAATGACAAAGTCTATGTTTACATGACAAAGTAAGAAAGGCTGTGGGAAACCCCAAAAATCATTCAGATGAAAAATAAAACAAGTGTTGCATTCCTACCCCTGATATTGCCACAAGGTTATTATAAAGAAATAGCAAAGTCCGTCATCATTCTATATCCCCGTTCAAGAAAGAGCGGGATATTAAAAAAGCAGTTATACTTTCATGTAAAAAGTAAAGAATACCACTAATTAAAAATGAGTGAGTAATTTTGACAACACGAAACTAATGTATGATATAATGAACAATCTACGCAATGAAATTGTTATTGTCTATATTGTTCATGTTACTTACACTGCACGACAATTTCTACTAGAGCAGACGTACTTCCACCTAAGAAATTCTCAGCTCTGCATATGTATTTTCCTGCTTGACTTTTGGATACGTTTTGTAGATTAAGTTCAGACTGTGTACCCACTGGAAGATTTGGTCCAATCCATATCATTTCACAGCCAGGTTTACAGTTAGCTGTACAGTAGATAGGTCCTAGATTACTAGTCTCATTTACTGTGTATGAAAGTTTTGGCGGTGATATAATTACACCCTTTGGGCCATCTGAAACAAAAGTTCATAAAATCATGAAAAGATTTTCCTCGTGCCTGCTTTTAAAATGACAATTTGCGTCAAGCGATAACGTATAAAATATGTACTGGCTTCCGAAGCTGCACAAAACACCTTACACATATAGATTTATTTCGTCTTCAAACCATTGTTCCACCCACCACTAAACTGTCTATTCTACTTACTGTTATTAAAATTAAAAACCTGGTAATATTCGTCAAATAAGGTATACGAAAATAGTGGTATTTATTACTTTTGGAGTGTCAAAAATTCATTGGAAGTACTTGATAAATTAGACGCTCATATTGGTGATTTCGAATCTGTTCAAGGTTTTGATTTTTCTACCCTATATACCACTTTGCTTCATAATCTCATTAAGAAAAAATTCACATACATAATTAAATGTGCATTTAAAAAGTCATAATTTGAATATATATGTTCAAACTCTTTTATGTCATTTTTTAGTAACGACAAACAAAAGAAATATGTCAATTGGACCTGCTTTGATATGATAATTGCACTTGAATGTTTACTAGATAACATTTTTGGTCGCTATCGGAATTCAATGGGGACTAACTGTGCATCGCTTACTGCGGACCTGTTTCTGTATTGTTATGAATCATAATTTATATCTAAAATCAGCAAAGACCCAACGAAACAACATTTTGATACAAAACGTTAAAAACACTTTTAGTTATTTGGATCATATTTTGGATGTCAATAATGACGACTTCAATATGTACACTTAATAGATTTATCCTGTTGAACTTATTTTAAATAAAGCTAATACAAACAATGGACACTGCCCTTTCCTAGATTTGATATCTATATCTCTAACGACAAGCTTAATACTAGATTTTACGATAAGAGAGATGATTGTTCATGTCCTATTGATAATTATCCGTTTTTAGATGACACTGTTTCCTTGGCACCATCGTATGGTGTTTATATATCTCAACTTGTTCGATTGGCTCATGTATGTAGCAACGTATTGTGTTTGAACGAAAGAAATCTCTGTATTACTGAAAAAGTATTACACCAGGGATTTCGATACTACAAACTTGTCAAAACCTTCACTACATTTTATCATCAGTACAAGGACCTCACTCGAAAATATCGGTATTTTTGTTATGAGTACTTCTTGTTTAAAATAAGTTTGGTTTTTGGTCTTCCAAATGTTTGGGTTTTAATGCTGCTGATGAGAGGTAACTCCTTGAAATGCGTCGTATACATCGTAGTATAAATTTAGATAACAAGAAAAATAAATGGAAATGGTGAGCTGTCAAAAGGGACGTAAAACGACTAAAATGTATGAAATACACAAGTCGAATAAAACCAAATATAATATAGTATATTATATAATATAATATAGTAAAAAACAACAACAAACTAAAAAGTTAAAAATACTCAACGTTTCGAAATATGGATTTGATCACGAGCATGTAAAAAATAAAAATAAAAAGGTGTTGACTCTTTTAAACCCAGAGCGAGACTGAGTCCGTAAATGAAACATCAAGCTGAAAGGAACAAAGGGGGATTGTTTGATTAGACAGTGGAACTTTTTAACACTATATCCACCAAGTACACTGTATTAGACAATACATTAAGATGAAATATCATTCCCAAGCAAGGCGTTGATCATTTAATAATTTACATTATCAATATCATGTTACTTTCAAAAAGTTAAACTTACAGTTAATAGTTACATTTACTGCAACAGATGCCTTGCTACTAACTTTATTACTAGCTATGCATCGGTATTCTCCTGCCTGATTCCAGTCTACTGTATCTATATTCAGAACAGATTTTAAACTATTTGGAAGGTTTGGTCCACTCCAAGCCATTGTACAGTTAGGTTCGCAGTCAGCTGTACAGGAAATAGGTCCAATACTATCCGTCTCATTCACTGTATACGTAGTTGTAGGAGGTGATAAAACGACTTTCTGTGGACCATCTTAAAAGATTATTGAAATGTATTATACTAAACTACCATACACTGATTTACTAATCTATATTACAGCTTTACGCATTAAGTTCGTCATCGCGACCGTAGAGATCGATTTGGTCATGAAAACGGCACTTGCGCAATCTACTAGTTAAAATCATTAAGATAACTTATAATCCGCATCAAGGGCGTTTTGATGATTAATCCTAAACTTCCAGATTATTTTGTTTAATCTAAATAATATTAATTCGGCTATGAAATATGTACACATTTTTGAGAGTGTAACGCATAAAACTACACTCAGACGTTTCGCACAATACACGATTTACGATTTCCGATCTTATGATTAATAAAAATTGTGATTTTAGAAACGAACGTTATAGAACGAAACGAATTAATCATATTCTATTCCGGTTATGAATAGCAGTGAAATGCATTTGATTTTAAATCATTAAGTACGATAAAAGAAAGTCGGTTTTAAACGTCCCACATTTAACATGTCCATGAAGAAAAAATATTTATTTGCATATAGTATTGGGGATGGATGGGTTTGCGGGGGGGGAATTATCAAACTTTAAAATAAAACTGTAAAATTATATTTCTAATTTATAAAAAAATCAGCAAACTTGTTCATAATAACAACCTAAAGATACTAATATGAGATATAGTAAATTTATACTATGCTGTATGACGAATTTCAAGGAGTTACCTCTCATCAGCAGTATTAAAACCGAAACATTTGGAAAAACAAAAACCAAACTTATACTAAACAAGAAGTACTCATAACCAAAAATACCGAAATAGGAAGCCAAATTTCAGCTAAGGGGATCTACCATGTGCAATACATGGAATGAACCCTTAGTATTTCTATTATTTTTGAATTTTGTTAAATACTCGTAATTTCTGTAACAAATGAATGAATAATCATGTCAGACAAGTTGGTTGAGTACTTCTTGTTTAATATAAGTCTGGTTTTTGGTCTTCCAAATGTTTCGGTTTTAATGCTGCTGATGAGAGGTATAAATTTACTATATCTAATATTAGTATCTTTGGATTGTTATTTTAAAGAATGTAGTTTATACCTTTTTTACGTTATCATGGCAATTTGTTTAACAGGCCTCTTGTTTGTTGTCAATACGGTGTTTATTACTCTGTGTGAAAAAGCGATATTTGAGGGATTTATAGTAAAACATTCATTGCAAAAGTGTGAATGAACAATATTTAGACTTTTAACATCTTCTCTAAAAAAATTATAGACAATATAAGTGATTAGAAGAGCAGATTCGAAGATTTTCTACATTGTCAGTTTGAATGTCATTATCTAGGACGATGGAAAATCAAAACAAAGATAGTGTACCAACAGTTCCGTCGATTGTAGTAAGTCAGAATGACAAAACGGAGAAAGGTAATGATGATTATGATATAGATATCCACACAAACAATCCAGACAAAATGTGACTGTAGAAAATCTAAACAAAACTAAAAACACACTACAAAGAACCAGATCAGAAGAAGATCTGAATGAAGGATGCTCAAAACGCCCCAAAAACGACAACAATGACCTCGCAGAACTAAAAGAAATCATGTATGAGTTGGCTGTCGAGGTGAAAAACTTGAATGACAAGGTTGACAATCTAGAAAAAGGTTTCACAACAAATATTGTAAGAAACATGACCAAAATTATAGACACTAAGATAAACAAAGAAATAGAAAAAGTCAAAGAGGACATCCAAACCCAAGTTTCTTCTGTGAATAACAGAATAAATGGAATAGTCGAAAAACTCAAAACAGACTTACAATCAATGCGCAACGACATATCAGAACAATCTACAGCAGCTAAACAAACATACGCTAGAGCGGCTGCTACTACTGGCACCCCGATCAATAAAACGACCAACATCGTCGTTAAGATGTTAAAAGAAACTGAAACTGAGAAAACAAACCCGGAAATAACAAAGAATCGTGTGTGCGCAGTAATCCGTGACGGTCTCAATTTACACGATGTTAAGATTGTGTCCGCCTCTAGAAAAGAAAGCGTTGGTAAAAACCCAGGAATCATTGTAGCCACGGTGGAAACGGAGCAACAAAGAGTAAAGGTCATGAAAAACAAAAAAAGATTGCGTCAATCACCTGACTACAATAAAGTCTATATTGAAAACGAACTTTCAAAAGAAGCTCTTATTCACCAAACGAACATTAGAACCATTATAAAAGGACTTGGAAAAGAAAGGGACTACGTACTAGTGAATGGTAAAATAAAGAAGAAAAGTGACACGGAAACGAACTCGACCACTGGCGGAAATAGGGAAAACGATCGCGAGAACGGATGGAATACTGTTCCCAGGAATCGGCGCGGACGTGGTCGTGGATTTGGTAGAGGAGGAAGAGGTTTTGGAAGATTCAATTAGGAAATTGTGCTTGGTGTATGGAATACGAGAGGGTGGTCTGCGAAAAATGGCGACAATAAATATGTTCGAAATACAATTTTATCTCACTTTAACTTTGATATTATGTGCCTTTGTGAAACTTTCCTGAGAGGTAAAGAAAAAATCGATGTGAATGGATATACATGTTATAGAAGAAATAGAGATCGGACTCATATTAAATCACGTAGAGGATCAGGTGGAGTGGCTATATTGGTCAAGAACGAACTATTAAAGTCCTATAAAGTGGAAATACTAGATGACACTGTACAAGACATTCTATGGATAAAACTCAGCAATGATAATGACACGATTTGTGTTTGTACGTGTTATTTACCACCAGAGAACTCAGCGTATAACGACTCTATTGCATTCTTTACTAAACTAATAGAGCAAGTTTACGAATTCCAAAATGTCGGCAAAATATACATATGTGGTGACCTCAACGCAAGATGTGGAGACATACAAGACTATATTGAAGGTGTTGATGACATTGCACTGAGAGAGATAATTGACGATGTATTAAATAAGAATGGTGAATTACTGACTGAGTTTCTTGTTGATTGTAACTTTTGTATGATTAACGGGCGAATAGGTAATCAAGGGTTTACAAATATTACTACTAGGGTAAATCTGTAGTAGATTATGTTCTTACTCCACACGAGCTGTTATGTTCCGTTACCGACTTCCAAGTGCACACAATGTCCGACATCGTCGATAATTTGAACCTTGTGGGTTATGAATCGATTCCAGATCATTCTCTAATAGAATTTGCTATCTCGCACAACTGTCAAAATGTAGAATCAGAGAATCAAAATGTAAAATTACATCCGAAAGCACCAAGAAAATTCAGATACGATGAATTGCGTAATGACCCTTTTTGCGATGAACACATGCAAAAACTGTTGACAGACACTATTACAAATATAGAAGATGTTATTTCCCGTAGGAACGATATTGACGGTGCCTACAATGACTTTAAACATCTTCTGCTAACAGAAATCGAAAAAACTTGTAGTGAACGGAAATCTAAAAGTGACACTTCACAAGCACACAAGAGTCGACGAAAACCTTATTGGAATGATGATTTACAATCTGCTTGGAACGATTCTTGTGAGGCCGAAAAAGCTTGGACTCGATGTAAAAGTGGTCGAAAATCAGCATTACGGTCCGTATATGTGCAAAAACGAAAAAACTTTGACACTTTGAATAGAAAAGAAAAACGTAAATTCCAGTTAGCACAACAAAATAAACTACAAAATCTACAACAAACTAATACACGAGATTTCTGGAAATCGATCGGCAAACTTGGCATGTCTAATGAACGGAAATTACAACAAACTTTTGAAGTGCGTTCGGAATCTGGTGACATAACAAACGATATCAACAAAGTTATGAGTAGATGGAAAAATGACTACGAAAATATGTTTAATAGTGCCGGATCAACTGATAATTATGATGAAAACTTTCTAAATGAAATACGAGATAGAGTGCAAAACAGTGACAATTATGAAAGAACAATTGACAACTCAAGTTTGAACATTGAAATAAGTCGTAAAGAGGTAAAAGATGCGATATTCAGATGTAAACTTGGAAAAGCGATTGGAATTGACGCGATCCCATGTGAAATATTACGGAACGATGTATGTGTTGACTTGCTACACAAAATTATCAAGTTCTGTTTCTCAGAAGGAACTATTCCGAAAGAATGGCAAACGAGCATTATAACACCCGTACCTAAACCAAAAATGGATCCGCTTAATCCGTTGGAGTACCGTCCAATATCGCTAATTTCAATACCATGCAAAATATATGCGGATATTTTAAACAAACGCTTATCTCAATGGTTAGAACACAACGATCTGTTAGCAGAAGAGCAAAACGGATTCCGTAAGGACAGAAGTTGTCTAGATCATTTATATGTGTTAACAACAATCATTCGAAATAGAAAGTTACAAAAGAAAAATACATTTGTTTGTTTTGTGGACGCTAGAAAAGCTTTTGACTGTGTAAATCGCGATATGCTCTGGCACAAGCTTATGAAAATGGGAATTAACGGAGCAATTTTGAATGCTATTCAGTCGCTATATTCTACAACAAATAGTGTCATAAAACTTGGAAATTATATATCAGACATGTTCCCGGTAGAATTCGGTGTTAAACAGGGATGTAAACTATCACCCACGTTATTTTCAATTTACATCAATGATCTTGCGGATGAGATACGAGGATTGAATGTCGGTGTCCAAATTGATGACTTGAACATTGCATCCTTATTGTATGCGGATGATATTGCGCTAATCGCTCCAGACGAAGAGAGTTTACAAATAATGCTAAACAGTGTAAATTCGTGGTGCGAGAAATGGCGTATGACACTAAACGAAAATAAAACTAAAGTAATTCATTTTCGAAACCAAAATACGCCTAGATCAAACTTTGAATTGAAGTGCGGTGAAAAGATTATAAATTATGATAACGCATATAAGTACTTAGGATTAAATCTAAATGAACATCTAGACTTTAAATATACAGTGCAGGAAATAGCGAAATCAGCCAGTAGAGCATTATCAGCGTTATATACAAAGTTTTTATTTTGTGGCGGAATGACATACGATGTTTACAATAAACTTTACAAAGCTTTAGTAGAGCCCGTACTTTTCTATGGTGCTGGAATATGGGGAAATAGAAATTGGAAGGAAATACAAGCAATCCAAAACAAAGCATGCAGAATGTTCACAGGCGGTAAAAAACATGCTTCGATTGTTGCACTCCGAGGAGATATGGGATTCCATTCCACAAAATCTCTAGAACACTTAGAATCGTTCCGTCTACTACTCAGAGTGAGATATGCCAACGACAATAGACTAACGAACAAACTGCATGTGTGGAGTAATAACATACCGAGGTCTTGGGATAAAAAGTGTTTCGATATTGCCCGAAATTGTAATATAGCCCACATTATTGATAATAATTATACGAACAAATGTAAAATGTTTGATATTAAGAAGCGATTGTATGAACTTGACGAAATAGAATGGTATAATGAGTTATTTGATGACAGGAGAAATCCAAATGGTAATAAACTGCGTACATATAGGCTATATAAGAATGAATTTGGTATGAGTACACATGTAAGAAAGGTTCACAATAGGTATCATAGATGTATTTTATCTAATTTTAGAAATGGTAGTCTGCCTTTACAAGTTGAAGTAGGTCGATACACTAGGCCGAAAACTCCTTTAGAGTGTAGAATATGTAAATATTGTAAATCTTATAATGTTGAGGATGAAAAACATTTTTTAATGTCATGTGATTTTTACTCAGATTTACGCTGTAATTTATTTTTAAAGATGAATGAATTTGTAGAAAATTTTTATCTTCTTGATTTGGATGAAAAGTTTTTAAAGATTATGTCATGTGATAATATACAACCATTTTTAGCTAAAACTATTTATTTAATGTTTTATAGGAGAAAATACTGTGTCATTGAATAATTTCTAAATTTTCATTGATGTGTCTTTTTTCTTATCATTTTTATTATTATTTCTTTTTTTTGCAATTTTGTATATACTAATTGTTTTTAAATTGAAAGTGTCTCATAAGTCATTATTGGCTGGGTACCATTATTTTAGTTGGATCTATTTTTAGCATTATAATTACTAGTTGTAAATATTGGTATGTGACACTATAATAAAATATTCTGTCTGTCTGTCTGTCTGTCTGTCTGTTATCTTGAAAACCTCTCCGTGATTGACCCTTGTATTTGTTAGATGAGAAAAAGTCAATTCTACAGTGAAAAACAAAACACAAAATTTAGCTGTTCAGGCATTTTTAGGATGATACATACTATTCAAATGTGACTATATGACATTGTGCAATATAAGATAAATATGTCTTTTGTTTAATTTCTTCTGATTTTTAAAGTAAAAATACAAGTTTCAAACTTTGGATGTGCCTCTTTTTTTTACCTTAATGAAGTATTGACAAGAATATAATTTATACAGCTACTGGCCAAATATTTCGTGTTGGGTTCGTGTATCGTTCCATGTGCGTGATTCGTTCGTTCCGTGTATCGTTCCGTGTGCATAATTCATTTGTACTGTGTATAGTTTCGTGAGCGTGATTTTTTCGTTCCGTGTATCGTTCCGTGTATTGTTCCGTGAATCGTTCCGTGTGAATAAACTCGTTCATACCGTTTGTACAGGATTTTGATTGACAACCAGCAAGTGGGATTAAACGATCGTGTACACATAATCGCGAGTGCACAGGATACGATCATGGACTGGTACTTTTGTTCATAATTCATAACGTTACCTCGACGACAGAAATGGTCCAAAATGACAATTCTTAAAACCACGATTAGCACTGCGACTGGTTTAGTCTGCTGGAAATGGCATACGCATTACGTTTTGGTTTGGTCCCTATGACCAAATCAATCTTTACTTTAGTCGTAATGACGGCACTTACATATTATATCAAATGTAGTTGCATTCTGGAACTGGACATCAGGATGGCGCATATGTGGTTTGAATTCTTTAAATCAAAACAAACGTTCAGCTGATTTTGTTGAAATGTTCATGTTATTTACACGAAATAAAGATCGCAGACATTTACCGTGAATTTCATAAAATTGTTCGCATTTTAGTATATACAATTTTTAAATAACTTTTTCTTTTAATTAAAATCGTTTTTCATTATTTTAAATTACTGTGATGTTCTGAAATGAATTTAAATGATACATTTGTTACGATATCTTTAAACGCTTACCGTAAACATTTTTTTTTTACCTAAATCTTTTATTATTGTCATTACCCAATATACATAAAGAAATCTCCCTTATATGAATATATAATATTTTTGAGTATCAAAGAGGAATTCATATCCATGTAACAAAATTACTACTCAGAATTGTTACTATAATATCCTCGGCAATTTAACAGTTATATCTTAAATATGAAACTGCTATGACATGCAACTCAGTTATCAGTATGATATTTAGTAGTTTGAGCAAAATATATCAGCTTTTAAAATATAAGATGTTATTGATACTGTAAAAGCAGCCAACACCTCAAAATCCAGTTGTTAACCATCTTTGAATGCTAATCTTATCAGGTGACTTCTTATAACAATTTGAATTATAAAAAAGGTTCAAAATGAAATAGTTTCCATGAAAATGCAATAAGTTACTAATTAAAATCATGTATTCTTTGAATTAGGTTTCTATTTATAGGGAATGACCATTTAACTTTGAGGAGGGCAATATGCTTTTTTTTCATTCAGACTTTTTATTTCGTTGATCCAAGAATTTAGATATTTATTTTGTTGTCTAAAGTGCAGTCTTTTTTTAATTTGGTCATTCCTTAATTTACATGCCTTCCAGTTGAAACTTAATATTGTTTTACATATACCAATAACATTTTCATTTATTTAGGTATGTACACACATGTAAAGGGCACCTAACTGGGAAAGTGGCATCCTACTTGGGGATAGTGGATACCTATGTCGCCCATTTTTGATGACGCCTTATCCACATCCTGCAAATGAAGACCAGACAAGGTTTAACAGGCATCATGCCAGAACAAGATGTGCTATTAAAAGGACCTTTGGGAGGTGGAAAAGGCGTTTTCATGTACTACATTCAGAGGTATTAAATTAAAAAAAGAATATTCGCGTTATCAATGATGATGAAAAACTTCATATATTCAAACACACAAAAAAGAATAAAATATGGGGCAATGGCAATTAGAACAAAATCAACAATTTGTTTTAAAGTACACAACATGATTAATAATTTTTATGCATTTCTTTAGAATTTCATTTTTTTTCAACTAAATATATATATCGATAATATACAAACTAAGATTTGCCAAAAACTAAAATATATTGAAAGAGGGTCATAATATACTATCCGAGAACAGAAATTTGTAACTTGAAGACAAAACCATATGGAACAACTATTTAACTTTGAGGGTTGTGGAGATGGGATGCAAGAACGGAATAATAAGTTTTTTACCTTCTCTATGTTCAAACTTTTTTATTCTTTAAATTTCCGTTTTGTCTCGCCTGCGACGAAAAGTCGAGAAGGCGAGATATAGGTATTACTTTCCGGCGGCAACAGCGGCGTAAACTTTTCTAAAACTTTAATAACTTTGCATTTATAATACTTACACTTAAAATTGATGGTGCACAGATAGCTTATCGTATAAGGTTTGTCGCAGTATACTTGCCCTGTGACACTGACTTCATAAACTTAAATGTAAAATCTGAGTTAAAGTTTCGTGGGTAAATCCATTTCTCAGCAACTGTAATACATAGACCCACCAGATTTGGTTAATACATAGTTCTTAGTGGGTACAGGTCAGTCTGACACCTGCCTTTTGATCTGGATCTCAATTTCATTCTTGTGTCACATTTTCTTGGTTAAGTTCATTTCGCACCAACTGTAATACCTAGACCCACCGTATTTTGTCTATTGATAGTTCTTGGTGGGTACAAGCCAGTCTAACACTTGTCTCTGGACCTTGTCCCCAATTTCATGCCTGAGTGACTTGTAACATTATCGAGATTATGTCTGTTTCTCAGCAACTTTAATACCTAGACCTACCATTTTTGGTCAATAGATACTTCTTAGTTGGTACGTGTCTTTCTGACAACTTCCTTTTAACCTTGACCTCAATTTCATGGGTGGATGACCTGTGTCATATTTTCGTGATGAAGTCAATTTCGTAGCAACTGTAATACATAAACCAACCATAACTTGTCAATATAGTTCTTAGTTGGTACATGCCAGTCTGACACATGTCTCTCTACCTTGACCTTAATTTCATGCCTTAGTGTTTAGGCTTGAATGACATGCATGAGATTTTTTAGACAAAGTATCGGCTGACCATAAGTATTTCTTTTGACGCATTTTCCTTTGATTTGCAATGTTGGGTATCAGATAATCATTATTCTGTGTCCAAGTGCATACTAAGGCGAGACATTTAGTGTGTCCACCCTTGTTTTTATAACTCTTTTCGGTCGTTTAGAGGGCGGCAATTTGATTTTTTGGGTGAGGGATGGGCAGGATGATTTTACCTGTACCGGTAAGAGCAGAACAAAAATAACCTTGCACAATACAGTACGAAAATGAATATTTGGCGGCACAAAATTCTGGCCCAACAGATAAACGGTCCAAACGTCATACCATAGGTAATTTACTTGCTCTGGTGTAGCGATTTGTTTTTTTGTTGTTGCAATTTAACGTTGTTTATCACAAAAAATTGTGTATTACTTCTAAAGTTAGTATTACGTACAATGCACAGCAATTAGTACTGCAGAAGATAACATGTGACCTAAGAAATTCTCAGCTCTACATTGATATTCTCCTGCGTCGCTTCTGGATATGTTATGTAAATTGAGTTCAGATTGTTTACCAGCAGGACGAATTTGCTTAGTCCATTCCATTTCACAGTCAGGTTTACAGAGTGCTGCACAGGAGATGGGCCCTAAATTATCTGTCTCATTTACCATGTATGATAGTTTGGCTGGTGAAATCGTAACATTTCTAGGGCCATCTGAAAACACAGAAAATACAATTATGTAAAGATTTTCGTCTGGACTACCTTTGAAATGTTAATTGTATATTTGTTTAAAAAACTACTTTTTATGAAGTGGATATAAAATTTCTGAGGTATTTTTGGTGTTATAATATATGTCGTATTTGCATGGTGTCAATAATTATTGGAAGTATCTTTGGGGTTTGAACTTTAGCAGCCATACATAGCATACAGGAGTACAAATCACAAACATAAACACAACAGAGAGTCAGGATAGTCTGACTTGGTACAGACACTGAATAGTGGCGGGGTTAAACCGATATGTGCTTTATTTTCTTGTCCGTCGAGAAAAATGGCTGCCGTGGATAAACATAAAACATAGGTGAAAAATGCACATTTTGGCTCATATCTCAAAAACTAAAGCAGTTTGAGCAAAATCGACAAGAAGTAAACATGTTTATGAAGTCAAGATCTACCTGCCAGACGAACCGGTCAAACCCATTTTCGGGTAATTGCCCCTGAATTGTTAATGTTAAGGAAATTTTGCAGTTTAAGGTTATTAACTTGAATATTATTAAAGATAAAGACAAACTGTACAAAGTAAAAATGTTCAGCCAAATAAGATCTACAAATAAATCAGCATGGCCAAAATCGTCAATTGAACCGTTATCTGAGTTTTGGCATTTGAAAGATTATCTTAATGTAAACAGTAATTATCAGTAAAAATAATGGTCTGACATATTGCCACAAGGATAACTTGAAATAAATTAAGTGGTAGCTGTACAAGAAAATGGGGTTCAAGGGTCAAGGTCATTGAAAAACACCATAGCAACAGATGAAAAATTCCCTAGCTACCATATATACTGAACCGCAAAAGAAACGTCGCTTTTTCAAAATGTTAGCAAAATTCAAAATAAATATTAATTAATGATTTTTATATAATCAGTATTACGATTACATCACCAGGTAAGATTAAATTACCTGTGAATTAAATTATCGGTTGAATAATTTTCAGTTGATATCGTAGAGCGACCGTACCTAAAACCGCTCGTGGGACACACTTGGCGGTAATTTTTCTTAAATCTTAAATGTTCGTGAAATTCATGCTCCTTTATGGGTATAAAAGGCCGGAGAAAATTAAAGAGTGTTAGTATCAGTGTTGACACAGAAGCTATGCCACGTCTGACTCCACAACAGAGAGAACAGGCCATTGGTCGATTGGATGCTGGGCAATCTGCCAGAGTTATTGCCAACGACTTCAACTGTGCTGTTCGAACAATTGAACAATTGAACGTCTACGGACACGGTACAATGCAACAAACAGCACAAATGACCGTCCACGGAGTGGTAGACCCTAAGTCACTACCCCTAGACAGAATAAAGGCATTGTTCGTCATTTGATGAATCGGTTCACCCCAGCTGCCGAAACTGCCAGAAACACTGTTGGAACACATGGACGACCCATAAGTGATGATACGGTTCGTCGGCGATTAGCTGCTAGAAACATGAGATGTCGCCGTCCAGCAAGAGGACCTATTCTTACTCCTCGACACCGTCAAGCTCGTCTTCAGTGGGCCACTCAGCGACAGAATTGGCGAAATCGACAATGGCGTAACATCATCTTCTCTGACGAAAGCCGTTACTGCATTTCAACAGCCGATGGCAGAACCAGAGTGTGGAGAAGACGCGGGGAACGTTACGAAGACAGCTGCATTCTGGAAACAGACGCGTGGGGAGGACCTAGCATCATGGTATGGGGTGGAATCGGCCTTAACGTTAAACTTGGTCCAGTCATCTTTCAGAACCTTGGCCCAGGCAGAGGAAATGGCGTAACAGCTGCCCGTTACATCGACCAAGTCTTGACACCCCATGTTCAGCCCCATTTCGCACGTCATCAAAACAAGACTTTCCAACAGGACAATGCACGTGCGCATACCGCAAAAGCCACAAGAGACTTCCTACAGCAGAATAACATTAATGTTATGGATTGGCCGGCTTTGAGTCCAGATTTAAACCCTATTGAACATTTATGGGACGAAGTTCAAAGACGGTTGAATAATGAGCAGCCAAGTCCGACAACTGCAGCTGAACTTTCACAAGCGTTTCAGAGAGTATGGGCACGTATTCCGATGGCGTTTATTAATCGGCTCATCAACTTCATGTACCGAAGATGTGCCGCAGTAATTGGTGCCGGTGGAGGACATACACGTTATTAACGGACGTGGGAGCACAGCATTGAAAACATGTGACTTTGCGACAATTGTGACGTTTTTGTGAACATTGTAACCAAAAGACTGTAAATCATTCATTAAATTTTGTAAAAATTAATTTAAAATATATAAATGTCACTTTGAAATAAATGTATGTGAACATGTCATTTTGTGCGACGTTTCTTTTGCGGTTCAGTATATATTTGGGTGAAGGACCTTGTAATTTACCCGTACAAGTCAAAAAGAAAGTTAGAGAGTCAAGGTCAATGAACATGTCCTATAAAGCAACCATATATATTTAGAATGAGGACCCTATAATAGAGCTGTGCAAGTCAATATGGAGGCTCAAGGGTCCAGTTCTTAAAGAAATCCATTGCAACTGATTAAAAAATCCCTATCAACCAGATATATTTGGGTTCAGAGCCCTACAATTTACCTGTTCAAGTCAAAATGCAAGGTCAAGAGTCAATTCCATCGAAAAAATCCATAACAACCGATGAAAAAGTCCCTAACATACGTCCCATATATATTTGGTTTTAGGATTGTATATTTTAGCTGCACAAGTCAATAATAGGAAAGAAGGCATTAACTAGCAAAAATAATCAATGATGCAAGATCTACACTAAAAAATAGCAGGTGAACGATTTAGGCTCTTGAGAGCCTCTTGTTTAGTAAACGCATAGTGTATAGTAAGCATGATATAAACCATCAGGATAGTTCGTATTAACATCACAAGAAAAGGGGCGCAAACATGTTTTATTTAGATATAAAGGTCTGTCTGAAAACAAATATTTGATTTGAAGTGGTGGGGCAAAAACTATTTTCGATATTAAGCCTGCGTACTTATGATTAAGGCAAGTAACCCAGTGAATGGCCAATGCAGTATTGCAGTTTACATATGATTTATAAGTATAATACAAGAAATATTTCATAACACGTTGGGCCAAATTAAAATATAAGGACCGCCAGCTTTGTAGCGGCCCATATAGCCCTTTTCAGAAACTCATTTCAGGTGTCACGAATCTCATTCAAAAATTATAATTCAAAGCAAGTTATTTCCCTTGCTGGGGCGTAGTACTGGTTCGGTGTAGTGCAGAGCAATCATAAGAAGTAAATAGAAATCATTTATTACATTGATATACACAGATTTCCAGCTTTCTATTCAAGTTTGATTACAAGTATATTGGAAGCAGAAAGATCGTAAGTAGTTCCCAAATTTATATAAACCAAACATTAAGTGCAAATTAACAAGTTTTAAAAACACCTTATCCTTTACTCGTTATTGCAGCGAACTGGTATTACGGCCCGGAACATCCTAGCAAGGGAAATAACTTGCTTCAAATTATTAATATAGAGACAGAATCGGGATACCGGAAATGAGTTTTTTGAAAAGGGCTATACTGTTTTAGGGGTGCCCTGCCGGTCCATATATTACCACACGGGCCTCACTGGAATGAACCATTTAACTTAAATAATATCAGTGTAACGTTACTATCCTAAAATATAACTTACAGTTAATAGTTATATTTACTGCAACGGACGTCTTTGTGCCAACAATATTAGTAGCTGTACATCGATAATCTCCTGTCTGGTTCCTGTGTACGTTTTGTAGATGTAGAAAAGACGTCGTATCGTTAGGAAGATTTGGTCCAGTCCATACTATTGTGCACTTAGGTTTACAATCAGCTGTACAGTTGATACGTTCAATACTATCTGTCTCATTTACAATGTACACTTCAGTAAGGGTTGATAAAACAACATTCTGCGGACCATCTGAAATCATTTTTGAAATATACACAACACATTCATGTGCATTTTGTAGTGTTTAAACAACATAAAATATATATATATTAGTTCCTCCGGTTTGTTTATTTTCCATCTGTGCCATTGAGAATCGTTTCTGCATGTAATATAATTTTTGTTTTATTAAAGTCAGGTGCCGTATACGTATTTTATAGTATGCATATACAACCGCACATGAGAGGTTTTTCTGGGAGAAAAGTCTGACTTGAATAATAATTGTCAATGAGCGTTCAATAAATATCGTTACCCTCTGCTGAATTCGATCTTATCCAACTACACATGGTTGAGTGTGTAACGCACCAAACCACACTCGCACGATTCGCACTATACACGCACACGTAAACCACACGATGCACGCTATACAATACATGATTTCCGATCGTGCAATTTCTAAAAAAATTGTTTGTACAGATGCGACCAGAATTTATTGAAACAAATTAATTAAATTGTATGTCCAATATGAATAGAGTGAAATATGTAAAATTTCATTTTGATTTTGAATAAATAGGTTTGATAAAAGGAAGCCGGTTCTGAACGGTCCGCATTAAAAGTTTTCATAAATAGAAAATATTTATTTGCATATGATATTTGTTTAATGGGAAATTTATTAAACTTTATAACAGAACTGTCAAATTATATTTTGAATTAATTGAAATGAAACAAACCTTTTCATGTTATTTTTACCTAATTAGCTAGGGTATATTTCCCAAGATTACAAGATTTTATTGAACACTCAGACAGTACATGACTGTAACAGGAGGTAGAAGATTATAACATATAATACAATGTTGACACGACATAAGTAAAGTAAACAAATATACAAACAAAATAAAGTATTACATTATAATTGTATTATCAATGTGTGTAAAGACCGTACTGAAATATAAATTTGTTAGTTTGTTAATAATGTTCTAATATTATCAATGAATAATGCAATATTATGTAAGACTGTGACGTTACAAAAAGAAAATATGCCTTTCATTTTTGTTTGGGAGGGATTATTATAATAGTAAGCTGGTATGAATTTCACCCGAAGCTGCAGTACATTTGTGCATACAGACAAATAGTTAAATTAATCCCAAAGTGACCCATCACTGCAAAGATTACAAAAACGTTCATCACGAGGAATATTATTCCATCATCGAGTTTCTATTGGAAATTTAATATTGCAACATCAACATTTTACATAACTGTGACGTCTGTTTTTCTTCAATGTTTTCAATTAATCATCTAATTTAAACTCGGTTTTGAATATCCGATAACATATTGACCCTTTGAACTATTATCCATATCAGGGAACCATTTTTGTATATACTGATATTGTAAAATTCGTTCAACAAATGTTTTTATTTCAATCGATTCCAATACACATTGATTGTCCTAAACATAACTTAAACCAACATCATAGAATATTGATTGGATAAATTATATCCATTTTGACTGCACAATATGTGTTGAATGAAAATTGAAAAGTAATAGATACATAATTCCAGATAATTTTGTTCGATTTGTGAGCAGATTTGACTAAAAGCACAACTATCTGTATACAATAACGTTAGCTGCTCTAGAGTGTACTCCCAACATCCTTTTCGAAAATGCTAACTGAATCTTTTCTAGTATTAGAACATTTTCGAATCCCCACACTTCGCATGAATTGAGAAAAAATTGGTAAAATCAATGAATCAAACAATCTTAATTGAAGATCTACAGGAATACCACTATAACATAATTTTGTATACAGGGCAAACAGTACTTCCAGTCGGGTAACCGGGAATCCCTTTTTGGCCAAAATGTGATCAGTCTCTGATGAGTGACCGGACTATTTCGTGCACTTTGTGACGTCGAAGCTGTGGCATATGGAAGTCGACACGTCATATATATTAAATATAAATATAAATTTGTTAGTTTAGTAATTTTCTAATATTATCAATGAATAATGCAATATTATGTAAGATTGTGACGTTACAAAAAGACGATATGCCTTTCATTTTTGTTTGGGAGGGAGTATTATGATAGTAAGCTAGTATGAATTTCACCCAAAGTTGCTGTTCATTATCGTTTGTGCATACAGACAAATAGTGAAATTGATCCCCAGCTGACCCATCACTGCAAAGATTACAAAAACGTTCATCACGAGGAATATTATTCCATCGTCGAGTTTCTATTGGAAATTTAATATTGCAACATCGAAATTTTGCGTAACTGTGACGTATGTTTTTCTTCAATGTTTTCAATTAATCATCTAATTTAAACTCGGTTTTGAATATCCCATAAACTATTGACCCTTTGAACTATTATCGAATATTGATTTGATAAATTATATCCATTTTGACTGAACAATATTATTGATACATAATTCCTGATAATTTTGTTCGATCTGTGAGCAGATTTGACTAAAAGGACAACAATCTGATTTTTACCTTTATCAAAAGCAGAAAAACACCTGTATACCATAGCGTTAGCTGCTCTAGAGTGCACTTCCAACATCCTTTTCAAAAATGGTAACTGAATCTTTTCTAATATTTGAACATTTTCTAATCCACACACTTCGCATGAATAGGGAAAAAATTGGTAATTTTAATTGAAGATCTACAGGAATACCAATATGACATAATATTGTATACAGGGCAAACAGTGCTTTCTGTGCCTGAGTCACCACTTTGCTTTTGCGACGGTAATTGTTCCGTTATATATTAAAAATAATACCTAAATATGATTAGAAATCATCAATGTCATATTCTGAACCATATAGTTTAAATTCATATTTGCGTTTTGATTTTTTCGTCGTAAATATTATTGTTTTTGTTTTATCAACATTAATTCCAAGACGACATTCGTTACACAAAACTTATAAACAATACTATAGTCTTGCGTTTTTGTTAAAATGGCTGTATCATCAGCATAGAATAAAACAAATATCATTAAATATGTTCTTAAAGTGTCTTCACATTTATCACTTATTTCCTAAACATTTAATGTTATTCTGAACCAAAAAAATCTTGTAGATCTGATAGAAATATACTGAACAGAAAGGGAGATAAATTCTCCCTCTGCGAAACTCCAATGTCACAAGAAAAAAAACCGGACACATTACCACCAAGCTTTACACATGACTTAATATTGTGGTACATATTATACACTACATTTAAAAGTTTACATGTGACATTATTTCTAACAATTTCTGCAACAACCCTAGCCTCCAGACAGTATCGAACGCCTTTTTTGAAATCGACAAATGTCCATAAGGGTATATGTCCCATTGCTAAATAGATCTCGAGTAATACATGCAAGCAAAATATATGCTTAGTGGTCGAATAACCTTTCCTGAAGTCAGACTGGCTATCAGGACATATAAGGAAAATAATTCAGCATATGCTGATAATCTTGTAATTCAGTACAGACATAAACAGTTTGCCTAATGAGGAAATAAGTGTTATTCCTCTACATGCATCTGGATTCGTAGGATCCCCCTTGTTTTTATAGATAGGTATTATAATTACTCTGGTCCATACTTCTTGAATAGTACCATGATCCAAAACCACGTTTGACATAAATAGGCAAAAGAGAATCTTTAGTTGACTTTAGATATGTGTTCACTATATCATCATATCCCGCGGCCTTTCCATTTTCGTCAGTGGTGTAATTTCGCCATTTAGAATATCATTAACTAAATCGTTATCATTACTCGTTAAATCAAAATTTACGTCGTCACGCTCTGAATCCTCATTCAGGTTCTTAAAAAAATCATATAAAGAATCTGAAGAAACTTTCGGACCATGATAAGTATTCTTATTGAAATTCTCCGACAACCACCACAACTCAGGAGAGTCGGTGTATGCGGATTCCCGTAATCTAATTTCAAAATTAAATTGGTCTTCAGCGAAACACTTATTAAGTTCCTTTCTATAATGTTTGCTAGTAATTTTCGATTCATCTCTATTCGCGTCTGTTTTAGCGAATTATGTCTATGAAAAAGCTTTATCTTTTCTCGACAATTTTCCTTAAACCAATGTTGCTACTTAGCATTGAGTGAACAGCGCTGTTAACAAGTCATATGTACGAACGTTTCACAAGGGCAATGTGGAAATGCTAGTTTAGCTTATTAACAAAAAAAATCTAATTGCTCTTGTAAGTTTCGCCATTATTGCCATTTGAATTTAGATCGCCGGCAATGGATCAAGTATTCCGCATTATTGAGTAATTAATAAATTCACCTTGTTTGTCAGCTATCCCCAAGCTACTATTAGGCAATTGAAATACTAAGGACAGGGTGACATTAAGTCTGAACACATTGGATCGTAATCCAAAACAATAAATTCCTCTATTAAGGGGAGTAACTGTGAATCACTTAGCAGATAGTCTGTGATGCTAGCATCTTTGCATGTAGTTTTTCCTATACCACTATCGTTACCAGATCTATAATTTGCTATATACAGGTTATTGTTTCTACAAAATTTGACAAGTTTGTAACCATAGGTATAACACCTACTGAGATCTTGTGTTGTTCTATCTAACGGTACTTTATACAACAATAACTTTCTGTAATCATACGTTGAAGCTTCAAATGCATTATTATCATAATTCAAAAATTTCAAAAGTTCATCATCTGGTATAATATAGTCTGAAAGATTACCATATCCACTATTTAAATCGCCTATTAACTCACAAATAGAATGTCGCAGTTTTAGCGAGAAACGATCATTTTCAAGTTCGTCAAAAGCATCGTTTAATTTGTACTTTAACCTTCAGGAGGTATGTATACTGATCCCACAAATAAAGATTTGTCGTAATTAAATAATTTTGGAAAACTCATCCAAAGTGCAAATTCACAATTGCTCTCTATAAATTCAATGTAATTGTTTAAACACTTACTATAAATGACAATAATATCACCAGATTTTCGGCTACACTCCTTTCGATGTTTAGCATGATAAGTATAATCAATTGGAAGATTCAATACATTACATAGATATCAGTTTTGTGTTTCAACACAAATGAAAATATCATACAATTTAATAGTTTCAATAAATTCTGGAATAGAAGTTTATTTTGTATTCCAGATGCATTGACAAAAGTTATTTAAAGCTGACTGGGATTTTCATACTTTCCTTTTGTGTGCCTGTCCTACCTGGCTTGATTCGGGGTGGACCAAAATTCTTGTCCAAATAAGATTGACGATTATCATCCTGATTATTATAATTTAGTAGGGGAGCCATTCCGGGTCGGAATTCCTGTGTTCCATACTGATCATCTTGAAAATCTCTAGCAAACACTTGACGACCATTAATAAAGATGATGATTGTGATCTTCCTATCTTGTACTAGATACCCAAGTTACATAAGTGTCCATCTAAACAACGCTTTATCGGTGGATCTGCCAAGTGTTCCACCAAACCATTGTCTCATCTTCTAACTTCTATTTTAACAGCTGTCAAAACTGGCCTCCAAAGGTGTTGTGAGACTAGCTATTCAAGAAGTGGTATCAATCAAATGTGGACATTAAAGAACTCCAAAGACTTAAAGGATATTTTCCGATCTCGGTCAATTTCAGTCTGTAGCAGCATAAAACATTTGATTTCTCTACCCACTATACCACCATTCCTCATTCACAACTGACGTAGAAGTTGAAAGGTCTAATCCATCGATGCTTTCAAAATAAAAATGGCAACAACAGATACAAATACCTTATCATTGGTAGAGATAAATCATACTTTGTTAAAAACCACTCTAAATCTAATAAAAAATATACAGAGGTCGAAATTGTCCTGATGATTGAATGTTTGATCCACAACATATTTGTTCAATTTCTTGGACGTGTTGTCCAACAGACAATTGGCATTCCTATGGGTACTAATTGTGCGCCACTACTGGCCGACTTCTTCCTTTACTCATATGAGGCAGACTTCCTTGACCGGCTTCTTAAGGAAAAACAGAAGTTATCCCGTACCTTTAATATCAGCTTCCGCTACATATATGATGTTTTATCACTAAACAATTCACGTTTTTGGAATTTCTTACATCTCATCTATCCCAATGAGCTCAAAATTAAGGATATTACAGACACTGCCAAGTCTGCATCGTATCTTGACCTTCACCTCGAAATTGACACTAGAGGAAGATTGATTACAAAACTTTACGACAAACGGGATGAATTTGACTTTCCAATCGTCAACTTCCCATTTTTGAGCGGCAATATTCCAGAAGTGCCGGCGTATGGAGTATATATTTCACAACTCATACGTTATTCCAGAGCTTGGGACATATACATTAACTAACTGGACAGAGCTTGACTCCTGATAGAAAATTTGCTCAGACAGGGGTAGTTGCTCCTAAGCTGAAGTCATCCTTACTAAAGTTTTATGGGCGTCATCATGACTTGGTTGATAGGTATGAAAAAACCATTTCCCAAATGAAAATGGACCTATTCCATTGATATTATCCCTTCCTCATACAGAATTTGACATGGGCAGCATGGCGAGTGTCCTGCAGGAAGCAGAGACCGCTTATTTTTCCGGATCACCTGAGTCTACCCCCGGTTTTTTGGTGGGGTCCATGTTGTTCATATGTTTTTAGTTTTTAATTGTAGTGCATATATTGTTTTGGTCTTGTCTTCGTTGTTCTCCGGAGTTTGTCAGTTGTTACGATTTTTCTCTCCTTCGAATATTCCTTTGGTATTTCTTGACTTTACTTTGTCCCGTTTTAGCTTTTAATTATTGGTCAAAGTTTCTTTCTCCTTTCAATAATTTCAACAGGGAACTGTTCGTATATGCTGTATAGAGTCTCGTTTAGATTCGCCGGTGCCGCCTTAAATACCATGTCACGATCTTTCCGACTCTCGAATTTTGCTACAATCGTCCTCGGTTTCCCATCGTTTCTTGGTTTTAGTCAATGTACGACATGAACCTTGATTGCATCGTTAATATGAAGTTTGACTTTTATGAATTTCTGTAAACACTTCCCTGTTATTTGCATTATCAACACCAAAGGAATTTTCGCTGTCATCTTCTTCTATACCGCCGAATAAGAGATTCTCCCTCATTGATCGTTCTTGTATGTCTATTATACGCTCCATTAGTTCGTTGTTTTCACTAAACATTTCACCCTTCTCTTGCTCGATAATTGTACATAAACGTGTAGTATACATAATCTTGTATTGTTTGTCTTTCTATTTGACTGAAGAGGTACAGTTTTAAAGATAGTTTATAGTTACTATATCATAATCATAATCTAAGTAATACAATAATAATAATAATAGTAATAATAAAAAAAAAATAATCTCATGTATTTCAATTAGATTATTGAAAGGGTGTAAAATGTCTGAAATTTTCTGAAAAAATGTATTCCTTAACTCATGTAGTTTGGTACATTTTATAGTAAAGTGTAATTCATCTTCAACTTCAAATTTACGTAGGGGCCATATTCTGTTTTCTATATAAATCCTTCTGTATAGGCCTTTTTCAATCCTAAGGATACTATTACTTATCCTGTTTCTTACAAAATTCGAAATATCAACTCTGTCAATATCTAATTTACGACATCAAATGAACATGGAATCATACCTAATTCTCCTAGAACTCCCAAAGTTGATGCAGTTTTGTTAACTCCTAAGATGTATTTAGCAAATTTAATTTGTACTTTTACAGGTTGGTATATAAAAAAATAGTTAGACTCCAAGGTAGCATTATCTTTCAACAAAGTATCTAAACATAGAACAGTAAAGAATGGCAGGTTCTACACATTAATCAAATAATTTAAGATTTGGTAATATGTATAATTTGTCTGCATGCAGTGTTTTGGAAATGCAAAATAATGAGTTTCTGGTCTTTTTACATAAATATTCATTTGCTTTGGTAAAGCTGCCTGAAGGTTTAAATAATACTCCAATATATTTATATTCTTGAGAAATTTCTAGTACATATTCCATGTACTTCAAATTGTCTTTTTCAATTACTCTTCCAGTGTTATTGATTATAGTAACTTTTTATTTGTCTATATTAACTGATAAGGTCCGTTTAAAACAATAATTTGATAGCTTGTTTAAACAATTTTGTAGACCATCGGCAGATTCTGATAACAAAACAATATCATATGTATGTAAATAGACCTTCTGATGGACCTTTTAATCCGTTTTCTAACTGTTGGTTTAGCCCTGTAGTCGTTCGGAAGATAAACCACCTTGATAACATAATAACCAAATAAACGATAATTGTCAAAGATTATTAAAAAATTACGAATAACTTTAAATATTTTAAATACTTTTAATCTGTTTAATTTGCAAATTTTATATGCAAGTTATACGATGATTTAATTTTGGAATCATTTCATTGAATTTATTTTAAGTTACCCGGACTTTCGACAAAGAGGACAAAGAAGATTACTGCTGTCACAAAAGCTTCCTAACCAGGATTTTATCAGGGATAAGTTGATGTCATCACTTAAGAAATTTTACGGTCGTCATGAATTGATTGACCATTACAGAGTTCCAATATCAAAGATGATGTTTACTAAATGTCTTCAGAGAGTAAATTGTGCAAGATGGTCATTATTGTATTTGATAATTGAAGCGAGATTTCTTTTTATAATTTTATAGAATTTACTAAAATCAATCAGACACACTACCATGTAAATGGTAAATTAAGCAAATGTCTAGTTCTCTCTATCCCCCTATTAAGATTTTCGGACCGCGTTTACAAGGTCAGTACTAAATAATAAATGAAATAAATGGCCGAGTGCAATCATCTCTTCTTCCAACTGTTGGACCATCAACAATTTTCGTCATGGTTTACAAGTTATACTGAACTTTATTGGGTGATTTGCTTACAAGATAAACAGACAAGCGGAAAGGGTGATTCTATACTCCCCTTCACTCGGATGTGTTACGACAACCCAAAGTCTCTAGGGAGCATGTATCGCTGACCTAGACGATGACAATGTTGGACGGAATCTATGTTATCGAAACAATGATCAAAGAGAAAAACTCAAGGACTATTATTAGTAAGCTAGGTTGAAATCGTCTCTATATATAATTTTCCCACAAGATCCTATCTTAGATGGCAAAGAGAATCACAAGGGATCATAACTAACAAGCAATTTCTACAATAAAAGTAGAGGCTCATAAGAGCCTGTATCGCTCACCCGAATTTAACACGTCGACCTTTGAAGTGTGACTAAAAATCTAAGTGTAACAGTCAATTTGGCTGTTTTTTCCATAGGGTCATAAGTTAAACTAAGCTCAAATGTGGCAGTTATCTTGGTTGACAGTCCAGGTCATCAGACACAATTCTGAAATAGAACCATTTAAGAACCATTGCTGCCGAGTATGGTTCCAATTGCCCAGACGGTTTCAGACAAGAAATTTTGTAAGTTAAGTCCTACGCAGCCATCTTGATTGACAGTCCAGATCATCAGACACAATTCTGAAAGAGGCCATCTTAGGACCATTTCTGCATGCCAATTCTGGTTCCAATTGGTTCAGTGGTTTCATACAAAAGAGAAAAGGTTTTTAAATGAATTTTTCGTTAGGCCCTTTGATAAATTAATTTCGGCTGTTGTGGCCATCTTGGTTAACATCCCGCGTCATCGTATACAGGAATCATTGCTGCCAAGTCTGGTAACAATTGCACAGATGGTTTCAGACAAGAAGATTTTTAAATGAATGTTTAAGGTGAGTCCTATCTTAAACAAAGTTCAACTTTGGCAGCCATCTTTGTTTACACTCCAGATCATCGGACACAATTCTAAAAGAGGACCATAAAAGGACTACTGCTGCCGAGTTTAGTTCCAATATCCTCAGTGGTTTCATACAAGATTTCTAAGTAAAGTCAAGAAATACCAAAGGGTTATTCGAAGGAGAGAAAAATCGTAACAACTGACAAACTCCGGAGAACAACGAAGACAAGACCAAAACAATACATGCACTACAATTAAAAACTAAAAACATATGAACAACATGGACCCCACCAAAAAACCGGGGATAGACTCAGGTGCGTCGGAAGAGTAAGCAGTCTCTGCTTCCTGCAGGACACCCGCCATGCTGTCCACGCCAAATCCCGTGCGAGGAAGGGATAAAATAGTCTTATGTTAAACTGAGTTATGCTCTAGCGGTGATCTTGGTTGACAGTTCGGGTCATCAGACATAATTATAAATGAGGACTATCTAAGGACCTTTGCTGCCAAGTTTAGTTCCACTTGGCTGGGTATTTTCAGAGGAAAATATGTTAAACTAGTCAAAGCAGCCTCGCTGCATATCTCTGCGCTACTCTCGTGTTCTTCATATCCATACAATCCAAACTGGTGATGTTAGCCTGTTGCTATAGTGATTCCGAATATATAATGGTTGCTAAGTAGAAATCACAAGTAAAGTAGTCTTTCAGGATATTTAATTAAATTTTGAATCACATATTTTGAAATTCGACTGATCTAGATTAGTCTTAAAGCTAGTATGATCCTGACAAGTCTTAAGCTAATTTTATGATAAAAAATCTATAGTTGCCCAGTAAAATTCAAAAAAAAATAGTCTTATACATTTTCAGGAAATTTACCGAAATTGGAATCACATATTTTTTAAAATCCACTAGACATTGAACCCGCGCGGGCGCGGGAAAATAATTTTTTTTTATGGTGGCCATATTGACTATAAAAGTTGTTGCGGCCATGTTATTTATGGAACAGGAACTCAATATGGATGTTGTGGTTGGCTTCCCATAAACTTTCTTGTCAAGTAGATGGTATCAACTGATAGTTTCATGTCTATATATGATGTAGTATTCCAGAAATGGATGTTAATGCAAACTTTAACCAAAGTTAATGAAGCGTGAAATGTAGGTCAACGCGACCCAATTGTCATATGCGGCTGTTCGTTACTACCGAAGATGTATCCACTGATGAAGTAGACTGTATGCCACGTAGAATTAATTACCAAAATGGACCTTAAGGTTCCATCAAAGTCAAAATCTATGACGAAAACACAACCACATAAATTGTCAATATTTTTATTGTTAAAATTAATTCTGAACTGGAACTTGATGAAAAGTTCATTTAATACACATTTCATAGTGCATTACCTTTTTCCTTCAGAATAAATATGAAAGTAAACATTTCCTCAGTGGCGGATGAATTTTTCAAAAGATGCCGTGAGTTTGGCAGAGCAAATTTTTGGAAAATAATTGTTCCAATTGTTCCATTGCCATCATGGGCAGGGCAAGTGAGGCTTAATTCACAAATATATCCAATAATCAGACGATAAAAGCATTTTTAGTGTGTGGCTGCGTGTGCTGTCCACGTTTATATTTATCAAAGATGTCCGAGATACATTTCGCCGTTAATGATAAAAATATTTTTATCTAGGGCTTACAGAGAATTGTATGGTAGAGATATATTTAGACAGGTCAAATAACAAATAATGTGAAAATAGTTAATGGTTGGTTTTATCACTTTGTAAAAGGTAAACATCCGAGCAATCCAAAAACAGTTAAGAATTCCTCTGAACTTTACCTTACTTCTTCATAATCTTCGAAGTTCATAACCTTTACAGTCAGGAGAAATTGGTTATTGTAGAAAAACAATCCATGAAGCGGAAACATCCCACTCGAAGGGGAATGTTTTTAATTTGTTTTATTCTTTTTCCGTAATTTCAAACAGAAAGACATTTAAAATATGTGCATACTTATTTATTTAAATCAATGTGTTAAAATGGTGCATTCGAGAACCTTCTAAAGGATATGTTGGGAGAATTCATATCGGAAAAGTGCATAAAAATTCCATTTCCACATAAATAAAACTGCAGCTTAAATTTATAAATGCAGATTGTCAAATCCGATAATAACCTTTATAATCTGAACCATACATCGTTTATATTAAACCACGCATTTTGGCGCCTATGCGGCTAATTCGTAAATTTAGTATTATAGATACCATCCGAACTAGTGCTGTTGGTAAAGTGATTCCAAATATATATGGGTGCTAAGTAGAAATCACAAATAATTTAGTCTTTAGAAATCACAAATAAATAGTCTTTAGAAATCACAAATAAAATAGTCTTTGAGTCTTTCATGAAATTTACCAAATTTTGAATCACATATTTTTAAAATCCAAATGATCCCAGTAAGTCTTAAAGCTAATATGATCCCAAAAAATCTATAGTTGTTAAGTAAAATTTCAAAAATAATAGTCTGAGACACTTTCAGGAAATTTATCGAAATTGGAATCTCATATTTTTTAAATCCATACAATTCAAACTAGTGTTGTTGCTATAGTGATTCCAAATATAATGGTTTCGAATCAGAAATCACAAATACAGTAGTCTTTGAGTTTTACAGGAAATTTACAATAATTAGAATCACATGTTTTTGAAATTCAAATAATCCTGACAAGTCCTAAAGCTAATGATCCCAATATGTGTTACTGCTGATGTGATCAAGAAAAGACATGGTTTCTTCTCAAAAATCCAGAAAATAATGGTCTTTGAGACTTCCAGGAAATTCACTAGAGTGGGAACCGCATCTTAAACAAATTCCGAAACCTTTTGCACTTTCTATATTAAATTTAGCGATATAATTACTAAGAAAACTTTGAGTTCCGTATTTTAAATAACATGATAGGAGTTGCAGGACAATGGAATAATGTATCCTAAGGCTACCTGTGTTGCCCGGCACCCAGGGACGCTATTCAAATTATGAAACATTTGGCACAATCTTCATTGGCAGGGAAATTACTGAGCTAATTTTCAGTTCCATAATGCAAATAACCGGAGAGCAGTTGCGTGACAAAGGAATAATGTATCCTTAGGTTCGCTTTGTAGCCTGCCCCAGGGGCGCCATTCAAATTCCGAAACCTTTTGCACAGTCCTCATGCACACAGATGCAATCAATGACCCAAGTTTCGTCTATCTACATCTAGGGTTTACTGAGATTATCCTGGACATTACTAACGTACGCACACCGAACAGCAAAACAATATCCTTGCGCTTCGTTGAAGCGTGCTGATAATGAGTTTTCCAATAGGGTCCTATGATAAACTATGTTTGGCTGTGGCGGCAGTCTTCCTTGACAGTTCGAGTCATCGGACGTAATTCTAAAAGAGGACCATCTAAGGACCATTGCTACCAAGTTTACTTCCAATTGGCTTTGTGGTTTAAGACAACAAGATTTTTAAATTTAAGTTTCCAATAAGGTCCTATGTTAAACTAGTTCGGCTGTAGCGGCTATCTTGGTTGACAATCCTGGTAATCGGACATAATTCTGAAAGAGGAACATGTAAGGACAATTGCTGCCAAGTTTAGTTCAAATTGGCTAAATGGTTTCAGACAAGAAGATTTTAAAATGAATTTTCCAATATGGTCCTATGTTAAACTAAGTTTGGATGTGGCTGCCATCTTGGTTAACAGTACGGGTCATCGGACAGAATCTTCAGGAAGACCTCTCCAGGACCAAAGCTGCCAAATCTGGTTCGAATTCGCCATGTGGTTTCATAGATCTTAAAATTCACCCCCCCCCTTTTTCTATTATAGTCACAGCAGCCATATTCGTTGGACGTCAAGTATGCTGGATATATATTTTGAAGGGGGCCAACCAAGGATCATTCCATCAAAATTAGACACATTTGGCCCAGTGGTTTCAGAGAACAAGATCTTTCAAGGAAAGTTTACGCCGGCCATCGTCTTTAAAGGGCAAAAACTCATGAAAAATTAATGATTTTGACGTTGACTTATTTGTAGATCTTACTTTTTAAATTATTTTTGCTGTTTACAGCTTGTCTTTATCTATAATAAAATTCAAGATAATAAACTAAAACTGCAAAATGTCCTTAAAATTATCAATTCAAGGTCTGATCTATTGGTCTGAAAATTTCATGGCTTGTCAGTTTTGCTCTAAATGCTTAAGGTTTTGAGATGCAAGTCAAAAACTGTAGTTTACCGCCTATGTTCTTTTTTTAGCCACGTCGGCAATGTTGTGTATTTACCTGACACTTTTTTTAAACTAAATACCCTAATGATGCATCTTGCCAAATTTTGTTCCATATGGCCAATAGTTTCCTAGGAGATTTTTGTAAAAGCTTTACGGACGACGACGAACGCCAAGTGATGAGAATAATTAAGTAAATACGCCTGTAGTTCGGGTTATCAAATATAATTCTGAAAGAGGATCCCCTGAAGACTATGGTTCCAAAGCTATGTTAAAAAAAGGATAAGTAATTTCTTTACACGAATTTTTAGATCTGTTCTTGAGTTAGGTTAAGTTTTATAATTTTAAATGGGAATTATTATTTCTGCCAAGTTACGTTCCAAATAGCTTTGCGGTTTCAGAAAAGAAGATTTGTCAGTGACATTTCCCATAAGGTCCTATTTTTATATATTCGCATGTGTCGGTGAAGGTCAATTGCAGTCAGGGTCTTCGCATATGATTCAGAAAGAGGATAGATTTGCCACAAGTCTCTGTGTAATATGTCCCATTTATAATTACGTTTTTCTTACAAAATTCACCTCTACTATTCATACTTATTTACTATGTAAAAAGTAATAATTGCATAAGGACTAGTAGCAAGTCTAGAAAGAGGACTACTTAACAACTATCTCCAACATATTATGTACCAATCGAATAGTAATTTTAGGCAAGAAGATCGTTCAAGAAAGTTTTGCAATACGTTCCTGTGTGAAACTCAGTTCCGAGTGGTAGTCCGGGTCTGACATCGGATACAATTCCGACGGAGGTTGACATATCGGCAAAAGATACCAATTGTCTACCAAATGGCTTAGTTGTTTTAACAGAGAATGTCTTAAAGTGAATTTTCCTACAAGGTCCAATATTAGGAACGCTAATGTTCATTTTATAAACATTTATTAAAGGATTTATAACACATTCTCAAAATATATTAAGAAGTTGCTTATATAAGTTACAAATTTAATTTTTAATTAATAAAAACAGTTTATACTATTTTTATAATTTAAACTAACCAATCACACAACTGAAAGAAAAATGATTGCAAAGACAATTGACAGTCGTTGGTTAACTCCAAAGGAAATTTTCAACTGTAAATGACTGCAAACGTTTTTTAAGACAAATTATGTCCTGCTATGATTGAAATATAACTGCTTCAACCATTTTTATCAATGGGTCAGGCACGTGTATAGCATTTCATTGCCGTCGCTCGTAAACTTTAACCGAAAACTCAAATATTGTACGTTTGGTAAATGTACATTCAAATAATGCAACCAATATTTCAGTCCAATCAGTATCGTAACCTCGTAGCAAAACTCAGCTCAATAACTTGATGCCTCTTGAAAAAATCCGAAAACTGTCTATCATGGGAAATGTTTTAAGTTAACGAGCTGTATTTCTGTCAAAACTCAAAGACTCGAAAAAAAAATTCAATGATTCTCGTTCTGTAACTCGCCCGCATACAAAAAATTAAGTAAATAGCTTGACACGTTTTGAAAATAGGTCCGAAGAAATATTGTGTTTGGGAAGGGAGAACGAAACTAAATTGTGGCGGTGGCAGATATTTTGCAACATGAAGGTTTGTTGCAATGTATCTTAAAAGTTTTCCTCAAAACAGAAAATATTTCATATTTTATATTTTTTTCCAGATACTTTAAGAAATGGGAAATCAATTTGGTTTAAAAATAGGAGTTACTTGGCATAATATTTCAGGTTTATGACATCGAAAAATCTAGAATACGTCGTAATTTCATGAATTAAACTGTCGCCTAGAGCATCACACTAAATAGATTTGAATATTAATTGATATTGTATGTAAATACTATTTCAAACATATAAATATACATTTGCTCATAAAACAAATAAACAACTGTTTAGATGCACGGAAGAAAATAGCTGATTTTAGTGTTTCGAGACCAGTGGCATATTGGTTTTTTTGGCCGGTATCCAATGACTCTGAGTTTTTCTTAAAATCCGTGGACCTTGTAAATATATATTTTTTGTTGCTATGGCATCCGTTGAATTTTAACAAAAATATGAGATAATTGGATATTTTTGTCTTGTTTTGCATGTTTGTTGTTTAACATGGACCTTATGTATGATTATGATTTGTAGAATGGCATAATGTGTACTATATTCTATACATAGAAAAATTGGTTAAAATTGGCCTATCCTATAATTGTTTTAAAAATGTCAAATATGAAAAATAGCCCTTTCTAGCAAAAAACATCACGGTAATAAAATATATCCCAAATACCAAACAATATTCCTCAAAACATCAAATATGATAGAGCTTTTCAAAGTAAAGGTATTGATATGCTACACGAGTATATTACTAGAACTGTTTGTTTTCTATTACGCAAACCTTACCTTAAGAAAAACAGAAGAAGTTAGTCCGTACCTTTTATTTCATCTTCTGCTATATAGATGAATATATATTTGCATCTTATCTTGACTTTCAACTCGAAATTGACACCAGAGAAAGGTTGAATACAAAACTTTACGGCAATTGGATGAATTTGATTGTACAATCGTCAACTTTCCATTTTTGAGCGGCAACATTCCAGAAGCGCCGGCGTATGGAGTTTTTATTTCACAACCCATACGTTATTCCAGAGCTTGTGACATATACATTGAATATCTGGACAGAGCCCGGCTCCTGACAGAAAAGTTACTCAAACAGGGGTACACGCCCTGTAACGTGAAAGTTAACAACTTAAACGATGTACGAACGTTGTACGGACGTTATTCGGACGATGTACGGACGCTGAACGAACGCTGAACGAACGATGTGCGGACGACGGCCTTGAACCATAAACGATACCATGAACGCACTTTTAGCGTATAACATATGATTTAGCGTTTGATTTAGCATGGATGGTATGGTTTATCGTACAACGTTTCGTTTAGCGTTGACAGTTTTACTTTATGGTATGGTATGGTTTATCGTGCATCGTTTCGTTTATCGTATATGGTATATTTTTTCTTTTTCCATATAAGCTAATTTTTCTCGTTTGCCATATATGGAAGTTGTTTTTGGGACAAGAATTTATTTCAATAAACTTTGAATTAATTTAAATAACTTATATTTTACTGTTTGTTTTTGTTTTTGTTTGTTTGTTTGTTTGTTTTTGTTTAAAATAGATTATTAGCAATTTTTGTATTATCATGATTAATACGAATTGAAAGAGATGTTGAAATAGTGTTAAATTATATGCATATCCCATTATACATGTTCTCCATTAAATTTTATCTGTATATTTTCTAAACAATCTAAACTAAATCGATTTTCTCCATTCATTTATTCTATTTCATAGCAGATTATTTTTTTCATTAAATTCTTTGAATTTTAACACTCCTAAAAGATAAAACAGAACACCTAATGATACAACGAAATATGTCTGTGAAAACATGTATATCTTTTATGCAGTGATATTCAGTCTATCACAACTCAGGTAAATGCTCTGCTTGCCAGACTACGTTTGTGACTCACCATTGATAAAAATGATTGAGGCAGTTATATGTCATTCAACCATAGCAGCAAATTCTTTTTCTGATACAAGTTTGCAGTCATTTACAGTTAAAAGTGTCCTTCGAAAAACGACTGTCATTGGACTTTTCAGCCATTTTTAAAACTGTGTGAATGAACATTTGCTTCGTGTTTTCTGCTATATTTTTACAACCTTATGGAAAAAGTTTTAAAAACATTCTTAAAACATCTTTGTCTTAATTGGGTTAGTTTATGTCGGTTTTTTGGCTGAGTACTTCTTGTTTAATATAAGTTTGGTTTTTGATCTTCCAAATGTTTCGGTTTTAAAGCTGCTGATGAGAGGTAATTCCTTGAAATGCATAGTATACAGCATAGTATAAATTTACTATATCTAATATTAGTATCTTTGGATTGTTATTTTTTAACACTGAATACTACGAGAACTGCTGATCCAGTTGAAATTAAATATGGCATCCCTGCAAGGTACGTACTGGGAATTGTTTCTTAGTTGCTGGTAAACCAACCTATATGAACATTTAGGTCAAGAGTTACACCCAAAAACCAGATAACCGATACAGGCTTCAATGAGTCTCCAGTTAAACAATTGTTCAATATTGTTGAAAAATTCGGTAACACTGCTTTGGAAATCTATTTAATTATATTGTATTAGATTATGAAGCAAGCGGGACGTTCAACAATTGCTCAATTTCTCTGTTCAAACTTTCAGCCCATCGGTGACGTGCAAGCTTCCCACACGCAATTTCTCGGACTTTTTGGTTTTCACCTATAAATTGATAATATTAACCCTTTGAGTGCCACAATTCTTACCGGAAGAGTGCCAGGAGTTTTTTGAAAAATCGTTTACATGTGGTTTTCAGTGACGTCGTGCCTAGAAACGATTGTCTGACGTTACAATTTTTGTGATCATAATGAAATAATAATTATGAAACGGGTGTATATGGAGATTTTTAATAATTCCATAAACTTGTACTTATTTATGATCAAAGATCAAAGGGCATGTTTAAAACCCCCGTCAAAATATTCATATGACTATTTGCCCCCTTTTTTTACTGAACTTGGTTTATCATCGCTAGAAACTATTGTCTGACGTTATAATGTTTGTTATCATAATGAAAAAATAATTATCGTAATCTGACGGCCCAAAAAAACATCTATATTTAATACAATTTAGCATCAACATTTTTTGCATCCTATTTAATTAATCATTCGTTTCGTTATTTTTTTTAATTTAATTTTATGTTATTTCTAAGTAGTTTATACCGCATAAACTTGTACTTTTTTATGATCAAATATCAAAGGGCATGTTTAAAACCAAGGTCAAAATAGTCATATGATTTGTCCCCTTGTTTACTGAAGTTGGTTTATCACCGCTGCCCTTCGAATTTTACTTTTCTTCTGATGAAAGATCAAAGTGTACGTTCAAAACCCCCGTCAAAAAAGTCATATGGCTATTTTGCCCCCTCCTTTCTTGTGATTTTTTTTTACCGAAGTTTGTTTATCACCGCTGTACTTTTTTCAACCCAGAGATCAAAAGGTACATTTAAAAATATTCAAAATTATGGCTATTGCCTCTCAATTTCTTTTGATTTTTACTGAAGCTGGTTTATCACCGCTGTATTTACTAGTCGGTTCGGACAGAGTGATAAAAATATCCAGGTACCTCTTCAAAGTTGATATCTACATCAATAACATTCAATGAAGTTAAAAGAAATACCAGCCATACAATTCCTCTAGGAGATGCCCTTCTAAGGAATATTTCATCATCTTTCTCAAATTCCCGTGTAAATTCAATCTCGCTTTGACAAACACGATTGATAAAATTTCTGGTTTCCAAATATTCTGTAACAGTTGTTGGTGTTTCCTTTTTATAACATGAGATGTATGTAGCCAATCTATCCTCTCCGTCGTCGATTAGGCGAATATGAAATGTGGGCTTACACTTATCACTGAACCTTAAAATTTGGAAATTATTACCGGGAGAGTGTAAAATCTAACCGTTGGTTTGAAAAGGTCTTTTTTTCTATCACATCTAGTTAGATCATTTACCGGAGTTCCAAACGGTATCGGAGCCAGAGAGTAACTATAAGTGTAATTCTAACGGAGGTATAGTACTAACAGCTCACTACGAGTTAACGTAAATTTCTTTACTCCATAACCTTTATCTCCCCTTATAATAACTCGCACATATTTAGCAATATAACCCATTCAGACTTCGATATTTTGAGTCCCTTCAGAGAGAACCTCTGAAAACTCTCGTGTCCATTTTGCCGTATTATTTAGACTCCGATCATTTAGTAAATCGCTTCCAAAATCGTTCCAAGTATAACACTCCATGAAACACCTTGAACTGTTTAAATCAATATCGAAACTAGCAGTCATTTTTTTTCTGAAAGAGTCCTATAATATCTCGCTCCTCAAGTAACCTAATTTCATACTGTACGTTGTCAGAGTCAGCGTGAGAATCACTATTTATTTCTGAAAAGAATAGTTCGGAACCGTAATCCTGGATATAATACTGGATTTCTTTTCCAATACCTTGTGAAAAACGGTTCAAAGAGTGGGTCGGTTTTTCTAATTCTGTCACTGCTACCTTGCTCTTTTCAGTTAGATTCATAAAGGTATCACGGACATAACCCCCATGTCTAAAAATCCACGAACAAGTCGAGCTATTCTTTATTCTGTCGACATGAAACAGTGTTATCTCGTTCCTTTCATTCTGTTTTATTTTTTCAAAAGATATTTCGTTCTCGTAATAGATAGGCATCAAAGTCACTCCACGAGAAACCATGTGTATACCCAGTAAATAAAGGGTTTAATCCTTATCAGTCGGGTTCAAAGTCAATGTCTAATTATCATAATCCTCTTCAATATTATTATTATACACATCGTCCGATAACCACTTGACTTTCTCATCATCTAGGAAACCCCGAGTGGGTTTTATCGTATGCGGCTGGCTTCTTTTCGTACTTTTTTTCGCATATTTATCGACAATTGTTTTTGTCCTTTCTTGTAATAATCATTATTAATGAAGTCCTAGATTTTTGTATCCACCTCATTTTTTGTATATAAGTCAGGCTGCAATTTTGCATCCAATTCACTCTTGGTATATACATCGTTTTCTGGTAGTGCATCAAATTTGGCATGAACTTCACAACTTGGAGCATACATCTGCGCTGATTTTGGCATCCAATTGTTGCTCAAACTGTGAGAGGTGTATTGGTCTTAGATAATGACTATGCAAGTCTTTCCTCAATTTTGTCTCATTTGCATTAACAAAAGACTTCCTAGCCAAATCATGTCTTAATTTGGTCTCAGTGATTGTCAATTCGTTCCTCAATTTTATCTCTTAATCACCCAACGCCTTTCTTATCTGCGCGTTTACAGATAAAAAGTCCCGTTTCTGTATGTGTATCTTCTGCTGCAATGACTTCTTGTTAACCGCAGATGTTGGATTACTTAAGTAAAGTCAAGAAATGCCACAGGGATATTCGAAGGAGAGAAAAATCGTAACAACTGATAAACTCCGGAGAACAACAAAGACAAGACCAAAACAATACATGCACTACAATTAAAAACTAAAAACATATGAACAACATGGACCCCACCAAAAATCCGGGGGTAGAGTCAGGTGCTCCGGAAGAGTAAGCACTCTCTGCTTCCTGTAGGACGGCCGCCATGCTGCCCATGTCAAATCCGGTATGAGGAAGAGATAATATCAATGGAACAGGTTTTTTCATACCTGTCAACCAAGTCATGATGACGCCCATTAAACTTTAATAAGGATGACTTCAGCTTAGGAGCACGTACTCCTGTCTGAGCAACTTTTCTGTCAGTAGCCAGGTCCTGTCCAGAAAGTCTCAAATCTCCTAATGTACTTCTTGTTCATATCCAACTCTGTGCTCTTGCAGGAAAGACAGTATTAGTAATCTGTAGCAACATGATCTCCAGGCTGCAACGTTCTTGATTTTCTACCCACCCATGTCCAGATCTTTTCCACTCCGTAGGCACTCTCTACTTATTTTATATAATTGCGCTTTTCTTGCATATTTACTTAGTACTACATTAAAATTAGTTTATGTTTTTCCCCTTCTGGAGTTAAAGACCCTATCTGATATATTTCGTTAAAGATACCCATTTTATAACTTTTATTTTATAAAGAAAAGAAAAAATAATGTTGGGTGAATTCATTTGTTTGTTTGTTTAGTTGGGGTTTTACGCACATTTGGCCATTTCGCGGCGGCCAGTTTTTTTTTGGTGGAGGAAGCCGGAGTACCCGTGAAAAGCAGAGACCTTCGGTAGGAAAATTGGCAATCCTTGTCAATTTAGATCGGAATCGAACACACCCCGCCACAGGTGAGATTCGAACTCGCAACCTCAGTGTGGACAGACTAGTGATCATTAGTAGTCATGACGAACAAGCTAGACCACTTGGCCACCGAGGCTTGGGTGAATTGAGAGAAAGGGCTTTAAAAAATTCCAAAGCAGAAAAAAAAGTAAACAAGTTTAGATTAAGGAAGGAGGAAGACAAAAATAAGAAACAGTGTACAATCAGATAGATATACAGAGATCTTTGAGCCAGTAACAAAGGCAATAGAAAAAATACCGGAGGCACCTAAACCAGCTGCCAATCAATTACTACCCGTATATCAACCTTTACCAATACAGGAATAAGCACTACCACAAAAAGAGGGACATGAGGAGGAAAAAGAAGTGGATGGAGCAGAATGGTTAAAAGCCGTTGAAATGGATCCGACTGGCATGAATCTCGAAAATCATGATGCTGAGAAACAACATGAAGGCGATACATTTTTAGATACTGAAGACAAGACTAAAGACGCACAAAAATATAAGAGAGAGCTTGGAAGATTCAAAAAGAAAGCTAACGATCCATCCCTCTTTGACCAATTTGACAGAGCAAAATAAGAGGTACTATAAGAAATTGCAGGGTAAAACTGGGACAGGTTTATCCTCGAAAGGGCATTACAATATCGATACTTTTGGTACCTTTCTGGTTTACTATTGAATTTGAAGAGCCTTCTCGAATATAATAAGTTGTATGGACTAGGCAAGACGGGAAATCTAGTATTGGATGAAAATGTAGATGATGATTTTATCGATCTAGTGACAAAGCGGTATAACCCGGAAAAGGGGTACTCAGACTCATCAAAGAGGACATTCAGGAATCTGGTTTCCCTCTCGTCACACCCACTAGTAAAGACAATCGGTAAATACAAACAAATTTTGTGCAATAATACTGATAGTCTTTTAAATCAATTGGAGCTTGTGACTGGGAGTATACAATCTGGAGTTATGGTAATACTAGTGTTGCTCTATTGAATGAAAGAATGTCTATTATAGATACTCTTCTGAATAAAGGGGAGATGACAGGAGAGCAACGTTGCTATCCGGTAATTTAGGAAAAGTACCATGTACCCTTTATTTAATATCAGTAATAGCCTTCGTCTAGTAGATGTGGAATCTTGCTGTCCTCCTCAACATTGAGTATTGTATACTTTTCCGTTAGTAATTTGTCTGAATAAATCGGGTTGCCGCATTTATTTTTTGTTTTACTTCTCTCAACACCACCACAGCGGATTGACAATAGGCCTCCTTACCTTTCGTAGTAAGACTCAACCTCGGAGTCAACAGATAAAAAATTACCTTGTCAAAATACACTAGCGGTTTGAACAAAAGATGGATTAACAAATTAGTCTAACCAGATCCGACGGTCCTACAGTGAGCAAACGGAAAAATGTTCTTGGCATAATGTCGACTATTGTCTTGAAGTTATTATTATTCCCCATTTCAGGAAAGTATTGTGGTACCGACGTCATTTTTAGAAACCGATAGGAAAAGATTTATTCCTTTCTACGAAAATTGTTCCCTTGTATTCGGTCTTATTTGAGAGTCTCTCGAAGTTCTTGGTATGAAGAATACTGAAATGTTCGATCCCTTGCTCCTTCGATGATCTCTTCAGATGTACCTTCTTCATGACGAAATCTCTTGTGTTCTTCACTTGCTTACCCTGCAACATCTTTTGAAAGTCTTCTTGCATTAATTTGGAGTTGTCCAACCCTTTTTCCTTTGTCTTAACGCTGAATGCATTATCGCTATCAATTGTAATAGTCATGTACAGCGTGGGCGCGATATATATGGCCTTCATTATCTTGGCGTCCTTCTTGTAATCATTCGCCAAGTCGCCAAAGTGATTCCCGTTGTAATTGTGTATAAGTCTGGTATGATCTCCCAGCACGTGTAAACTATCAGTGTCCGTGTAATAGAAATCCTCTTCCACCCTTTTATTTGGGTTCAAGTTCACCATGTCGTCGTACATGATTTTGTGACTGTAGGCAAGGACTAAAGCACCAATATGTGGCGGTTTACAAATTTTATTTACCGAATCGATCTCGGATCTGAGATATCCTGATATGTACCATACGAGACCAGCACGAGATCGGTGATCACATACTTGTGGTGAAACTTCCAATAATCAGTGTTTTCCTTGATGATCTGAGTATGATTATATATCGGCTTTGGATAATTTGTCCGTAAGTAAGTAAGTTCATAAGTAGTTTTGCTAACGTTTCCTGTACGCTTCCCTTTTGGCTATTCTTCTTGAGTCCGAAGAAATTCTGTATATAATTATAGAAGACCTTACTCGTGTCTTCCCAATAGTATACCTCGATTATTTCGGCTCTGTATACGTATTTCGTCATCTGCTCAAAATCTATTGAAGTATACCAGCCCTCCGAATCTTGTAGGTCCCACTTCGTGAGACCCTGCGTATTTTTGCTTGCCGCAACGGGGTGCAACAGGGTCTTATTTGCTTTATATCTGACTTTATACATCCCCATTTTTCCTTTCATGGTGTTACCCTTCGTATACTATCGCCACCCGACCGGGAACCAGTTCAACATAGAAGTAGGGTAGAGGGACACGAAGTCGACATTTAAGACGTATTGAGTGGACACGAAATCGGTCTTGCTCTTGTAGCACCGGCCGCCATATATAGTCTTCCTGATGTTTTTTTTTCTATTTCCGTAGATTCCGATAGATCCTCCAGAACCCCTAAGGGGATATTATCGCATCATATGTCGAACCCCAGCGAACTAGTGGAAATAAAAATAAAATAAATAAAATTACTGATGTCCCTACCGAAGTCCTTGAAACACTGTTCGTTCAGCTTATTGTATAACTTTTGCAAACCAAGAACATAACACCTGAGGTATCGGAGGCACTCTTCTCTAGTATCGGGTGACATCTCGTCCCATCTACCGGCCTTATTGTCGTGATCGAAAATTCACTTCGAACAATGAACACCTAAGGTGCTTTATCAGATCAAAGCACTTGAATCCTTTTTGTAAACCTATTATACTCACGTTATTCATAATAAATTTCTGGAGAGCCAACCCTAGTCTATTCATACTCTTGAATAAAGGGTAGTGATCAAAGTTGCTTCCATTGTAGGCGTTAAAGACGAGATCCTCTTCGTCGGTTTGCATTCGAACCGACTATAAACACAGCGATGATAAACCAACTTCAGTAAAAATCACAAGGAAAGGGGGCCAATAGCCATATTTTTGAAGTAGATTTTAAATGTACCCTTTGATCTTTGATAAGAAAAAAAGTACAATTCTAAAAGCAGCGGTGATAAACCAACTTTGGTAAAAAAAAAACACAAGGAAAGGAGGGGCGAAATAGCCATGTGGTTGATTTCAAACGTGTAATAATTTTTCAGTAATGTTCATGACCACCATATCACAAATGGCCAACCATTATACAAATGCGCATTCTAAGTAGTACCATTTGTGGGTAGCAACACTTGATTCCACTAAATATTTTCCTGCAAAGAACCCCAGATGATTACAAAATTCTCAACGCACGGAAAGAGGGCCGTCCGACATCTGTTGTACAATTAAATTGTTGGGAAGAACCGTTGTTAATCGCCACTGAGTTACTGTCTTTAGAAATAAGTGTCAATTTTACTGAAGATATTGGTACTGAAAATGGAAAGCAAAGTTTTCAATAATGAATATCAAATGAAAAAATATATAAATCGGTTCAGAGGCAGTCGGCAACGACAACTATCTCCTCCCAATCATATGGGCCGGATTTTTTAAAACAAAAATTCTAAAACAACATTTAACATCTACAAAAGTGTATGGAAAATGAAAACTAAAACCTCGTTCCGTATCTACATATAGTTGATGATAATATCATATAAAATAAAACGCATCATGAAAAATGTAAGAGGAGTTTAGGTCACAAGATTAAATTAAAAACGTTGAAATTAGACCCATGTGGGCTCAAGTATTTAAAATAAAATCGAAATTCTTAAACCTTAGGGACGAGATTAAAAGTTCGCTGTAGGATAAAAAACTTAATTCAGATAGTTTGGGAGTGGGGGTGGGGAGGGGGGAGGGTAAAAATCGCTGCAAGTTTTGTTATCCGACATCGATTTTTGGATTGAAAAATACGGATTCAAGTGATGTCCAAGTCAATATACAGAACAAACATACATTGTTGAGGAAAAGCATAACCCATGAAACAAAAAGTATACACTCAAAGTATATGCCCATATTGGTCAATCAATTTTTCCCAAAGTAAGTTACGAAGGGGGGGGGGGGGGGGGTCAGTGAAAAAAAAACTATGTGAATTAAGTTTTTTATCCTACATTGAACGTTTGATCTCGTCCCTTACCAAGTATCAGTTTGTGACAATTCTGAAAATTAGAGTAAGTTATTTTCGAAGCTTTATGTTTCAATGTCTTAAAGATTTTCACTGAAATTTACGTTCGTGGATTTGGATGTCTAAATGCCATTTATAAGAGAATGAAGTTTTTTTACTGCTTCGTTCACTTACATTAAATAAAACAGTTTTTTGAATAAGTGAGTTTAGTCTCTTTTTTTTCAGCATCCACAGATTCGTTGTTTTTTTTTTTTTTTTTTTTTTTTTTTTGTAAAGTTTGTGTTCATTCGGGTAAATCGTTCTTGAGACGTTTTCCAAAATTTAGTCGATCATAAATTATAACAGACTATGGCAAAAAATTATCAAAAATTGAAAAAGACATTACGACAAACATCTCTACCAAGTTTAATTGAATTCTAATTAGCGGTTCTTAAGAAGATAAAGAATGTGAAACAATTAACCTACTGATACCAATACATTGATATAGCTCACACATGGGCTAAAAATGGAGCAAAATTCATTCTTCAACAGTTCAATTGATGTGATTCTTAGATAGAGGGGGCTCATTTGACAAAAGACACAATCAATGCTTATACCATGGTACCAGGAAAATTATTAGGCTACGAGCTTACAAAGCAAACGTGTATTCGACCCCTGCCTCTTTACTCGCCATTAAGTCATCAATTGACAGCTTAAATGTCCTAAAATTTGCACCATACACAAACATACACTTTTTCGTTTGGATAATTACGTGTATTTTTTTAGGTAACAAGGGTAAGAATATGATTCTAAAACGAGTCTTTCCAGTTGCTGTGTACAACCCTTATTTGATTTTTAGAAAATTACTTTGTGACATACGCAAGGGTAAATTTAATTGATTGATATTTTTAAATTAAAATCTTAATTTATGATAAACAATATGAAACTGGTTCAAACATACTTACATCTTATTATCAAAGATATGTTTTGTGATCTGATGACATCCATTTCATTCAAATTCATTGCAGTGCAGAAAACATATTTTCCTTCATCTTTTGTGTTTCCATTGTACGTTAAGACACTAGATGATATAACTTTCCCGTCCTTGCAATCTGTATAACAGTTGTCGGATTGAACAGATGCGTTAGACGTAAGATTGGTGTCGGAGAGATACCAGTGTATTCGGGAAGAGGGCCGTCCGACATCTGTTGTACAATTAAATTGCTGGGAAGAACCGTTGTTAATCGCCACTGAGTTACTGTCTTTAGAAATAAGTGCCAATTTTACTGAAGATACTGGTACTGAAAATTGAAAGCAAAGTTTTCAATAATGAATATCAAATGAAAAAATATATAAAACGTCACAGAGGCAGTCGGCAACGACAACTATTTCCTCCAAATCATATGGGCCGGATGTTTTAAAACAAAAATTCTAAAACATCTACAAAAGTGTATGGAAAATGAAAACTAAAACCTCGTTCCGTATCTACATATAGTTGATGATAATATATAAAAATAAAACGCATGATGAAAAATGAAAGAGGAGTTTAGGTCACAATATTAAATTAATAACGTTGAAATTAGACCCATGCGGGCTCAAGTATTTAAAATAAAATCGAAATTCTTAAACCTTAGGGACGAGATTAAAAGTTCAATGTAGGATAAAAAAACTTAATTCAAATTAAAGAATGAAGTTTGTTTTAGTGCTTCGTTCACTTACATTACATAAAAACAGTGCCTTGTTCAAGTGAGTTTAGTCTCTGTTTTTTTTTCAGCATCCGCAGATTGGAATATTTTATCAATTGCCCTTATTTCGGGTTTTCCTATAGCGTATGACAATACTGTATAGAACAAAATGCGTAAAATAACAAACAAAGAGATGTTGGGGTTACAAGTTTAAATTCAAAACTTTAAAATTCGACCCCAATAAAGCTTTGCACCCATAATGGAAACCGTTTTTCCTCTTCCGTTAATTTAACATAATACTGACAATCGTCTTCCTGTTTCTACTACTACTCGAGGATAAGTTTAACGCATTTCTGGCAATTGTTCTATCACTCATTTAACGACAATCCGTCTTGGGTTTTTCCCCGGTTTACATTTTCCCAATCGATACACATTTTCCAGTTCTATATCTTTCGCGTCCTTTACATTCAAATTACTCTCCACAAACTTTATAATTGTGTGCTAACAATTTTCGTTTTCACCCGTTACACCACCTTCTTCGATTTTCCATTTTCACCATCCTGTTGCTGGTTCCCTATCAACGGGGAGTTATGGAAAGGTTGGAACAATGTGGAGTGTGGTATACATACAGTTAATTAAAAAAAATTCTATAAGTATCGGCAAAAGAATACCGAAGCGACAAAACAGTTGGAAAAGTCCACAAATTCGAAGTCCAAGGAAAAGACAAATGCAGGAGAATGGAACACAACAAGCACACGCGACAAGGATACGTGAATAACTAAAAGAATAAAAAAAACTTATAATAAACTAAACAAAACTAGAACAAGACAGCAAAGTAACTAAGGAACAAACCATGTGAACTCCCATATTGGAATATCTCAAAGGGCTAAGTTCGAAATTTGTCGGATTTAGGATTTCTTAAAATAGTAAAAAAAAAAAAAAAATGATGTGTTATGTCTGTCATCACAAGTCCTGTTTTAAGTTCCCAGGCGAATTCGAAATGGAAGGATATTATAAAAAAAACAGTGTGTACAGAAAAAAAAGTGTAGCGGTGGTGGAGCTGTTAAAGGTATATTAAAATAATTAAGTGTAATGCCGATAATTTTAAATTTGATAAATGTCTTATGGTAAATAATCAAAATGTATACATGTTTGCTGCATAGATACCTCCCAATATATATTTTATAGGAGATATGATATTGATATTTGGAGGTATTACAAGGAAAAATTCATTATATAAATGATTTTTGTATCATGAAGCCGGTCTTTCGGAAGACTAAAATTCGCCTAATAAGGTTTGGACAATGCATTTTAGAATTATGGAGTTTAGCATTGACAAGTTCACAGGACTACATATATGCAATGGTAGATTTGGTGAGTAGTAAATATGCTTTTCAAAATAAAAACGGTAGTATCGTAAAAGCTTATTTACTGATGCCACATGACTTTTTAATTAAGTTTGATAAAAGGATTAAATATCAAAAACTTAAATATTTTTTTAAAATGACGTTGCCAACGACTTGGTGATGGTGTCTTCCTCCTGTTCCCACTTTTTAAAAATCACTATTCCTTCTATTCCCACATGAAAATAACAACAGATGTTTTGATAAATAATTTGTTTTTATAACGATCAAGATTAATTAAAAATTCACCTAAAATTTACTGATTTTTCAAAAAGAAAACATATTTCTTACACTGTTTAAGTATAATATTATTAAAAAAAAAATGTAATACACTGTTTATTTGTAATATTTTTTTTTCTTCAAAGAAATACTCAAAAGCAAAGAATAAGTCAGATAAGTAGAAGTAAGAAAAAAAAATCATTGAATTTGTAATCTTAAAAAATTGTCATCCGAACAAATAAATTGATGATAGATAATATTGTAACAAAATATAATCTTAAAATGTGAAATAGAAGTATACTCTAACAATAATATTACGTGGTCCAATAATCAAAGGTATGAAATAATGGATGGAAACTGTTCACTTTACTTCTAAGCATGAATAATAACCGGGCAGCAATCCGATTTCATTAATTTTACCTGACTGAATTATCCAAGCTGAAAAAAATCAGAACAAATACTTACTCAGCTGAGAACTTCAAGCTTTATGATCTCCAAGCTAAAACTTTGATATAAATTGTGGTCCTTCTTCAGTCATTTCATTAATCAGTTACAATGGCTAATGCACAAACTACAGGTAAAGTTCGATACAGACTTGGGAACCAAAACCTTGTACACAGTTGGTTTAAGTTCAAGGCTAAGAAAAAAAGGGGCCAAAGAACTTACTAGAAGTGTTCCACTGCAAACTGTCCTGCCAGCATCAATACTCTGAACAACAAACCGACCAAAGTCTCAGCACAGATGAACCATTTACGAAGAGGAATTAGTAACACAAAGAAACGACGACTGGAACGACGACACACAAACACATGTAAGAACATTCCAACTTTACCATTTTGCAAGAATTCCATGTACAAGAAACGTAAGAAGAACCTACCAGTTTTACCAAAAACTGTTGATGAAATCAACATAGGTGGTATTTGGGAATGTACTACCAAAGGTGACCCATTCCTGCTAACAGATGAAAACACAGTTGGGCGTATGTTAATCTTCAGTACTAAAAAAAATCTAAAACACTTTGCAGCTACAGATATCATATATGGTGATGGTACATTTTACTCCTGTCCGAGCCTATTCTTTCAATTTTACACATTTCACGCAATGGTTGACGGCGCAATGTATCCACTGGTTTACTTCCAGCCAAGAGCGAACTAGTATACACAAGGTTCCTGAATTTACTCAAAGATGTATGCCAACCACTATCTTAAGGGACTATGAAGTCGCCATACGAAATACAGCATATTCTGTATTTCCGAGCAGCACAAGAAACAGGTCTTCAGGTTCCATACAAGGAAGACAACAATATTCATCAACTACGATGTACGGACGATTCACGGACGCTAAACGAACGATGTACGGACGCTGAACGAACGCTGAACGATGTACGGACGATGGCCTTAAACCATAAACGATACCATGAACGCTCTTTTAGCGAATGAAATATGCTTTAGCGTTTCGTTTAGCGTGCCTGGTTTATCGTGTATCGTATAGTTTATCGTATATGGTATATTTTTGCGTTTTCCATATAAGGTAATTTTTAGCGTTTGCCATATATGGTAATTTTAGCGTTTGCCATATATGGAAGTTGTTTGCGGGACAAGCATTTATTTAAAAAAAAAATTTGAATTAATTTATATTTAACTGTTTTTTTGTTTTTTGCTTTTTTTGTTTTTTTTTCTTTGTTTTTTGTTTTTTGTTTTTGTTTTTGTTTTTGTTTTTTTTGTTTTTGTTTAAAATAGATTATTAGCAATTGTAGTATTATCATGCTTAATACGAATTAAAGAGATGTTGAAATAGGGTTAAATTATATGCATATCACATTATACATGTTCTCCATGCATGTATAAATATTCGGAATTGCGGTTTATGTGAACTACCATTCATTCTTAGCAGTTATTGTGATTAACTAGGTCCAAAAAATAAATACATTTTTTCTTACAAATATTTAATTTTCTGTATACATACAAAGTTTTGTGAAGGTAGCACAATATACATTGTCTTGTAGAACAAGCAGTTGTGAAATTTTAATTCGGTGTATTGAAATAATTTTGTATATATCGGTTGTAGCTGTTCATATTGTATTACATGGAAATGACTTTGGGAATATTAAAATTAATTTAATTAACGAGTTTTTATGACACTGTCCACCTAGATAAAAGTATAAGCAGACGTCCTACTATTATTATATATGTAACAGGTGTGAAATTATTTCACAGTCAGGGATATTAACAAACTTGCACTTGCACAAAATTCAACTATCCAAATTTAATTGAGTTAAAATATTCCATGTATGAATGCATAAAAATCAAATTATAAAAAAATTAAAAGAATGAATAAATAAAATATTCGTAAATTTAAAAAATATTTCTTACCACATTTTAAAAAAACAAAATTATTTTCAGATTTTCTGCTGTAGCCTGGACTGCTAAATTTATTTCAAAATATGTAAATAAATGAAAAGTGTTGACATTTGCCAATAAATGATTGGTTTTTCAGTCAAGAGCCTTTTACTGCTTTTTATTATTTAAAAAAGTTCGAAGTGATTATTTTAGCCCATTTATAATCTTATATTATTCTACAAAAGACTTTGTAAAATTTTATATTTTCTTGATATTGAACGTATATTTCTATTTGATATTTATTATAAGTACTCTAGAGTTTAAAATTCACTGGGAAGTGCTTCCTTACCCGGGTCACCTTGGTTGGTTATTGTACATTTTATTGATTATATACAATTATATCATTATTACATTTGTCGATCTTTAAACACCGTGTGGTCCCCTGAACTTCCTTTACAGGTAAATAGGTATAAATTAATTGCGGATCATTTTATTACATCCCTTAGAAAATTATGGCCAATTACTGCTGTAATAGCCGTAGTCAGTTACCTACCTTTCGAACGATACCAACAGGGTACAATGAAACTCACCAATGACCAATGGTGACACTTGGGTCCTGTAAAGCCATAAATTAAAGTACAAATATTTTGCACATTTTATTTATTTACATAGCAATGTTTTAGCATGGAAAGCAAAGAATAACCGATTTTCAAATAATCGAAGGGAGACAAAACCATTTGATTAGTAATATCTATGCTCCAAGTTACTTTATATCAATTGCTTTTTGGGTTATTCTGTATGAAAATAAATATTCTATTGAGCTAGCAATAAAATACGTTGAGACCGCTCTGCTTATTGCTTTTTATCTAAGAAAAGGTTGATTTAAAAGATATTTTATTTAAAAAAAGGGGCCGTCTAAACACCGCATATCTCGGGTTAGTGCACTTAGCTGTAATTGAAATGACTTTTGTCTGTAATTTTACACCTTTTAAATATATACATGTCTAATAAAAAATAACCAATAAATCCAAAGTAGTTTATAAATTTGCTGAAATAATGAAGTTTTACGATTTTTCGTAGCGTGTGCCGAATTCTGTCAGATAACCACCTGGAGTAATTAATTATCTGACCGTTAAGGAATTTGTCACCTTTTATAATCACCTATTAAATGCCGATAAGAAAAAAAAATACAAGAAAGAAAACAATTATATTTTACTTTATTTAGAGTACATATATCAATGTTTTTACAACATATAACAATAAGTGGAGCTCTGGCAACTATTTTGACATAGTGACTATTTTAGAACAATTGGAAAATTGGGAAAAAAAGGAATTTATCATTTCAAATAAATGTCGTTATAAATTTTATTTATTACTTATTTTTTGTTATTCTGGAAAAAACAAATGTCTAACGAAATATTTTTAATTTGCTATTTATATGTATATGTATATGTATATAACATACGGGTCAGGAATTTTGTGAGAAAAAAAAACCGTCGTACATTGTCCTTTGATGAATCGTTTTGTCCTTCTATGGATTTGGATTTGGATTCCTCTTTGGTATTTTTATATGCTCTCGAATATATACATATTTTTTATCATTTTTACAATCGTGGTTAATTGCTGCTAATGACGAAAAGGGGAGTTATTTTATTTTTTTTTGCTGAATAAAAAGAATGGCGGAACAGAGGGGGTGATTAAAATGATGGGGAATCAATATTTTTTTCTGTACCAGGTACATTTCATTGATCAAACTGTTTTTAATTCCGTATATGTACAATGATGTATATACATGTATATGTGACTGATAAAATCAAGTTCACAGATCACACACCAGGTTATCCCTCAGGACCTAAAAGCTTAACAGTTACAAAATCAAATCCTATTTTGAATGGCTAAATGCACTAAGCCCGGCCTATGCGGTTTTTAGACGTACCGATGAAAAGAGCCTTGTTTAAATTTCGTTAATATGTATTGATAATATTAATATCTATAAAGAAATATAGTAAATTGGACGCTGTTCATTTTATTACGTGTAAGTTGTGGTTAAACTGATTATTACATTTAAGCTTAGACAATGGCAAATTCTTTATATGTATATGTATATTGAGTAGATTGGCAGTAATTAAGTTTTTTTTAACAATGCCTATATACCTACAGTGAGGGAAGTGAAGTTCTGCTAATACAAGTACATGTATAGTAAAACTTAAAACTAAAATATACGTGCGAAGAAGCGAAGAATGACATATGGCTTTACACTTTCCACTTTCCCAAACACTGCTGAAGAATACTCAACCCTACAAGAAGGAAAGCAATAAATACTCTGTGATGCCCGTTTTTATGCACAAGATGTGCTTATTTTGATGACTTAATTACTCGGACACAATCGTAAATTTCTTTCATAAATAATGCAAAAAGTGTTTAAATCAATCATCATTTTTATACCCCCGCTTTTGAAGCGGGGTATATAGTATTCGTGGTGTCCGTCCGTCCGTCCGTTCTGTCGTCGAAACGGCCGTCCGTCCGTCCGTTCGTCCGACCTTTGTACCTGTAACTCCTCCTAAACTACTGAATGGAATCTTCATCCCATGATGGCATTGTGCACCTCCTATTTTATAATTTGATCGGACCAATTTTTGGGGTTTCCCATAGAAAAACATGGGCTTTGACTTTCAATAAGATAGGAGTACCATGATGCCATCCGCAACTCCTCCTAAACCACTGTATGGAATTCGATGAAACTTTCAGAAGATTTTGATGTACATGATGCCATTGTGCACCTCCTATTTTAGATTTTGATCAGATGAATATTTGGGGTTACCCATACCAAAACATGGACTTTCACATTCATTTCGATAGGGGTACCATGATGCCATCCGCAACCCCTCCTAAACCGCTGAATGGAATTTGATGAAACTTTCAGAGGATCGTTATTACATGATGCTGTAGTGCACCTCCTATTTTAGATTTTGATCTGACCAACATTTGGGTTTTCCCATAGTAACACATGGACTTGCCATCCATTGTGATAGGGGATTCCAGTATGCCATCGGCAACTCCTCCTAAACCCGTGAATGGAATTTGATGAAACTTTAAGAGAATCTTTTTTACATGACGCTATAGTGCACCTCCTGTTGTAGATTTTGATCTAACCAACTTTTTGGGTTTTCCATAGCAAAACATCGACTTTGCCATTCCTTGTGATAGGGGGTACCAGTATGCCATTGGCAACTCGTCCTAAACCACCATATGAAATTTGATGAAACTTTCAGAGAATCTTCATCATATGATGCCATAGTTCACCTCCTATTTTAGATTTTGATCTGACCACTTTTTGGGGTCTCTGTCATCTGGAACTCCTCCTAAACTACAAGGAGAAATTTGATTTTTATTACATTATGCCGTAGTGCACCTCCTATTTTAGATCTTGATCTGACCAACTATTGGTATTAACAGCCAGCAAATTTATGTGTATATTCAGAACGAAAGCATGTAAATGTGTGTTAAATGAACCCTGCATTGTAATAGACTGACATTCTGAGCCAGATTTTTAACATGCTAGCTCACAGGAAGACCTACCACCTTACTCGGACATATTATTCTGACTCCAAGCCAATAAGTCTTTGCTCTTACTTTTTATTGCCTTCTCCTTGGCGGAGAAGCAGCAAATACAAATTTTAAAGTCATTGGTTTGACCCGGCCGGGGATCTAACCCACGATCTTCAGCACGCGAGACAAGCACGATAATCACGAGACCAAAGAGGCTGTCTTTTATCTTGCAAGTAGGGTATCATTAAGTGAGCATTACTCACAGCTTTTTAACAATTTCATCTCACCTCTGTTGGAGTTTTCCTATCCAAAATATTGACATTTCCTTTCATGTATTTTATGTAAGGCGATGGTATCAAGTAGTTAGCTTTGCGCACAGTATTTCTAGTTTTTAAACTAGAATCGAAAAATTCTATTCATGAAATATAAAAAAAAATATTTACAATTGTAAATATCATTAAAATTTAAAACCTTTAATTAATGTATAATGAATTTATTTTGCAGAACATTCAGGTGAAATCATTATTCGTATAATATTCATTTTTTGTTGACTTTTTAGTTATTTATTTATTTATTTTATATATATTTATTTACTTATTTATACCATTTACCAAACGATGTACCATACGCTAAATAAAACGCTAAACGGTACTATTTACCATACGATAATCGATATCATAAACCATACGCTAAACGAAACGCTAAACGCTGTTTTACACCAAACGCTGAGATTTACCATTAAGTCAAACGATAAACGAAACGATGGACGGACGATGTACGGACGCTGAAGGGACGTTGTACGGACGATGTACGGACGCTAAACGAACGATGTACGAACGCTTTACTTACGATGTACGGACGCTAGAAGTGTTAACCTTTACGTTACAGGATGTGTAGTACGCCGCGCCGCTGTCCTTCAACTTTTACCTACTGCTGAGGTCGAAAATGTGTGGTTTAATGCCCTAACAGACATGGATCAGATTGATACTAACATCAACTACATGCCCTTTACAGACTATGTAACAAGCTATTGAGGCGCACATACCAGTCAACGTTGTAACCATTACACAGCACAGGGACCGAGGACCAGAAATCATCTGGAGGGTAATGTCAAGAAATACCAAAGTGATATTCGAAGGAGGGAAAAATCGAAACAACTGACAAACCCAGGAGAACAACGAAGACAAGATCAAAACAATACATGAATTACAATTAAAAACTAATAACACATGAACAACATGGACCCCACCAAAAATCCGGGGGTAGACTCAGGTGTACCGGAGGAGTAAGCAGTCTCTGCTTCCTGCAGGACACCCGCCATGCTGCCCATGTGAAATCCGGTATGAGGAAGGGATAGCATCAATGTATACAGGTCCATTTTCATTTGGGAAACGGTTTTTTCAACCAAGTCATGATGACGTCCATAAAACTTTAATAAGGGAGACCCCAACTTAGGAGCAACATACCCCTGTCTGAGCAACTTTTCTGTCAGGAGCCGGGCTCTGTCCAGAACGTCAATGTATATGTCACAAGCTCTGGTATAACGTATGAGTTGTGAAATATATACTCCATATGCCGGCGCTTCTGGAATATTACCGCTGAAAAATGAAAAGCTGACAATTGGAAAGTCAAAGTCATCCCGTTTGTCGTAAAGTTTTGTATTCAACCTTCCTGTGGTGTCAATTTCGAGGCGAAGGAACAAGTCGGCCAGGAGTGGCGCATAATTCATACCCATAGGAATACCAATTGTCAGTTGGAAAACACGTCCACCAAATTGAACAAATATGTTGTCTATCAAAATTTCAATCATCAGGACAATTTCGTCCTCTGTATATTTTTTGCTATATACCAATGACAAGGTATGTGTATCTGCTGTTGCCATTTTTATTTTGAAAGCATCGATGAATTAGATCTTTCAACTTCTCCGTCAGTTGCGAATGGAATGGTGGTATAGAGGATACAGAAATCAAATGGTTTTATGCTGTTACAGACCGAAATGGACCTAGATCGTAAAATATCCTTTAAGTCTTTGGAGTTCTTTAATATCCACATTTGATTGATACCACTTCTTGAATAGCTTGTATCACAACGTTGGAGGTGGATGGCACAACAAACTGAAGAAACATGTCCAGTACCCACATCCAAACATCTTTAAACTCATTAAACTAGTGAAACATGAGGAAGCGTTCAACGCCCTGACCATGACCCAGTATGCAGCCGGTCGTAAGAGAGTTGCCCAAAAACGAAAGTATGTCGAAATCAAGAACAGATTGGAAGACCTTAAGGTTAGACACCGCAACCAGAAAATCACAACAGTAGAGTTTTGTGATGCAGCTTTCCACCTTTTTCACGTTGAATAAATTAATAAACTTTAATAGACTTATATACATTGAATTTCTAATGTGTGTGTTACAATGTGTGATTTGTTTTAGTACTGTTGTATTGTTTGTTTCATATTATAGTGCTTGCGTGTATCTACTGTTGAATTTGTGTTATAAAGGAAGTAAAATAATTTACTTATATTTGTTTCCATTTTTTTCATGTTTATTTTAATACACATACAAAAATAACCTATTACCTGTCCTAAAAACACTTGTCAATTAAAAGTTGATTAAACAATTATTATACAGTATAATCCTTTGCTTGCACAAGTTTTCCCCTATTGGCATTGGGAGAAAGAACAATTTTTACAGAATTGCACATAATTTCATATTCGTAGCCTTTACTGTGAAACGATCTTAAGTAAATACCAAGTTTCTGTGGGTTACTAGCGATACTTTTGCATTGATGCACGATATTACAGTAGAAACTAGGATGGGAAAACCCGTTCATGATAATTGCTTTTCTGGAAGCTAGGTATTTAGATAAAAGATGTTCATATCTATTATAAAACTTTTTAAAAGCATTAAGCAGCTAGTGAAATATATAACCCTGTAATAAAAGTGTATAAGTAAATATTCTAGCCGAGAGCAAAGAGGAAAAATATATCTAAGGCGCAAATAAAAAAAAACGCAATCCATTAGACTGACAAACACCGAAAGACAAATTAACAAGCACGACAAATAAACACTGAAACTAAAAAAACAATGAAAAACAGGAACTCCCATTAAAACCAGGAGTGAAATTAGGTGCTCCAGAGAGGTAAGTAGTTCCTGTCCCGTATACGGAACCCGTTGTGAAGTTCAACAAAGTCAATCCGATGGTAGTCACAAATCGGTGGAGGTACATGAAATGTTACAACAGTGAAAACATGTCCAACATAATCTCAGATATTGAAACACTGTAACGGTCAATCAATTCGTGATGACGACGGTAAAATTTCCTAAGTGATGACATCAACTTATCCCTTTTCGTGACAGTAATCTTTGTCAAAAGTCGGAGTAACTTCTACATGCCCTTGAATATCGGATAAGATGAGAAACGTAGACGAAATATGCAGCCAATGAAGGTATATTGCTGTTCAAGAAGGGAAAATGAACAATGGAAAATTTAAGTCATCACGTTTGTCATGTCTTCAGATGTCCCTCATTGTCTATTTTATGAAACAAATCCAAATATGAAGCGGACTTCGATTTATCTGTAGTATCCTTCATTTCAAGTTCATTGGAGTAGAAGAGATGTAGAAAATCTTGGAATTTGCCATTATTTATCGACATAACGTCATCTGTATAACGAAAAGTGGAATTAAAGGATTGGGCTTTTGTTTTCGCGTAGTAGCCCTTGAATGAAATCCGCTTCATATGCGTACAGAAACAGATCGGCGAGGAGAGGAGCACAGTTGGTTCCCATTGGAATGCCGATCGTTTGTTGAAAACATCGACCGCCAAATTCGTGCATAACGTACAAGCTGTGATATGTACACTTCATACGATGATGCCTGTCTCCATCAAGAAATGGGAAGTTAGTAATTAGAAAATTTAAATTGTCCCTCAAATCTTAGAACGTATCTCTCCATTTTGTAGATTTATAGCAGGATCTTAAAAAGAACAGCATTTACTATTCTCATTAGCTTTGTTCAAATGTAGCTCTTTTGGATAAATGTTTTTTGCATATTTAAAAAACTCGGTATCAACAGTAAGAACATCATTAAGATACTTGCAATTATTGTTAAAATCTCAATTTATTGATCGTGACTCTGTATTTTACCCTGAAGGAGTTTTTTCATGAAAGACTGTTCTTAACAATATAAAATTAAGTCGACAATAAAAGGAGCACAGTTTGAACCCATATGAATCCCAATGACCTGTCGATACACACTAGACGTGTAGGGCCTTGATCATGTCATCGCTTGTCCAGCAACTGTAATTAACTCAGTCGTCAGACTTGTCTGACATGATTATTCATTAATTTATTATAGAAATTACCAGTATTTAGCAAAATTCAAAAATAATAGAATTACTAAGGGTTCATTCCTTTTATTGCACATGGTAGATTTCCTTCGCTGAAATGTGGCTTCCTATTTCGGTATTTTTGGTTATTATGGCTTCTTGTTTTAAAATAAGTTTGGTTTTTGGTCTTCCAAATGTTCAAGTCATAATGCTGCTGATGAGAGGTAACTCCTTGAAATGCGTCGTACATGTAGTATAAATTTACTATATCTAATATTAGTATCTTTGGATTGTTATTTTAAATACCTTTAATGACTGACAAATGCTTTAAAACTGTTACAACAAATATTATTTAAACCAGAAGATTGAAAAGACCAGTTAATAAGTGTACTCATTTTTTTCTTTAAAGAGATCACGAGGAAGGGTTATATATAAAGTAGAACAGTCATAACTGTCCACAGTTTGTACATTTTGGAGACAGGCCAAGTTCAAGGGCTTGGCGTGACCAGCCGATTGATAAAGATCGGGTCCATCCGACTGCCCGTTGAAGATAAAGTAAGCGCCAACGTGCCGTGTTTCGGCCATCAGGATCCGTCCTCTATCTTTACGGCGAACGTGTGGCCTCATTAAGCCGAGGAAGCCTTACCTCATCATCCACCACCTTCTCTGCTGATTCCATCAGTGGTTATCTTCAAAGACCCCCAGAACCACACGTGGTACGCGTATTCCAAAGATATTTTTTATTCAACTCTATACTACTAAAATTAACAACTGCAATAGACACATTTCAAATCAGAATTTGACTAACTGAGAATAAATGTGTTCTCTGAGAATTTCACACGTCTAGGTGGATACATATTTTTAATATGGATATCGATGATATTTACTCGAACGGAACAAATAACCGACATGTTTCCATGTTTCGTCGTTCGACTCCATTTCCGGTCAGACACCACACTCTATTTTTAACTTTTTCGGTCATGAACTTTCCATAAAGTTGTTATTTCCTGGATTATTTAGCATTCGGTAAAATAAAGTTTTATGACTTTCATCCATGTTGCTGATTATATATATTCACGCAATTCTGTCGATTAAACAATACGGCTACAACTGCCTTACATCTGTTAAAATTAAAAAATCTGAAACGACTCTAACGTTTCGATAATATACATTAACATTTTCAGACAACTCGGACATTGGGGATTTGTGTCGAATTATTATTATTTTTTTTTCTTTCTTAAGCTTTTACATGTATTTCTCGGATTCCTCTGTTAATAACAGCTCGGACGGTTTTAATTCACACTTTTTTCCAGGCATAGACGATATACCACAAGCACGTGTGTGTTGCATCCTCTCTTTTTCTCTGCATATCTCCCTTTACTCTGCAACACCCCCTATCTTCATTTTTAATCAATTTATGAAAGAAATAAACACAATCATAATGTTATATGGCATAACTGAAACAATAAAAAAAGTTTCAAAATGAAGGTTAATTGTGTGGGGTGTTGTAGAGAAAAAAGGGGGGAGGTGACATGCAACAATATAAATCCATTTCCCATATACCGTGTCAGTGAATGAAATTTGGATAGTAGAGTTATGCTATAAATCATGGGTAAAAATTGTCAAAAGGTGCCTGTGCGAATCGTGCTTTATTCAAGGGCTGGACAGAGGGAGAGAAGGGTTTGAAAGAGAGGAGATATAAAATTTCTGACCTTTTTATCATTTAGATGGCGATCTTAGTGTCTCTCAAATCGATAGGTATATAAAACATGATAACATATAATTTTCACACATCGTTTTGAATGCAGAAAAATCTCATCCTAAGAAAATGGTGAAATTTCCAGTTGAAGTATTATATAAGAAGTTATTCCATCTTTTTCGGATACGTGTGTAGTTTCCTAGTAAGACATAATTTAGATTTGAATATTGAGAAAATAATAAAAACATAGCACTGTAGTGCTGATCTGCAGCGCTGCTGCTAAATTTTTCGCACTAATCTCATTTTCCTATGCCTTATTCTTGTTTTGAGTCTTAGCAGGGTTTCCTATCTTAATAATTAAACACTGGTTCCACCTTCATGCTGATACTACACTGCCATATCATAAATTTTAGTTCAAATCTACCACTGTGCAATAGAATAATTGATCATACTATTCCAATTAGAAATTAAGTTGAACGATATCTTTACGCGGAAATTCAACTAATGGATAAGCTGAATGGTTGGTTAAAGACAATCACAATCCGTGAATAAATAGAACAGTGAGTGACCTCGCTGAGTGATACCCCCGCTTGTAATACTAGTCGCGCTTACAAGCTTTAAACATAAAATAACTTAATGTGGATTATCTCCCTCTACAAGCATCCGGCAATAATTATATTGCTTCATGCACATCTGCATATGATGCCCAACAGTCATATAAAGTTTCATCAAAATGCATTGAAACTTGTAAAACTCTTATGTTGGATTATATCACTTTGCAAGCATCCGGCAATCCATTGAAAGGTTTAGGAGGAGTTGCCTTTACAATGTACATGGACAGACAGACGGGCGATTCTTATATACTGAAACAAAAATAAACTGTGTTTGCAGGGGGTATAATAAATGGTCCATTCTGACCATTTTCACTTAATTATTAGTTTACTCATCAGTTGTGCTCAAGGTCTAAAATGTTGAAATACAAAACAATTATACAAAAGTTGAAGAGCAATTGAACATTACCAAATGACCAAAAGGGGTTAATGCAAAATCCATTTAAGGACATAGCCATGCTCGCGGGAGATACTCCTCAGTATCAGTTTCGGGCTTGTAACAAAATACTAGCAAGTGAGCTGGGGATAACCTCAGGGACACGGAGTCCACCAGCATTGTTATATCGACTCAATAGTAAAAATACAATTCTTTGATACACATTTTGATGCACAAGGTGTGCAAATTTGATCGATTTAATAGTGCTCATCATTTGTATTCAAGTGTAGGCCTACGGGTCGTTGATCGTATAGTGGTAGATTACCGCTTACTGGTTACTTGCGTTGTGTATGAAAAGACTGGTGTGGTTCCAATACTTTATTATGCAGATCAATTAACAGTAACAGACAGTGGTTAAGATGTGAACTGCACTGAAGTAAAAACCCAACTGAGCGGACTACAATGTCGCTCGTATTTATAATCTAGCCCCAAAAAACCAGTTAGAACAAGATAAAATACTGCGTAGAATAATAAAATAATACGTAGAAAATATTAAACGAATATAGAAAATTAGTCCTTCAAACGTCAATCACAGCATCCCAAAATGGTACTATTACTAATAGGCACCTGACGTGTGAAACATACACAGTCCAAATACAGTTCCAATACATCTTTATCGAAATATCATGTTAGTACATATCTATTTCCTAAATGTCAATTTTAACAAGTTTTACTATTTGTTCCATGTTTGGGACATAGATGTTTTCTAATGGTCAATTTTAACAAGTTTTACAATTTAATCATTGGAACTGTACTAAACTGGTATATGCCTGTCTAAATACAACTTATTATACAATCATATTTTAATTTTAAAATTATTACCTTTCCAAATTAATTGAAATATATTTTATATACTTTGGTCACCCAGGCCATCCCGTTACAATCGTCCCTTTCCGAAAGAAATAAATTACCCAATTCTTTCTTTATCAACATATGGGTGACCAGGATTACTAATCGTTATTATTTTATACATATTCAATATACATGCAACATGCACAATTATTATATTGTCTTTTCACAGTTCATTGCACAATTGTCCATCAGAAATAAAAATGTCCAAGCAAAATGTTCATATTATTTACACATCTCGGTGACTAGGAAGGAATATCAGTCGTAATCTTGATAACCAGGATAGTATTTTTCAGTTCATGATTGTTCGTTTGTGGCTGCCCGCTGCCCCTGTCATAGGTTGTCCTCCTTATGGAAGAGCTTACCCGTCATTGGAACAGATCGGCGCTAGCCCTATGACTGCCCGCTGCCCCTGTCATAGGTTGTCCTCCTTATGAAAGAGCTTACCCGTCATTGGAACAGACTGGCGCTAGTCATAGTCGTAAATGTTTTCTTTAAACAGTTCTTTCTTCTCATGACCAGGCTTTACACAGTTCTTTTTTTTTCTACAGCCAGGATTTAGACTGTTCATATAATATCCATGTGACTAGCATAATGATTGATAATCAGGATATAATACGTAAATGTCCTTTTACTAATGTTCATTACTAGTGACCGAGATACTTAAAAGTTCTTGTAACATCAAGATTGTCTTTTCACTGAGTAGTTTTTAGTTCTTCTCGTAAACTGGGATAAATAGATTGTTGTGGTTTTGTTTGTGGTTTCCTTATTGGATAGTTTGTTACTCTCTTCACTGAATGACCAGAATATGATCCTTTCGATGGTGAGACTGTCTGCACTTCAGTCTCCGTGTAATCATCACGTTCGGCAATGTCTGCCGTCACCATCGGATTATCTTCTGGAACGGGGATCGGCGATGTTATGGAAGTATCATCTTGACCATATTTCTTGTCGCCAGGATTCATGGGATCGTTACCTTGACCATACTCCTTGTAGCTGCTTGGATCGGATATCGGCCGTTGTTTTTCGTCAGGCGATTGGCGTGTGCAGGATGATTGGGTAGAGGTTATTATGTCGTTCAGGTTATTCAATATCGTCATATTCTCCATTGGTACCAGTCCATACTTTTCTTGTAAGTACCGTCGGGAAAGATTGACATTAGGCCTATACGTCGTTGTACCATTAACATCTTGTAATCGTGACCAGTACTTTGTACCATTACCATATCTTGTCGTTGTACCAGAGTGACCAGGGCTACTGCTGAAGGTGACCGAAGATTCTTCACCATCTTGTAGTCGTGGTGCACTGGGTTGTGGTCTTGACAACTGTTGACTCACCTCCTCATTTCCCTTTTTGACTGACCTTAACCTTAACCTTATGTAATTTAGAAGCCTGCGCCTAAATTTCACAAAGATAATAATTATTAAAATAATTGTTACTGTTCCTATTATACATATCCAATATCGAGGACTTGCAGGCATGGGTTCTTGTTTAAATTCATATTATCTATTTCTTCTTCTAGTTTATTTATAGGGATCTCTTTTATTTATTTAATTTTCGGGGGAATTTTAGAATCATTGAAATTTGGTATGGTTGTGTCAAATGTCTTCCAAAGGGTCATTATGCCAAATGAGTATCTTCTCAAGAATTGCCTGAATACGTCCGTCATATTGAATTTACTTTCTTTATGATAATAGGGTAATAATGTCATATATGCATTATAAGAAGAACAAGTTGAGTTAAGTCTGATGATATGTAAGGGACATTTGGTGGTCCGTAATTCAGATGTCGATTTTGATTTACAGGAGATACTAAAAGCCAAAGGTTTCTCGGCAATGACTAACCAATGTCCGTCGGTCAAGTACTGTGCCCGAGGTCTTGTAGGATAAGTGGAAATCATTATTTTACAATATTCCTTAATTCCAGTTGCCCTTTCCATAAATAATTGCATTATACACAGATGTCAATACTGGGTAAACATGACTTCTAAAGGTGCAAAACGCTTTAAACTAAACTGCTTTAAATCGACACTAAGAGCATCTTTAGTTGCACAGGGGAAATAACGGAAGGGGAAAGGTGTCACAAAGACAACAAGTGTATGTTTCAACATGATCACCAAGCTGGTTTACAGCATTGCCTGAATCGCAGCAAGGAGATTTTTTGTTAATTTCTTATGGTCAATGGGAGGATGTTCCGTTTCCTCCTTGGAAGCCTTATTTTTCACCGGGCTTATCACCTCATCTTTATCCGTGCCTACGTTGACACTTATTTCTGCGCACGCGTCTTTACAAACCTCGGTTGATGAGCCAACCCTTACTTGATCGGTTACTTGATCAATTACCTTAAGTTCCTCAACATCTTGTTGATAGTTTTCTTGTTTAACTCTTAACCTCTTCTGAAGTTCCGCTAAGGGAATATCATCTTCATCTGAAGAGTCCTCTCTTTCCATTCGACGATGTCGAATAACTTTGTTGAGAGCTGTTTTCTCTTCCTGGTCCGAAGAATCATCTGATTCTTCCGGTGGTACTACATACATACTTTTTCTTAGGAGTCGACCTGTTTCGTCTTTTGGTATCTCCCATCCTTCTACATTTGCTGGCCTGATGTGTCGGGCATGAGTTTTACTTACCTTTCCGTTCATTTGATTACGGATGACGAAATTAAGAGGTCCTGTTCTTTCTATAATTCGATAGAAAGGAGACCACATATTGTCGAGCTTGTTGGTTCGTCTGTGATTCTTAAGATACACAGCATCTCCTACCTGATAGTCTTCAATTTTGCATTTCCGATCTGCATACGTTTTCTGCTTTCTTTTTGCTTCTTTCAGATGTCTATGGACTGCTACAAACGACTTATGTTGTTCTTGGAGAGCTACTTGATGTTGGTCTTCTCCCATATATCGTCGTCTTGGTTTAAGTATGTTATCCAGTGGTAATACAACATCACGGTTGTATAACAGATAAAATGGTGAAAATTTGGTGGATTGGTTTACGTGAAATCGTATTGCTGCCAATGTTTGATTTAAATACAGATCCCATGTTTGTACATCTTCTTGAATTTTCTTTGCTATGACGTCATGCAGCGTCCTGTGAAAGCGCTCGACTTTTCCATTTCCTTGTGGGCTATAGTACGATGTTGTTAAGTGGTGAATGTTCATGGCTTCTAGCGTTTCTCTTACCTTTTTGTTTACATTTTCTGTCCCATTGTCCGTGACTATCTCCAAGGCGCATCCAAATCTTGGAAATATTTCTTCAACTAATAAATGAGCTACATTATCTGCTGATTTGTCAGGTACAGCAAAGGCTTCAGGCCACCCTGAGTACCAGTCTACGAAGGAGATAATGTACTTATTTCCTGATAGTGTTGTTGGATACGGTCCTGAGAGATCGATTCCAATCTTTGCGAACGGGTAAGGTGGTGTTTTCATTTCCTGTACAGGTGATTTGGCATTGGCTGCACTTCTCATCTGACATGTCACACATTTTTCAATATGAGTGTTGATTTTCTTGTACATCCCTGGGAAGAAGTACTTGCGTCTTATAGAGTCATACGTCTTATCTGCTGCCATGTGTCCAAGATCATCATGAAACTGCTTAAGAACTAGTTGTTCAAGTTCCTGTGGTATGCACAGCCTCAGGGTCGGATCTTCCGAATCTGGGTGTGAAAGGTAATACAACAGTCCATCTTCTTTTGAGTCAAAGTAATGGGTCTGTTCAATCTTGTTTGCTGTACCTTTCTTAAGTCGTTGTCGTATTTTTGTTATTTCTTCGTCCCTTTCCTGTTCCTTTTTAATATCAAACTTACCTTTTAAATTTAAGTCTGGTTTTACCGGGTCATCTGGAGGGTCTATTTCGCAATTTGTCATACCTTGAAGCTTCGCTCTATTCGAGTTGATGTAACTTACTTGCAATGTCCTATCATCCAAGTCTGGCTCTTCTGTCTCGCTATGTTCTTCCGTATCTTGGGAGCCATCGTCCGGAATCCTTGATAATAAGTCTGCACAATGATTTTCCTTACCTTTAATGTACTCTATCTTGCAGTTGTAACCCGCTATGCTGAGAGCCATTGTTGAATTCGTTTGTTCTTCATAGGAGAATCCAACAGATATTTAAGTGGTTTATGGTCGCTTCTTATGACAAACTGTGCATTGTGAAGATAATGATCCAATTTCTGCAATGCATAATAGATAGCGAATCCTTCCTTCTCTATAGTTGGCCATTTTGTCTGGGATTGACTTAGCTTGTGGGACAGGAAGTAGATTGGTTTTTCTTCACCTTTATCTGTTTCTTGAGTCAAACATGCACCCACACAGGTGTTGCTTGCATCTGTATATAGGACATATGGTTTGTTGGTATCAGGATAAGCTAACAAAGGAACTACTGTCAGGCTTTCTTTCATGTAATCAAAGGCTTTTTGGCATCTAGAAGTCCACTTGAACCTTGCATACTTCTTGGTGAGATCTATGAGTGGTTCTGCTATCTTTGAGAAGTTTGGTATGAATCGTCTGTAATAGGAACACATTCCTATAAAGCCCCTTATTTCTGTTACCGTCTTGGGTTCGGGTAACTTCCTCATGACTTCAACTTTCTTCAGATCTGGTTTGATTCCATCCTTGCTAATAACGAACCCTAGGTAACCTGCCTTTTCTTGGAAGAAGGCACATTTCTTCAACTTGAGTTTGAGTCCATGTTGTCTTAGTCTGTTAAAAACGGTCTGTATGTGCTTAAGATGTTCTTCTTGATTCTTCGAAAAAATAAGTATGTCGTCAAGATATGCCATTGCAAAGTCTTCGCATCCCTGTAAGACAATGTTCATCAGTTCCTGGAATACTGCTGGTGCTCCACTTAACCCGAAAGGCATAACATTAAATTGAAAAAAACCTTTGTGACATGTGAAGGCGGTCTTTTCTTTGCTGTCATTTTCAAGAAGGACTTGCCAATATCCACTTTTTAAGTCTAAGGTCGTGAAGTAAGATGATCCTCCAAGTAAGGCTAAGATGTCATCTATTAAAGGCAGAGGAAAAGATGTTGGAGAAACTAATTTGTTCAAGGATCTAAAGTCTACGCAAATCCTATCTGTCTGATCCTTCTTCTTAACAACCACTAATGGAAAGCTCCAAGGTGACTGTGACCTTTCTATGATCTTTGCATCTAACATTTCTTGGACTGCTTTGTCTATAATTTTTCTTTTATTCAGTGGCGTTCGGTAAGGTCTGTTCTTGATGGGCTTGTGGTCTCCTGTATCTAACCTCATCTTCACTGTACTTGTGTGACCTAAGTCCGAGTCTTTCTTAGCGAATAAGTCCTTGTTTTTACTTACTATCTTAACTACATCCTTCTTATGTTTCTTGGGAACTTCAATGTCCTTAAAGTCCTCTCCCGTCTTTTCCTTACCTTCCTCATTGTCTTGAGTGATGGATGATATTTCTTGAAATTCCAGTCCACGTCCCTTTCCGACTACACAACCTCGCTTCAGTTTGTAGTACTTGTTTGTTTGATTAACTATCATCACAGGTACCCTCGAAGTATTTTGTAACTTACCTATTGAACCTTGTAGGATAAGTCCTGGTTCGTCGAGTAAACATCCTGAGTCCAGACTTGAGATTTCTACAAGTCTTGAGTCAGGTATGCGGAAGCCCTTATTCAACTTAACATGACAAACAGTTGCTGTCTGGGGTTTAAGTCTTACCTCTTTATCTGTCCTTAAGATTGACGAAATATGAATGTCTTCCTCTAATTTAACATAAGTCTTACCTATCCTTATCATTCCTAAGTCGAAATATATTCTTACGCCGTAGTCTTTCAACCAATCTCGGCCTAGAATGAAATTTCGATTTAGTCCATCAGTAACGAAAATTTTTTGTGTTAACGGAAGTCCATTCATAGTAAATGAAATAGTCGTTTGCCCTATAATTGATAATGACTCACCACTCGCGGTCTGTAAAAGCGGCATGACGCGCATAATTTTTGGTTTTTCTGGTAACTTATCAAACATTTTCTTACTAATTAAAGAGGCGTCCGCGCCTGTGTCTATCAAAGTACGATAGCGCGCTTTTCCTATCTTCATTATACAAGACCCTGGGTTCCCTGCCAAAGATAAATTTAGTACTTGTGATTTCCAAAATTCTTTCATTTTACCCTGAAAACCTTTTCTCCTCTCTTCACCGGCTTCCTTGTGAAGAGAGGGTTTTAGTTTTCCTGAAATCCCCTGAATGGTTTATCAGCCCAAGTAGCGGGTCTGAAAATTTTGACTCTGTTCTTTTCCGGAACATTACGGTTTGGGCAATTTCTTTTTAAGTGACCTATCATATGACAAATCCAACATTCAGCCCCCCCCCCCCCTAATCCAGTCAGGCTCCTCAACTCTATTTCGAGTTTGATAATTTCCTCTTCGTTTTTGGGTGTTTCCTGTCTTTGACCCTGCTGACCCCTTTTTGGCAAATACCCTTTATTTTTTCTTTTGGGCACCTTTTTTTGTTCGACCTCCTCCTCCTCATCACTTACTACCATGGGAATCCCCAGCTGCAAAGACATTATAAGATCGGAAAGGACATTCTTTTGACCTATGACCCCGTCTGCACACCTAAAACAAGTTTTCCCCCTTAAATGTCCTATTTCCCTTGGCTCTATCTGACGGTTGTCAGGAAAATTTCCTACTGTTGGCCAAGGAACAGGTGTTAAGAAACTGTTATTGTTGCCCCCCGTCCATGACGGTGGTTGGAAAGGAGTTTCCCTTACCCTGACAATTTTATTAGTTGGTTCTAGTTCAGTAAACGTATCTGTTCTATCCCTAAAACGCTTTCTTAGATTTTGCTCTTTCATAGCACATTGAACGGCCTTATCAAAAGTTTTTGGTTCCTCCCTCATAATTTTCATACGGAGGTAATCGAAATACAGTCCATCACAGAAGGCATCAACCAACTGTTGCTGGATTAACCCTACTACATTTGAATCAGTTTGTACTGATTCAGGATAAGCATCCTCAGCTATCCTCAACAGCCTTTCAGCGTACATTTGTACACTTTCCTCTGGCTTCTGCTTTGTTTTTCTAAGCATAGCCAAGGCCTGTTGTGGATCGGTGATCTCAGCAAACCGTTTTTGTAACAGTATCTTAAGATCTTGCCATTTAGGTGGCTCCCCTGCTGACTGACATTCTGTTATATATCGTTTAACAAAATCAGCTATTAACCCAGTACAGGTTACATGAACTACCTGAGGTATATCTGTGTCCCCTAACCTTGCCATTTGTGCATATCTTTCTATATTTCTAACCCATTGTTTAAACTGGGTAGGGTCCCCCTCAAATGTCTGGACTACACTAAAAAGAGGTACTGATACTGCAGTTTGCAGTGCTTTTAATTGATCCAAGGCTGTTTTAGCCCAAAAGTTTGGATTATTTTCATCCAATTTGTCCTTATGTGACCCAAAAGGGTTGAAACTAGAGTCCGGTTGTCCCCCTCCTATAAATGGAGTAAATTTGGCGGGTTTAGTTACTTGTACTTCAATACTACTTGTGTGTGTTTTTTGACTTTCATCTTGTCCTAAATTACAGAAGTTTTCTGTTAATTCTTCAACGACATCTGCCATATTAATTAAAGACATTTGAGAAATTATTTACTTTTAATTTAATAATTAAGAATTATTAAAAACTGCAATTAAACCTAGCTTTACTTAATTAAGCGATTTACGACTAATTTAGGCAAACCATATTTTAAATTTTAACAAGGTCAGTCTACTAAGGTACTTATTAGAGATAAATACTTAGTTGTCTTACCTTAAAATTTTTCAACTCTGGTACGTTGTCCAGTTAGGTCCTGGTCTGGCGGCACCAATAAAGCTGTTGTAGGCTTACGGGTCGTTGATCGTATAGTGGTAGATTACTGCTTACTGGTTACTTGCGTTGTGTATGAAAAGACTGGTGTGGTTCCAATACTTTATTATGCAGATCAATTAACAGTAACAGACAGTGGTTAAGATGTGAAATGTACTGAAGTAAAAACCCAACTGAGCGGACTACAATGTCGCTCGTATTTATAATCTAGCCCCAAAAACCAGTTAGAACAAGATAAAATACTGCGTAGAATAATAAAATAATACGTAGAAAATATTAAACGAATATAGAAAATTAGTCCTTCAAACGTCAATCACAGCATCCCAAAATGGTACTATTACTAATAGGCACCTGACGTGTGAAACATACACAGTCCAAATACAGTTCCAATACATCTTTATCGAAATATCATGTTAGTACATATCTATTTCCTAAATGTCAATTTTAACAAATTTTACTATTTGTTCCATGTTTGGTACATAGATGTTTTCTAAAGGTCAATTTTAACAAGTTTTACAATTTAATCATTGGAACTGTACTAAACTGGTATATGCCTGTCTAAATACAACTTATTATACAATCATATTTTAATTTTAAAATTATTACCTTTCCAAATTAATTGAAATATATTTTATATACTTTGGTCACCCAGGCCATCCCGTTACATCAAGGCCTAAATGTTGAAATCCAATACAATAATAAAACAAATATGCCAAAATCATCGAATGGCAAATCTCTACACAAGGGAGATACTCTAATGAAAAGAAATCATCCAAAATTTCTAGTATTCCGAATTTATAATGTCTTGTCAGCGTGTAAAACAAAGAATTAACATAGATAATTAAATTGATTCGGAAATGATTTTTATACAGTTGTATTTTGTTCTGTGCTTACAAAACTAAACGAGAGTAACAGAAAGTGGCATCCAAAACATCGCATGTGCAAGGAAATAAATCAGTGGCTCCAAGGAACATGTATCGCTTATCTAGTATTTCCATTTGTTCATCGCTAAGGTACATTGAGATTAAAATCCATGCACTGTTTGGTTTCAATCCATTCAGTAATTTTCAAGAAGAAGCCGTCTTTATGTAATTTCCATAGGGTCCTATGTTAAAATAAGTCTTCCGTAGTCTTCCGCTGACGGTCATCAAGGGTGACAGATAGTCTCCAAAGTAACAACACTTAAGAAACAGTCATGATATGTATCGTTTCAATCCGTTCAGTGGTTCTCTAGATAAAGATGGTTGTATGAAAATTCCCATATTGTCATATAGAACAAGTATAACGGACCGCGCAATGCCAAAGTTTTTTGAAAAATGCCCAAAAACTATCCGATCAACGTTGGCTTGTTATTGACTTCGTTGAGCGTGAGCATCCGTCTTTAGGCAAAAATCCGTTTTGACTGTGGAAATACACGGTGGATGGTCATCAGAACGATATTAGAAAACGGGCTAAAAAATTACCGTTATGTCTTTTTTAATTCGGGGTTTATTAATTTAATTCCAATCCTTTTCATAATTATATAATTTCATATGCAGTCAGGAGTTTTTTTTTCAGTTCGTAATAACAGATTTGTCCAACATGGTGTCAGCATAAATAAAATCGAGTCAAGGTATTGTGTAGCTGTTACAAGACCACAAAATTCTCCTGCAAAAACTGGCGGGAAAATAGACGACAGTGTGATAAAATCTTCAATCAATACAATTTTGAAACATAAATTGCATGCCAAAAAAAGGCAGACTTAAGGATGTTCGAGACAAATATTGAATTTTTACTGTGTACTTCTTAAATCAAGAAAATGTGAAGATACAATGTGAAGATACATGTAGTTTTATCAAATAATACGGCAAACGAAAATTTTTGTTTTTGCCGAGGATAAGTGAGAACGAAATTTGATAAATGTAAATATACAAACATGTAACAAAATTGAAGGGCCATATTTCATTTTGTTACGCGTACGCTAGAGGTACACGTAACACTTTGTTCACGTACCATAGAGGTAGACGTAACACTTTGTTCACGTACCCTAGAGGTAAACGTAACAGTTTGTTCACGTACCCCGGAGATTCACGTAACTGTTTGTTCACGTACAGATGGTTGGGCGTGTAACGCACGAAACCACACTCACACGATTCACACGTTACACACACACACGATTCGTACGTTACACGCACACGATTCACACGATACACGCACACGATTCGCACGTTACACGCAAACCACACGATGCACATTACAATGATACACGATTTCCAATCGTTCGATTTTTATTAATTATGTTTGTAAGATACGAACGGAATATAACGAAACGAATTAATAAAATTTTGTGTCAGATATGAATAGCAGACAAATTTATTTAAAAATTTCGTTTGATTTGAAATAAATAAATATGATAAAAGTATGAATAGGAAGCCGGTTTAATTAAACGGCCCACATTAAACTTTTTTCATAAATACAAATATTAATTTCCGTATGCTATTTTTTTTAATGGGACATTTATTAAACTTTATAACAGAACTGTAAAATTATATATTAAATTTATTTCTTTTCATGTTATTTTAATCTGATTTAATCTAATTATAACTAGCTATCGCATACTAACCTAAATTGACATGATAATAATAAAGTTGGCAGCAAAATAAACATTACGCCATAATTATGGCTCCTTTCAAACAAAAGACATCATGTCATGGGGGTAGTCTACGAACGACGTCTGGACTAAAACAACGTTTAATTAGACAAGGGATTAAGAGTTCCTCTGACGGGACAAATTCTTATTTACCTGTACATTTATTTCCGATATACAATGTTTAATGGTTAATTATAAGCTAAATAATATTTTATTTATTCATTAACAATATAAAGTATGATATAAAATATTAACTGTTAATATATAGTTGATAAAAATATGATATCTTTTTATTGTTTATTCATTTAAAACATTATTCAACAATAACTGAATAAATATATTTAATATTCTCTATGTAAAACATTTTTACATACATGTAAATATATTTATAATATAATTGAAGGTTATGTGTAAACGTAACTCTAAATTTATACATTTGAATGTAATATTTATTTTGTCAATAAATTGTTTAATTTTATCAATTTTATTTGGCTATGTCAGATTTCTTATGTATTCTTTTCTTCAATCAGAAAACTCATCTCAGATAAATTTACAGGTAAATACATACATGTAAGTCCTTTTAATCCCTTGTCTAATTATATGTTGCTTTAGCCTAGTAGTCGTCCGGTGAATAAACCGTCTTGGGAATATAATAACCAAATAATTACTTACGTAAAAATGTACTATGCAAATATAAATTAATAAATGATTTTGTCAAAAAAATTTAAAATCGAAAGATTAGAAGCTGTGCTTGAATATTAACATCAACATTTTCAAATATTTGACACAAGTGAAAGTTCGTTCCAATCATATTTAAATTTGAGTTTGAAATATGCAATGATTTGAATTCACACGTTTTAAAATCTGTCTCGACCAATGAAATCTCGTACACATTACACGATTCAAACAGCACGTTTATTGCCACACGTAAACCACACGCACACGATCCACACGTTACACGCGCATGTTTCGCACGTTACACGATTCTTTTGGTGATTTACACGTTCAACCAAGTATACCATGGAGGTACGCGTAACTGTTTGTTCGTGCAGCTAACCGCAAAAGAAAACCTGTCATCCCTTTCCCTGAATAATGGATTATCTGTATCAACATCCGCATACGTGAACAAACAGTTACGTGTACCTCTAGGGTACGTGAACAAACTGTTACGCGCATCTCTAGGAACGTGAACAAAGTGTTACGTGTACCTCTAGGTTACATGAACAAAATGAATTATGCCCCGAACGGCCCTTCATAACCCAAACGTGAAGGATGACTTAATGGAGACAATCGCAATACCCTTGAATATTTTTGTCGAAAGAGCGTGGATAATAGATGATAAGACCTATGTTTGTATATCTGTATATGTAGCAATATTTTCAGATGATCATAGCATACCGTAAAAATATTCAAATTTTATATTTATCATTCTAATTTATTGATTTAACATGTATAGTATGAATATGCAAAGTATGGATTTCTTAAAATATGCCACAGTCTAAGTTTTAATTAAGTATTTATAGATTTGAGAAAAAAAAGGGGAGGGATAATTTTTTAAATATTACAAATTTCATGTCCTTTGCTTATACTGTATAAACCCAAATATAAATGTAATCTTTCTTCTTTGTGTATTATATTTAACTTTACTAATATGTAACAAAGAGCCTAATCCATCACCAAATAATATAAATTACTCGTCGGCTTCATCAAACTGAATCTAGTATAATTCCAAATACATGTAATAGCATGTCAATTTGTAATATCAATATCCGTAGTATAAATGCAGAGTTAGACTGAGTTCATCTAAACTGTGGGTCTTAAAGGGAAGTGTTAGTCTGGCTTCATCTAAACTGGGGGTCTGATAGGGGAAACACTGCAAAATTAAATGAATACAAGATTTTAGCTACAAAATATAATGTTTATTTTAATACCTGATACATAGCAAATAAATATATAGACAAATATAAACACACTGCTACACTTATACTACGGATATTGATATTACAAATTGATATGCTATTACATGTATTTGGAATTATATTTACTAAAAGTCTTGGAAAAATAAGTATTATTAAAGTATATCTGAAAAAAACTTTGCATAATGTATTTTCAACACTATAAGCAGTATAGTGAAAACGGTAGTATTTATTTTGTCAAAGGGATAATTATACCCTTTTCAAATTTTCACCACCTTTTAACAAAAACTCAGAGCCAACATTCATAGTCAATCAAAGTGCTTTCATAATAGTATTCAAAAATATATTTGAAAATTCATGATGACGGTCTTCATATTAAGCCAGCGTTACAAAACTAGGGTAACCGGTCATTTGACGCCCTTTTCTGTGCAGTGAATACAAACTTTCAAAAAAATGTCAAAAATTAATCTTCACATGGATGTAAGATTCTTTCATATTTTTATACACCCAATTCATCCTAAAACTTGAAAAGATATGCTTAGTACACACTGACTTTTTGTTCAATGTACAGCGTTCTTATATTTTGACCTGAGTAGGGTACACAATTGAGCAACCTAGTACATGGAAAGTAAATACTACCATTTTCCCTTTATAGATTTAGTTTAGGCGCTAGTAAAGGAGGGAACTAGATTCGGTTCAAATTTCCGGAACCGATTGACTGGTGAGGAAATAACGGGTACCTATATTTCAAAAGCTCTGGCCTTTTGATGTAATTTCGTGTAGTTTACACGATCCTAAAATTAATATAACCGTTGAATATTCATGCAGGGGAAAAGGGGGGGTTTGGTTTTTGATGGGTTCAGTTTCAAAAATGTGGCGGCAGAATCGTTAGTGGTAGCCATGATTGATTTTATACTCTGCTCAGTGACTTAAAGACTAAAGACATTGAACGTAAGTTTTACTTCTTTTTAACACTATTAACTATATCTTTCACATTTAATATGAAATTAACAGATTGAAGGCAGTATCTTTCATTTCTCTGTTCGTGTAGGATTGCACAATTAACAAAGGTGTGCTTACTTTTATTTATCGGGCAAGTGTGTGTAGAAATAAACCAGTTTTTCGACAAATTTAAGATCAGAAATCGCCTGTTGTAGCACAGTTATGAAAATAATATTGGACAGTGTCAGTTCATATAAGAAAAAAAAAAACCGGTTCTCCCTGAATACCGGCCGAATTCTGAAGTCCCTGCCAATTTGTATTAAACGTACATAAATGAAACCTTAAGAAACCGGCCACCCCTTCAAACCGAACATCGGCCGATATTTCTGTATTTCTTTAGTTAGAATAAAAGAAATTTTCCCTCAATGAACCAGCTGCACCAATTAAATCCACTTAAAGCGTACCAGTAACGGTTATGTAAACAATCCAGGTAATCCTGTCAATTGGACACATCCGATTTTTGATGTTTCTTTCCGCTCAATTATAAAATAACGCTATTTATGTTTATTTACAAGGGACCTACAATCATATTACTTGATGTGAGGGTGCATGTCAGGATGTAACACAACCTCCCACCAAATTAGGTCACTCTGACCTACTTATCGCTCTATGTTGACATAGGTTAAGTTTACGTCCGAGCTCAGTTCCTCGATACCAAGGGACCTACCATCATTTCACTTGGTGTGAGGGTGCAGCACGGGGATTAAAACAGCCTCTCACCAAAATTAAGTCACTCTGACCTACTTATCGTGCTTCTTTGACTTATGTTAAGTTTTACGTCCGAGTTCAGTTCTCCAATACCAAGGGACCTACAGTCATATATCTTGGGGAGTAACACAGCCTCCGACCAAAATTAGGTCACTCTGGCCTACTTATCGCGCTTCATTTACTTAGGTTAAGTTTTACATCTGATTTCAGTTCTCCGAGACCAAGCGCCCTACAATCATTACTTGCTGTAAGGGTGCATCTGAAGGAGCCACACAGCCACACACCAAAATTAGTGGGGGAAGGAGGCGAACCTTGTAATCTTAGATTTCTGGTTTACTCCGGTGTCTAAGCCGCGGTCGCTGATTTTTTTAGTGTCTCTTTTGCTATTTGTTTTACGGTTTGCTTGGATGCAGCACTAAATATACTATCGAATAGACCGACACCATGCTTTGCAAAAGGCTGCGCATTATGTTCTTCCCTCGTTATAAGGACAAAATAGATATGTATTCCCAACTCCTTAGTGTACACTCTCTTCATCCTTTTTTACTCTTTATATTTCTCTGAGAATAAACGTAAAGCTTGTATCAACACCATTTATATCTATATTTCTCTCATTTACATCAGTCATCCAAACACGGATAGAATCGATTCTCGTCTTATTTATTCTCGAATATCCTATAAGGTACGGTTCTGGATCAACTGGACAATTCCTAGTCAAATTTGCAGCACTAAATATGTAGATCACGTCAGGGAACTTCCCATCTACAATGGAATCTGTAATCGGATCACAGTGTATGTAAACATAGTCTACTGCAGGTGTATACTCCAAGAGTGAAGTTGATGCTAAATTTGATGCACTACCAGAAAACGATGTATATACCAAGAGTGAATTGCAGTCTGAATTATATACCAAAATGAGGTGGATACAAAACTTCAGGACTTCGTTAATAACGATGATTATAAGAAAGGACTAAGAAGATTTGTCGATAAATCTACGAAACAAAGTACGACAAAAATCAAGTCGTATCATTTCGGTCTACGGTAAAACTCCTTCGGAGTTCCCTAGATGATAATGAAAAACTTGAGTGGTTATCGGACGATGTGTACACTAATGATGATAATATTGAACAGGATTATGATAATTGGATATTGACTTTAAAACCGACTGATAAGGATGGAACCTTTTTTTACTTCGACTATCCAATTCATGATCAGATTTGAAATAAATCAGCCAGGCGCTTCGAATTTAATATTTTTCTAAAAAGTAAAAAAGGATTTCAGAAATTAGATGACACTGTTTCATGTGGAAAGAATAAAGAATAACGCGACTTGTCCGTGGAAATTAATTCAGATTGGGTATCAGGGAGGAGGTATTACCCTTCTGAATATAACTGACAAGAGCAATATAGCAGTGGCAGAATTAGAAAAACCAACCAACTCTTTGAACCGCTTTTTACAAGATATTGGAAAAAAAATCCAGTATTATATCCAGGATTACTGTTCCGAACTAATCTTTCCAAACAGAAATAGTAATTCTGTAATAGGCTCCGCACTACTATGTGAAGCTAGGTTACTTGAGCAGCGAGATATCATAGGACTTTTTCCAAAACATTTACTGCTATTATTGACATTGATTTAAAAGGTTCAAGGTGTTTCACGGAGTGTTATACTTGGAATGATTTTGGAGGCAAGAACGCAAACTATTGATCCCCGGATAGTGTGGCCACGAGTGTTTTTAAAGACTCTTTCTAACGGGACTCAAGATATCGAATTCCGAATGGGTTATATCGCTAAATATATGGTAGTTATTATAAGAGGGGATACTGGTTATGAATTAAAAACAATTTACGTTAACTCCTAATGAGCAATATCAGCATGTATATATAAGTCCTGCAGTTAATACTATACCCCTTTAGACAGATACACTTATAATTACTCTCTAGGTGGTTTATTCGGTATGTCTACATATCCTATCGCTCCTCGTGTTATTCCCGTACCATTTGGACTTCCGGTAAATGATTTAACTAGACATGATAAAAAAGGACCTTTTGAAATTAACGGTGAAATTTTACACTCTCCTTATAATAATTTCCAAATTTTAAAATTCAAGGATAAGTGCATTTACTATTCGGCTATTTGTCGGTGGTGATGATGGATCAACTACATACATCTCATGTTATAAAAGTGAAACAGAATATTTGGAAACCAGAAATTTCATAAATCATGATAGAGTTCACACGGAAATTTGATGATTAGATATTTATTGGAGGGGTATGTCCTAGTGGAATTACTTGGTTTGTCTCTCCTTTAACTTCATTGAATGGTAGATATCAAGTTTGAACAGGTGCCTTGATATTTTTGGTCAGAAAAAAAGTACACTTTCTGGTGTATTTGCTATTACAAAAATAACGTTTTTCGCTGAAAGTGGGGTTTCGGCTGTGTGGTTGAATGGGTGATTTTGCAAACTAAGCTTGCGAGCACTTTCAGCGCTCGTTGAACTGTGGGATGGGGAAAAGTGGGGGGAAAGTACGGTTTTGAGGGTTATGAACTACTGATAATTTGTCTTATCTAAGTTTTCAATACTAGTAAACGTTGATTTGAATTGATTTCTGGTTTGATTCACACCCCATACACTGTGTCCCAAAACTACCTCCTCAACAGAAGATTAGTATCATTTTTCTTTTTTTTTCATTTTTTAACCCGGTGAAACGATTGATATTATAGTGTAAATCTTTTACTTTTAATAACATATTTCTGTACTGAATTAAATATAATAGACTTTCATTTGTCAGTCAGCGTGTTGGAACTTATTGGCAAAATTGCGTAAGTGTTTTCGACAGAAACATCCTCTAGCAGTGCGTACAGTTTTTGTCTAATAACAGTATACTACGGACAGTGTATTAAAAATTGATAGTTTCAATTTGAACTCACAACTAAATTTCTGTGAAAAAGATTAGAATTTAAAGAGCTATAAAAAATGTACTATTTATTCGTAAACGAGCAAGAAGAATTCGGCTTATATGATTGTATAGATAGCAATAGAATGGCGAATTTTCGTTTTTGGGTTTGGGTTCTTAAATAGCGACAATAAATTACAGTTTCTTATATTTCATGGCAAACGTTTTGGTATTAAGCAAGTAAGATGGTCAGGAGTTTTCTCGTGGTTTAATTCAAGTTTGTGGTTTTTCCTTCTGGTTTGAAGTTTTCCCATTTTGTGTCCCCATACAATCGATCAATATCAGTTAATTGGATATCCCCAGCTACTATTGTAGCTGCATCAAGTTTGACCTTTTCCAATATATCGATAAGGGTTTGAATTGACTGTCCCAGATTATTCACAAATAAACGAGATTTTTATATATTCAAGTGAAAAACGATAAAAAGTGTAAGTCGGATTATCCTAAGTAAATTTAATCTACCGTAAACCTTTTAATAATATATTCCATGTGGTCGTTCCAAATACCATTATTTGAAAATGTTTGTTATTTCAACTGTATTAAGTTATTGATCATTAAATCATAGAGGAAGGTGGTTAGGCTTGCAAGTATTACAGTAAATAATCGTTGTTTCTGTTTTTGTGAATTAAATGAATCCAATATGGGCTCAATTTTTGATGTTGATTAAAATTATTGATTATCTACTGTTTACTCTTCTGGAGCATGTTGTTCATATGTTTTTAGTTTTTAAGTGTAGTGTTTGCATTGTTTTGGTGTTGTCTTCGTTGTTCTCCGGAGTTTGTCAGTTATTTTCGATTTTCTCCTCCTTCGAATATCCTTTTGGTATTTCTTGGACTTAATATCATATGGGGTGTTTCAGCTCATATTCCATATCAACCCCAAGACACCAATGTCAGCCTGGGAGCTTGCTCGAGGGCTGATATGGGTCGAGGGGTTGATATGGAATATGATCTGAAAAACCCCACATTGTATTTTGTTTATCATTTATTTCATTATTAATGCGAATAAAATAAATATAAGTCTTTCATTGGTATTTTTCGTTTAATAATTTTACTAATTATTTGGTTTTCTGTTTATGCAATAATAATCATAAAATCATCTTTTTTTTCAAAAAAATGGTCATATCATCATGCATGTAGTTACCTTGTAATGACTTTTTTCTGTTTCTGTATTAGAAAAATAACAATAAATACAAGTACATTGCTTTGTTATTTTTTGTGTTTTTTAATAGCCATTTTTAAAATATGAATTGTATTAATGTTGAGAGGTTTTTAAGTGTTGTTTGATGAAGGGTCTCTCTTTCAGACAATAGACATTTGAAGTGACAACCTAAAAATAAGGATTTTTCAAAAGGATTCATTATTGCTGTTGTTTCGGATTTTCATATTTTTAGGCTTCAAGCATAACTGATGAGAGATTGTTTCCCTAAATGCGCATATTTTGCTCTACATTCGGTATCTTATGATTGTATGCCACATCTCTACTTTTTCTAAACATGTTTAAGTCTTGCTGTATGTCCTTCGGTCTCCTGATTTCATCTTGCTGTCTCAAGAATTCAACGAATTTATTTACACCTCCGTCCGTTTTTCTTGTTGTGGTTTTGTTTCTCATACTTGAACGAATGTCTCTGTATCAATTTCAAATGAAGAATTATCCTCTGCCGACGGTATGTCCGCCATGTTGTTTATTTTTCTGGATCACGTGCTCACGTGATTATTTTCTGGTTTGATATTGGAACCAATTTAGCGTTATCGTCTATATAGAAAGTACGTATGTTTAGCTAAACATATGATAAAACTCGAATCGTTAGCAAGGAGTTTGATTTCAGGGTGAATATCGATTATTTCATCATTTAGGGACGAGATCAAAAGTTCAATGTCGGATAAAAAACTTAATTCAGATAGTTTGGGGGTGGGGGGGGGGTAAAAATCACTGGAAGTTTTGTTATCCGACATCGATTTTTGTATACGCCTATATTGGTCAATCAATTTTTCCCAAATTAAGTTAAGAGGGGGGTGGGGGGGGGGGTCAGTGAAAAACTATGTGAATTAAGTTTTTTATCCGACATTGAACTTTTGATCTCGTCCCTTATAAGAACTACATAATTGGTTAATAGCAGAATCACCAGAAGATCATTTCCTTGGAGGTGGTTTTGCAAGTGTTTTTAAACACAGACTTCCGTTCATTTAGAAATAATACTTAAAAGAGATATGGGTCTACAATTGTTGACGCCATTTGATTTGCTGCTGTTATGCACAGGCGCAACAAAAGCAATTTTCCAAAGCTTTGAAAACAACAAATATTTATTGAAATATTGAATAGTTTACACAATGGGATTTAGGAATACCTAACCCTTTCTTCAGTAGTATGTGATTAATAAAATTGGGGACAACAGGCTATGCTTGTGTTTAGAATTTTCAAAACGGCTTCATCTTCGTTTTCTTGCCGTACGTCTGATTGGAAAGAGTTTGGTAACACAGAATTTTATACGTTATTATTGGATTGAGATGCTATGAATGTATTAAATCTGTTGCCCTTTCAATGTCATTAAAAACAAATGTTATCGCTATAATGATTAAATGTGGAATTCCCGAGTCAGTCGATATAATTCCGCTGATATGTTTTTCAGTCTTCCATCAAGAACTATAGCAATTTTCAAATTACTTTGCGTATTCGAAACTTTCGTAGAGCCAAATTTTACGTTTCAATTTTTTTTTATAGCATATTTAGAAATGTATATCATCGTAAAATTGTATTTTCAATTCAAATAGCTGAAGACCAACTCCACAGTACTTAATTAGATTAAGGTTATTAGTAATGAAAAGGTCAACCAACTTTTATGAGTGTTAAGTAAAGTGTGTGGGTTCGTCAATTAGCTGATGGAGACTAAATTGGGAAAGAATCGATTTGACTTTTAAATTTCACGGCTTAAAATCATTTTCATTAAACCACCTGTTATTATGATAGAATCCCAATTTCTTGTGTTCAAGACCATATCAGTTGCAACCAAACGCCCACTAAACGATTTAAATCTAAATCAAGTCTCCGAAGAAATTGATATTACTTTTAACATAAACGACCACACCTTCCCCCCTATCTTTTCTGAAGCGAAAATGAACAATTAACAATTTAATGGAATCATGATTATGACGATTGAGTGAACGATAATATATCATAGTTTCCATATTCGGCTTCGGTAAGGTCTAATTTTGTACAAATCCTCTGTATGTTAAAGTGCAAGAACGATGTCGAATCAGAGATAAAATATAAAGAAAACATCGAAGAATTATTTTTTAGCGTTATGGATGATTGACCAGGATTTAATGCTACTCCTGCAATTATCAGGAGAATTTCGATGACAAATATTGTAAATGCAAAGCAGATGAATTTTGCATGTTGATTGACGCAAATGACTTTTGATATTTTTCTACTCTTGAACCTACCGAAGACCCATTTATGACATTTTAACCCCCGGACCCTTTGTGACAGTTGGAATATATTAACCAGAGGCTCCCAGGAGCCTGTATCGCTCATCTAATATTTCCATTTATTCTATGCTAAAGGACCTTAAGATTTATACCCATGCCATGTTTGGTTTCAATCTTTTAAGTAATTTTCAAGAAAAAGCTGTTTGTAAGTAATTCCCATATTGTCCTACGTTGAACTAAGTCTTCCACTGACGGCCATAATGGATAACAGATCGGCACCAAAGTAAAAACATTTGGTCAGAACGTCAGAAACATTCATGTAGTATTTGGTTTCAATCCATTAAGTTGTTTTCCAGAAGATTTTTGTATGTATTTCGCATAGGGTCCTATGTTAATTAAACTAAGTCCCTAGCTGGCGGCCGTCGTGGATGACGGATCGGCAAAAAGTAACAAATCTTGGTCAGCACCTCATAAGAAACATTCATGCTATGTTTGGTTTTAATCCATTCAGCAGTACTCTAGTAGAAGATTTTGTATGTATTTCGCATATGGTCCTATGTTAAACTATGTTCTTCGCTGACAGTGTCCTCTTGGATGATGAATTGGCAACAAAGTAACAACACCTGGTCAGCATCTCATACGGAACATTCATGCCATGTTTGGTTTCAATCCAGTCAGCGGTTCTCTAGAAGAAGATTTGCTAGAGGGCTTTATTTTAAAATACGTCCCCCGCTGCCGGCCATCTTGGATGATAGATCGGCAACAAAGTAACAACACATGGTCAGCACCTCATAATGACCATTGATGCCGTGTTTGGTTTCAATCCATTCATCTGTTCTCTAGAAGATGTTCAAAATTTGAAATTTTGACGGACGGACGACGGACGAAAAGTGATGTCAACAGCTCACCTGACCCTGACCCTTTTGGTCGGTGAGCTAAAAACAGGCTTTTTGAGATCCCGTAATACATAGTCTGAAATAAAAAATATTATATCAATAGTTTATAAGTAATACATAAACTTCTTGAGATTCTTTACTAATCAACTTTCAACAAACCGTAATGGTTTACGATATACAAAAGTAAACTTTTACTCACAATTAAACGAAAAATAGTTTTTACTATTTAAAAAGATCGAAATCTGAAGAATTTAGATATGGTTAAATTATTTGTGATATATTAAAAGAGACGTTTTGAGATATCATTATAAATAATAGAGTCTGAAATTGAAAATATTACATGCAAAGTTGGAATTTATATTTTATAAATGTAAGACATCAAATTACCATGAATTTTATGACTTTACTTAAAATTAATCAACTTATGAAGCAAAAACTCGATATTGCATTTTAACAACTGGCTTCGTGCGCAGTTATTCTATATCTATGGTTAATCGTTCCCTTTGCGTCATTTAGAAATTTCTGACCTACAACCGTTTTGCCAGTTCTACCCAAGCACACTTAATGACAGATATACCCTAGAACTATTTATGACTGTTCTACCTATAGAACCATTTAAAATCGTTTATGTCATGACTTAGAACCGTATTTGACAGTTCCACCCCAGAACCATTTACAGTTCTACATGTGTACCTCTGAACAATTTATGACGGGGTTGATTCTACCCTAGAAATGTTCTAGAACGGTTTTAGGACAGTCTTCACTGACAAAATAGCAGAGAGGTTAGAAATGATCCCAACTGTTCAATGTACATTTCTCACAAAATATAAAGGATAACTAAAGCGAAAAAGATTGGACGAAATAACAATGAAAAAAAATATATTGTCAAGTAAAAACACATGAGATAAGTTTTATGGAGATACCGCTTGTGTGGACAACTGGGTCACTTAAGACTGGACTGTACTGGCGAATGTGGTCGGTGGTTGGGCGTTTATTTGTTTTTTTATCAAGGTCGCGGATTATATCCAGGGCTCCATGATTGCAATAAATTGTAAAAAATCTAAATAAGACTTACATAAGAGTTGGCACTGTTGTTAATAGCTTTGACTATTATTTTGTCGCCATTAATCCAAGTTAGGATTAATTTTTTAAGCGAAGATCTCTTGTACGATAAGCAATACCACTTCTAATTTCAGCCAGATTTGAGAATGTTGGTATTCCGGTTTATCCGTAAGATTTTCAGAGAAATCTTTTTCTTAGGCATAAGGATCTTTTAACCGAACAAATAATCTTAAGTAAAATTGCTCTAGGATTATTCGTATTATAGAACATTGATTAATCGATATGATATAATGAGGTAACTTACTATTGACATAAATCATTGTTTCTGCAGGTTTAATATCTCCGTCAAAAGGATTTTGGCATATCCATTTTGTACTATGTAACTGTTCAGTGACAAAATGTCCTGGAATAGTTACTGTATACTCGTTTTCTGTGTCGCATGTATATATGTAGTGTTCTATGTAAGATCCAGATAATATACAGCTACCATTAGTATATGATCCTGTTATTAAACATACAGCAGTGGATGGCAACATCTTCAATTGTATGTATGGCTCATCTGTTGTACAGGTAAGTGAAACGTCCCTCTGTATAGTAGCATTGGTTGGGTTTGTTGTTAGTTGAAAAGCATCTAAAATATTAGGAATATCTTATCAAAGATTAAGTACTAACGAGCAATAACTGTAACGAAGTCTCCCAAAGGAAGGAACTGATATCTCGAATACCTTACAATGTATTCAATCAACTACTTGTTTTTCAGAGACTGAGATGGGGAAATTGCTCCTATAAAGTCTATGCATACTTAATGGAGAGGTTACATGAAAATCGTGATATGAGTATTTTTTTTACCCTTGTCACACTTGATCAACTTTTGCTTGTCGACATGCTGCGTTGACAGAGATATATCCCAATATTTCGATGTAATAAAATGAATTCGGTTTGATTAAATGAAAATAATTTTAAGAAAGGCTTCTTACCTGCCGCAATAAGTCCTTCCAACATCAGGTCAGTGTAATTTGAATCATATTTATATAAAATGGTACAACACATGTACAATTGCAACACAACCAGATTTTTTTTAAATTTATGACCAAGCAAATGACATAACATCTATCATTACATATTATGCCTGATGCATTGATGTCTTCCTTGTATCAATATTATATTAAATCTATAATATGATGTAACTTTTGTTGGGTTTTTCGGTAGGAATCAGTTTTTAAAAATCGATCAAATCCGATGAAGAATTAAAAAGTTTCAAAAATTAGCGCGTCACCTTATATCTTAAAAACGATAAAAAATATAGACAAAAACGGATCGAAAGTGATCTTTTTTCTTTTCTAGCAAGTAACATAATAAACAAACCCCATAAAAATCAAAAAAAAAATTTTAAAAATTACACCAATATAGTTTAGCACAAAATATTATTTGAGAATTTGTTATGATATATAACAATTTATTATCTTCCGGGATTAGTAAATTATCCCCGCGAACAATACCAACACCACATGTGCATTCTCTAGATCTTGTCTAGGTGAGTTGTTAATCTGGTTTAACCATTCATTCTAATAGTTATTTTACAACAAATCATTGACTTTATCAAGATCACATTCCAGTTTGTTTGTAAATTGTTCGTTGAGGCCAATATATTTCATCACAGATTTGATTTCGGTTGACAAATTATTTACACATCTGTTGTGGTCCCAAAGAAAAAGTTACTTGCAAATTCTAGTGTCTAATTCATATGGATTAGTCTATTCCAGTATCTTATCATGTTGTAATGATGTCTCTGGCGTGACGGTAACCAAACAATGTCCCCTTTTGACGCAAATTTGTGAACACCTAAAAAGTATCTTATAGCATTATTTTGGACGTTGTCAATGCACAAGTTGCCTTTAAAGCCCCACATAGATGGGTTATAGTCTAATATTGGGACCACACACGAGTTAAACAATTTTTGAAAGGTTTTAATTCCACATTCTTTCATACCGTGAATTTTCGATATCAATGCACCAAGGACACGACCTGTCCCTTTTGACAAATTGTCAGCATTCAAGTCAAATAACTTTCTCTCGTGGAAAATCACACCCAAGTATTTATATATAATGGTCCGTAATGCTCAAGATATTTTCACCAATCTTAAACTGAAAAGAAGTCCTCTGTCTTCGGCCAGATCGAAAATGTACCACTTTTGATTTTTCAGTGTTAATTAAGACACATCACTTTTTACACCAGTCATGGAGCGTGTCGAGCCTAGTCTGCATATCCTTCTCATTGTACGCAAGCATAACTATATCATCAGTATACAGTAGTAACGATACTTCCGAGGAGCCAATATCTATACCTAGATTCAAGTCATTTACCTCCTGGACTAAATTTTTTATGAATATCTAGAATAAAGTTGGAGACAAGTTACCCCATTGCTCCAGAATTGCAAGTGAACCAATCTGTCACTGTTTGGTTAATGCGGATGCTAGCTACAGTATACCAGTAAATACTTTTCACTGAATTATACATTTTCCCGTCAATATTTTGTAACAATAACTTATAGAGTAGCATATCACGATCTACTAAGTCAAAGGCCTTTTTTAGGTCTACGAACGTTGCTATTATGTTGTCGTTATTTCTAATAATACTATGTAGAGTAAAAACATGGTCCTACTCTTTTTTAAACAATTTTTGGAGAAAATTTCAATATTTATTGCAAAACGTATATATAGAAAAAGCTTTCACATTAAAAGATATTGTTTTTGGCTATAAAATATCAGATAAATATTACCTTGGCTTTAACTATCTTATTACTATTATAGGATTTTCAATTTATAAATCCTACTATGTATCTGATCAGAAAATGAAAGGACTTGATGTACTTTGTCTATTCATTAAAGAAGTTACAAAACGAATGTATTATACAAAGAAGTTAGAAGAAGTTAAATTCTTAGTTAATGTAAAAAAAAAACATTTATTAGATCGATGTTTTATTTATTAATATAACAGAATTGAAAACTATACTTATTCTTCACAAGGAGCTTGGATTTGTTGAAAACAATGTAACAAGTAACTGATGGAAATAACGGAATTTCAAAATAAAATAAAAAAACATGGTCCTCGCATGAATGATATCGAGGAAATCCATTTTGCTCATCGGCCAATGAGGGCAAGGATCTCAATGTCTTTTGTTGATTTTTTATAATACTCCACATTCCTCGGGCAATGTGTAAAATCTTTTATTGCGTCTCCTTATTAGCAATTACAAATATATGTGGTTACGGGATATTGAGTTAAAAAGAATATGAGAGGAGTTAAAAAGTTTATGAGATTTGAACATCAAAGCATCAAACATATTCTGAAAATGTTGGCCAAGGAAATGTCACAGAATTCCTTTATATTATGTGTAAATGTTTAGTATATAGGGTTATTTAAAAACGTCATATAAGATATTTCATAATGCTACTTGATAAAAGGATAAACTTTTTTTTACAGATTTTGAAATAAGTAGAAAAATATTGATTCGAGGGGCGAGGATGAGCCACCCTTCTTTTTGGTGAGGGTGTTAGGTTTTTTATCTGTTTGTCTTGTCATGTGGAAAATGTACAGATTTTTAATTTTATATAATTCAAATTAATTGGTTTAAGGGGGCGAGAATGATGCCCATTGAGTAATGACCAGAATAGAGAATGGAAACGGGGAATGTGTCAAAGAGACAGCAACCCGACCAAAGAGCAGAAAACAGCCCATTTGGTGCGTCTTACCATGGGGGATAAGAAAAGAAAATATGTGGTTTAGGGTTGGAGATTTTACTGGTTTTTGAGATAATTGAACATTATAGATTTGTTGTAGTGGTGATACATGTAACCCCTTGGGGGAACGAGGTATGTGTCATTTGGTGCGTCTTACCATGGGGAATAAGAAAATATTGGTTAAGATGTGTTGATAGGAGTGGTGATAAGCCCCTGGGGAAGCGAGGTATGGGTCATTTGGTGCGTCTTACCATGAGGAATAAGAAAATATGTGGTTTAGGGTTGGGGATCTTAACGGTTTTTGAGATAATTGAACATTATTGATTTGATTGAGTGGTGATAACCCCCTAGGGAAGCGAGGTATGTGTCATTTGAAGCGCTTTAGCATGGAGAGCATTTGACTCTCTGAATAGTGACAACATAACGTGGCAGTGGGTAGAGGGTCATAAAAACCCGGGCAACATTGAAGCTGACAAACTTGCCAAAAGAGGCATAGAAAGTGGTAAACTTGATTGGCAATTAAGTGTTTTCCCAACAGCTGATAATCCTATCGAATCAACTAGCTTTGACGATCAGACGCTAGTAAAGCAACTTGATATTAATGACAATATAACCTCATGTCCTCTATGTAACAACAAGGAAGGCGGTCTCGTTATTCAGTGTATGGTTTGCAGGGGGTGGTGAAACTTCAGATGTACTAGACTCCCCCCTTACCAACTTTTCATATTTGAAAATACGTCAAGAAAATTTACCTGCGAGAAATGTACAGTTGTGCCTGACAAATTTAGTACCAACCTAATAGAAACAGGAAGCTTGGCTGAATGTAAGCTAATTTCCGAATCAAGCTGTCTTGATTTAGTTTTAACAGATACACCTAAAGTTGTTGCTGAAATAGGTATTCAAACCGAAAATAACTCACATGCTCACATTAACAAAGACAATAAAAAGAACTCAATAGAAAGATCATCGCAAAACTCAGTTGATGAAGTTAGTAATATGAAGGAATACTTTAAGGAAACATTACTAGCATTCCAATCTGAAACCATAAAGAATATAGAAAATATGTATGTTAAATCAATTGATAAAATGTCCATGGCAATCAACTCTACAACAGAACAGGACTTTACAAATAAGATAGAAAAATTGTCAAATGAAAAGGAAAAATTGGAAAAAGAAGTTACTCATCTGAAGAGCAATCTTGATAAACTTAAGAATAAAGTAGAAACTCACACAAAAGAAAGTGAATATTGTACAAGCTGTATCGATAAGGATAAACTAGTGAAAGAGCTGCAGGAAAAAGTTGATAAGTACAAAATTAATCAACATGAAATGTTCTTACAGCAGGAGATTGAGAAATCAAGTATTGAGCAATCTAACAAATTACTTAAGAATGAGATCCAAAGTTATAACAAGAGGATTGCACATATTGAGAAAGAGAATACTTCTCTAGAACAAAATGTAAACAGAAAAAGTGACAAAATAACAGACTTAGATAATCAGATAGAAGCACTTCGAAAACTTAATTCAGAGAAAGATGAGGAGATTATTTCCTTGAAGTTGCACGCCATATGGACTCCTTCAAAAATGTCGACACTACAGGAGAAAAGATGAGGGACAAACAGAAAATTATTAACAGTGACACTCGTGGTAGCCGACAAGCAGACTCGGTAAACAATTCAAGGCAAAATCAAAGTTATGACAAGAAAAGGACTGTGCACTTGATAGGTACATCCAATCTGAAGTTTGTAAACCCAAAGTTTATTGCTACCTCTAGGACCTATGGGAAAAAGTCTATACAAGTAGAAATCGAAAAAGCAGAACATTACATTGATATCTTAAATCATGAAGAAGAAGTCGAAACGCTCTTATTCCATGTTGGGGGTAACGACATAAAAAAACAGGAGGTCAGCAAGTGTGTAAACCAACTTGAACACTTATTGAAAACTGCTAGAACTATATTTAAAAAGAGTAAAATTATTGTATCATTAGGTCTTTCTAGAAATGATGAGGTAGAGTTTAACAACAAAATTGAATTATTCAATGTGAACATGAAAAGGGTAGTAAGTCAGATAGATAACTGTGTCTGGTGTGACAATAGCAACTTAGCTTATAGGGGTAAACCAGATTTAAGTTGTTTTGGTAAAGATGGTGTCCACTAAAACAGAAAGGGGGTACAAATTTTAGTAGAAAACTTCCAAAATGCTCTTGGAATTAGGCCAAAGCCTACATAATTTGGATATTGGTAGTCAATTTTATTAAGAAAATATTACACTGTCAATAATAATGGTACATTATTCATGTTTTTTTGTCAAATTAATTTGTTTTTTTTTCTTATAAAAAGGACAAATATACCTAAGGAGCAATCAAAAAAACGTAATCCATTGGACAGACAAACCCGGGAAGACAAACGAACAACCACAAGCACAACAAATAAACACAGAAAACTAAAAACAATGAACAACACGAACTCCTATACAAACCAGGAGTGAACCCAGGTGCTCCGGAAGGGTAAGCAGTTCCTGCTCCGTATACGGCACCCGTCGTGAAGTTCAACAAGGTCAATCCGGTGGAAGTCACAAATCGTAGGGGTCACATGAAAGGTTACGACAGTGGGAACAGGTCCAACATCATCTTAGATATTGGAACACTGTAATGGTCAATCAATTCATGATGACGACCGTAAAATTTCTTAAGTGATGACATCAACTTATCCCTGATAAAACCCTGGTTAAGAAGCTTTTGTGACAGCAGTAATCCTCTTTGTCGAAAGTCAGGGTAACTCACGCATGCCCTTGAAAATCGGATAAGCTGAGAAACGTAGACGCCATATGCAGGCGATGCTGGTATATTGCTACTCAAGAAGGGAAAATTAACAATAGGAAAGTTGAAGTCATCACGTTTGTCATAAAGTTTTGTCTTCAAACGTCCTTCATAGTCTATTTCAAGAAATAAATCCAAATATGAAGCGGACTTTGGTGTATCTGTAGTATCCTTAATTTCAAGCTCACTGGGGTAGATAAGATGTAGAAAGTCTTGGAATTTGTCGTTATTTAACGACAACACATCATCTATATAACGAAAAGTGAAATTAAAGGATTGGGCTAGTTTCTTTTTGTTTTCATGTAGTAACCCTTGAATGAAGTCCGCTTCATATGAGTACAGAAACAGATCGGCGAGGAGAGGAGCACAGTTGGTTCCCATTGGAATGCCGATTGTTTGTTGAAAAATTAGACCGCCAAATTCAACGAATATGTTGTCTATGAGAAAATCTAACATGTTTGTAATTTCATCTTCAGAATACTTTTTGTCAGAATCAGAGTGGTTCTTCACGAAATAAGACTTTTCTCTACCTAGAACAAGGAATTTATACCTGCGTGTCCCATTTTTCTTGAAAAAACATTGATGAACTAGTTGCTTTAAGCGATCTTTTAATTGAGAATGTGGTATGGTAGTGTAGAGTGTAGAGAAGTCGAAAGTTTTTATGCTGTTGCATGTAGCCAAAGATTTTGATTTTAGATATTGAAGTAAATTTTTGGAGTTTTTAAGAATCCACATCTGATTGACGCCACTGGTGGAATATGATGTTTCACAGTAATTCTGAAGGCCCTCTTTAACACATGTCAATATGGATGTTAAAATCTTTGAAAGAGGTTTTGTAGAGCAATTAGCTGACCCAGCAATGTACCTTTGTTTAAACGGATTCTTATGTAGTTTAGGAATCCAATAAAGAGCAGGAAGGTCCATTTCTTCATCCTTTGTAGAAATGCCAAAGGAATGAAGAACGGTCTTGTGGTTATCAAGGACTTCCTGCTTAGTGAGTGTGGTCGGTGTATAAGTTGGGTTACCCGCAGTGTTATCTATTCCCAATTCGTTTCTAAGACACTTATTACATTTATCTACTATAATTCATTTTTTTATAGAATGAAAAATATTTTAACCTGATTAAAAGTTAAATAACTTATTCTGTAGAAATTTGAGATCTTATAAATGGTCATGAAACTCCCAGTTTTATATTTGAAATGATATGGGGAAGGTTAAAAAACAACATGCCAAATTTAAATGATAGAAAGGTATAATATAGCAATATTTGCTAGACTATTCAATGAATATTTTTCAGAATTGGTGTCTGTGCAATGTATTATTATGTTAAAATGAAAATTTCTTCTGTGCGTATAGCATACTGGAATGTAAACAGGTTACAAAGCAAAAAGAATGATAAGCTAAAAGATGAAGTGTTTCTTAAAGAACTTAGTCAATATGACATTTTGGGGCTAGCAGAAACCAAACACACTGGTTTACCATCCATCTTAGATTATCTTTGTTACCCTCTGCCTAGGAGTACTGCAAATAATACAGTCTCTGGTGGTTTAATAATTCTAATAAAACCTCAAATAAGACCTGGTATTACCTTCTTAAAATCTACTTCAGAATACCAATGGTTATTATTGAAAAAATCCTTCTTTAATTTTGATAAGGATGTATATTTATGTATAGCATATATCTCACCAGAAAGTTCAACATACGGGATAAATGTCCTAGAGTCTATTGAGAATGACATAATTCAATATCATGACAAAGGGGACCTTATATTTGGAGGAGATATGAATGCCAGGACTAGAAATGAAAAAGATTTCATTGAAGATGATTCAAATGATGGCATAAATATGTTTGAAAATTACTTCCCAGACTTATTTATAAGAGATAGGGAAAATGAAGATAAAATACTCTGTGACAGAGGGAAACAACTTCTTGATATTTGTATATCCTATAAATTAAGAATCCTGAATGGAAGAACAATGGGTGACCGAAAAGGTAAATTTACAAGCTATAAATATAATGGAAATAGCACAATAGATTATTTTATTACATCTGAATGTTTATGAAATGATATTTTGTCATTCCATGTAAATGACGTCATACCAAGATTATCAGATCACTCTAAGTTGAGCTTAAGATTAGCAGCTAGCTTTAATATAAAAGAGAGTAAAGTGAAGTCTGATTCTGAGGAGGCATTTATAAGATCATTACAATCAGAAATTATTCAAGATAAGCTAAAAAATATTGACAAAGACCTTGATCATACTGAAATTTGTATGGATACCCATTTAGAAAACTTTAATATTGCCCTTAAATTGGCAGCTTCATTGTCATTGAAGCTTAAAAAGAAAGGTAAAGGTAAAGCTAAGAAAAAAATTAAGAAATCACAAGATTGGCATGATATGGATTTTAATAAACTAAGAAAAGTTGTGGATGATAAGGGAAAATTATATGCTAGATTCCCAAAAGATCCCCTCATTAGAGGTAGTTTCTATAAAATCAGAAAAGAATATAGCAAATTATGTAAAAAGAAATATAAAGAATTTAAAATTGATTTGTTACACAAACTAGATTTACTCAATAAAACAGATCCAAAGCAATACTGGAAACTTAAATTCACTCAGCAATGACTATGAAGAAAGTCCAGATTTAAAAATACCCCCAGAAGAATGGATCTCCTATTTTTCATCCCTTAACTCAACTAAACAACACTTCATTCAACGTATAGATGAGATAAATTCATTATTAAAGAGTAAAGAGAAAATCAAACAATTCACAGAGTTAGATTTTAAAATATCTGACTTGGAAATATTAAAAGCCATAAACTCTTTAAAAACTGGTAAAAGCAGAGGGCTTGATGGAATCTGTAATGAGATGTTAAAGGCAGGGAAAGAATTTATTCTTCCATGCCTAAATAGGATATTTAATTGAATTTTAACTCAATCAATTTATCCAAAAGCATGGAAAAAATCATTTATTAAACTTATATTTAAAGCAAAAGACCCTTTAAATCCCAATAATTACAGAGGAATAACAGTTATGAATTGTATGGTTAAACTTTTTAACAGAGTTTTAAATAATAGATTAGATACATTTCTAGAAAAAAATAATACTATAGTAAAAGAACAAATTGGATTCCAAAAGAAAAGTAGGACATCAGATCATATGTTCATTTTAAGGACATTGATTGACAAATACAAAAGTCAAAATAAAGGGAGACTTTACACATGTTTTGTGGACTTTTGTAAGGCGTTTGACACTGTCATTCACCCTGCACTCCTTTTAAAACTGCAAAGCAATGGTATTGGGGGTCTTTTTTATAATATTATAAAAGACATGTATAGAGATAATACACTTTCTCTAAAATTAGACGATAAACTGTCACCAACATTTACTTCAGAAGTAGGTGTTCGCCAGGCTGACACTTTGAGACCCAATCTATTTAAAATTTATATTAATGATTTACCATCCATGTTTGATGACAGTTGTGACCCTGTCGAATTGAATACAAGTAAACTTAATTGCCTGTTATTTGCAGATGATGTTGTTTTGTTTTCTAAATCAGAGCAAGGTTTACAGACTTGCCTAAATAGGCTACAAGATTACTGTAGCAAATGGTGTTTAGAAATAAACACTGATAAAACCAAAGTTATTATATTTAACAAAAGTGGACAGATATTAAAGTCCACCTTTAGATTTAAAAATAAAAATATTGAGAATGTCTCAAGATATAAATATCTTGGAATTATATTCCATGCATCTGGATCTTTTAGTCATCCAAAAAAGGATCTATACTTAAGGGGCTTAAAAGCTTTATATAAACTTAAATCCAATTTTTCAGATTTCGCCCCGAGTATAAAGACAAATCTGCATATATTTTACCACACTGTAAAACCCATAATACTGTATGGGAGTGAAATATGGGGTGATTTTAATATTAAAAATGTAAGTGAATGGACAAAAATAATAGAAGCATATGAAAAATTTGATTGCCAAAAGCTTAATATTAAATTTTGTAAATTCATATTAGGGGTGCATAAAAATGCTTCAAATCAAGCTGTATTGGGTGAACTTGGGCGATACCCACTATTCTTAGATATCATATTGAACTTATGTAAGTACTTTAATAGACTTAATGAAAGGAAACCAAACTCATTGTTAAGTAATGCACTAACTGAGTGTAAAAATTACACCACATGGGTAAAACGTCATGGTTTAAAAATCTCTTAAATATTTCTAAGGGCCTCAATTTTGACATAAATAATCCTGATATATCAGAGATAAAATCAACTGTCAAATTACATTTTAAAAAATATTGGAAACTAAAGATTACTGGCAGCTCAAAATTAGAAACATTTTCATCCTTTAAGAGTTGCTTTAAATTTGAATCTTATCTTTCTCTGGTAACTAATAATGATAAAAGAAAGTATCTTACTAGATTAAGAATAAGTGCCCATACTCTAGAAATAGAGAGAGGCAGATATAAAAACATTCAAAGAGATAATAGACTGTGTAAAAAATGTAACAAAATAGAGGATGAGAAACATTTTCTCCTCGAGTGTAAACTTTCTCCACACAATTTAAATAAGATTAAAACATACATGGAAAAGAAAGTCCCTAACTATAAATATTTGGACTTAAATAAACAATTCAATTTTATCATGATAAATGAGGACAAAGAACTTGTATTATTTATAAGTAATATTTTCTCTGAAAATTTTAAAATAAGAGAAACCAGTGAGTCACCCATTGTTCTCATTTAGCTTTTTTATTGTTCTATAATATGTCTGTATATTTTATTATTTCCATATATCTAGCACAGTTGTAGACCGGCATTATTCAATTGGAATTATCTCCCTTTGAGTGATGTTGGAGTTCAGCTGGGCATAGTAAAGGTATAAACAATCAGAATCATTTTTATTATACTTTTAATTCAGTTGTAATTTGTGATAGCCCTCCGGGGCCCATGATTGGTTAATAAAGAACTTTGAATTTTGAACTATATGGTTTAGGGGTGAGGATGCTAACGGTTTATGAGATAATTTGATATTATTGATTCATGGGGGTGAGGATCACCCTACTGAAAGAATGAGGTACATGTCATTTAATGCGTCTTGTTACGGAGAATAATAAAATAAATGTTTATTAGGTTTTGATTTTAATTGCATATGAAATTTTTCAAAATTATCGACTTTATGGGGTAGGGATGACCCGCTAGAGGAACGAGGTATATATCATTTAATAGGCGTTGTCACGGTGTATAATAAAATATATGATATGAGATAGTTATTGGTCAAACTTGTAGGGTTTTTCAATGAAAGATAATTCCGCATAGGGTCCTATAGTAAACCCCTAGCTCATTATACGTCTCAGTGGCCGCCATAAAAAAAAATGAACAGTATTAGGCACATCTAGAAACATTGATCTTCCATCATGAAAACCTCAGATCCATATCTCTGACGGTTATTGAGAACTAGAACGAACAAAATCGGAGACGAAGAAAAAAAAAGTTTGATAAAAATCGCAAATCAAAATCTTTGTCTCCCACTTCGTTAAGGAGACTTAATTATATGTATTTGATAAAGTTTGACTTCAACTTTCTTATTGTTAACTTTCCCTTCTTGAGTAGGAATATACTAGTATCGCCTGCATATGGAGTCTACGTTTCTCAGCTTATCCGATATTCAAGGGCATGTGTGAGGTACCATGACTTTCGACAGAGGATTACTGCTGTCACAAAAGCTTCTTAACCAGGGTTTTATCAAAGATAAGTTAATGTCATCGCTTAGAAAACTTTACTGTCGTCATCAAGAATCGATTGAGCGTTACAATGTTCCAATATACAAGATGAGTAGGAACGGCTTACCCACCGGAGTACCTGCGTTCACTGGTTTTTATATGAGTTCGTGTTGTTCATTGTTTTTTTTTAGTTTTCAGTGTTCATTTGTTGTGCTTGTGGTTGTTCTTTTGTCTTTCCGGATTTGTCTGTCTGATTGCGTTTTTATCCCCCGGTTCAACGAAGTGCCAAAGGTTTTGGAATCGGAATAGCTCATATGGGGGCCGGGCTACAAAAGGGGCCTAAGGGTACATTACTCATTTGTCACTCCCCTCAGGTTACTTGGAATACGGAACTGAAAGTTGGCTCATTAATTGCTCTCTCAATAAAAATTGTGCCGAAGGTTTCGGAATTTTAATAGCGCCCCTTGGTGCCAGGCCTCATAGGCAGTCTAGGGGTATATTATTACTTTGTCACACAACTCCTCCCAGGTTATTTGGAATACGGAACTGAAAGTTGGCTCAGTTATTGCCCTATCAATGTAGATTGTGCCACAAGTTTCGGAGTTTGAATAGCTCCTCTGTGGACCGGGGTACAAAGGCAGCCTAAGGGTACACTATTTCTTTGTCACGCAACTCCTCTCAGGTTATTCGGAATTCGGAACTGACAGTTGGCTCTGTAATAACTATCAATGTAGATTGTACCAAAGGTTTCGGAATTTGAATAGCCTCCTTGGGGCCACGCTACATATGCAGTCTAAGAGTATACTATTCCTTTGTCATGCAACACCTCTCAGGTTATTTTGAATACGGAACTGAAAGTTTGCTCAGTTATTGCCCTGTAAATTTAGATTGTGCAAAATGTTTCGGAATTTGAATAGCGTCCGTTGGGGCCAGGCTACATAGGCATTCTAAGGGTACATTATTCCTTTGTCACGCAACTCCTCTTAAGTAATTTGGAATACGGAATTGAGTTACACGGGTGGCCTAAAGGTACATTATTCCCTTATCGCACAACTCCTCTCACATTATTTGGAATATGGAAATGAAATTTGACTCAGCAATTGCCCTGTCAATGTAGAGTGTGCCACAGGTTTCAGAATTTGAATAGTGCACTGGTAGCCGAGCTACATAGGCAGTCTAAGAGTACATTATTCCTTTGTCACGCAACTCATCTCAGGTTATTTAGAATATGGAACTGTAAGTTGGCTCAGTAATTTCCCTGTCAATGTAGTGTGCCACACATTTCAGGATTTAAATAGTGCTCTGGGAGCCGAGCTACATGGGTGGCCTAAAGGTACGTTATTCCTTTGTCACCCAACTCCTCTCACATTATTTTGAGTATGGAACTGAGAGTTGGCTCAGTAACTGCCCTGCCAATGTAGATTGTGCCAAAGGTTTCGGAAGTTGAACAGCGCCCCTTGGGCCCAGGCTACATGGCCAGTCAAAGGTCACATTATTCCTTTGTCACGCAACTCACTGGCTCACTAATTACCATGTCATTGTAGGTTGTGCTACAGGTTTCAGAATTTGAATAGCGCCCCTTGGGGCCAGGCTACATAGGCAGTCTAAAGGTACATTTTTCATTTGTCACGCAACTCTTTTGGGTTATTTGGAATACGGAACTGTAAGCTGACTCAGTAATTTCCCTGCGAATTTAGATTGTGCCATAGGTTTTGGAATTTGAATATTTTCTCTGGGGACCGGACTACAAAGGGAGCCTAAGGGCACACCATTTCTTTGTCACGCAACTCCTCTCAGGTTATTTGGAACATGGAACTGTAAGTTGGCTCAGTAATTTCCCTGCCAATGTAGGTTGTGCCACAGATTTCGGAATTTGAATAGATCCCCTGGGAGCCGAGCTCCACGGGTGGCCTAAGGGTACATTATTCCTTTGTTGCACAACTCCTCTCACACTATTTGCAATATGGAACTGAAAGTTGGCTCAGTAATTGCCCTGCCAATGTAGATTGTGCAAAATGGTTTGGATTTTGAAAAGCGCCCCTGGAGGCCGGGAAACACAGGTAGCCTAAGGATATAAAGAATGTAACACGGGGGAAAGTACAAGACCGGAAAATCGCAGAAACAGGAGGGTAAGATTTACCGTCCTCCAAAGAGGCTTGCCGAGTTATAAACGTTGGAAATCTTGCCCGAGGGTGTCTAATTCTGTTTCCCACCCCAAACACTCGAAACAACAAGCCAAAAATGAGTTCCATGCCATTGTTTACATCAACGAGTTACTTCCCCTTTTGAGACGTCATAATATATGAAACATGCGCCCGAGTTTGCGGAATTGTCTTAATTACAATTCTAATAAGTTTAATGGTTGGTTTGAACTGAAACAGCATTTTAATGTAAACTTTATATTTGACTAATACGTCTCGTAAAGAATGTACAATTTTATTTTAAGCGTATTATGTAAATAGCCTGAGTAGACAATTTGGTAGTAAAGGGCATGTGAATTTCTTATCTCACCCATGGGTGAGATAAAAAAAAATCCCACACCGGTAAAAATACAAACTGTCCTGTCTCAAAAGTGAGAATCATTATTCTTTTGTCCTGCAACTGCCTTCATGTTATTTGGAGTACGGAAATGAACGTTGGCTCAGTTATTTTACCACAAATGTAGATTGTGCTAAAGGTTTCAGAATTGTTTTAAGATGCGGCTCCAACTTTGGTAAATTTCCTGGAAGACTCAAAGACCATTATTTGTTTAATTTTTGACGACAAACCTCGTATTTTTAGGATCACAACAGCAGTAACACATATTATTAGGATCATCTAGATGTCATAAATATGTGATTCCAACTTTGGTATATTTCTTGAAAGTGTCTAAGACTATTTGTTTTGGGATTTTACTTAGCAATTATAGATTTTTTAAATCATATTAGTTATAAGACTTATCACAATCATTTTGGATTTCAAAATTATGGGATTCCAATTGTCGTAAATTTCTTGAAAGACTCAAAGACTACTTTATTTGTGATTTCTACTTATCAGCCATATATATTTGAAATCCTTGCAACAGCACTAGTTTGGACTTATGGATTTTAAAAATATGTGATTCCAATTTCGGTTAATTTTCTGAAAGTATCTAAAGACTATTATTTTTGGAATTTTACTTAGCAACTATATTTTTTGGATCAAATTAGCTTTACGACTAATCTATATCAGTTGAATTTCCAAATTTTAGAAAATTTCCTGACAGACTACTTTATGTGTGATTTCTACTTAGCAAACATTTATATTTGGAATCTCTATAGCAACAGCACTTAATTGGTTTGTATGGATTTTAAAAACACAAGAGTAGCACGGGGATATGCAGCGGGGCGGCTTCCATTAGTTTGGTTTGCTCCTTGGGTATAATTGTCCTCTACAATATCAGTATCTAAAAGAGAAATATTGGAAAAGACATTTTTTACTGAAGAATAAGTTTTAGTTACTATATGAACAATTGCGCTTATTTGCAGATATCCGATGGGCGGGGCAAAATCGCTTGAGAAAGCTTTAATTTTGAATAAAATTTTCCCCCGCCCATCGGGTATCTTCACATAAAAAATCAGTTTTCATTTTGTAAATAACCAAAGTCCAGTTGACGTCACGATGACAACGTAACTGTTTTTTCGCATTAATTTCCCCCAGCAAAAAAAACCGCAAAAATTATTTTGCACTTGGTACTAAAAACTGAGGCCAAATTTCAGGACTATACGTACCTTTCTCAGGGATATACTACAGTTGAGGTCAGTTCTAACCTCTCAACTATTCTGGAACGGTTCTAGGGTAGAACCAACCCTGTCATAAATGGTTCTAAGGTAGAACTGTCATAAATGGTTCTATGGTAGAACCATCCAGAATGGTTCTAGTGTAGAACTGTCATAAATGGTTCTAGGGTAGAACCGTCCAGAGTGGTTCTACGGTAGAAGGGTCATAAATGGTTCTACGGTAGGACCATTCTGGATGGTTCTATGATAGAACTGTCATTAATGGTTCTAGGGTATAGCCGTCCATTTCACGTCCGATAACTCTGTATTGATTATGGCACGTGCTCCTCGTCTTCGCTTTTTCCCAACTTTTAAAAACATTTTTTTAAATATGTAGTAAAATTTCACATCGATTATAATTTTAATATATGAATATATGACAATAATTAATTATATTGTTTTTTTTATCCGAAGTAAATTTACAGATAAAGACATTTGTTCTCCGTAACATGTTGTGTATTTCAGGAAATTATAACTAATTAACGTTTTGACATTTATATTGTACCTTGACTGTCCGGATGTTTATTGTTCCAACCTTTAAGGTACACGTAAACCGTTTTGCTGACAAAATCAGCGGGGTTTCAAATTTTTATAACGCTACATTTTAAAATAATTACTGCAGCAATTGAATATAGGGGTGTGTATAAGGTGGTCCCACATTATATGTAGAAATTTCAAATGTGTCAGATAAGTAATATTTTAATATATTTTAAATTAATAATTTATCTGTTTTACCATTTTTATATGGTAAATATTTGATATATTATATAATAAATTCTTTTTGCTAGCATGAACGATATTTATTTCGTTATGACAAGGTAGAAGATGATTGGGATGAGTACCGCCATTTTGAAATAAGTGGTGCATTTCACCAATTTATCAAGAAATTACATAGACATAACGTACATATATGGACATTTTACACAATACTTTCATTTGAGAAGGAACGAGACTAAATCTTGATTTAAAGTGTAGTAAAAACTTTATTCTGAGTGAATTTGTTTTTTTTTACTGTATAATATATTTCGGTATGATAACAGTTGATTTTAAAATTATGACAACAAATTAATTATTTATTTCTTTTAATTTATGTTCAAAATTCATAAACTATTGTCAAGGTTATAAATGGTTCTAGGTTTTTGAACTGTTCTAGGGTAGAACTGTCATAAATGGTTCTAGGTCAGGACACACCCTGTCATAAACGGTTCTAACGGTGTCAGGATGACAGTTCTAGAACTGTTTTAGAAAGAGAGGTTAGAACTGAGCTCAACTGTAGCATCAATACACATTCATTTCTTCTGGATAGTTCAAATTAAAGTATGTCTTTTGCCATTATTTTAGTTTATATATATTCTTTTCTCATATGAAAGAGTTTTTGTTTGGTATTTTGTTTTACAAAACACTCACTCAAATCTAGCCATATAAGAAAATTTGATTTGCTGCGATGTCGGCGTCTATCATTTATTCATTATTTGGTAAGGAAGTGTCCTAGCTATCCATATATTCAGACCACATTAGTGAGATCATTGTAAATAGTTTTATAATTTTAAATGCATGACGTTTTAACCTTTCAAATGGTTCAAAATTACTATTGCACTGGATGTTATTATCAGCTCTATATCTGACTACCACCTTTCCAATGCAAACATGAGTTATAAGATATAACACTGTCATGACTGTAGCTCATTTCTTTGTTAGTAACGGGTATTGTTCTGCGTGGCAGGCAGGTCCCCCTATACTCGCAAAATACTCGTAATCCATGTAATTTAAGACCAGATACTATCAGAATCACAGTTAAAAACGTCACCATTTCCGCTAATGACGCGCAATTGCACCGTGCTCTGACGTTGCAGGAATGTGATATCGTCTAAGAGGCAACGGCAAACTCACTAACTGCCAAACATGTGAGCGAAAAATAATCAGCAACTACATAAACCTATATCTAGAAATTTACAAATTGGAAAACATATAGCCATAGTTCTACATCATAGGCAGCCTGAATTTAAAACAATGAACTCAAACGAATGAGAGCAATGTAAAAATTTACCACAAATGTCTTCAAGCAGGTCATTTAGTATATGAATGTACCAATGATTGGTATGTAAAAAATGTGATGTTATGGGTCTCAAAATGATAGATTGTCCAAACGCATTCGATGAGGATAGCTCTTGTACATGTAGCAGCCACTAATGAAACAGAAAGGGATGCAAATGCAATAGCTACTATTAACGAAAGTCAAAATGGTGTAGATGAAAACGGAAAATCATATGTAAACACTTACTGCATATGGCGTCTACGTTTCTCAGCTTATCCGATTTTCAAGGGCATGCGTGAGTTACCCTGACTTTCGACAAAGAGGATTACTGCTGTCACAAAAGCTTCTTAACCAGGGTTTTATCAGGGATAAGTTGATGTCATCACTTAAGAAATTTTACGGTCGTCATCATGAATTGATTGACCATTACAGTGTTCCAATATCTAAGATGATGTTGGACCTGTTCCCACTGTCGTAACCTTTCATGTGCCTCCTACGATTTGTGACTTCCACCGGATTGACTTCACGACGGGTGCCGTATACGGAGCAGGAACTGCTTACCCTTCCGGAGCACCTGGGTTCACTCCTGGTTTTTATAGGAGTTTGTGTTGTTCATTGTTTTTAGTTTTTTTGTGTTTATTTGTTGTGCTTGTGGTTGTTCGTTTGTCTTCCCGGGTTTGTCTGTCCAATGGATTACGTTTTATTGATTGCTCCTTAGGTATATTTGTCCTTTTTTTACTAAACACAACCGAAGTAAACACGATGTTATGAAACCAGGACAGGTAAAAAATGTCAATGAGACAAAAACAAACTAGAAAGCTGCACTGTCGGAATCGACAGTTATCCCCGCACTCCTGAAATTAGTTTGGACACCTACCCAATTGCATAAATCTAAAACCTTATGCCCATTTAAAGATGTTATTCAATCATCCTATGAAAAAATCACAAATGGAAAAAATGTCACAAACTTAAACTGACATTTTTTTAAACTCATACTTGTATGCCCCAAGTTTATATAATTAAAATTCTAAAACCTTATTGCACATCTATAAATATTGTACATGACACTACTGTCTAGATATGAAATGCATAAATTGAAAAATGATAAAGGAGTTTACGTTCCTATATACAAGTGTATAGATATCTTCAACTATCTTACCGTATTATTATACCCACATTGTGTGTATAATGTCGTTGTCTCCGTCTGTCCGTCCGTCTGTCTGAGTGTCTGTCTGTCTGTACGTCACACTTTCTTGTTACATCAACACCTCATTCAGTTTTGGTATAGCATTTTAATTCATTCACAGTAGTGTTGTATATATCCTTTAGATGTGCAGTAAGGTTTTAAAAATTTTGATTCCGATCAACGGGTGAAATGTCGGACCGAAAACGAGCGAATTATTATAATATGATTGTGACATCAACTCCTCATTCATTATTGATGCAAGGCTTCTACATTCATTATAGAATGATTGTACATGTGTTGTGGATGTGCAACAAGGTTTTAAAATTTTGATTTCTTTCGTGGTGCGAAATTTGGGACCGAAAATGGGCGAATTTTAAAAATATGCTTAAAACATCAATTTTTGTAGCATTACTTTTTCTAGGCTTCTTTGTCCATGGTGTAAAAATGGAAAGACAAGTTTCAAAATTTTCATTTTCGCTTAATGAACGAAATCAACAAATTGTCAAAATATGAATGTGACATCAACTCCTTATTGATTATTGATGCTATGCTTCTTCTTGATTAGAGAATGATTTTTACATATAATGTAGATGCGCAATTTTCAAATTTTGATTTCATTCATGGAGCGAACATTGGGACCGAACATGAGCGAATTTTCAAAATATGCTTTCTGAGGCATTTGTTTTGCTAGGCTTCTGGTTTCTTCTCTGGGCATATTTCAACTATAAACACTACATCTCATAAATTCTAATTAAATATTACTAAAAGATCTGTGTGCTTTTCTTGTAATATTTTAAAAATATTTGAATATACTATTTCAAGTTTTCAGTATGATTTATAATGGAAAAAGTTAGGATAACTTCATTATTGCAGTAATAAAGAAATGTCCTGTCAAAGATTTTTTATTAATCATAAAAATAAAAAAAAAATCCATTTATCGCCTAATCATGCTAAAGCTTAAAGAAAGTTCACTTCTGATATATTGAACAAATTTCTTCGTATATATTAAGAGAATGATAATCCCTTTCTTCATGATTAAGTACGAGCCTTAATAAGATTTAGGTAAAATTTAATTAATGAGATGTTTCTTTTTTGTAATGGTCTTAACGTTCACCATTACCGATCTTAAAAAGTACAGTTACTTAATTATTATCACCGCCCTTTCGAAGAAAGTTCGGAAATATAGCGATTGTCTCCGTCCGTCCGTCAAACTTTCTTGTGACATCAACCCCTCCTTCACTTTTTGGTTTAGAAATTTAATTTCTATATTGAATGGTTGCATACCACCTGTTGATGCGCAATGAGGTTTTAGAATTTTGATTTTCTAAACAAGGGGTCCACATGGGGTGAACTTCGAAAATTTGTAATTCAAGATTGTGATCTGAACTCGTCTTTCATTTTTCAATTTATGCATTTTATTTCTATACAGATTGTCATGCACCATATGCAGATGCGCAATAATGTTTCAGAATTTTGATTTTCTAAAATTGGGGCCCACAGTGGTCGAATTTTGAAAAACTTTCAATTTAAGCTTGTGACCTAAACACCTCTTTCATTTTACAATTTATGCATTTTATTTCTATATAGTATTGTCATGTACTATATGCAGATGCGCAATAAGGTTTTAAAATTTTGATTTTCTAACATTAGGGCTCACAGGGGTCGAATTTCGAAAAATTGTCAATTTAAGCTTGTGACCTAATCTCCTCTCTAATTTTACAATTTATGCATATTATTTCTATACAGTATTGTCGTACACTATATGCAGATGTGCAATAAGGTTTTAGAATTTTAATTTTCTAAACAAGTCCCCACAGGGGTCGAATTTTGAAAAATTATCAATTTAAGCTTGTGACAAACTTGTCTTTTGTTTTTCAATTTATGGGTTTTGTTTCTATACAGTATTGTCAAATTTTTAATTTTCTAAAATTGGAGTCCACATGGGTTGAAATTTGAAATTTTTAGCTCACCTGTCCTAAAAGGACAAGTGAGTTTTTGCCATCAATTTCTCGAATAAAAAAATCATAAATAAACAATCTAATTACTATTGATGCCGATATCGTCTTTCCAATATGTATCATTAATGTATTATCAAATCAAGACAGATAGATATTCGAATGTTTACAGGATTCATTTCTCTCTGACTTTTATAGAAAAAAAAATGTACATAGAATGCGAAAATATTTGATTGTCGGATGTCAAATTCATTACGTAGCTTTTTATTTGTTCCCGTCAAACTGCATTAAATTCTGTATGCTAGGACATTATTCTAAATGACCCTTTTGATTTTTGTTCAACATACGCAATACTAAAAAGAAATGTAATCTTAACTATACATTTTTGGGAGTGATTTTGAGGGTAAACAAAATATGAAACTTCATGCAACAAATCCACCATATTGGTGATTTTATATAACCTTTACTGGCCAAAATGCCATGCAACAATCTACAGCTTTTCGACTAACAGAAACCAGCGTCATAGAACCTTTTTAAAAGTTATAATGCCGTTTTGTTGGCTGGTGTGCAGAAATAATAGAAAGTTTGGTCTTCAACTCAATTTGAAATTTTTTTTTCAAAGTGGGTTGTAACAGTGCATTTTGAATATCAGTTTCAAAGCCAAAACCAAATCTCTAGGAAATAGCTGTTGATGCATGTGGAGATGTGGAGGAATCTCATATGGTAGCCATTCATTCTACTATACAATTGTATGTACTTATTGGAACAATATCGGCCAAAGAATATCGAAGCGACAAACAATGGGAAAAGTCCACGAATTCGAAGTCCGAGGAAATTAAGTAAGGAGAATTTATAATCAATTAAGTAAAAGTAAATCTAGATATGTGGAAATGTGATACCGTGGACTTTTAAGAGTTGGTGTAAATAACTAGAGGCTCACTAGGCTGAGCCTGTATCGTTCATCTGACAAAATGCTTCTACAAACTTCCATTAATTCATTGGTTGAATTTGCTTCAAAAGTTTCAGTGCAGATGATCAAAATATATTTTTCTCATAGGGTCCAAAGTTAAAAGTATTTCCCCTCTGGCGGCAATGTTTTTCTCAGATTTGAACATAATGAGCCAACTTTGTAAAGGACCTTCCATACATCATTACAGTTTTATTCAATTTACTATTATAGTTTTAGAAGAGATGATCAAAATATGTTTTTTTCCATAGGCATGTATGTTAAACTATGTTCCTGCTGTCAGCCATGATGTTTGTCGCATTCGAACGAAATGAGCAATTCCTCTAAAGGACCTTCCGTACATCATTCGAAAACAGTTTGGTTAAATTTGTTCAAGTAGTTTCAGAGGAGATGAACTTTAACATGTTTTCCCATAGGGTCCAATGTTAAACTATGTCCTGCGTTGGCAGAAATGATTTATAGCGGATCGGAAAAATTTCAACAATCTCAGTATAGGACCTTCCATACATCATTCCTGTAAAGTTTGGTTAAATTTGCTTAAGTAGTTTCGGAGGAGATGAACTTTAACATATTTTCCCATAGGGTCCAATGTTAAACTATGTCCTGCTCTGGCAGCCATGTTTTACGGCGGATCGAAAATTTTCGGCAATCTTAGTAAAGGACCTTCCATACATTCCTGTAAAGTTTGGTTAACTTTCCTCAAGTAGTTTCAGAGGAGATGAACTTTAACATGTTTTCCCATAGGGTCCAATGTTAAAATATGTCCTGCGCTGGTAGCCATGTTTTACAGCGGATCGAAAAAATTTTCGGCAATCTTAGTAAAGGATCTTCCATACATCATTCCTGTAAAGTTTGGTTAACTTTGATCAAGCAGTTTCAGAGGAGATGAACTTTAACATGTTTTTCCATAAGGTCCAATGTTAAAATATGTCCTGCGCTGGTAGCCATGTTTTACGGCGGATCGAAAAATTTTCGGCAATCTTAGTAAAGGACCTTCCATACATCATTCCTGTAAAGTTTGGTAAAATTTGCTTAAGTAGTTTCAGAGGAGATGAACTTTAACATCTTTTCTCATAGGGTCCAATGTTAAACTATGTCCTGCTCTGGCAGCCATATTTTTTGGCGGATCGGCAAAATTTCGGCAATCTTAGTAAAGGACCTTCCATACATCATTCCTGTAAAGTTTGGTTAAATTTGCTCAAGAAGTTTCAGAGGAGATGAACTTTAACATGTTTTCCCATAGGGTCCAATGTTAAACTATGTCCTGTGCTGGTAGCCATGTTTTACGGCGGATCAAAAAATTTTTGGCAATCTTAGTACAGGACCTTCCATACATCATTCCTGTAAAGTTTGGTTAAATTTGCTCAAGTAGTTTCAGAGGAGATGAACTTTAACATGTTTTCCCATAGGGTCCAATGTTAAAATATATCCTGCGCTGGTAGCCATGTTTTACGACGGATCGAAACATTTTTGGCAATCTTAGTAAAGAACCTTCCATACATCATTCCTGTAAAGTTAAGTAAAATTTGCTTAAGTAGTTTCAGAGGAGATGAACTTTAACATCTTTTCTCTTAGGGTTCAGTGTTAAACTATGTCCTGCTCTGGCAGCCATATTTTACGGCGGATCGAAAAATCTTTGGCAATCTTAGTAAAGGACCTTCCATACATCATTCCTGTAAAGTTCGGTTAAATTTGCTCAAGTAGTTTCAGAGGAGATGAATTTTTACATGTTTTCCCATAGAGTCCAATGTTAAAATATGTCCTGCGCTGGTAGCCATGTTTTACGGCGGATCGAAATATTTTTGGCAATGTTAGTAAAGGACCTTCCATACATCATTCCTGTAAAGTTTGGTTAACTTTGCTCAAGTAGTTGCAGAGGAGATGATCTTTAACATGTTTTCCCATAGGGTCCAATGTTAAAATATGTCCTGCGCTGGTAGCCATGTTTTACGGCGGATCGAAAAATTTCGGCAATCTAGTAAAGGACCTTCTATACATCATTCCTGTATAGTTTGGTAAAATTTGCTTAAGTAGTTTCAGAGGAGATGAACTTTAACATCTTTTCTCATAGGGTCCAATGTTAAACTATGTCCTGCTCTGGCAGCCATATTTTTTGGCGGATCGGCACAATTTCGGCAATCTTAGTAAAGGACCTTCCATACATCATTCCAATAGAGTTTGGTTAAATTTGGTCAAGTAGTTTCAGAGAAGATGAACTTTTACATGTTTTCCCATAGGGTCCAATATTAAACTATGTCCTGCGCTGGTAGCCATGTTTTACGGCGGATCGAAAATTTTTTGGCAATCTTAGTACAAGACCTTCCATACATCATTCCTGTAAAGTTTGGTTGAATTTGCTCAACCAGTTTCAGAGGAGATGAACTTTAACATGTTTTCCCATAGGGTCCAATGTTAAACTATGTCCTGTGCTGGTAGCCATGTTTTACGGCGGATCGGAAAATGTTTGGCAATCGTAGTAAAGGACCTTCCATACATCATTCCTGTAAAATTTGGTTAACTTTGCTCAAGTAGTTTCCGAAAAGATGAACTTTAACATGTTTTCCCATAGAGTCCAATGTTAAAATATGTCCTGTACTGGCAGGCATGTTTTACAGCGTATCGGAAAAATTTTGGCAATCTTAGTAAAGGACCTTCGATACATCATTCCTGTAAAGTTTGATTAAATTTGCTTAAGTAGTTTCAGAGGAGATAAACTTTAACCTGTTTTCCCATAGGGTCCAATGTTAAACTATGTCCTGCTCTGGCAGCCATGTTTTTTGGCGGATTGGAAAAATTTCGGCAATCTAGGAAAGGATCTTCCATACATCATTCCTGTAAAGTTTGGTTAAATTTGCTCAAGTAGTTTCAGAAAAGATGAACTTTAACATGTTTTCCCATAGGGTCCAATGTTAAAATATGTCCTGCTCTGGCAGCCATGTTTTTTGGCGGATCGGAAAAATTTCGGCAATCTTAGTAAAGGACCTTCCATACATCATTCCTGTAAAGTTTGGTTAAATTTGCTCGATTGGTTTTAGAGGAGATGATCAATATGTGAAAGTTTCCGGACGACGGACAACGGACGGACGGAAGACGGACGGACGACGGACAACGGACGGACGGAAGACGGACGGACGACGGACGCCAAGTGATGGCAAAAGCTCACACGGCCTTCGGCCAGGTGAGCTGAAAACTGACAAAATATATAATGCTGTTCAAATTCAGATGTTAATTTGCTGTTAACATGCAAAGATGTCCATTAAAAATTAAGCACAGTAAAAAAATTTTTTTTCAACAATATTAACGGTCTAGGTAATTTAGATAACCATTGTAATGTTGATACTTACTGTCTGGACACCTCGGTTCGTAAAATGGATTCTTTAGAAATCAATGTCAACTATCTATAAACACTTGGTTGAAAGATGCAATGTGCTAAGTCGTATCTGAAACAATTGAACTTACCTAATTTTGTTTGATCATGTCTTCCAGGTATACAAAAAAATTCCGCCTGTGGAATTTTCAGTGTAAAATAGAGATAACTCTTCCTACGAGATTTTATCAAATTAAGTATTACAATCACCCCCCCCCCCCCCCCCCCCCCCCCCGATGCATAAAAATATTCAAGATAACAGTTTTACAAATTTTAGGATAGCTCTGAGTTGATAAATTCAAATTATTAATATTTTTTAATTTCCAAGTTCATTAATTTTTCTATTGGGAATTTCCCATTTAGAATTATTTGTGAAGTATACAAAAATAACCTTTCTAAACAACTTAAGGTTAATTAACCAACAAAAGTTGTCAAATAAATTATAACGTTTAGACTTTCAAAATGCGAAAAATCCATTTTATGAACTGAGGTGTCCAGACAGTAAGCCACAAGTTGAATACTTTGCTGAACCTATATGCACTGTGCTTATATTAACATAAAATTTATTTTTTAGCAATAATATTCCCAAATATCTTACCATAACAATGAATTGTCATTGACACTAATATGAGAAAAATCCGCCTTACTTCAAAATACATTTTCATGAAATAACTTCCTTGTTATATAAAGGTAGATAACACAATGTTCTAATGTACACATCAGTTATGATTCATTACTTAAATGCTTTTAAATGTTCCGTTCACAATTTGACAAAAAATACCAGAAATTTCTAAGGTTCTTTCTTTTGATACTGAGGTAACCCTTAACTGAGTTTGGATTCCTGTTTGTTTTATTTGTTTGGGTTCTTGATGGTTGTGCTTATTAATTCATCATTATATCTTTAACCGGATTTCCAACAGTTTGATCTCGGGCACTGCTGATGAGTTGTCAGTCAACGGAATGGCCACACATGCAGTGCATCGAATTTATTTCGGTATTTTGAGATGCAAATATTTGATAATTATAATATTTATGTTTCATTTAAAGCCTTCTCTGGATTAATCCCATTGTATATTTTAAGTTGTTGTTCAGCACATGTATGGACTTTCTTCTATTTTTGTATTAGATACTATTTTTATTAACTCAATTTAATAAATATAATGAAAATTAACCCATGATAAAGTAGAAAACAAGGAAACTAAATGGAAATCGTGAGCTGTCAAAGGGGAATAAAATGAATTAAGTGTATAAAATACACAAGCCGAACAAAACCAAATACAAAATCGTAAAAAAAAAACAAAAAACAAAACAGCCAAACTAAAAAATTAAAATTACTCAACGTTTCGACCAATATGACCTTGATCACGAGCATGAAAAAATAAAGAAAACAACAGGCTTCCAGGAGCCTGTGTCACTCACCTGGACTATGTCCATCTTGACTGGCAGCCAGGATCATTGCAGTCAAGCCAACTGGCTCACTGGTTTCAAACATGAAGATCTTTCAGTGATTTTTCCAATTAGGTCCTATGTTAAACTATGTTCGACTTTGGCGGCTAATGTGGACAGTTGGTGGGATCATCGGAAACATTTATGAAAGAGAGCCACTCAAGTTTTGTTCCAACTGGGTAAACGGTTTCAGACAAGAAAATCTTTTATTAAATTTCAAAATAGGGTCCTATGTTAATCTATGTTTGGCTCTGATGGCCATCTTGGATGACGGGTGGGGTCATCGGATATTATTCTGAGAGAAGACCACCTAAGGACCATTGCTGTCCAGTTTTGTTCCAATTTGCCAAGTGGTTTCAGAAAAGAAGATATTTAAGTAAATTCCCCATAGGGTCCTATGTTAAACTATGGTCTGCTCTGGCGGCCATCTTGGATGACGGGCCGGGTCATCGGATATAATTCTGAAAGGGAACCACCTAAGGACCATTGCCATCAAGTGTTGTTCGAATTGGCCCAGTGGTTTCAGAGGAGAAGATCTTTAAAGGAAAGTTTACGACGACTGACGACGACGATGTACGCCAAGTGACGGCAATAGCTCACATGGCCTTTTAGGCCAGGTGAGCAAAGAAAAAGGTGTTTACTCTTTGAAACCCAGAGCAAGACTGAGGACAATCATGAAATGTAAACAAAAAGAAAATTTATTCGACGTGGCGTCGAACAGTAAACGTTCTCACATTAAATACATAGACGGCAAGATATATAGTAAAAATAAGTAAAACAAGACATTGAACCCGCGCGAGCGCGGGAAAATAAGCATTTTTTTTTGTGTTGGCCATGTTGACTATAAAAAGTTGTTCCGGCCATGTCATTCATGGAACAGTGACTCAATATGGATGTTGTAGCAGGCTTTCCATAAATTTTCCTGTCAAGTAGGTGGTATCAACTGATAGTTTCATGTCTATATATGCTGTAGTATTCCAGAAATGGATGTTAATGCAAACTTTAACCAAAGTCAATGAAGCGTGAAATGTAGGTCAACGTGACCCAATTGTCATATGGCTGTTCGTTACTACCGAAGATGTATCCACTGATGAAGTAGACTGTATGCCACGTAGAATTACCAAAATGGACCTTAAGGTTCCATCAAAGTCAAAATCTATGACGAAAACACAACCACATAAATTGTCAATATTTTTATTGTTACAATTAATTCTGAACTGGAACTTGATGAAAAGCTTTCATTAAATACACATTTCATAATGCATTACATTTTTCCTTCAGAATAAATATGAAAATGAAATTGTAGATGTAACCATTTCCTTAGTGACGGATGAATTTTTCAAAAGATGCCATGAGTTAGGTAGAGCATATGTTTGGAAAATAATTGTTCCAATTGTTCCATTGTCATCATGGGCAGGGCATGCGATGCTTAATTTCACAAATATATCCAATAATCAGACGATAAAAGCATTTTTAGTGTGTGGATGCGTGTGCTGTCCACGTTTATATTTATCAAAGATGTCCGAGATAAATTTCGTCATTAATGATAAAGATGACCATTTGTTAAAAATAGTTTTATCTAGGGCTTACAGGGAATTGTATGGTAGAGATATATTTAGACAGGTCACATGACAAATAATGTAAAAATAGATAATTGTTGGTTTAATCACTTTGTGCAATGTAAACATCCGAGCAATCCAAAAAAAAACAACTAAGTTAGGAATTCCTCTGAACTTTACCTTACTTCTTCATATAATCTTGAAAGTCCATAGCCTTTACAGTTAGGAGAAATTGCGTTATTGTAGAAAAACAATCCTGAATACATGAAGCGGAAACATCCCATTCGAAGGAGAATGTTTTTAATTAGTTTTATTCTTCTTCCGTAATTTCAAACAGAAATACATTTAAAATATGTGCATACTTGTTTATTTAAATCAATGTGTTAAAATGATGCATTCGAGAACCTTCTAAGGGATATGTTGGAAGAATTCATATAGGAAAAGTGCATACAAATTCCATTTGCACATAAACAAAACTGCAGTTGAAATTTATAAATGCAGATTGTCAAATCCGATAATAACCTTTATAATCTGAACCATACATCGTTTATTTTGAACCACGCGTTTTGCCGCCTATTCGGCTAATTCGTAAATTTAGTATTATAGATAAATTGTTTGACGTTATGTTGTATAGAAAACGTACTATGTGCATGTATCAGATAGACGTACTCCAAAATGTTATTTGTGTGCATACTCAGTAAAAAATATGAAATTAAAAATTTTTGACATTTCCAAGGGGTTGGAGTGTTCCTAGGCCAAAAATCACTTTCTGCTCAAGGCGCTGTCTGTACTTTCTTTACTCGTTAACTTTCCTTAAAACGGTTACGCGGACGTCTGACGAGCTGTGACCAGGCAATCGAAAGTGTTTGCCAACTGGAAAATCAGTTCCATTCTTTTAGAACGCAAGTGTTCCGCAGAGCGGTCACCAAGGCGACAACATATCTCTCCGATTTGTAAAGACGATTGCGTAAACCAAATTTAGATCTGTACAGATATACCCATCTTAAATGATGTATTTGTTGTCACGGCCCCAAGATCTCATTTGTCTCTATGGTGTAGGGCCATATCACACATCTGGACCTTTTACATGGCCTGGTTTCCCTCTTGTGTACTGCAATTAAGTTTATCTACATAACTGTGAGATATTGATACAACGAAATATGTTTGTAACAACATGTAAAACGTTAGTGCCATCATAGTTACTCTATCAAAACCCAGGTAAATGCAGTGCAAGTCAGGTTGCGCTTGTGTCCACGCGAAAAACGTTGTCACAAATAGATTTCTACTACCACAACACAGTGAAGTGCTGTGTTAGTTAAAATTTGTCTCAGCCAACGCTAAAAATGGCTGAGGTAGTCATATTTCAACCATATAATTCTAACCCCTCCAAGAGACGATTTTAGAACCACCCTAGATAGGTTCTAGGGTAGAACCAACCCTGTCATAATGGTTCTGAGGTAGAACCTTCATCATGGTTCTAGAGTAGAACTGTCTTAAATGGTTATAGGGTAGAACCGTCCAGAGTGGTTCTAGAACTGTCATAAATGGTTCTATGGTAGAACCGTCCAGAGTGGTTCTAGAACTGTCAGAAATGGTTCTTGGGTAGAACCGTCAAGAATGGTTCTAGAACTGTCATATATGGTTATAGAGTATGGTTCTGTGCCAGAATAACTTATCGGATTTACAATTTATTTTAGAACAACTATGCATGAAGCCGATTGTTGTGTCAAATAGATGGCGTTTAAGATTTTTGAATAAGTCAACTGATAATGGTTTTTGATAATTCGATGTATTAAATTTATAGAATACCTTCAATTCCTGGTTACACCGGTGATATATTTTTTAATACCAGACTATAGGGAATTACAGTATCTAAAAAAGGTTTAATATATCGTTACAAACTTAATAATTATTTAAATTCTTCATATTTTGATGTTTTAAATTAATAAAAACTTCATTGTGAGTGATTTTTTTTCTTTTTGTACCCTGTAAACTATTACGGTATGTTAAAATGTGATTTGAAAGTTACCGCAACAAATTATTTTATTTTTATAAATTACTTTTCGGTACGTGGCTAAATCTCTAGAGCAGTGTTCAGTGTTACGGACGGTATATATTGGTTTATACCCAGCTCAGTTACCAAAGGCGGGAATAGAATTCATTCGAGAGTTTGCATTTGTCCAGTACACAGCTCGTAATTTGCTCTTCAAATCATGAAGTTTCAGTTTAATTTAGAAAAAAAAGGTTGGGTGATCGCATACATGTACATGTAGGCTTCTTACTTGACGCTTTTCATTAAGCCAAGGATAAACTTCATTAAATTAAAACACAAAATAGGAGTTGAAGCTATATGCTTAGCATTGATTAGCAGTTGACCATTGAAAGATACTCATCTGAACAAAGTATGTTTCAAATTCCAACAAGATAGATTGAGCCCATCTAAGTCGACACGTTTTTTAATTTACCCGAAAATCGCTAATTTTGATATTTTTCGTGCATATTTGATTTTTTTATGGACAAGGCGACTTAACTCCAGAACAACATCTGACTTTCATAAGGTACCAGTAGATGAGCCTAAGGAAATGTCACTAGATAAGTCTAGTGAGTCTTGTACCAGTCTTTTTAGCAACTTTAATACTCTGATCACAGATACAAAGAACTTGGCAATATTTTGTAACCATTTTTCACCATTTTAGTAACGATGAGTTAAGTTTTTTTAGAAAAATTATGAATATTTAAACTGGAAACAATAAGAAAAATGTTTTCATATAATTATTAATAAAGATTCATGTTTTTAAGTAGAAAGGCTAGTACATTTTATCATATTTGAACAGACACAGACAAAACCATAATTGTAATGATGTCTTAAAGCGACATTTCGTGATATTTAATCACCACACACTCATGTATTGGTAATCGAAACCATCAAAACATTCAAATATCCTATCTTCCACAGAGCCCAGCAGATGCCTCCTGGCACGTATAATTTTTCCTTTCTATAGTATTTATCATTATTTTGTAGATTGCAGATGTTAAATGCAGTAATACGAGAAAGACTGTTTTTTTGGAGATGTTAATGAACGTGTGAATGGAATTCTTGGACTATTTTCTCTGACATTTTATAGCACTTCAAATATTGTATATATTATTTCCTAAATTAAATTTGGTGACTAGACAATGTTAGCTCGCCATACCAATGGAAAATGTTCTAGGGTAGAACCGTATAAATGTTCTAGGGTAGAACCGTATAAAATGTTCTAGGGAAGAACAATCATAAATGATTCTATGGTAGAACCGTCCAGAATGGTTCTGGGGTAGAATTGTCATAAATGGTTCTAGGTCAGGACACACCCTGTCACAAATTATTCTAAAGGTGTCAGGATGACAATTCTTGGACCGTTTCTCCTGACAGTTTAGGTCAGTTCTAAAGAGAGGTTTGAACTGACCCCGACTGTAACAGCCCATATTTTTTAACTGACACAACGTTTGCAGTCATTTACAGTTTTAAAATGTCCTTTGCAGTTAAAAATCGACTGACTTGGTCTTTTCAGTCATTCTTTCTGTCAGTAGTGTCTAAGTCTAAGAACCTGAGATTTAGGGATGGCATCTTTGCAAGATTTAGGATGACAAGAGGAATATATATATTAGGTATATGTGTGCGTCTGTAGGTTTATAAAAGACCGAAATGTCGATGCTGCCGTCAACCAATTAAAGTGTTGAGTCAAGGAACGACAATTCCGACTCACCAACAGAGAATGTGTACATAATTGATAGTAAGACGAGACAAAGTCGTTTGGCCATGAACTGTTTGATCACTTGATATTTTCAATGCCGGATGTATTCTTGAGTAAGTTGAACAATCCGGATCCGGATAAAACCAAGAATAATTCCGACTAATTATTCTAATCGAACATCATAATTTACAAAAAATAAATACAAAAAAAAACATTTTTTTTTAAACCCCAGAAAAGAAAAAAATTCAAAAATACAAATACAATTTATATTTTATTACGTCATTTGTTTCAAAAATATTATTTTCCACTACGTTTCTGCTCTATACTGTCAAATATGTCAAATTGGTGTCCCTTTCCTTCTTCGTAAGTGCCATAAATGTGCCCATTGAAAAACCAGGCGCTGGTTATATTTTCATTTAAATACAGACGCTTTAACAGTCCCAGATTTAATTTCGTAATATCAGCACCCAGACGAATATCCTCAAAGGCCTCTGTTATAGCAGCTCTTTTTCGAAGAAGAGCAATTTTTGAGTCCATTTTTGAGGATTTTCTCGGAGATGAGTTTCATTACTTGTTTGTATGTCCTTTCTTTAGAAATGAGCGTAGAAATCTTTTGCTTTATGATATTTATGTAAAATCTAATATTGAAAAGTTCTGTACTCTATTTAATACGGATGATTACCAAATATGTTCTAAATTAGCACGATTTTGTAAAATTGTACTGGCTATTATAAATTTATTGTGAGTTTATTTGTATCATATGTTATCTGTTCAATTGTTGATTGTATTTATTCACATAACCCAGTTGGGGTCTTGAGAAATAAAAACTTATAAACTTGTCACAAGGATAGGTCTCGGAAATCCTGGTTTACCGGGTATTCGATGCATAGCAATAACATCAGCTAAATTCATGTCTACACCAGCCTTGTCTTTGAAATCTTTAATCAGAGTGTATGGTAGCTTTTCGGTTCGATTGTTTTCTGGGTAATTATATATTCTAACATGTTTCTTTCTGGAATATTGTTCATTCCAATTTCCTAGGCGAAGTTTATCATCAGATCTTCTCTTGATTTCTGTAATATCTGATTTCAGAAGCTTCAAGTCTTTGTACAATGCTGCATTTCTTTCTAGTTACAAATTAAACTTACTTGATGTTGGGAAGACTTAACACTGCAGGTAAGAAGTCTTTTTTATTAATTTTATTATTTTTATCTAATGAAACCGAATGCATTTTATTACAACATACAATAAAATCAGTTCTCGTAAACGGTTCAGAAATATTGGGATATATCTCTCTCAATGCAGCATGTCATCAAGCAAAGTTGATCAAGTGTGACATTGTATGACTGTAAAACTCGGGTAACAAAAAATACCCATATCACAATAAGTATGTATAGGAACAGTTTTTTTTCATTTCAGTCTCTAAAAAACAAATAATTTATTAAATGCAACGTAAGGCATTCGAGATATCGATTACTTCGTTTGGGAAACTTCGTAACATTTCAATATTACAGTTAGTATTCATTCAAAATAGTTTTGGTCTCGGTAATTTTATCAAAATTAATGTCAAACAAATGTTATTATATGGAATTTGAATATCTTTATAACGTAAACTAATATCGGGTATTCCAGCCATGATAGATACTTACTTGTTATCCTGAATGTTTTTTTTTTAACTTATAATAAGCAATTTTGCTCTCCCGGTTTTACGAAAAATTCCCTGCATGGTATTTTTCCTTGGAGTACACGGGCTCGACTTGAAGTGTTTGGGAATATCTAAAATGGAATAATAAATTGAAGTAATGGTCATGAAAATATATACACATACATGTATATTCATACATGAAATAATGATGAAAAAGAAAATCAAAGATACGGACATATAAATTGGTAACAAGTATGGGCGAAATGAGTATTGCACGTTTTTGGGTACGAAGGTGATAACGTCGGGCAAAGTAAATTAAATTAATAGCAATTATCTGTAACCACCAACCAAATTGCAGCACGCATGGTCTCAGATTTTCTTGAAACTTTGTCAGTTTTTGTAGATCCATGACGATATGAAACATTTAATGTGGTTTTTGTGTGTTTCTGTTTGCCATGGCAACGCGTTGTCCTTGTTTTAGGCGAAAATATGCATTTTTCTGACTTAAATCCAGTTAATTTCATCTCTTTGTACATAAAAAAACTGTATATATTTGGGTCTGAATGTTACTGAATGTTATGTGTTTGTTAAAATTTTATACCCATTAGATAAAATAAAAGTAAAATAGATACTCTAACAATATGTATAAACCTCACTTGACAACGAGATATAAAAGCAAATTCGTGCCTAGGGCCAGAGCTTAGATTTAGGCATATTTTATGGACTACTGGCAACTTCACGCATCCATGAAACAGAAAAGTGTGTTAGTTTTTATTGACTCCTTATCTTATTTTATCAAAATAAACAAAAACATGTGTGGGATTTTGGTTGCTAAGGGGGGTTACTATGGAGAAAAATATGCCGTTTTATGAAATGCAAACTTTTTTTAGCCAGAAATACTATGTTAAATGCTAAAAACATACCAACCATTTAAATATTCCGGAATGTTTGTATTCTACATTGTATATGAAAAATTAAAGACGATACATCTTAAATATGGATATTATGACATGTAACTAAGGAAACAAGTGTCGTAAAACATATTTTCGCATTTTCAATGAACTTGGCATAACATTTGCCCTATTTCAATTGCCAAATTAACATACCCGATGATTTACTATGTATAGTTATTAGCACAAGGCAGTTTTATTTAAAATTGAACCTTTTATTTGAAAAAAGTAGGTAGTAACTATGGAAACAAGTCGTCTAAGTTGCACGCAATTATATATTTTTTAGAATCAGAAAATATGTAATATTTGCAAAATAAATGTAAATTAAATACTTTTAAGCATGGTATTTCTTAACATTGAATACCTTTCGACAAGGAATATTTTTTTATTTAATTTATTTTGTTATCAAACACAGAGAATTTTTTTTTTATAAATTTACAAATATCATAGCACTTATATAACAATACACATGTACATAATCTTCATTTAATTGGGGGTTAAATTATAAAAAAACAAAAAATAATCATATTTCATACGGAAAAAGTAATTCTAGGTTAAATGGGAATGACTGTTTTCTGACTGGGATAGGTAGTATAAATAGTATTAGTTTTATTTTTAAAAAATCCAATTAATCTAATATAATTGGAAGCCAGGGGTTCCAGCAAACATGTATCTTATAAATGTCTCTATTTTTGGAAAATATATTTTTTTCTTTCCATAGGGTTTCTTTCAAGAAGGCTTTCAACCCCTGAAAGTTGTGTAAGGAGGATAAGCGCAGGTGTCACGGCATGTATTAGTGTGACACGGCATGCCTTAGAATGGCACGCCACTATTCGTAGGGTTGCACCTGGCTTCTTCAAGAGTGGTGCCTTGCACTCAGTGACCCGACAAAGTGATCTTGTTGACATTCCAGCTGGCGATTCTGACTTTATATAACTGAGGTTATTCTTATTTCAGCAAATAAAGTTGTTCGTGTCAGATTAGTATTTCATTTTTAACAAGAGTAAGCTGATGGGTTAAAAATTTGTTTTCGGGGATTTGTTAGAAACTAAAGATGTTGACATTATTATATACCAAGCTAATTGTCTTTGCATCACACCGCATGGTTTGTCAAAACAGTTTGCTCAACTCTGTTCTTGGGGTCTATCTGCAAAAATTGCAAAAAGATTTCCTTGGGCAGACATTTATTCAACACGTCGCGGTGATTCGATCCAAAACTTTTGAAGATAGAGGTATACCAGGCACCAATCAAATTTTCAAATCTCCAAATTTTTAAGACCAGAAATTGTTTGTTTCCTGAGCCAATGGGATTTCGTTTATATTGACCTTTTCCACCGTATAATGATACCAGGTGGATTTTGGTTTCTTTAGTGTAACACAAATTTAGTATTAGTTGAATTTGGAAGAAGATGGGTGTTATATTTGTTTTCGGAGATTTCTTAGAAACTAAAGATGTCGACATAACCGTATACCATCTTTGAGTATATAAGTCTCTCAATTCTAGTCATTTAAGTTTAAAGTAGATCAGTATTTCTTTTTTAAAAGAGTGACAATGAGTGAAAAGTTAGTTGTAATAAAAACTGAAGATTTGGATATAACTGTATTCCTTTGGTTTATCAAAACAGATTGCTGATAATTTTGTGTCTCGACAAATAAATAGTCAGAAATACCAAACAACATATTGTTCAAGAATTATATCTAAGACTTTGAAAGGAGTAGATCCACGAACACACTAAAATGGCCCTGTCAACTGACATTTTGTCAAGTTGGTCCATTCAGTACATATGATGTTTATGAATCCTTTAATGTACTTTCATAAAAATTATGGTAAAAAATCAATAAAAACAACGCAGATCGTATGAGAACACGTTGGAAAGGGGGCCTGTTTATTCACTTTGGTCAATTTTCCATACGATTTCAGTTTTCCAGCCTATTTTCATTCTAGCGCCAGGCCTTGCCCATTGTATTTTTGTGTAAAAAGAAGCATATGATACGAAGTACATAGGGAAGATTGGTTTTTCAGCGCTTTTCATTCCGGGTAATGTTTTCCTTTCGTTCAAGTGAGGACCAAAGGTAGGATTGGATTACCGGTATGTCCCTTTACCTCCAGCCAATGCTATCACCAGTATGGCAATGGAGGGGTGTCCTTAGCAAACCGCCTTAGCAACGACGGTCCATTTCATTGCTCCGTGTTGCTTTTCTCTTGTACTTCGCTGCTCTTCACTGCTCTTCTCTTGCACCGTGCTTCTATCGCTGCTCTTCTCTTGTTCCGTGCTGCTCATCGCTGCTCTTCTCTTGCTCATCATTGCTTTTCTTTTGCTCTTCACTGCTCTTCTCTTGCTATTCGCTGGTCAACGTTTCTTCTCGCTGGTCAACGTTTCTTCTCGCTGCTCTTCCCTTTACTCCGTGCTGCTCATAGCTGCTCTTCCCTTGTTCTTTGCTGCTCATCTCCTGCTCATCGCTGCTCATCTCTTGCTCATCGCTGTTCATCTCTTGCTCCTTGCTGCTCATCGCTGCACATCCCTTGCTCCGTTTAAACATATTTTATTGTATGAAACAATTGGATTACACACAAGTTTTTCAACTTAGAGCCGTCTTCTCCGTAATAGACATGAACATACATAATATTTATATTACAAATTACATAAATTTATAATTTTCTAATAAGTATGAAGGCATGAAAAGTAAAAGTATTTTAATAAATAACAGTAATATTTGTATTTTGAACAAGAAAATAATAGAAGATAATAGAACGTCTCAATAGATAATCAACTTTTTAATTTTGTTTAAATCGCACACACCCAAAGTTTTATACCAATTGGAAAACACCTAATGACATGAACTTTCTAAGGACATTTATCACCGGTGTGTTATGTAAATAAACAATAGTGTAATATATTTACGGATATTAAATTATGACGTTAAATATGCTGATAAAGAGATTAAAAGAATATAGGATTTTTGTAAGTACAAGTATTCTTTGTATAATTAATGATAGAAATCCATTGAGACGAAACATTCTTAAAACCGTGATGAACAAAAAGTGGATCATTCGAACTTTGCAGCGTTTGTATCATTGTAAATAAATACATTAAATAGCGAGGTTGATATCATAATGAGAAACGTTTTGTTTCTTTTATATATTTATGTACTGTAGAAAATATAACTAAATTGTCATTTAAATCTAAGTTATCATTACCAAACAATAGCACAACAATTGTAACGGGAATACCTAAGTGAGTCAGCATGAGCATAACATTTCTTTGCACTATAAAATTATTACAATAAAATAGATAGTGTTCGACACTTTCACTCATATAACCGCTTGTACAGTATGCATCCCGTACTAAATTAGCCCTGTTTAAATCAGGACTAAGTGCACTGCACTTGTTGCGAAGCCTTGAATGTAAAATATAAAATACTCTATCTCCATAAAAATAATATCTAGGATGATTAACATTATGATAATATAATTGTTGCAATTTTAACTTGAAAGATAAGAAAGTAGGATGTTTGCGAATATCTATATCTAGTTTATTCCATAAATTAATACATGATGGAAAAAACGACTGTTGATAAACTGATAGACGGTTTAATGGTATATTAATATTTTGTCTATTTTGGAGGTTATAATTAGAAGTGTCCGATACATACGGAGGAACCAATTCTTGTAAATAATCCGGTGCCTGGTTATTCACAATTTTATAAAACATTGTTAATTTTTTAACTTCCCTTCTTACACTTAATTTCTCCCATCCAGTCTCTCTATAAATGGAGTTAATACTAGCATAGCATGGTAATCCGGTAACTATACGTGCCGCTTCTATCTGAATCTTTTCCAACCGTTCGCAATTAATTTGCCCACGGTTGTCCCAGACTTCAGATGAATATTCCAAAATAGGACGAATATAAGTCATATAAATCTTTTCAAGATATTCCCTCTTTAATTTGAATATGAGTTTCCTCAGTACATTTACTTGTTTCGACGTCCTTTCTATCAAGTTATCAATATGTTTATTCCATTACAGTCGTTACTAAAAATTATACGTAAATGTTTATGTGTATCTACAGGAGCTATTGAAACTCCACCAAAATCAAAAGAAAGGTAGTTCTGTATATTTCTAGTACTAAAAATCATTATATCTGTTTTATTAGGATTAAATGTTAGCATCCATTTATCAGACCATTTTTGTATATTATCTAAATCAATATTTATTAAAGGTTTTAGAGTTGTAACATCTGATGCTGAATTGCCAATAGATGTGTCATCAGCAAAAAGTCTACTGAACCCACTTAGAGCATCCGCTATGTCATTAATATAGACTAAAAACAAAAGCGGACCCAGTACCGACCCCTGGGGCACACCAGCCATTAAGTAGCCTAATGTGGATAGGGAATCTTTCAAAACCACTCTTTGAGACCGTCCCGTTAGGTAACTTTTTAACCAACATATTAAATCCCCATTAATTCCATATTTTGTAAGTTTATATAAAAGACCTTTGATCCAAACTGTATCAAAAGCTTTGCTTATATCCACAAAAGTTAAACCAGTCACTTGCTTGTGGTTTAAAGCCATACTAATATTGTTATATAACTCAATTAACTGGTGTGTAGTAGAATATCCGGGAATAAATCCCGACTGAAACTTATATAATAGGTTATGTGAATGCAAATGGTTAAAAATATTTTTGAAAACTATTTTTTCGAGACGTTTGCCAACACAAGACAATAAAGAGACTGGTCTGTAGTTTGAGGGCAAAGATTTATCGCCACCTTTGAATAATGAAATAACATGTGCAATTTTCCACTGGTCTGGGAATATTTTATCTCGTAATGATCTATTAAATAATAAACATAATGGTTTTGAAATTTGATTTCTGTCCGCAAGTAACATTCTATTGCTTATGATATCAGGCCCCACTGCTTTATTTACATCAAGCGTGGAAATTATATCGAGCACATCTTGTTCACTAACTACAATCATTGACAGAAGATCAACACAGCGATCGTTAAAGACAGGTAAATCCTTATCCGGATTCTCCAAATTAGCGATAGAACAAAAATATTTGTTCAAAATCTCAGACTTCTCGGTACCGTCATATGCTTGATTATAATTATTATTCGGATCTCTCAATGGTGGGACGTCATGAGCAGGCCTGTCATTTTTGATTAGCATATTAATAGTCTTCCAATACTGTTTCGGATTCGCTTGTTTGATTTCGTCTAAATTTTCATTTAAACTAGCTTAAAATTGCTTTTTGATCTGTTTTTTTTTTAAGTTATTTACTTTGTACCTTTGTTGTTTAAATCTAAGTTCGGCCGAAACTGATTTCAAACGTAAAAATGATTTACGAAATCGATCGCGCTTGCGCATTTCACGTCGTAAGTTAGAATCATACCATATTTTGTCTTCACATCGTACTACAATTTCTTTCGTAGGTATACACTGCGATGCTAATTCAAGGAATGAGTTAGCATACACTTTGCTTGCATTGATTTCACTATCTGCGTCAGAAATCAAATGTTCCCAATTTGTCCCAAACATTTTTTGTTTCATAAGATCAAAATTCCCATTTTTATAATCCCAAATAATCCGTTTGTAAGTACGGCTGCTGGTAAATCCGCTATCAATTGTGACATATGTTCCGTCTATCAATAGGTATGCTCTTCGCTGCACATCTCTTGCTCCGCGCTGCTCATTGCTGCTCTTCTCTTGCTCATCGCTTCTCTTCACTGCGCTTACTCATCACTGCTCTTCTCTTGCTCTTCGCTGCTCATCCCTGCTCTTCCCTTGCTCTTCGCTGCTCATCCCTGCTCTTCCCTTGCTCTTCGCTGCTCATCCCTGATCTTCCCTTGCTCTTCGCTGCTCGTTGCCGCTCATCGCTGCTCTTCACTGCTCTTCTCTTGCTCATCGTTGCTCTTCGCTGCTCTTAGCTGCTCTTCTCCTGATCTTCACTTGCTCATCACTGCTATTCTCTTGCTCATCGCTGTTCTTCGCTGGTCTTCGCTGCTCTTATTTTGTGCTGTGCTGCTCGTCGCTGCTCATCTCTTGCTCATCGATGTTCTTCGCTGCTCATCTCTTGTTCTTCGCTGCTCATCGCTGCCCCTCTTTTGTTCAGTGCTGCTTTTTGCTGCTCATTGTTGCTCTTCTTTTGTTCTGTGCTGCTTTTCGCTTCTCATTTCTTGCTCCGTGCTGCTCTTCGCTGCTCATCTCTTGCTTCGTGCTGCTCTTCGCTGCTCATCTCTTGCTTCGTGCTGCTCTTCGCTGCTCATCTCTTGCTTCGTGCTGCTCTTCGCTGCTCATCTCTTGCTCGGCGCTGCTTATCGCTGCCCTACTCTTGCTCTTCACTGCTCATCGCTATTTTTCTCTTGCTCATCGCTGCTATTTGCCGCTCTTCTTTTGCTCATTGCTGCTATTTGCTGCTCTTCTCTTGCTCATCGCTGCTATTTACTGTTCTTCTCTTGGTCATTGCTGCTTTTCTCTTGCTCTTCGCGGCTCTTTTCCTGCTCTTCACTGCTCTTCTCTTGCTATAGGGTGCTCATCGCGGCTCTTCTCCTGCTCTTCGCTGCTCTTCTCTTGCTATAGGGTGCTCATCGCTACTCTTCTCTTGCTACTGGCTTCTCATCGCTGCTCCTCTCTTGCGCATTGCTTCTCTTCACTGCTCTTCTCTTGCTCATCGCTGCTCTTCTCTTGCTCATCGCTGCTCTTCTCTTGCTCATCGCTGCTCTTCTCTTGCTCATCACTGCTCTTCACTGCTCTTCTCTTGCTCTTGGCTGCTCTTCTCTTGCTCTTGACTGCTCATCGCTGCTCTTCTTGCCCATCGCTGCTCTTCACTTGCTTTTGGCTGATCATCACTGATCTTCTCTTGCTCTTCGCTGTACCCATTTTGCTGTTCTATTGCTACTACTCGCTGCTCAGCACCATTCTCTCATTTAGGTTTTTGCTGCCGCTGCTCTTCTCTTGCTTTTCGCCGCTCTTCTCTTGCTCAGTGCTGTACTTCGCTGCTCTTGTCTTGCTCATCGCTCCTCTTCTCTTGCTCTCCACTGCTCTTTGATGCTATTCTCTTGCACATCGCTGCTCTTCTCTTGCTCCGTGCTGCTCATCACTGACCATGACTATACTCACCTTCTCATTTCGATTTTTCATGCTGCTTCTAATGGTAATCGATTATCGTTAGTCAAAGATTGGATTTGTGCGAGAGCACCCTTACATCCGATTCATTTGAAAGGCCACTCTGAATTTATCCAGGCCCATGACTGGCTATCATAAGATAGACTGCATTATCCTTCCCCTGTTTTTTAGGACACTCTGCATTTATCAAAGCTTGTAACTGACTACATATGTATAAACAAATATAGGCTGCATTACCCCTCCTTTCCTTTTTTCTTTTTTTCTTTTTTCTTTCTTTTTTTTTTCTTGTTTTCTTTATTATATGTTAGTTCCATTTCCCCCGTCATGTAGCGTCATTGATGTCTTCAGTTGGTGTGGGCCGTAGTCGTTCAATATAGGGTTAAATAGATATTTTCGGTTTTCTAGGGCATATTCCCATGATTATGTTGATTCGTAGTCTTCCTCTTCTCGTGACCTTTAGCCGTTTTTTTATCTTTCTTTGTACGGTGTCTTTATTCATGTCTTGATGCCAGGACATGTATGAGTCACAAATGTCTCTATATACTACCAAGTGTACATTGTCTTCTTCCATTCCGGCTTCGACTAGTTCGTTTATTTTGTGTGAGTATTCCGGTTAATGTATTGGTTACTACAAGATATTTAATACCTGTGGATCTTCCTAACGCCGAAGCAAAACCAGAAAGGAAAAGAAAAATACTTCCAACCAAAGTGAAGAGAACCAAACGGCTGGAAAACACAAGTGGAGGACCAAGCAAAGTGGATCCAAAAAAGAAATATACAAAGTATGAAATGAACAAGAGCTTTGCGTAATTCTACAAAAACATGAATATCTGCAAGGGATGCATAAGGATCGACAACGAGTGGACAAGACTTAATAGAGACCTTATCAGAAATGTGAAATCTGAACTGCAACAATCTCGAAACGAATACTTTGCCCACCGTTTGCGTATGAATCAACAAACCGTTGAGGAACCTGTAGCTAATATAAGCACTTGAAGGACGACAGGAGCTCATTCGACTATCGAATCCAAGGAAAGAAAGAGGTCTTAAATGTATACCTGTAACATATGTGGATACCAGTTCAAGCGACACTTTAATCTAGTGAGTCACAAAAAGAATACACTCAGTATAAAAGAGGATTCAACAGAGTATAGTGAATATGATTCAGTCTCAGACACGACCACAGAAGCCGATAACGAGGACTCGGAACAAAGCAGTGACTACAGATCGAACGAAGAGTCCGGTGAGAAAGGCGAAGAGTCCCCATGGGACGATATCTTTCTTTTGAATAGAACATTTCAAGTACATCAACCGGACTGATATCCTGGCATAAAGACATGAATAAAGACACCGTACGTAGAAAAACCAAGAAACGGCTAAACCCCTGAGAGAAGAGGAAGACTGCGAATCAAAAGAATCATGGGAATATGCCATAGAAAAACCAAAATATCTATGTGACGAAGGAAATGGAACTAACATTAACATATAATAAAGAAAAACAAAACAAAAATTGAAAAAAAGAAAAATAAAGGGAAGGAGGAGTAATGCAGAATATATATGTTTATACATGCACAAATGCACAGTGGCCTAAAAACAGGGGAGGGCTAATGCAGCCTATCTTATGATAGCCAGTTACAAGCCTAGACTAATGCAGAGTGGACTTTCGAAGTGATCCGGGCGTAAGGGTACTCTTGCACAGACCAAATCTTCGACTAAGACAATCGACCCCAATTAACAGCAGCAAAAAACTCGAAATGAGCACGTGAGTATAGTCATGAGCAGTGATGAGCAAGAGAAGAGAAGCGATGAGCAAGAGATGAGCCAGAGATGAGCAGCAATGAGCAGCGTATAGCAAGAGAAGAGCAATGATGAGTACGAGAGGGTGGTGAACAAGAGAGCGTGGTGCTGAGCAGCGGAGAGCAGTGACGAGCACGAGAGGGTTGTGCTGAGCAGCGAAGAACAGTGATGAACATGAGATCTAGAAGAGCAACGAAGAGCAAGAGAAGAGCAGCGATGAGCAGCACGGAGCAAGAGAAGAACAGCGATGAGGAGCACGGAGCAAAAGAAGAGCAGCGATAAGCAGCACGGAGCAAGAGATGAAAAGCGAAGAACAACGATGAGCAAGAGATGAACAAGAGAAGACCAGCAATGAGCAGCGTACAGCAAGAGAAAATAAGTGATGAGAACGAGAGCGTGGTGCTGAGCAGCCAAGAGCAGTGATGAGCAAGAGAAGAGCAGCGAAGAGTAGCGAAGATTAGCGAAAGGCAAAAGAAGACAGTGATGAGGAGAACGGAGCAACAGAAGAGCAGCGATGAGCAGCAAAAAAAAAAAAAAAAAAAAATGAGATGGATCTTCTATGTGACGGAGGAAATGGAACTCTAACCAAAAAAAAAAAAAAATAGAATAAAAAAAGAAAAATAAAGAACATAAAGGGTAGGAGAAGTAATGCAGCCTATATATGACATATATAGCCATTCACAAGCCTGGACAAATGCAGAGCGCCCTAAACAACATGGGAAGCTAATGAAGCCTATCTTATGATAGCCAGTAACAAGCCTGGACAAATGCAGACCCTAGAGACTCGATGCGAGACCCTAAACTATACAGTCTGATGATAGACCTAGAGACGGGAGCTAATCCAATAGTCCCATTGTACTGCGTATACTCTCGGACTTCAACAGTGAGAGGAGCAAGAGGAAAACAGCCTAAGCAGGAGCGAGCAGCGATGAACAAGAGAAGAGCAGCGAAGAGCAAGAGAAGAGCAACGACGAGCAAGATATCAGCAGCGATGATCAGAGATCAGCAGTGAAGAACAGCGACGAGCAAGAGAAGAGCAGCGAAGAGCAGCGATGAGTAAGAGGTGAACAACGAAGAGCAGAAACGAACAAGAGAAGAGCAGCGACGAGCAGCGAAGAGCAGCAATGAGCAAGAGAAGAGAAGCCATGAGCAGTGATGAGCAGCGATGAGCAAGTGAAGAGCAACGATGAGCAGCGAAGAGCAAGAGAAGAACAGCGATGAGCAGCACAGAGCAAGAAACAACCAAGGATGAGCAGCAAAGGGCATCAAATAGCAACATGGCCCAATAGAACAGCAAAGAACAGCAATGAGCAAGACAATAGCAGCGATGAGCAGCGAAAGAGCAAGAGAAGAGCAGCTATGAGCAAGAGAAAAGCAGCGATGAGCAACGATGAGCAGCGCGGAGCAAGAGATGACCCGCGAAGAGCAGCACTGAGCAAGAGTTGAGCAGGATGAGCAAGAGAAGAGCAGGACTAGCAAGAGCAGAACAGCGATGAGCAGCGAAGAGCAAGAGATGAGCAGCGATGAGCAAAAAATGAGCAGCAAAGAACAAGAGAAGGGCAGTGATGAGCAGCATGGACCAAAAGACGACCAGAGATGAGCAGCACGGAGCAAGAGATGAGCAGCAAAGAGTAGCGAATAGCAGCGATGAGCAAGAGAAGAGCAGCGATGAGTAGCACGGAGAAATAGACGACAAAGATGTGCAGCAAAGGGCAGCTAATAGCAACATGGCCCAATAGAATAGCAAAATGAGTACAGCGAAGGGGCAGCAATGAGCAATAGTAGCGATGAGCAGCGAAGAGCAAGAGAAGAGCAGCCAAGAGCAAGAGAAGCGCAGCGAAGAGCAGCACGGAGCAAGAGATGAGCAGCGATGAGCAGCACTGAGCAAGAGATGAGCAGCGATGAGAAACAGAAGAGCAGCGAAGAGCAAGATAAGGGCAGGGATGAGCAGCCAAGAGCAAAAGATGAGCAGCGATGAGCAAGAAATGAGCGGCAAAGGACAAGAGAAGGGCAGCGATGAGCAGCACGGACCAGGAGACGACCAGAGATGAGCAGCACGGAGCAAGAGATGAGCAGCAAAGAGTAGCGAATACCAGCATGGCCCAATAGAAGAGAAAAATGGGTACAGCGAAGAGCAGTGATGAGCAAGAGTTCTAGAAGAGCAGCGAAGAGGAAGAGAAGAGCAGTGATGAGCAGCACAGAGCAAGAGAAGAGCAGCGATGAGTAGCACGGAGCAAAAGAAGAGCAGCGATGAGCAGCACAGAGCAAGAGATGAACTGAGAAGAGCAGCGATGAGCAAGAGATGAACAAGATAAGACCAGTAATGAGCAGCGTAGAGCAAAAGAGAAGTGATGAGAACGAGAGTGTGGTGCTGAGCAGCCAGAAGCAGTGATGAGCAAGAGAAGAGCAGCGAAGAGTAGCGAAGAGCAGCGAAGGGCAAGAGAAAAGCAGCGATGAGCAGCACGGAGCAAGAGATGAGCAGCGAAGAGCAGCAATGAGCAACACAAGAGAAGCGATAAGCAGCAAAAACAAAGCAATGAGATGGACCGCCGTTGCTAAGGCGGTTGCTCAGGACACCCCTCCATTGACCTAACGGTGACAGCATCAGCCTCAGGTAAGGGGACATAATCCAACCCTACCATTGACTTCCCTTGAACAAACCGAAAACATCACCGAGATGTAAAGCGCGTGAAAAGGGGAGATAATCCGATAGCCCCTCTGTATTTAGTATACTCTCGGACTTCGACATAGCAGTGAGATGATAGACCTAGAGACGGGAGCTAATCCAATAGTCCCATTGTACTGCGTATACTCTTGGATTTCAACAACTAGGGACACATGCAAGATCCAAGGCCTACACAGTCGATGGCTGACCGAGAGACGACCGAGAATGAAAAGGACAGGAAAGGGGGAAATAACCAAATGTTCACGTTGTACTGTGTACACTGTCAAACCTTGACTTAACTGGCAGAAACAAGAGCATTAAAGAGCAGCATAGAGCAAGAGAAGAGCATTAAAGAGCAGCATAGAGCAAGAGAAGAGCAGTAAAGAACAGCAGAGAGCAAGAGAAGAGCAGTAAAGAGCAGCATAGAGCAAGAGAAGAACAGCGATGAGTAGGAGTGAGCAGTGATGAGCAGCGAAGAGCACGAGAAGAGCAGCGAAGAGCAAGAGATGAGCAGCGATGAGCAAGAAATGAGCAGCAAAGAACAAGAGAAGGGTAGCGATGAGCAGCACGGAGCAAGAGACTACCAGAGATGAGCAGCACGGAGCAAGAGATGAGCAGCAAAGAGTAGCGAATAATAGCATGGCCCAATAGAACAGCAAAATGGGTACAGCGAATAGAACAATAATTAAGAGAATAGCAGCGATGAGCAGCGAAGAGCAAGAGAAGAGCAGCGATGATCTCTTGCCCTTGCTAATCAACAAAGAGTAGCGAATAACAGCATGGCCCAATAGAACAGCAAAATGGGAGCGGAAGGCAACAATGATTAAGAGAATAGCAGCGACGAGCATCGAAGACCAAGGGAAGAGCAGCGATGATCTCTTGCCCTTGCTAATCAGCAAGAAATGAGCATCGAAGCGCAAGAGATGAGCAGCGATGGGCAAGAAATGAGCAGCAAAGAACAAGAGAGGGCAGCGATGAGCAACACGAAGCAAAAGAACAGCAGCAAGAAGCAGCGTTGAGCACCCAAGAGCAAGAGAATAGCAGTGAAGAGCAAAAGAGCAGTGATGAGCAAGAGAAGAGCAGCGATGAGAACCACGGAGGAAGAGAAGAGCAGCGATAAGCAGTGAAGAACAAGGGAAAAAACAACACGAAGCAATGAAATGGACCGCCGGTGCTAAGGCGGTTGCTGAGGACACCCCTCCATTCAGATGCAGGTAAGGGGACATAATCCAATCCTACCTTTGGTCCTCCCTTGAACGAAAGGAAAACATCACCCGAAATGAAAAGCGCGGGCAAAAGGGGAGATAACCTAATCACTCCTCTGTACTTCGTTTACTCTCGACTTCGCCATAACTGTGAGAGTATCAGTCCCAAAATACTCCACGTGAGATCCTTAACATTTACAGACCTATGACAGACCCAGAGACGACCGAGAAGCGTGGGAAAGGGGGAGATAATCTAATCCGAAAACATGTCAAGCATGCACAGACGACACATCAGGTTCCCAGCACGTGACTGACGTCACTTCCTTATACAAATAATGAGAAACCCTCTTCTTCCGGTTGAGCATGCGCATATACCACTTCCGGTTCTGCCTACACACGTACAGAAGAAATATCCGGGTCCAAGCACGTGACTGACGTCACTTCCGTAAACAGATAAGAATGCAGACAACAGTTTCGTATAAAATTCCAGTGATTTTTCCCTAAATATATTATGTCATAGGTATAGAATTCCCTCTATTTATAAGTTCTAGATATTGATTTCTAGTTGTTTTTGGTTTCATTATTTAAATTAGAGTCTTAGCTTTATTTTAAGTTTAAAAAAATGCATGAAGAATAAAAAATTAATTTTTTTCAGAAAGGTTTTATTAATGGGAGACTACTCTGAAAACATCCAAAAATAGGGTAGGTGAAAACACAACATTTTTATACCACTTCATGTAGCAATTTTAAAAGGCGGCGAATGTACCCTGAAACTACACGTGTTGAAACCAGTTGAATGTGTACTTTGGAAAACACATATACTCATTTCTCTAAATTACGCAGGAATCCTTGCTAGGATGATCTGAGGTTGGTCTGTTTTTGAAATATTTGAAGGGGGAGGCCTATTTTTTTGTCAGTTATCTTTCTGTAATGGTAAGAATTTGGAAAGGAATTCCTTAAAAATACTTATATACAATGAAAGCTTGAAGAAATATGTTTTATTTGATATATGGTTGTCTATGGGTATATGATACAGCCAATTGTCCAGCTATCAATCTGTTGAGTATGTTCCTTCAATTCATGACGTCATGAAAAGTACTAAGAAAAACTGTTGTGTGCACTCTAAAGATAATGACGGGAAATTCCACTACTTCCGGTTGCGCATGCGCGCAAACCACTTTCAGTTCCGTTCACGTGACTGTCGGTTCCGATGATGTCACTCCCTTGACGTCATATCCGCTTCCAGAATTTGTCCTATCCGGCTCCTGCTCGCTCCACCTCCACCACACCACCACCACAAGTCCAACTTGAACTGTGCCCATATACTACATTATATATTTATGTAATTTCTTATATATTGCTGATGCATATGTAATATAAGTTTATTCAGTTATTGAGGGACTTCGGCCGAGTGGTCTAGGTAGTTCGTCGTGACTACTAATGATTACTCGCCTGTCAACACTGGTGTTGCGAGTGCGAATCTCATCTGTGGCGGGGTGTGTTCGACTCCGATCTAAATTGACAAGGATTGCCAATTTTCCTACCGAAGGTCGGTGGTTCTCTCCGGGTACTCCGGCTTCCTCCTCCAATAAAAATTGGCCGCCGCGAAATAGCCAGATGTGCTGAAAACGGCGTAAAACACCAACAAAAACAAACAAATCAGTTAGATGTTGACTTATGTAAACTGGAATAAATTGTGTTAGATTCTTTTACTAATTTTGGAATAAAATATGTTTACCTGTAAATTTGCCAGATGTGCTGAAAACGACGTAAAACACCAACTAAAACAAACAAATCAGTTAGATGATGACTTATGTAAATTGGAATAACTTGTGTTAGATTCTTTTGCTAATTTTGCAATAAAATATGTTTAATTGTAAATTTAACTCGAAGACTAAGAGTGCTTCCTCATCGCTCTTAATTACTACAATGTATGTCTGGATAGAACAGATTAACTAATTGTTGGCGTTCAGGAAAATACCCCTCATATATAATTAAGTCTCAGATTTACTGCTGAATGTCACACAAGAGGCTGACGGAGGCAGTGGTGTATCTAGACAGGGGCGTAGACAGCGTACGCCCCACTCTCTCTCTCCCCCCAACCCCTTTGATATATTTTTTATCGATATAAATGATTTTATTTATCATAAAATCGCCCAAAAAATTGTTTCTCCTCTCTCCGCTCGCCGTTACGTTTTACGCCCCCTTTCACAAAACTTGGATCCACCCCTGGGAAGTTAGCTAGCATGAGAAAAATTGGAAATGTCTATTTACAGAACACAGATGTTTCTATACAATAGGCTGTCTGTCTTTGTCGCAGCTGGTTCAACAATGTATCAAACGCAATTAAAATAAGGGTGGGATGGGACACAAAGGAAAAACTGAAAAACAACTAGTGGCAGACTTGATACTTACAGATTATTAAATGTCATTTTCCATATCGGCCCTGTACCATCCCGAGGGCTCTGCCCGAGGTACGATACTGGTCGAGGGATGATACAAGGGCCGATACGGAAAATTTCATAGAAGTATGGAAAGGGGGATTCTGCCCCACATGCAGAAATCCTGCATAAAATCCCCACCCCGACGGCCAAATGCAAATGGATGGCATTCCTATTGAGCATAAGGTAAATACAAGAATTATGGCTTTCACACAGAGCATAAGTCAGATAAGTCAGTCTCCACAGGAAAGTGGGGATAAAGACATCTTAAAGGGAAGGATGTCACAGATTGATACAAATAAAGATATGATATCCGAAAGAAATATGATGGATTTCTTTCTGGAGAATGAGGAAGATTTGGAGAAAGAAAGCCCCCAACCCAGATCGATTCTCCAGAAAGCCGCCTCTGCGCCGTCGTCTAAGGCAGTCACTTTCGCGGAAAAACTATCCATCAAGATTTTTACGAAAGATGAAATCATCAGACCCCCAACCCCCCAAAGGCAGCAGCAGCGCTGCAATTTCCCCAATCTGACACAGATGGATGAACATACCGAGCTTTGTCAAAATTGTGGGGCGCAGCCAATGAAGCCGCGATTTGAGCATCATCAATCCAGGGAGTAGAAGACCAGCTGCGGCTTCCCACTCAAGAGGAAGAAGGGACAATTCTGCAAGAGCAAGCCCGGGATGGATGGTCTCTGCCAGAGGCATAGGCAGCAATTACATCGGGAGGAGGAGGAGGAGGAGATCATCCCAGTCGAGGGAAAAATGGTGGTGAAAGAAAGCATGAAGACCCTCCGTCAAATAGCTAAGGATGAGGGTCTGAGGGGATTTAGCAGGTAAAGCAAGTAGGCCTTGGTGAAGCTCATCGAGGAGAAAACCACCCATAAATTTGCCCGCCAGGAAGTCTTCAGCAAGAAGCAAATCAAAGCGCTGGCAAAGAATCGCGGCCTCACCAAATATTCCCGGCTCAAGAGAGACGATCTGCTCCGTCTGGTGGAGGAGGACATCAAAAATACCCCGGCCGAGGAGGAGATCAAGGTCACTGATAAGCGGGAAGCTCTGAATGGCGTATTTGGCACGGTCGTCATCGGACCTTTGAAGCCGCACGACGTAGCCACTTTTCTTAAGGTAAGCCAGGGCACCATCACCACAACAATCTCCGATGCGCTTGCCCAAAAGAAGGGATTGAAGGTAAACTTAGTGCTTGATGCAGAGTTGGTGAAGACCAATTCCGTGACTAGGGAAAACACCTACGTCATTCCCAACTTTCGATCAGCCCAGGCTACCCTCACCCCATCATCCGACCTCGAATCGGAGATCATGCGTATGATGGAGAAGGTCAAGGAAAATATGGCCAAATATATGCGTGAAGGGAGTGGATGGACTTTCAGCAGCGTCAAGAAGCTAGAAATCCACCTCAACCAATTCAAGCCTCTCAAGGGGGCTTCCTTTATACCGACCCCATCAGCACTCGCGAAAAAGAAGGCCATCATCAACGTGCAGAACGAGGATCAGGAGTGCTTCAAGTGGGCTATCCTCTCCGCGCTTCATCATGAGGAGGTGGATCAGAAACATGCCAATCGCCCCAGTCAGTACGTGAAGGGGGGGGGGGGGGGGGGGGGGGGGGGTGATCTAAAATTTGAAGGCATCAACTTCCCAGTCTCGCTCAGGGCGATCGATAAATTCGAGAGGCAGAATCCCACCATCAACGTCAACGTCTTTGGCTTCGATGGTGTAAAGAAGGGCGAAGATGGGGAAGAGGATCTTCAGATCTACCCCCTCAGGATATCCAAGAATATAGGCCCTACCCACGTAGATCTCCTCTTTCTGACTCGCGAAGGCAAGCAGCATTACTGCTGGATCAAGAGCCTTTCACGACTCCTAGGCTCCCAAGTGACCGGTCACAAAGAGGCAGTCTTTTTCTGCCGTAGATGCCTCTCCCACTTTTCCAGGCAGGATCTCCTCGACAATCACATGGAATATTGCAGCCGGAAGGATGCGATCAGGATCGAGATGCCGGAAGAGGGGTCCGCCATAGCCTTCCACAATCACAAGAAGATGATGAGAGCCCCCTTCGCGATCTACGCGGATTTCGAGTGCTTCACGGAAGAGCTCGACACCTGCCAGCCGGATCCGTCCCACTCATACACGAAGGCCTACCAAATTCAGCGCCCCTCAGGATTCTGCTATCACGTGAAATATGCTCACGACGACTACAAAGAGCCAGTCGTCTACTGCGGGGAGGATGTGGCTAAGAAATTCGTGCAGTGCGTGGAGGAGGAAGTGCGGGCGATAGGTAAGATTTACAAGGAGATCAAGCCGATGGAGATGACTGACGGGGATAAGGAGAGCTTCGCAGAAAGCACGCACTGCCACATTTGCGAGCACGAATTGGGAGGGGATAAGGTTCGGGATCACAACCATCTTACCGGGAAATATCGCGGCGCAGCACACAGCCAGTGCAATCTGGATTTCCAGCTCCCGAAGCACGTCCCCATCTTTTTCCACAACTTGAGCGGATATGATGCCCACATCTTCGTCAAGGAGCTTGGATTCTCTGAGGGTAAGATCGCCTGCATCCCCAATACTGATGAGAAATATATCACTTTCTCCAAGCAGATGGATAATCTGGAGATGAGATTCGTCGATTCGGCGCGCTTCATGCTCAGCTCGTTGGATAATAATCTAGCCAAGAATCTCACACCCAACCAATTCAAGACTGTGAAAGCAAGATTTGGTGATCGTCACGAGCTGATGATTCGGAAGGGGGTTTTTCCCTACGATTATATGGATGGGCCGGCGAAGCTGGAAGAGACTCAGCTCCCACCCAAAGAAGCCTTCTACAGCACACTCTCCGGAGAGCATATAAGTGACGAAGATTACGCGCACGCTCAGAAGGTCTGGGAGGCCTTCGAGTGCAAGACCCTGCGCAATTATCACGATCTCTATCTCGAGACCGACGTGCTCCTGCTGACTGACATTTTCGAGAATTTCAGAAATATCTGCCAGATTCACTATGGGCTCGATCCTGCCAATTACTACACATCGCCAGGATTGTCCTACGACGCCGCCCTCAAAACCACTGGGCAAAGATTGGAGCTTCTTTTCGATCCAGATATGCTGCTGATGTTTGAGCAGGCGACCAGGGGAGGGGTGGCCATGATCTCTCATCGCCATGCTCGAGCCAATAATCCCTACATGGAGAGCTATGATCGCTCCGAGCCCACCAAGTATCTCACCTACCTCGATGCCAATAATCTTTACGGGTGGGCGATGTCGCAGCCTCTTCCCACGGGGGACTTTGAGTGGACGGAGCCGGAGGAGATCGACGAGATTCTCAGCTATCCCGACGACCACGAATATGGCGCCATGGTAGAATGCGATCTCGAATATCCGCAGGATCTTCACGACGCCCACAACGACTATCCTCTCGCCCCCGAGAATGTGGAGATTGACAAAGTCCGGAAGCTCGTGCCTCATCTTGGCAAGCGTGAAAAATATACTCTCCACTATCGAAATCTCAAGACGTATTTGGAGATGGGCATGAAGCTCACCAAAGTCCGTCGGATCATCAGATTAAGACAATCTCCATGGCTCAAACCATATATCGAGCTGAATAATACTCTTCGCGCCAAGGCCAAGACCGACTCCGAGAAGGAATTTTTCAAGCTCATGAATAATTCGGTCTTCGGCAAAACCATGGAAAATATTCGGAAGCACGTCGACGTCAAGCTCGTCACCACCGAGAAGCAGGCCCTCAAGCTCGTGGCCAAGCCCAATTTCGATCGTCGAGTCGTCTTCACCAAGAATCTGGCAGCCGTCCACATGAAGAAGACCAAGCTGAAATTTAATAAGCCGATCTATCTAGGAGCCTGCATCTTGGATATTTCAAGGCTCTTCATGTACGATTTCCACTACGGATTCGTGAGGAAGATGTATGGCGATAAGGCTCGGCTGCTTTTCACCGACACAGACAGCTTGGCCTATGAGATCCAGACCGACGATTTCTACCAGGATATCGCTTCGCACGTGGAGGCTAAATTCGATACGTCAAACTATCGCATCGAGCATCCTTCCACCATCCCCACCGGTAAAAATAAGAAAGTCCTCGGGATGTTCAAGGACGAATGCGGTGGGAAGATCATGACTGATTTCGCGGGGCTCCGAGCGAAGCTATACGCCTTCAAGATGGATGATGGTCAGGCCACGAAGAAGGCGAAGGGAGTCACAAAGGGCGTCATCAAGCGTAGCATCACCTTCGAGGACTACAAGCGATGCCTCGACACTCAGCAGGAGATCCACCGACCGATGAGCATCCTCCACAGCCATCTCCATCAGATCTACGCCGAGGAGATCAACAAGATCGCTCTCTCCGCCAAAGACGATAAGCGGCACATCCTCCCGGACGGCATCAACACCCTTGCCCACGGACACTATCGAATCACTCGCGGCAGCAAGTGAGGCGCCCCTTTCCGCCCCGCACTTAGATAAATGAGCAGCATACGCGTGCACGGCCTCCTCCTCCCCCATAAGCCCCTCTCCAACGTAGAGCTTGAGGAAGCCGCCTCGACCCTTGCCTCCCAGCCCCCAGCCCATCGAATGTGGCATCCTGAATCACGACGATAGCGATGGCCTCGGCACGCATTGGACGTGCTGGGATAAGCGCGAAGGATTCAAAGTCTACTTCGATCCTTACGGCCTGCCTCCGCCCGATGAGATGATTGACTATCTGCGGCCGGAGATTCGATATAATACCGATGAAATCCAGCGGCGCGGCGACGTGGTCTGCGGACACTTTTGCCTGCACGTCCTGAAGCACCTATCGGAAGGTCAGACGCTCGAGGACGTGATCTTCGGACTATAGATAAATGGATAAGTTTGGATCTCACTCGAGAAAGCGCATGCCCATCTGGCTGATGCTCCAGGATCTCGATATGAATGATCATCGCATCACCAGCTTGGGATTGCCTCAGGGCAGCTCGGACGCCGTGACGAAGGGCTGGGTCAATCTGCAATTGAAAGATGGCCAGAAGGATATCGATAAGCTGGAGGCGGCGCTCGAAGTAACCTCGAAGGCGCTAGAGGCGGAGAAGAAACGCCTTGACCGTATCGAGAAAGAAGTGCTTACCCATGGCGGGCGGCGCGATGAATGGTAATATAGATATGCGGGGTCACTCGATCTTGAATCTCCCAGCGCCGGCAGAGGCGGATGAGCCGGTGACCAAAGGATGGGATGCGAAGAATTGGCAGGATCTTGTCATGAATCTCACCAATAGGATGAACGATCTCGAGCTGAAAAATACGGGAAGTAGGTCACGGCGCGAGCTAGATGTCGTATCTGAGGAGGAAGCATACATTGATAGGGTTAAGGAGCTATTTGGATAATCTAAGCAGCCTTTCCCGTCCTGGCCGAGAGGACGAGAAAGCTTGATACTATTGCCAGTCGGACTCCTTGGCCCAGGAATTGAAGGTTTTTGGGATATCCTCTCCACTTGACGTGGATTTCTTTCTCCCCATTCCGGATGCGCCGGCTCAAAATTTTCTCGATGCGAAAGATATCCTGGTCGGTGCGCTGGAGCACGGGCTCGTAAAAGGATCCCTTGATCTCCTCACCCTTGTAGTCTTTGAGGCGATAGGTGGGCGGCTGCGTCGCTATGGCCTGGGCGATGGTAAAGATCTCCTCCGTCCAGCGCGGAGTATATCCCTTCTCGAAGATGCCCTTCTTCTTGGTGATCCGGACCTGATCGCCGACGTCGAATCGCTGAGGCTGCATGGGTGGAAGGTCTCCGTAGAGATTCCAGAAGACCTTGGCCTCGTGCTCTTTCTGGCTGGCGGCGGTGGTGGTCATCTTGATGGATCGATGCTTGGTGGTATTATACTGGCGGACGAGATCGTCCAGGACGGGAAGGTAGGAGCGCGTGGAATTGGCCGAAAAGTATTTGAACATCTTCTCCTTCATGGTGCGATTCCAACGCTCCACCACGCTCGATTTCTCTTCGTTCTCTGTGGAGTAGAGATCGACGTCGTGCTTCCGGAGCAGATCCTTCACGTCGCGATTGTAAAATTCCGTGCCCTTATCGGTCCATAGCTTCTCGGGCATGCGATCCTTGAAGACGGTCCGAAAGGCATCTCGCACCGTGGCGCCTTTCTTATCCTTGAGCGGCACCAACCAGCCGTACTTGGAGAAGACGTCGATGATGCTCAGGAAGTATTTGAAGCCTCGATTATCGCGGGAGAAGGCGCTCATATCTACGAGATCGGCAGCCCAGATCTCATCCACCCCGCCTACCATCACGCGGCGCTTCTGAAATTTGCGTCGAACTGGCTTGTGTAGCTCTTCGGCTAGCTCATCCGACCATCGGACTTTTTTTTCCACGCCCAGTCCAAATCGTGCTTTGGTGCCGATGATTGGTCTGACGATGCCACGCTCGAAGCTCTCGCGTGCGGTGGGATTGGGGATGGCATCGAGGGAGGCTAGCATCGTCTTATCGCAGATGGAATTTCGTGCGGCCGTATCCTTGTGCTTGGCATAGCAAAGATCGTGGCGATAGGCGGCCTCATCCACTCGATTGATGGGTCTCGACCAAGGTTTGGGCGTGCCGTCGGCATGGAGTCGCTGGCTGAGTCTCGTCCCCGGACCGGTGAAATTATGCCCCGGCAGATGCATTTCGACGGGCAGACGATTGATCATCTTATTCACGAGCCCGGCGCCCATCTCCCCCGTCTTGATGAATTGCGACGTCCGCGCGCCACAGTCTGCGCAGGTCCCCACCTTTCGCCGCCGCCGTCCGTCGTCGCTCGTGATCACGGCGCGATTATTCGTCTCCGTCTTCTTCTGGCACTTCAAGCAAAACATTCCCATTTTGTATAGATAAATGGTTGTTGAAGACCTTACCTACGATGAGCCCGCCGCGAGTCGTCGGCATAACCACTATCTCCTCCCGCAGCGATCCATCCGAGGTCTGATCATCGGGAAATCGGACTGCGGCAAGACGACTCTGTTGAATAATCTCCTCCTGCGCGATGGATGGCTCGATTACGATCGCCTCTTCGTCTTCGGAAAATCGCTCCACCAGCCCATCTATCAGCTGCTGCGGCAGGCGCTGGGGAAAGGATTTTCGAAAGACGATATCTGCGACCTTCTCTCCGTCAAGGATCGCTATCCCCACTCTCTGGTCGACGTGGTGCAGATGATGAAGCCACCGTCCGAGCCTAGCGGTATCGAACCTTTCTTCTTCGAGGAGGCGAGCGACGTGCCCGATCCCCGAGATCTCGATCCCACCCGCAAAAATCTCATGGTCTTCGACGATCTGATGCTGAGCAAGCAGAGCAAGTGCGAGGACTACTACGTGCGCGGTCGTCATAATAACGTCGACTGCTTCTACCTCTGCCAAAATTACTTCAAGCTCCCGCGGCAATCGATCCGGGAGAATGCTAATTTCATCTGCCTCTTCGAGCAGGATGCCAAGAATCGCGACCATATCCGTCGAGATCATTGCGGCGATCTCACCCCGGCTCAATTCGATGCCCTATGCGACTATTGCTGGGCGAAGCCTCACGGATTCATGACCATCGATCTCACGAGTCCCAAGACGGTGGGAAAGTATCGATGCAATCTGGATGAATTCTATCGAGCATAAGATAAAGAATGGATCACTTGTTGGAATTTTTCCTGGAGAATCAATGGGACTTGGATCGGGAGAATGCCCCCGAGCCCCCACGACCACCCCCTGAATGCGAGCACCGGTGGGAGCGTGTGCTTATTAAATGTGAGATCCCGGGATATGCTTGCGACAGATGTGGAGCTGAAAAGTACGCTCGCCGCTTCGGCGATCAGGATTTCAAAGGAAGGACCTATAATTCCCACTCCCGCCGCAAACCTCAGCAGCCGCCCGGACCCCCGTGCCCCGTCAAGACCGTCCGCGGCCATCAGTGCACGTATCCCTCCGTATGAGGCAGTGATAAGTGCAAGAGGCATTCAAAGCTTTTCCCCGAGGCATGCTATCGGTGTGGAGTCTCGATCGCCCGCGGTAAGGCTTTGCATCGTATCCACGAGGAGACCATACGCATACCTAAATTTATCACCCTCTGGGGTGGTGTAAAAGTCCGCGTGGGGGAGTACGATCACGTGAGACCCCGCAAACTATTCTGCTCCTCCAATTGCCACATGGGCGTCTCGTATGAACTTCCTCCACACTGGCAGACAATATTCAGACGCTATGGGGCGATCGATCCATCGCTTAGGGGCGATCGATCCATCGCTTAGGGGCGTTCGCGATGCTATAAATAAAATGACGTTCATCAAGATCATCAAGATCGCGAACGCCCCAAGCAGCGTGAGACGCTTGCCAGGGACTTGCAGGAGACCAAGCGCAGCATCCAGGCCAGCGATATGCAGCGTCGCCTAGATAAGATCGGACTCAGCCGCGATCTCTCCAAGATATTCAAGCCCGTGGTCGAGACGCAAAAGGAGACTGCCTCTCAGATCACCAAAAAGATCGAAGATATCCCACTCGCTCTGCCCGCCCCGGTGCCTGCCCTTCCTCCTCCTATCCCTGCTGCTGAGGACGACGACGATCCGCTTGCCATTGAAAACCAACCTCGGCCCGCGAGCCACCCACTATCTTCAGCTCAGTATGACTCCCCAGGCCGACCATATCTTTGGATTGCGAGTGGAAGACGGCAGCATCATGATCGGGAGTCTGCCCGTCACCTTCGATGGAGACGATATCCTCGTCGATGGTGAGCGCTATGAGGGCACCTCCGGCCTGTGGGAGCTTATGGTCCTGAAGAATCCCAAAGATTTCGACGTGGAGGATTTGCATACCTATGGTGATATCCTGCGAGCATCCAATGCCATGTATCAAGGCAATTCTTCGCCAAGGCCAGCAAAAGCCGGAAATGGAAGGAGATCGTCTCGTACCTCTATAAGCAAGATAAGTACGGGAGTGGGGTATCGACCGTCTTCCTCCCCACGTGCTTCGACCAGCTGCTGGATCGTCTCGATATTTGCGCCGCCGCCTACCAGGCTGGAAATAATGGGGTGCGCAACGAAATCGTGGCCATCCTCGACGCCATGAGGAAGTCCAGTCATATCAGCAGGGATGAGTACGAGAAGCTGCATCGGAAGCTCCTCTAAATAAATTTACGATGCCTTTAGTAGTGAGTCACGGATATCGTCGAAAGTATGCAGTCGGCGGAAAAGGCCTTTTCGATACGATCGCCAGTCTGGCCGGACGGGTGGTTACCTCCTCCACCGCCAAGACGTTGGGAAGCAAGGCCGTGAGCGCCGCCTCCAATGCAGCCCTGAAAGGCGTTGAGAAAGGTGCGAGCAAGGTGGTGGACCACGTCGTCCGTCGAGTGAGCCTCAAGAAAAATCCTCCGCCAGCACCTACCCTCAAGATCAAGAGGACTTCGCAGCAGCAGGCCCGTCTCAATAATCTCATCTCGGGCGGGGGCATCGCCACCATCCACGACTTCGTCCAGCGCTATAGATAAATATATCATGGCCGATATGCTCTCTATCACCGAAGGACTGACTTTCGATGAAAGTCTCCAGGAATATCAGGTTCACGAATACGAACCTCAAGCCGGGGCGCAGCTGAATAATGCCGGCGCAGAGATACGCATCAATATCGAGACTCAGGATCTCTTCCTTCATCCTGCGGAAAGCTATCTCTTGATCGAAGGCCGACTGCAGAAGAATGATGGCACTGCGTATGCCGACGCCAATCTGGTATCGCTCGTCCATAACGGCGCCATGTATCTCTTTCGTAGCATCAGCTACCGACTTTCCGGCCAGCAGATCGAGCATCTCAACGATCCCGGCATCGCCACCACCATGCTAGGGATGCTGACGTATCCCGACGACTTCTCCAAATCGCAAGGCCTCAACCAGCTATGGTTCAAAGACTCCACGGCAGATGCCCAGGCAGAAAACGTCGGATTCGCGGCACGCCACGGATATATCATCACCAAGCCAGCCAATAAGGGATCCTTTTCCTTCTCCATCCCACTCAAGCACGTCTTTGGCTTTGCCGAGGATTATGATAAGATCGTCTACGGATTCAAGCACGAGCTCTCCATGGTGCGCGATTCGAATGCCAATGCCATCCTCCGAGCCGCCGCCGTCAACGACGTGGCCAAGATAGTCTTGACCAAGATTTCCTGGTTCGTCCCCCACGTCATTCCCTCCGACGAAAAGAAGCTGCGGCTCTATAAGACCATCCAGAGCAAGACCAAGATCGATTGCGGATTTCGCATGAGGCAGTGCGACTCCATCGCCGTGCCCCAGACCTTACAATTCCAATGGCGTCTGGCCGCTAAAAGTGGACGTGAGAAACCGCGATGGATCATCGTCGCCTTCCAAACGGATAGGAGCAATGATCAGACGCATAATGCCGCCGTCTTCGACCACTGCCGATTGCGAAATATCCACGTGACCCTCAATGCGGAGCGCTATCCCGCCGTGGATTTCAATGCTGGCTTCTCTCAATGCAGGGTCGCCGGGGTCTATAAGGAGGCCGCCGAATTCCGCAAGAAATTCTATAGCATGGAAAGTCTACTTAGCAATGGTGGTATCAATCCCTCCGACTTCATCGATCTCTATCCCCTATTCGTCATCGACGTGAGCCATCAGTCCGAGCGGTTGAAAGAGTCGACGGTGGATATTCAGATCCGTGCCGATTTCGAGCGCAACGTCCCTGCCAATACCCAAGCCTTCGCCCTGGTCATCTCCGATCGAATCCTCCAATTCGAATCCGACGGCCAGAAGATGAGCGTCGTCTTCTGAAGAGGCTTAGATAAATGGACGCTTCACTTTTGTGGAAAATCACCACCAATACCGAGCCCAAGCATGGGTTCTCCTTCATCGTCTCTGGGAACGATAGTCAGATCTTGACTCGCTTCAACCCACCCCTCCAGCTGCGCGAGGAGAAATCTTACGAGATGGCCCTCGTGAATCTGGAGACCTACTGTTGTAAATTACGCTAAAAGTAACGTCGCCTTTGGCGGCGCGGCCGCTCAACATTGTGACGTAACGCTATTGTAACGTTAGTTGGTTATTAGAAGTTTGTAATGAAAAACGCATTCATTTTGTTGACGCCTTGACCAACTCCCCTAAACACAACGCGAAGCCATTCTACGATATTGTGGTGCCGTGACCAGGATCAAAAGATGGATGTACAACGACTGAAATCTTTGAGAGCCGCAAACAAGGCAGCCGTGACAAAATTCCTAAAGAAACTGGAAGATGTTACCAAAGAGGAACTTGTTGATTCCGAGAATGTGAAAAACATTTTGAACAATATTCAAAAGAAGAAAGTGACACTTGAAGGTTTGGATGGACAGATTCTAGAGAAAACAGAGGAGGAGGATATGGCAGATGAAATCATGGAGTCAGATGAGTATTATTTAGAGTTAGACGATAAATTACGCAAATACAAGAAGTACTTGGACACAAACGCAAACCCCGCATGTACTAGTAATTCAACACTCCGTGGTAATGCTCCTGAGTTCAATCCATTCACAAACCAAACTCAAACACAACGTGAAGCCACTCAAACATTTTCACAAATGAGTACCATGTCTAGCCAGAATCACCGTCTTCCGAAGTTGTCACTACCGAATTTTAGTGGAGAAATACTCGATTGGCAGTACTTTGTGGACTCCTACGAGTCGACCGTGCACTTCAATCATACTCTTACTGATGTCCAGAAGTTTTCGTATTTAAAATCATTGCTTCAATATGATGCCGCAAATGTAATATCAGGTTTGACAATGACAAATGCAAATTACCACACAGCAATTGAGTTACTGAGAAACCGCTATGGCCAGCCACACAAGATAACGAATGCGTACATGAAATCGCTATTAGATTTGCCCGCACCGCTAGATAATATTGACAGTTTAAGAACATTTCATGACAAATCAGAAGCTTATATACGTGGTTTAGAGTCGTTAGGCCAGAGTCAGGAAATGTTTGGATCACTACTTATACCAGTTATTCTTAGAAAACTGCCGCCAGAATTTCGAAAAACAATCACACGAGAAAATGGACATGACAATTGGAACATACAGACACTTCGTTGTGCAATTACACAAGAGATTTCTATTCAGGAATCGGGATATACAGACTATGCGCAAAAATACAATGGAGCAACTCCAAGTGCAAACTTCGTAACAGGAGTTAGACGTGAAAACGAGCGGAAAAAGTTCACAAAAAAGTCTTTTGAGAAAACACTAACATTGACAAAGAAGAGATGTGTTTATTGTAATGGAAACCACTGGACACACGAGTGTAAAGAGGTAACCGATTATGAGGAAAGAATTTCAATTGTAAAAGAAAGGTGCCTTTGTTTCAACTGTCTTGGTACACATCGAGTAGCCGATTGTAACTCAAGAAATACATGTAAGTTTTGTCACCGCAAACATCACTCAACACTTTGTAAAAAGAAGGTAAGTACGAGTCACAAGTCACAAGATAAAACTCAGAGCAAGGAACAGGAATCGGCAACATCAGTAATGTATACCGCAAACAGCGAGGATAGATCTGCAGTTCTTTTGAAAACCGCTATAAGCCCAGTAGTTTATGAAAATACTTTTATTGACGCAAATATTCTATTTGATGAAGGGGCGCAACGATCTTTCATAACTCAAGACTTAGCCACAAAGCTCAATGTGAAAAAAGAAGATTCCGAAAGCCTCAGTATATCTACTTTTGGAAACGCCGACAAGAAAACAAGAAACTTAGATAAAACAACAATATATTTGAAGTCAAACGAAGGAGACCTTATACCAATCAAAGTACTGATCGTACCCACTATAGCACCCGCACTCCAAAATCAGGACATTCCGTCATCACAGAGATTTCCGTATTTACGAGGACTACAATTAGCCCATCCAGTAATGCATGGAGAACAATTTGAAATTAACTTATTAATTGGTGGAGACTTCTATTGGGATATAGTACAGGACAAGATAATACGTGGAAATGGACCTACCGCTGTAAGTTCAAAAATAGGTTATTTATTATCTGGACCCGTCCCTACTAAGAGCAACAACATGTCAACTTCAATGATGAACATTCTTGTATGCCGCAAACAGGAAGAAACCGATCTTGAGAAATTTTGGAAACTTGAATCGTTAGGAATCAACGCCAAAGAACAGAATGATCCCCAATATTCATGCAGGAAATAATTCCTTCCGCTACTCTCCCGATGACGGGGCTAGCTGGTTTCCCATCAAGCTGAGCACTGGCTCCTATGGAATCGACGATATCAATGATGAGATCCAGCGACAATTGCGGCTCCATATGCACAAGGCTAAGATCCTTCTCGATGCCAATCGCGCGACGCTGAGAGCAACCCTCACTCTTGCCAGAAATTATCAAGTGGATTTCGATGTGCCCAATAGCCTAAATACGGTGCTTGGATTCGAGCGCCGGACGTATGCCTACGATCGAAGCACTAATGGCTACGCGGAAGGCGAGAATATCGTCAATATCATCAGCATCAATAGCATCCTGGTGAATAGTGATATCATCCATGGAAGCTACGTCAACGGCACGCAGCAGTCCACCATCTATAGCTTCTTTCCCGCAGTCGATCCCGGCATGAAGATCATCCAGACTCCTAAGAATCTCGTCTACTTACCCGTGACCCTGAGGACCATCGACCGCATGCAGACGTATCTGACCGATCAAGACGCTCGTCCCATCGATCTGCGAGGGGAGAATCTCAACATCCGCTTCCATCTGCGTGAGGTATAAATAAATGGATTATCAAGAGTATGGTCTGAACTTGACGAAAGGTCAGGCAGAGAAGATCCAGCGTGCGGCAAAGAACGGTTGCCCCGTGAGCGTCCGATTGTCGCGTGTCAACCTATCCGGCGAGCATAAGATGCTCCTCACTCGCCGCCAGATCCAGCGCATCGCCAAGCTCTTGCAGAGCGGTAAGAGTGGAATGGTCTTGGAGATGAGTCCGAAGCAGGTAAGGCAAAATGTGCAGAAAGAAGGTGGATTCCTCCCCATGCTGGCAGGTCTCGCCTCTGCTGCGCTGCCCATGCTGGCCAAAACCGTGCTGCCTGCTTTGGGCGTGGGCGCATTGAGTGGTTTGGGTAGTGCGGCCATCCAAAAGGCCGTAGGATCTGGATTATTTCTCAAGAAGGGTGGGAAAGTATGCTGCGTGAAACCTCATGGTCGTGGTCTGTATTTGAGCCCAGGCACTTTGCCCAATACGTACGGCGATGGCTTATATTTGAAGAGTGGACGTCAGATCTACGACGGAAGTGGGCTGATCCTCAGTCCCAATAGCCCCTTCAAAAGCATCCCCATCTTGGGCATGCTCCTCTAGATATAGATAAATGGACGACGTAGACTCTGGGGGGCAATCCTACGGAGAAGCTAGAATCGGGTCGATCAAGAGAGAGCTTGAATCCGAAAAGAAAAAGTATGCCCGACTGTTGAGGACCTATAAGCGAGTGGATAAAGCGGCATCTTTCGCTCTGGGCGTGTGCGCCTTACTTAACATCATTTGCTCCGCCGGCGCCCTCAGCACCGCCGCCACGGGGGAGGTGTAGTGGTATGCCTTCCTTTGAGCTCTCTGACCGTCGTGAATTCCATCGCGATGATGGTGTTAACCGTGCTAGCCAAGCGCATCCGTCAGAAATGCAAGAAGCATGAAGATACCGTGCGTATCGTCAGATCCTATCAATCCCAGATCGAAGATTCAGTGAGCAAGGCCCTAGAGGATAGTGAGATCGATGAGACTGAATTTGCAGGCGCTGTGAAATGTCTCGGCTTCTACTACGACGAAAAGCAGCAGCTGCGAAAACCTTCCACCACTTTTAGTGAAGACCTTACTACGCATGCGCCATAGGGAGGATTCTTCCAACGCGCGCCTCGCTCCCCGCGCTTATTCCAGAATCCTCCAGATCAAAGTTCCAAGTGACCAAAAATATTTCCCAATCCAGTTATTTGGATTGGGAAATTTCAGACCCCTTACCCCAGATTTTTTTTTTACTTCCTCACCAGATCGTACGAGAGATACTCCTGGTTAGATTTTTTGCTGAGCTTGAATCCCATGCTCCGAACGTAAGCGCCTTGCAAGGAGCCCTTCTCTTTGTTAAGCGTGGGGCAGGCCCATACCCTGGTGGTTTCTCCTTCTCGATCCTTCAGGGTGAGGATTTTGCTTTTGCCGAATTTTCCATCCACTTCTACCACCTCCAAGATTTTATAGATCACCTCGGTGGGTAAATCCTTCCATTTGAGCGCTTCCTGATTCTGGTCCTGCACTTTCTCCTGGAAGGCGTCTTCGCTGATGAAGTCATCCCCTTTTGTGGGAATTTCGACGAATCCATTCTGTTTGAAAGCCATAATTCTTGTATTTACCTTATGCTCAATAGGAATGCCATCCATTTGCATTTGGCCGTCGGGGTGGGGATTTTATGCAGGATTTCTGCATGTGGGGCAGAATCCCCCTTTCCATACTTCTTTTCATGTCATAATCTATTTGTCAAATATTTTGAATTTAAAATCTATAAACAACTACATAAATAATATGGAAAATGGCAGATATTTAAAACTTTTAGCAGCTATATGATATTTGTTTTAAATTATGCCAAACCATATGAACAATGGGAACAATGTACTTATTGATAGTGTTAATAAACAAATTTTTAACAAGTCTTGCATTTTGTTTCTTGACGTTGCAGACGACCAAAAGTGGGACGCATTACGTGAGCACGTGAGCGCTTATACGGATTTCTAATAGCATTCCTTTATAAATACGTATCAGCTCTCAGGTCCGATACGGGGGATAATACGGATTTCCAAAAGAGTTCCTTTATAATACCATAACGGCCCTCAGGTCCGATCCGGGGGATAATACGGATTTCCAAAAGAATCCCTTTATAAATCCATATCAGCCCTCAGGCTGGTCATTTTTAATTCTCTTGTCCGTCGATGATGTTCGTTAACATCGACTCACTGTCCGACTATTGTTCGTTAACATCGACTGTTTTTGATATATAACTAGATGGCCTTATTTTTTTATATTACAATTGAAGAACAACTGAAGGTTGCACGTTTTTTTTTATGGTAATAATGCAATTTTTGCGTTCCCGTTTCCGTATTCCGTTTCCGTTCCGTTTCCGCCTTTAATGCTATGGTCAGACGGACATGTACGGATGTCTGCGGATGCATCCGTAAAAAAAATTAATTTCATCCGCAGAAATTGTTGAAAATCTGCGCAAAAAGCCAAAAAACCACGGTAGATACGCATGAGATACGGATGCAATACGCATGAAATACGCAAATCCTGCGGATGTTCTGCGGAAGACACCCCTTTGGCGGATGTGCCACGCTAGTGTCACTTAAATTCTGCGCAAGCGATACCCAAGATGCGGACTAGATACGGATGTTCTGCGGAAGATACGGAAGTCCTGCGCACGATACGCATGCGTGTCACACGGATGTCGGCTTTCTCCTCGTCCGCAACATCCGCATATATACCGCGGCTTTTGGAGCATCACTTCAGTTGCGATTCGATCTTTGGAGAGAACGGCATTAAAAAATCGAATACCTGCGCACTTTTACCTAACTTTTACGGATAGATACGGACGTTTTACGCAAAAATACGCAAAGATACGGATCAATACGCATGATACGGAACAATACGCAAATTCTACCTAAATTCTGCGCAAAAGACCTTGCGCGGGAAATTTAAAATAATTTTGAGATTTTCAAAACCTTTTCGCGGAAGACCTCGATTCCTGCGCACTCCCACGGATTTTTACGGATGCACTTACGGATGATACGCATGATACGGATTGCTGCGGATTTCTACGGATTTTTACGGATGCACATCCGCAGACATGCGTAACGCGCGTATCTGTCCGTCTGACCATAGCTTTAGTAACTCCCGTTTGAAAATAAGATGATCAAGAAATTTTGTCATGGTTAACTTATAGACATACATTTTGTTGTTTATTTATACAGCTTGTTTTTTAATGAATAACATATTTCATATTGCCTCATTTTCATTATTAGTTACTAAAAATATCCTTCAAAACAACAAGAAAGTTTAGGAATGTCTAAGAATCAAGGCACCATTCCATGCCCAGACCACCTCCTCATTTACTACATGCTCCAACACAAGCAGCGATTTACGGCCATAAAAAATACATTGTAAATTAAACTGCACCAGTGTTCTATTTTTCAAAAGAAATCAATGTTTCAAAATATAACATGTTATTAAGATGATAATATTTAAAGTATCAACAATACACATTTATGTATATTTGGACGATGGATTGATAGTCATATATATTGCAGTTATTTCCCTTGCCTTAATTTACTTCCTATTGATGATGGCGTAAGTATTTATATTGTGTTCATTGGATTTTTTTTCATATTTTCCCTGTTTTACTCTATTTGTGTCATCAGTTTTGGTTGTAGACCTATTTCAAATAATTTTATTTCTGTCGGACAAATTCGAAAATGGCGAATATTGATTATTTGGTAATTTCAGATACATATTAAAAAAAATATTGTTACTATTTTATATTAATCTAGAAGTAATAGACTTTTTGTGGAAGAAAAAAGTATTGGTTCCAATATTCACATATTTAAGAAGAGCCTTAAATTTAAAAAACAAATTAATACTGTTTCTTTGGAGAGATAATATGACATCAACTATTGGCCAAGTCATTCTGTATAGAATTCCCTTGACGAAAATTTTGCAAATTATGTCCTATCAGTATTGCACATGATCGAGCTATATACATGATTTATATTTTGATTTCGAATTCAGATGCATGATCTTTCCAGAGATTTATCTAGTATTCCGTAGGGTAGGTTATTCGAACTTATTCCCAATTGACAAATTACATGAATATTATTTTTTATAAATCTAGACCGAAAATTTCCAGTTATATTTAACCTGCCAAAAGTAATACTTAAGAGTAAATAAAACGGAAAGTAAACTTTAATGTGAACGCTGACGACTAGACCAAACGTTGTTCATGAAACTTGGCAAGTTAAAATACTAAGTTTCATCAATATCTTTGCATATTTTAAAGTTCCATACTAATTTTTATAACAAATGTTAAATCCTCTTGGTTAAATTACTATTAAACTTAAAAGTTTTTTTAAAAAAAATATATTTCTGAAGAGGACACCTTTTGTCTTATTCTGAAGCTTGTTTGGCTGATATTTGTAAGTTTATACATCTTACTATCGCGCTGCATAATTGGAGTTCACTTTAAATAGTAGTTCTAACACTGAGAGATAGAAACAGTTAAATTATTTGGTTGGATGAATTATTAACTTCCAGTGGCAATTATTAAATGCATATCAGGACGGGAACATGTTGATCATGTTTTGTGCTAGACAGACACACTGAGCAAGATTTTTAACGTGATCTCTCACGAGATAACAGTCCGCAGGAAGACATATCACCCCATCCGAACACATTTTACAGACTGCAGTCCTTTGCTCGTACCCCTAGATGCCATATATTTGGCGTAAAAACAGCAAAGACCAATTTTAATGTATTTTTTTTATCGAAAAACTCTACGGGAGTGACCAATAACCATCTCATATATATATGTTATTATACACCATGACCACATCTATCAAATGACATATACCTCGTTCCCCTCGGGGGGTTATCACCACTCCATCAAATAAATAATGTTCAATTATCTCATAAACCGTTAAAATCCCCACACCTAAACCATATATTTTCCTATTCCCCATGCATGGTAAGACGCACCAAAAGACAAATACATCGCTTCCCCAGGGGGTTATAACCACTCCCATCAAATCATTAATGTCAATTATTTCGGCATAATACCGGTGCTGAGAAGGATGCGTACAAACAATACCATGCTCCCCCTTTAAATGATACATACAGTTGCGACCAGTCATAAACTCTCGTCCAAGTTAACTTAGAGCAGTCAGGAAGATAGCTCTGGTCAAGAACAATTCTGGTCAGGAATTAGAACAGCTCTGGTCAAGAATTATAGCAGTCCTGGTCCACGACTGATTTTTAAAGCAGCTCTGGTTAAGAATCAGAACCGTCCTGGTCCACGACTGCTTTTTAAAACAGCTCTATTTCAGTGTTGTATTTTTATTTATAGTGTTACAAAAATATTTTATTGAAACTTTAAGTTGGAATTTCTAATTTATTCTAAATCATGACTATTACTAGACCTGTTCTAGACTATTAATCGACATAGAACTGTTCTAGACCATGACAGTTTAGAGCAGTCAGAATCGGTCAAGATTTTGTTCTAAAGCAGTCAGGATTCTATTCTAGGGCAGTTCAAAAGCAGTCACTGCTCTAAATTAACTTTGAGAGAGGTTGTGTCTGCACCTAGCTGTACCTTATAACTCAATGGGCGTCATTCTCGCTCCCTTAAACCAATTACCTTGAATTATATAAAATTAAAACTCTGCAAGAAACGCGACATTTAAACAGTATATTCTTATTCCACACGAAAAGATGCATGAACTGATACCTCATTTACCCAAGGGTTCATACCCACGCCCTCTAATCATTACATGTAGTCTTTAATTATATCGTAAAGCATTGAAATCCCTGCCCCTCAATCATATATTTTCTTTTCCCCCATGATAAGACGAACAGATTGATAAAAATCTAACACCCCCAACAAAAAAGGGGGAGGGCCATCCTCGCCCCTCAAATCAATAATTTTTACTTTTTTCAAAATCCGTAAAAATGTTTATCCCTTTGAAACGTTTTAATATGCAATGTTCAGATCTCATAAACCATTTAACTCCATACCCCGTAACCACATATATTCCTAATTGCCTTTTAGGAGACGCAATAAATGATTTTACACATTGCCCGGGGAATGGGGGTATTCCCTCGTAAAAAAATCAACAAAAAACAGATTGAGATCATTGGCCCTTAATGGTATCCTCAGAGTTCCATCCTCCTATGTCAGGTTTTGTATCCACGTTCGTTCCTACAATACTGATTTATGTTTAGCGGATCGAACATATCGCCGCCTGGTGTGTGACCTATAAATTCTACCTACTACGCCAATAAATTCTCATTTGACCTAGAAAAGTAAATCTTGTTAAATTTTATTATTGATTTGTGTCTTTTGTTGGCTACAATTTAAAGGTGATTTCGGCCGTAACAATATCCGAAATACGTGTATTTATATTGTTCAACCCGCCTTTAAGTATGATGTTCTCCCTAAATCGAAATGCATGTGGATCCTGTATAATTTTTTAAAAAAATCCTTAAAATCCTCCGTACACTGAATTTTGAGATTTAAAGTTGTGATACAAAACTATATCCTTCAAAATAATATAAAATATGTGAATGATTTAGGAACTATTTTATTTTTTATTTGATTGGAACGACGCTTTTAAATTGTTGTTCTTCACCTTGAAGTCACATCCGTTTGAATTGTTTTGATATCAATATTAATAACAAACAAAACTACATTGTATCAATTTCATACCCCGCATAGTAATCGGAATGTCCTCGGTCCGAAATAAAATCTTTCGTCGAAGTTTTCTTGGCTTGTACTTGTCGGTATGATTTTATATTAGGCCTGGAGCTTGATAATGATGAGTTGCACTGTGTAACTTATTTTTAGGTCTATCTCCCATCTACTTCAAGTTTGCTTTGTCCATAAACTTTAACGTTTTTCTCCTAGAGGGGTAGGGGTATTTGTGGCTCACTAGGCTACAGTACCCATATTTTTTGTACAATAAATTTGTACAAGGAACAAATGCCTTTATATTAACGCGAACTTGAACTCGAACCGTAACTCTAACTCGAAATGTAACACGATAAATGACATTAGAAATTAATATCTCGAGTTCACTCGAATTATAAGTCGAACTCTAACTCGAACTTCAACTTGAACTCTAACTTTAACTCGAACTCTTAACTCGAACGCGATGTTTAGTCACATACTCGAAAATCTCGCTACTTTTCCAGTATTGATTTCATTAAGTGGAATTTACTGTATTTCCAATACAATGTGTTTGATTTCTTTTAATAAAAAAGATTCTAAAGTGGAAAACTGTTATCTAAATATATTGGTAAAACATCATGTGATTTACACATTGAAAATCAAAATATTTTTGGTTTTATTCAGTATAATAAAACATGTATAGCATGATAGTGGGGGAAATATGAAGATTTCTTCACATCTCAATATCATATTTCCCTAGCTCAAGCCCTCGGGGAATATAATATTCTGATGTGAATAAATCTTCATATCCCCCACACACACACACACTAAAATGCAATAACTGTTTATTATTTCATTTGCTTGGTCATAAAAAAAATTCTTGCTGTGTTGCAACTGTATCCTTTTATATAAATATCTCAGTCAATGCAGAATGTCAACAAGCAAAAGTTGAATACAATTTGTTAGGCATTCGAGATATCAGTTACTTCGTTTGGGAGACTTCGTAAAAGTTCACTGTTGCAGTTATTACTCGTTACGGTTTGCATTTGGATTAGAATTAGAATTCCACTATTTCTTAATTATCAAGGCAGATTTCTTCGTGAAACGTCTTGCAAATTTGCAATATAATATGAACCTTTATTTCGTAAACTTTGGCAATAAAGCGACACCTTTTTAAAGCATAAAAATTAATTGTCAGAAAATTACTCCACGGATCTCCTGATCCCAAGGACGGTCGCGCTTACGCTTTGGGTGGGTTTCCGACGATGGGACCCCCCGTTTGTCCCCTAATTGTTTAAATACGAATAAACATCTATGAATTTTTAATCAGATATATCATTATAAGACATTGCAAATACTAATTTGCGCGAAAACCGTTTCAATCGAGCTCTAAATAATTTTGAATTGTCGTAAGTAATTGTAAGGCTCTAAAATACTGACCAATTTGTACTGGTTCGGTGACATTCAAACACGCCCAGACTCATTTTTAACACATATTCGTATAATATCGGGCGAAGCCCGACTAAGTGTAGAATATGGGTCTCAAATCCAGATATCAAGTAGACTGTAGTTTCAAACCGAAATAGCATTTGTAAATCTACCCCAGAAACCCTCAAAAATACAGCGCGACTTCCTGTTAAAATATTTTCGCACTTGCACAAACTTAAAAATAAATTATATTATAAATGTGATAGCCAAAACATAATCTCTATACGATATAATTTTCCCCAACTTTTTTCGAGTTTTTGTGCGTATTGGGAACTTTATTCGAAAATTTCTTCAATGACCTACAAATATGACACCATAACAACGGCTTCCAATATGGCCGTGTTTACATGACGACGGACTAAATAATATTGCTACGTATGATATGGGCTTCGCCCGATTTTAGGCTAAAGCCTACTCCATATTTGTTACATGTATTTAAGAAACAACGGCTTATTGTTGTGGATTGATATGATAAAAAGTGAGGGTTTCCGATGTAATATTACTTAGTTTTTTTTTAGTTAAGCAGAAATTTGAGTAGCTTTATGCAAATAACTTAAGTAAATTGTTTAGCTAAGGCAATTCATAGCAAAATCTTAGTTTAAGACAGACTTAAGTTAAGACGTTTTATGAAAACGGGCCCTGTTGCCTATTTCACCAGGTGTAGAAATGGCTTGCATTTGATTAACGAAAGGGAATATTTGTGAGAATTCATATACATGTAGGACACCCATATCACAGATCAAACTTTTAAATTTAAAAAAATAGATTGGTTTATCTGAATTCAAATTGGAAGTGCAAAGAATATAGTGTTTTGATATGTACCCGTTGAAATGATTGACAGCCGGAAATGAAGACGGGTAAGAAATTTCAGAGTCGGGCGACGGGAAGGACTGTGAATCCGAAGTGGTTCCGTTTTTCTCTCAAAATACCCCAAAAAAGATCAAACTCGGAGATGACAAACTACACTGTGCGTTGATGTTATAAAAGTATATTATTGGATTTCACTGGAAAGAAGAAGCGAATTTAATTAGTAAATTAATATAGATTTCATAGAAAATAGAATATGCGAGGTCATTTTTCATATAAAAGGAGGTAACGAAAGCATAATGACCTCTCATTATATTCAAACACACACCTATGGGTAATTTAAATTATTTTCTCCCAACACTTCGTTCGTCTGAAAACTGTCTTTAGATGTATCGGTGGCCCATCTGCCATGAACTCGTAGAAGTCTGTCGGGTACCTGATTGCAAGCTGCTGCAGTAACACCACAACGTCGAAAATTATGCAAACAGTACTTAGTTTTATCAATACCTATTGCTTCTAAAGCACCAAACACAATTTTACGAGCCCTAGTATAAGATAGTGGGGACGACCGATTCGAAACTCTGTAATTACCCAACTTTCTGCAAAACTGAACAAAAGTAAAAAGCTATTCTTTAGAACCAGGAGTGAACATGGATTTGGATGGAAAGAAATTCATGGTAACGATTTATACTGAAAAAGATTGCATTCAAAACCGACGTGGAAACATGCTGTTGAACTAGGGAACTTGTGTAAATGCTAACAGTGGTAGAACGGGCTAATAACGATAAAAGTTTATGTAAATTACACCATTGTGAAAACTTTTCAAAATAAAGTTTATATTTTCTATTTGTATTGTCCGCTTTGCTGGCTAAAGCTAATGCTGGTATCTGCTTGGCTGCATCGCTCAAGAAAGGGTCAAAATGAAAACTTCTTATCTCCTGCCACAGTCCATGAGAAAAAAAATCTGTAAAATAAATAAAGTTACAATTAAACACCAGTGTTCATTAACTTACAGTTTGTGACTCACCAACGTCGAAAAACACCTTACTATATCAACTCATATGTAAAACAAACGTAAAGTGCAAAAACGCAGTAATGCTCCAAATTACAAAATCTAAAACATGTAGACAAACAGATGCGCACCCAGGCGCCTTGATTTTTTTCCATGTACAGTCTAAACGCAAAACCAAAACATTTCGTGTAAAAGGAGATTTTGCACTCACCAGAAAATTACTCAACTTGACGTATTCCATAAAATCTACTATATAGGGAAGAAAAGTACCTTGTGAGTTGGAATTAAGTAGATGGGAGGAACTAGCCAATTATTGTCTCTTTACCAGTCATAATTGAACGCATCGACACCGGAAGTGTCCAGACACCAGAAATGTGAATATAATATTTCAACATGGTTATTTTCATGACTGGCAAACCAGACACATGTATGCGCCTGTTAAATACTGTAAAAACAGTCTTACTAACTGACCAATTATCAAAATCGAAGATTTTACTATACTGATCTGCATTAAAATGTAAAGTTCTTGGTACCCAGGCCACGTCTAAAGCAATATTTGCAGATAAATGCGAAATTTGACATGTTGCAACTTTTGTATAGTACTACCTACGCATATGATCCTGACGACGTTTTGGTTGTCTGTAGACAATTTAACAAATTTTCCAGACAAATCCCTTGAAAAACTCAGCAGAGAGAACACTATAACAGGAAGCTCTCTGAAGGTAGAACTTTCTTTAAGAGCCAATCCGCCAGAAAACCATGCAATATTCAGAAAATCGTCCAAATCAACAGTCACAACTTGACAGATTCTGATACACCATCTTAGTCCTTGTCTTAAAATAAAAGAATTTTACCACTTAATTTGTCCCAAAATCGTATCTATTTTTAGTCACAGCCTCATTTGCATAATGCTGTAAATTCATAATGAAACCATGCAAAAATGCAACTTTTTTATGCCTTTTACGAATGACACAGAAACATATTAAATGGTGTACTAAAGTTATAAGAGTTATGTCAGCTGAAATTCATTTATTTTTCTTTGTTATGATCCATAAAAATGAAGGTTTAAACGATTTGGCACATTGCCAGGAGCCCAGACACGAAAGTGGGTTTTTCATATGCAGCTATATCGGTCATAATTATGTTAGGTAACTCTGTTTAGACTTATTAACTGGTTACCCATTATCGGGAATCTACTGGTCCCGTTCATGCCAGGCATTCATCGTACTTCGATAACTCTGTATTGATTATAGCACGTTCTCCACGTCTTCACATTAAAAAACTTTTTTATTTGAAATATGTAGTAACATTTCACATGGATTATAATTTCAATATATGAGATTGTGACAATAATTAATAATATGAAATTTATCACCAATTTATACAAACTGTCAAAAGTACATAATTACACGTGATAAAGGGTAATGGTGCAAGTTTTTTTTTTTAATTTTTTAAACCGCGAGAAAAGCGATTTTTTTTTTTGGTAAAATTTATATGAGTTTTATCCGAAGAAATTTATTATGCGCAATTAACATGCTGTGTGTTTCAGGTAATTATAACTAATTAACGATTTGACATGTATATTGTACCCTGACTGTCCGGATGTTTATTGTTCCAACCGTTAATTAAGGTACACAGGTACATTGTATGTATACAGGTAAACCGTTTGCTGACCAAAAACAGCGTGATTTCATTTTTAACGCGACATTTTTTGATAATTAATGCAACATTTTAATAAAGAGGTATGTGTGTGTGTTTAAGGGGGAATCACCAAGAATGCAGTGATGAAATATAATTTCAAATGTCAGATAAGTAACATTTTAATTTATTTTAAATTAATAATTTATCTTTTTGGTATTTATATATTTAACATTTGACATATTATATGAGTAATTCTATTTACTCGTATATATATTTACTTTGTTATGGCAAGGTAGAAGCTGATTAGGATGGGTGCCATCTTGAATAATAATAGTAAAAAATAATACATTTCAAAATAGCTAATTTTCAAATCAATTTGGAAGGGACATAATCAAAATTTAAAATATTGCAATTACGATATATACAAAGTTATGAAGGTTTTAATCAAACATGATACATGAAGACCAAAGGAAATACTTTATTAGTAACATCCGAGACATAAAACAATATGTCTCTAGTAATATATCAGTATCTATAGTATGCATATCCCCCTTTTTTATTATAAATTCATCACACAAACATTATATAATAAAATCCTCGACTGAAAAGAAATGGTGTCTGTATGAAATGATCCATCATCAGTGTTAGTTTTCATTAATACTGGCAAAGGTGCGATTTTTTTTATAATCTATATCGCCCTTGGCGAGGATAAGTTAATATGCAGTGCAATTGGAAACTATACACTTATTAATAAGTTATGTCAGCTATTTATATATATATATACTTTATATTTCAAACATTAGCGTTTGTTTTGATGCAAATATGAAATTGAAAATCATTAAATGTTTGTATTTTCGCGCCTAGTGCCATTTCCGGTCATCGTCGCCATCTTGAAAAATAATAACAGATTTTCCGAAAATAGCTAATTTTCAAATCAATTTGGAAGGGATATAATAAAAAATTAAACTATTGCATTTACGATATTTCAAAAATTTATAAATGTATTAATTAGCACATAGCACCAAAATTTTTCCATCAGTTTTGGTTAAATCGCAATTTTATGTTAAAAACGACAAAAAGCCTATTTATCGGAGTTAGATGATTTAACAATATGGACTTAACGGGAAAATAAGACAAAATTTTCAAAAGCATTTGGAAGGGATAAGACAAAAATTTAAACGTTTCCAAATAGCATAAATATATTTATAAATATATGAGGAAGTACTACATAGTACCAAAATTTTTTGAGCACGAAGTAAAAGTAGTTTATTTTATCGATTCCCGATCGCCCAAGTGCATTTCTATACAATTTACTTGTGCATGGTATAGGTGATGTGTGACGTCACCAAAGTCACGTGATGACTTCTATAGTTGGATATGCCATACCTGAATTTACAAGGTTTTCATTTGCTTCAAACTTGCAAGACCTGTCCCCAATATGAATGCAACTTATATCAGTTATAACCATTGAGTATGTTTTATATCATATCAAAAACTTAAGCTTGGCAAATGATGATAAGATGTTAATTTATGCCTTGGAAGAATGGTGATTATAGTCCTAATTTTACACTTTTTGGTTTTGATTTGAATTAAATTACAAACACAATTGGAAATAAAATGGCTCATAAAATCATTTGAAAGATTGAAATCAATTGGATGAAAAATGCAAATAAGACGCATTTGTATTGATTTTAATAAAACTGTCTGAAACTAGTAGGACCACTTTTTGTGTTTTTCCTTTGAGTTATCTCCCTTGGACAAAATCTCCAAATCCAATATGGCAGCTTCCAGTGATCACTGGTGATTGTTTGACAGACGTTGTTTACAGTGAAGTTTGCAACTTTTCCTATCTTAGAGGAGCATGTGGACTATCCAAGCATTACAGAACTCTATATAACAAGCCATTTTATTATATTTGAATGCACTATGACACTATCATTCATCGCATCTCTGAATAGTACAGAAAACTCCTATGATGGTGACTTTCCAGAAGGACTGCTTATTTTATATAGGAGTGGTATAATTTCCGTTTATGTTTCATCAACTAGACTTAGAATATGCACAAAGCACAGGGACTTCTTTGGAATTTATTCGCATAATAGTCGTGCAAAGTGTCAATATCCAGACCACCCCTCTTCCAGCAAAGCCAAGGCCAGGCTGATCGAGGATCTTCACCCTTGATGTGTTAGCAGAACTGGTTGTATACAAGACAAGTTAATCCAGTAGTGTCAGGTATAAATCTTACAAGCAAAGTTCATGTGTCTGAAATTAGGGGACGAACATTTGATACTCTAGATTTAGGGGGCGGGGTGAAGTGAAGGGATGTGAGGATTTTCATTTACACCTGTTTCTAAGACATCTTATTTATTTCCCATGGCAAAGCACAAACAAATACCCTGTCTTGGGTAGGCTAAGGGGATGACCATTTGTTTTGAAAAAGAGGGGGGGAGATTAGGAATGGTCAAAATATTCATATTCATGTCAGTTAAGGACAGAATATTTTTTCCTGTGCAAATAAAATACAAAAAGTTAAATGAAACTTCTAGACCAGAATGTTTATTTTCAGCAGGACAGAATATTTATTCCCTTCTACTCAAAACAAATGGTCGTCCCCTTATTTATTGCCAGGATATTCCATTTCAAAATCCCCCTAATAACTAAAATATCTAATTGAGAACCAAGAAAAAATAAATCTGAAACAAGAAAGGTTGCACCAATGACCAAAACATTCCTGACTTAATAGATACATGTATATGTACATGTTTTTGTAGGACAGGTGCAAAAATTGTGTAAGTCAAGAAAAGGGGAAATCAAGGGACAAAGAACAACCCTGGGAAAAAAACACACAATGACACAAAATGGTCAACTTTACACAAAAGATACATGTGAATCACAGGCTCTTGTCTCAGAAAAAAAATTACTATATATGCCAAGAGAAAATTTTCTCTTGGCAGATATAGCTATTTTTTTTCGGAGACAAGCGTCTGTGATGTGAATCAAGGACCTTGTAAAAATTGTAGTGATACATGTATATAACTTAAAATATTGCTTCTGCATGTACAAAAAAAAAGAATAGTGTATTTGGAAAATCAAACAAAGGATTCATTTAAATTCACTACTTTACATTTGTAAATTTTTTCCCTCAGCTTTTAATAAATCTTTAGTATGTGAGATTTAAATTCATAATCAAAGACACCAGAGCCGGGCTGCTTGTTCAGCACTTTGTCTACTTGAAAAAAATTATCCAGTGGAAAAGTTCAATACAAATACATACAACTTAACCACTGGACAACTTGGCCCTGGAGGCTAAAAGAATCAAAAGCTTTGCAAAGTTTGTTGAGGATATTCCATTTTGGAACCCCACATGTATGTAGATTACAAATACATGTACAGCCCCTTTTTAGAAGAAAAAAATCGTTTCTAACAGCTACTATAATGCTACCCTAACCTACATTTACTGCTTCGTTGACTTTGCTGTGACTTATGTCTTATAGATTTTTTTTTTCATAAACCAAAGGTGAAGAATTCCTTTTATAGTTATACACCTTTTTTATTTGTAGGGCTATGCAAGCAATGCTCACTGAAGATAAAGAATTTAGTAGAAAGTGACAAGAGCCATGTCAAAATAAATATACAATGTACAGGAAGATATTGGTAAGATTTGTTTTAACTATTTAACTATTAAACTGTTTCAGTGTTTGTATAATATGACAATGATACAAAGCATATATAATCACTGATATATTTCTGAAATTATAATATAAGTCAGTTGCCCCTGAAAAACAATCTTTAATTCATCCTGTCTTGGTAATATATAATAAAATAGAAACATTGGATGATGAAGACATCAAAACTTATTGTGACCAATTTTGTCAGGGACATCCAAACAGGAATAAATGCCATTAAAGTATTTGTTAAAACTTAGGCAATCTATTGTTTTATATGCCCGTCGTAGATGGGACATGATGGTATACCAATAATGTCCCTCCATCCGTCTGTGATTCAACACTTTGTACCATACATGTAACTCAAATTTAGTTATATATATAGTTGTTACTCACACAGCTAAAGCATATCATTGCATGCGTCAACGAACATTTAGAATTTGAAATAAAGGGTCATCTAGCCACATCTTAAACTTGTATAGATTACTGCACAACATTCAGTCTCAGTGTTAAGCATATATAATATGAAAGAAATATGAAGTGTCTGTGTAAATATAAATATTGTAAGAAATATCTGTATTGTTACAACACTTGCTTCAAATAAGGTGTTAACTTGTTGTCAAATCATGTTTTGTTAGGGGAACTTTTTTTACGTGCAATTTCCTGTTTTTATTGACCACATTGTAGCAACATATATATAAGTCATTGGCCAAACTTGTCTTGTTAGCTTACCCATGAAATGTATTCCCATCACTTATTGTCTGTCAATATAGTCTCTGTATCGAAATGTTACTGTTTACAGTTTTCAGTTTTTGACCATTATCTCAACAACTATAGTATGTAGTGACTTCATACATATAAATTTATAATAATAATCAACATGACATGATCTACAATATGTATATACCCAAAAATTTTCAGACAAATTGGATATTACATCTTCGAGTTATTGCCCCTGAAATGTGAATTTACCAATTTTCACAGTTTTTTGCTATTATCCGACAACTATATCAGTTATATTATAAGTATAAATTACATTAATGGTCAGTAGGGACAGCTGTTTTACAGTCTGAACCTTTTCTATATTGTTTAACTACTTCTTTTAAAGTTACTGCTCTTGAAATGTGTGTTTTTATTGTTTTTTTGGGTGCATAATTTGTGAATTCGAGCTATTCCGGCTCCTAGGAGGCTCTAGTTTTATGATGAATAATTTGTGATTCCGTATGATTAATTTGATACAGTATTAAATGAAACATTAATTATTCTATTCCATTTGTTGTTATATTTATTTATAAGTCCAGCTCCTATCATATGTCAGTAGTTACAATTTAGGCGGCAACATTGAGAAAATTTGAATATTCAAAGAACCCCATTTTGTTGTGGCATCTACCTGACACCAACATTATTTGCCGAGCTAGATATTTTTCTCCATTGTGTATATATAGATAACCTTTGCAGATAGATATGTTGTTCTACAATAATAAACAGGTCTTGGAGTATTTTGGCTCTGAAAGATGACCAAAATCAGTCATTTTGGACATTTAGCTAAATAAGACGAATTTAAAGAGTTTGCTAATGCATATACTATATAGATAGCCTTGTTAATTCTATTAGTTCTTACACTCAAAGTAATGTATTACTATGAACAACCATTAATATTTCATTTTCTTTGCCATGTTTTTTTATATAATCCAGCGAAATATGCAAAAAAAGGCTTATTTTTTGCTGTTTTCGAGCAAATTCATATGTTAAAAGATGGCGCCCAATAAACTCAAAACGGTTCAATATTTTCAAAAACTTTTTTGTATGGTTATTTATTTTACTAAGGTGCACCAATGTGCCAAATATGAACTCATTTGGTAAAAGTGACATTCGGACAGTTTTGCATGGTTTTCTGGCAGATTGGCTCTTAATATCAGTTTCGTTAAACATGAAGTGAGAAACCCTGTTTTCTTATTCGAACAATACAGAAGCTCCTGTGAAACTACTAGCATCAGTAACAAAATTCTTTCAGGAACTAAAGCTAAAGACCTAAAAGGTAATTTATCAATGTTTTTAAACCAAAATTGCAATTCATCTCATACACAACTATCCAATATTATCCCATGACACTCTACTTTGCATTGGTACGTGCAAGTTTCGCGTCATAATTTGACAAGCAAGTCCTAAGGCAAAAGAAATAGAAATTATACGACCCACAGTGCGAGCCAAATTCCTCGCCGACACTATTTCTTTTCCACGTAGTAAAGCCGATAGACAGTTTTTGAGGTTAATAAATTTCTTTTCAGGGATTTCTACACTGGTCTTGTTTAAATCCCAAATAAAACCTGACCATTCCACCCTTGACGTTTGTTCCCAAACACTTTTCTCATTGTTAGCAACAAAATCACCATTTTTTTAATTTTCTTGAACTTGATTGTTTACAATGCGACAAGTAATTTCGTCATGCGAAGCCCAACCATCGTCTAGGTACATAATAATTTGAAAGCCAAAAGAACGCCTGTTTTGACTAAAGGGCGTAAATTTTCGTAAAGACGGAACCTGCTACGCTCAAACCAAACGGCAATACTTTGAATACATAAGACTTTGTTGTATTATTTGACTTCCATGAAAAACCAAAATATTTTTGGTAATTAACGGTAATATCAAAACGCGGAAATATCCCGATTTTTAATCATACTTTATCATTTTTTTACCTTTATGTGTGTAATTTAATGCTTGCTTGCAACATTCAAATTTTATTTGTTGTTTCTCAACAAAATTGTTAACATGTCTCAAATCCAAAATTAATCTGGCTTTTCCGGAACTATTAACTGAAACGTTCAAAGGATTTACACAATGTTGTCGCGTGGCACATTCTTTAATACAACCCTCTTCTAATGATTCACCTATTGCATTATCAACAAAATTAGAATTATAAAAAAACAAGGCTAGGTTTTTCAAAAAGGTAATCTTGAAACCGAACTCTATGATATCAGCTAATTTATTTTTCCAAAAATTCAAATTTCTTCGTAAATTCCATTTAACTACATAAGAACCTGCTTATAAACACAACATGAATCAAGAAGATACTTAACTTCATTTTTACGATCAGTCTATTGCTGGGTTGTCGGTGTTCCATTTGGGTTTTGTATCTGTGAGTGTCGGTGGGGCTCTTGCGACGAACTGGCGACTTGATTACGGACAGTGTTTTGCAAAGTCTCCAGCCAAGTGGCAGTTGAAACAGGGGCCTGGTGCGTTAACATGAGTTGTTGTTTCCTTTGTGGACTGGTTGAAGGAACAAAAACGAGAGGATTGACGATCCCCAGTGCCACCAAATGCCTGACTTGTATAATTGACGGGCCTCCTGTCGTAGGCTTTTTGTAAGCTCCACTTACGGGATGCCTTGGCAATAGCTGTATCCAATCCTCAGTGTTATTAGCCAAAGGATGCATAGTATACTCCTGCACAGTATTCCAGCCGTGACGGTCCGCAATCTTAATGAGTTTGTTGCGCTGTCGGAATTTCTCAATCTCCTAGTTGATGACATCTTCTGCCTCCTCGCTGATACAAAAAGAAAATATTATAATGTTTTGGTTTTTTATATGTATACTTATGAAACAAACGTCAATAGAGAAAAATATTTGATGTATTCCGAACATTTTAACACTTTGCGTTTTTTTAAACCGTAATTTGAAAATACTGTTTATCAACTGAACACAGAATCACTTATGACGAAAGGCGAAGATTTTTTTAATATATATAATCCGCCCGCCATCCCTTGCGAAACGCGTAACGTTTTTAAAGAACTGCCTTCATTGCAAAACAATTTAAAAGAGTTTAAAACCATGAAAGACAACATGCTACCCTGAAAATTGATTTTGTGACCATGTGTTATATCCATGTATTAAAATAACAGTACACTATGGCACGTCAAACGTTTCAATATTAAAAAAAATATATTGATTCAAAAAAATAATTTATGTTCAAAACTTACAAATATATATTTAAAAAATAAAAATTTATGTTCAAAACTTACAAATATATATGCAATATTTTTTTATATATATATTCAAAAGATGAAAAAAAATTATGTTCAAAAAACTATGTGAATTAAGTTTTTTATCCTACATTGAACTTTTGATCTCGTCCCTTATCTAAACCATATTTAAAATTTTATATTGTACAGTGTCAAAATTATTAGATATTGTAATTACTCTTAACAATGGTATGTCAAAAATCAAATGATTCCCAAGTTTAAAATTTAAAATCTCCCATATAGACTCTTAATACAGTCATCCTTTATCAGAATATAGGTAGATGTAAATCCCACGTAATGAGTTAAATGTGGCAATACATCAATCAACAGCATTTACAAAAATGAATAATTGTACAGCTTGGTTTCTTATATTATTAAACGGACAAAATTTTCTGTATTTTGCCCTAAACTTTTTATTACATATTAAAGCCGTTTATAGAACTTTATTTTAATTTGTTTTAAAGCAGAAATTTAATATATAATTATTTCATTAACATTAAAACAGATTTACCTCTCAAAACCAGTTTACCAAGGGAAGTAACCAAACAAATCATTTAAATATGGTAATTACATGCAAAGTAAAAACATATATTTTAGATAAAATCCAAAACTATATTTATGTCCAATTAATACAATATTTATTTTCATCTCATTTAACAAAAAGTAATGATAAACGATAACTTTCAAAGATTTTTGTATATGAACTTGCAATCAAATTTAAAATATTCAAGAACGATAACTCAAAAGCACCTCGGTTACAAATGAAGAACATGCATTCATACAAGCGCAAACCGAAGGGGCGACTTGTCCTGATCATAGAGGGGATGACATGTATTATATTATAGAGGGTTCGACTTGTCCTACTACTTAAGGGACGGATTGTCCAGCATGCACACATATTACCCAGAATGCAATATTATTGAATATATAAAAAAAAAATAAAGTTTTGAACATAATTTTTTCATCTTTTGAATATATATAGAAAAATATTGCACATATATTTTGTAAGTTTTGAACATGAATTTTTATTTTTTGAATATATAAATAGAAAAAGTATTGCATATATATTTGTAAGTTTTGAACATAATTTTTTATTTTTGGAATATAAATAGAAAAATATTGCATATATATATTTGTAAGTTTTGAACATAATTTTTTTTAATCAATTTTTTTTTTGAATATTGAAACGTTTGACGTGCCATAGTACACATGTATAACACCTTTTTTTAACCGCTAAGAAAACACTAACCTCAGTACTGCCAGAACCAATCTAATTAAAAACCGATCTCTCATCGCTCCCGTTTTCTGATATGTCGCGTGGGACATATCAGAAAACTGGAGCGATGAGAGATCGGTTTTTAATTAGATTGTGCCAGAACGAATTAAGCGAAGAACTTCAGATAATTTCTCAGAATGTTGGAAGGTAAATTTGTACTGTATTTTGTTGCCTTCTTGGCGAAACTCGAAATCGTCTACAGGGGTTATGCTGTCCATGCGGCACCTACATATAGCTTCACGTCTATGTGTTCAACGAAGAATTTTTCTGGCGTTCTAGGGCGTTATCAAGGTGTTCATCACACTCATTTGGTCACCGAATTACTGATATCCGTGTGAATATCATCAGACGACATTTGTCAACGATACGTGTTGTCGCCTTATATACTACCTTTTCAGCACGTGGGTGTATTCTAGTACGAAATACCATAATGGAAAATACATGCATTTAATACCGAAAAGAAATGAATATCATAAACACTGTTTAAGTCAGGAGGCAGTAGCCATTTAAGAGATTTAGGGCAGTTGGCTTGGAGAATAGTGGAATTATTTAATATGTCCCATTATAATATCGCTGAATTTTGCTCTTTGCTAAATGTGTGGTTTAACTTCAAAAGTTTAGTCACTTCTGATTTCACTTTGTGAACACAATGTTACTCCTAAATGTTCAGAACCAATACATGATAACAAAGATTTGGTATTCCAAGGAACAATATATACGAGTAATAACTGTAACAGTGAACTGTTACGAAGTCTTCCAAACGAAGTAACTGATATCTCGAATGCCTTACGTTGTATTCAATAAATTATTTGTTTTTCAGACTGAAATGGGGAAGTGTTTGCTATAAAGTTCATGCATACTTAATAGAGAGGTTACTTGAAAATTGTGATATGGGTATTTTTTGTGACCCGAGATTTACAGTCGTGCGATACAATGTCACACTTGATCAACTTTTGCTTGTCGACATGCTGCATTGACAAAGATATACCCCAATATTAAAATAATATAAAACAAATAATAGAACTGGTTGTATTGTATCGTGTAATAAAATGCAGTCGGTTTCATTAAATAAAAATAATAAAAGACTTCTTACCTACCGTAATAAAATCTACCAACATCAAGTCAGTGTAATTTGAATCATATTTTTATACAATTGGATCACAACAAGAAATTTTATTAATTTATTTTTCATTTCAAACATTTTATTGATATTTAAACCAATAGGATTGGATAACACGCTAGGCCTATGTTTATCCTCTCCAAATACAAGATGGAGGAGATAAGGCATACACATAACATATATACAAGCACAATAACACTCAGGCATGTCATGAGAACATTATCAAGAAGAAATTTTATTTAAAAACATTCAACATGATAGAAACAAAGCAATGATTGGTAGAATGGAAATATTTTTTATGATATTTGAAATAAAACTTTAATATGATAATTTTTATATATTGTTGTAATCTAAGAAAACTTGTTGCCATATGTAAGATAAATCACATTTCTTTTTAAATAATATAAAAATATTAAAAAAGGGATCTGTTAATCAGAGACAAATGAAGAATATGGAGCAGAATAACAAGTATCAATAAAGAAAAAAAGGATCTGATACTTTGTATAATGTGACTTACAATGAGGAATTTGTGATATTTGCTCAAGAATGGTGGAATATAACAAAACTATAACAAGAGTGCACTTCTATAGCAGCATTGTACAACAACAAAAAATAATAATCTTATGCAAAACATGACATAATTGAATTAAAACTGAGTAAATATTTCAGTTTCATTAATATAATCTATTACTGCCTTTGTTATTTCTATGTTGTCTGTTGGGGAAAGAATACAATATGTTCCGAGATATAATTTGGAAGAAAGCCATGCAGAGCCCAAACATGTTCTTTGGATAGTTTAGATCTCGAGGTGCCTCTACGCATACCTGTAACAATCCTAGCTGCCTCATATTGTACAGATTCGATCAAGTCAGAGTCTTGTTTGGTGCAGTTATCCCAAACAATACTACTATATTCTAATATAGGTCTGATAAAGGCTATATATAGTTTCTCTAAAGATTTTCTATCAAGATTATATTTTAGCAATCTCAATATATTAGGAAGGGCACAGACTTTTGAGTAGATTTCATCAATGTGATCTCTCCATTGGCCTTGATATTGAAAATTCAAACCTAAATGTTTATGATTAAGTGTCTCCTCCATTGCTACATTATTCATAAATAAAATAGGGGAATTAGTATTGTGCTTCCTGGTGAAGAGCATGGATTTGGTTTGAGGTGCATTAAAAGACACAACCCAATCAGAAGCCCAAGTGAAAAGTTCCCCAAGATCCTGATTTAATGATTCTGCTGATGTTTCGGGATCATCAACCACACAATACAAAGATGTATCATTTGCAAATAGTTTAATCTTATTAGATACAGCATCAACAATATCATTGACAAACAGTAAGAATAAGTAGGGATCTTATATGGAGCCTTGTTGCGCCCCAGCATGAACGGTTTTTCTATGTAGAATGGTAACCATCCATATAAACTCGTTGTCTCCGGTCTGTAAGATCATTTACGAACTATTTGAGTAAGATACCATTATTACCATATTTTTTAAATTTCTTCTTAACACAAAAACACTTAAAAAAAGATAAAATAAACAACTGGACAGTCATGAACCCCGGCCAGGAGCAATACCATGAAAAAATGCATTTAACGGGTTAACAAAAATATATATGTATTTAATTTAAATTTAAAATGGACGGGTTTACAGTTTTGAAAATTACGCTAAATCTCAGACCGAAATCAGTGTCATCTTTTGATAGATATCATCCTGAAAAACATTTCTTCTCTTAGTAAGTAACCTTGTCGACCTTTTACCTACTAGAGTCAATAAAACAGGATTTTTCATTTTCATTCAATTGCGCAAGGGCGAAGCAAAATTCAATATACATGTATCAATGTAAGGATATGGGGTAAGCGTAAATGAACTTTTTATGGTCCTTTGAGCCTTTTATTTTTGAAACGGTGAAAGATACAAACAAAAATCTGCAGAAGCTTTTGTTGGGTTTTTCATGAGGAATCATTTTTAAATAAAAGAAGAATGTGTCTGAGAACACGAATTCCCCCGCTCAAGCTGACTTATAATACTTGAAAATAGATGTACTGAAATGTTCCAAGTTCGGTAGAACGGTAAATGACGCACTGCCCGAATTCGAACTCTGTCTGTGTGTACCACTCTAAGAATTGTGTATGAGTTTCATAAAATTTGTACGAGGAAAATTTCATTTAGTATTCGGAAACAAACAATCTTCAATTTTCCAAGTTATAAAGGGTCATAACTCTAGACTGGTAATAACGCACTGCCCAAATTCGAACTCTGTCTGCATGTTGTGGCTCTTTGCATTGTATATGAGTTTCATAAAATTTGGATGAGGCAAAATTAAGTTATAGTGCGGGAACGAACAAATTTTCAATTTTCCAAGTTATAACGGGGCGTAACTCTAGAACGGTAAATGACGCACTGCCCAAATTTGAACTCTGCTTGCATGTTGTGGTTCTTAGCATTGTATATGAGTTTTATAAAATTTGGATGAGGCAAACTTAAGTAAGAGTGCGGAAACTAAATAATTTGCTATTTTCCAAGTTATAAAGGGGCATAACTCTAGAACGGTAAATGACGTACTGCCCAAATTCGAACTCTCTCTGCGTGTTGTGGTTCTTAGCATTGTGAATGAGTTTTATAAAATTTGGCTGAGGTAAACTAAAGTTAGTGTGCGGAAACGAAAGCAAAATGCAATTTTCCATGTTATAAAGAACCATAACTCTAGAACGGTAAATGACGCACTCCCCAAATTTGATCTCTGTCTGTGTGTTGTTTTTCGTAGCATTGTATATGAGTTTCATAAAATTTAGATGAGACAAACTAAAGTTAGAGTGCTGAAACCAAAATCGGACGAACGGAGAGGTCATAAACATTTATCAAATCCGATGAAGAATTAAAAAGTTTAAAAAATTAGCGCGTCACCTTATATCTCAAAAACGATAACAGATATAGACAAAAATGGTTTGAAAGTGATTTGTTTTTTCTTTACCAAGGAACATAATAAACAGGCCCCATAAAAAAAAATCAGACAAAAAATAAAAAAGTTATACCAATGCAGTTTAGCATAAAATATTATTTGAGAATTGTTTATGATATGTAACAATTTATTATCTCGCGGGAATGGTAAATTATCCCCGCGACCAAAGTCTTGTCAGTGGGCATAATGATTATCTCGGCCAGCGGTTTCGAATCTATTCTGAAACACTGATGATACATCAAGTGTTTAAAGGGGAGGTACATGAACTCTGAGGATATCTGAACTTTTCACAAAGAATAAAAATGTTTATGATTAAGGGCCAAGAATGTCAATGTCTATTGTTGATTTTTAATTTTATATTCGAGATAATTGGTTTAAGGGGTGGGTGGGGGGGGGGGGGGGGGGGGGGGGGGGATGACGCTCATTGAGTAATGAGGTAATGAGGTATGTATTATTTAGTTGAGAAATAATTCGCGGTGGCCTCAAAATATCCTCATTTTCCCACGTGTATGTCATTTATGCCAAATATTTTGCCACGATTGACAGCGAGTGGTAAAATATCGGCATAAAAGGCCTACCAGTGGTAAAATTTGGATACTTTAAAACCACCGTGAATTATTTCCATTCTAATAAGACAGTTTTTATGAAATTTTGAAACGCCGCAACATATAGCTATTCAGACACAAAGACGCCATCACACGACGCAAGTTATACTATGACGTTGCCAAACAAGCGGTCTGGCGTTTGTGACGCTGGAACCAATGTATCCATATTTTACCACGGATGTAGACTGACAGCATTTGAAACAGGTTATATTAGAATGGGGAATGCCGGTATTGTTTACGCGCATCGCTCCCAGCGCCGCTATTGTGCAGTTTCTACATTATGACGTCGCGCTTGACCGTCGAAAATTTACGAGATAATTGAACATTATTGATTTGATTGGAGTGGTAATAACCCCCTAGGGAAGCGAGGTATGTGTCACTTGGTGCGTCTTACCATGGGGAAAAGAAAATATATGGTTTAGGGGTCGGGATTTTAACGGTTTATGAGATAATTGAACATTGTTGATTTGATGGGAGTGGCGATAATCCTCTTATGAAGCGAGGCATGTGCCATTTTGTGCGTCTTTACCATTGGGAATAAGAAAATATATGGGTCAGGTGTAGGGATTTTAACAGTTTATGAGATAATTGAAGATTATTGATTTGATAAGATAGGTGATAACACCCCGGGGAAGCGAGGTAGGTGTCATTTGGTGCGTCTGACCATGAGGAATAAGAAAATAATTATATGGTTTATGGTGGGGATTTTAACGGTTTATGAGATAATTGAACATTATTGATGTGATGGGAGTGGTGATAACCACCCGGGGAAGCGCGGTATGTAGCATATGGTGAGGCCCCTCCATGGGGAATAAGAAAACATGAAATTTTTAATAATTATCGATTTCGGGGGGTGGTGATGACCACCATAGAGTAATGAGGTATATGTCATTTTATAGGTGTTATTAAATGATATGAGATGGTTATTGGTCACTATCGTAGAGTCTTTTTTATGAAAACAAAAATCCCCATAGGGTCCTACATGTATAGTAAATCCCTAGCCTCTTTTACCTTCTCCTTATACGTCTCAGTGACCCCAGCAAAAATGAATAGTATTAGGCACATCTAGAAACATTGATCTTTCATCATGGAAAATCTCAGATACATATCTCTGACGGCAAAGAAAATCGGAGAGGAAGAAAATAAATGTTCGACAAAAATCGCAAATCAAAATCTATATGTCACCCACTTCGTTTGGGAGACTTAAATATTAACTTAAACATGGTAAATAATGTTATTTACACGTAATGAAACTTTGTTAATACAATATAAAATGTTTTCAACCATCTATGCAAAAATACCCCAAAATTGACAAACTTAAGAATCTGCAGGGCATTCAATGTTCTTACATAAAAGATGTTGTTAATTAACTGCGTAAACCAAAGTTATTAACAAACTTCTGTTTAATTGTCTTGGCTGCAAATGACTAAATTCTGCCAAATTTGTAACCTGGTTTACACTACAAGGATTAAAACCGCTATTTAATTTCCATTCTATTTGAAACTTGCAAATTTCAATGTTTTATGGAAAATTTATGTTGATTTTAAATAAAGTGAGAGGCAAACCATGTCAAAACAGCATCATTTCAGTTCTTTTGCTCTAAATCTCACCTCACCTTAACATGCATATAAGACAGCGATCTGTTTTGGAACTCTAACGTCCTGAATTTTGGACCTCAAACCTTAGTTCCCATCATTTTTATTGGTCTTTTTCACAGTCTGTAAATTATGTAAGACCCCAAGCTCTCCATAGATAATCCATTTCTATGCCGTCAAAAATAACATGCAAAATCAATGACGTTGCAGGACGGCATCACTGTAATGCAACTTTCAGAACGAAAAGTTTTAATGCATAGTTTTCTGGCCGATTTTACGCTCAATTGTGTAAGTGTGAAAGTTGGAATGTATGTGTGTTGTACGGAACATATGAATGTGCAATTGAATAATAAGTTGGAGTTTAAGTTATTACTGACGTGTTAAACAATTATATGAACTCTCTGATCTTAATTGAAGGTAAGCATGATATATTTTTGTCACACTACCCACGCCTCAAGATAAATGCGTCCCGCATTTAAATAAACCAAAAACAGCTGACATTTTACAAACCATCTGGTTTCTTAAACCTATCCTTTATCACATGCTCAAAACAAAATCCTCTGGGTACATAGAAGCTAAACATAGCTTAAACTATCACTTCTCCAAACCATAACTGGAAAATAATACATCGTCCGGGTGTGCGGGTGCGGGTACTAAGTGAATCACAATTGGCTTCTTCCAAAGCACAATATTGGAACAATACAGTATAAAATCTTCCAGAGCCTATCAGCACATCCCATTAAATACGAAAACACTATTAAAGGCTAACAGAAATGTAAAACGTCTCTTCACTCAAACTATCTAAACTTTGTACACATATATCCGTGGAAAATTTAGATTGTCACTGGAAAATCTTAGAATTCACCAAACTCCGGTAAGAAGTAATTTTGCCTCTGCAGCGGCCCCAAGGAGCCTACTCTTATCGAAAACTGCAGGAGGGGTCTTTTGCGTGCACAAGGCGTGACACTCCCTGAACACGGGACATCGGTTTTATGTCTCATCCGAATGGCACATATATGAAACAAATATAAAACACAATATTTACAAACAACACCATTAGTCGAACATAATTTTATGTACAATAGTCTTTCATCCATACTGGGGGCTGACGATTTCTTAACCGTTCACCCATTAAATAATTGCCAGCATCTTCCTGAATAATGTTGGGGAAACTAACAGTTTCGTCCGTTATACTACCGACACCTTCGGTGTCTGCGAGGTCAAGATCCTGTTGAACATTTATGTCTACCTCTGTTTCCCCTCTAAGAACTTGCGCATTCTTCTTTCGAATCCTATCCACGTGAATGACTTTGCCTTTTCCCCGATAACCACAGTTAACTTTGTAGGTAACCGATGTATCACGATCAATTATTTGGAATGGTCCCCTCCAAAATGAACTGAGGTTTGCTGAGTGTCCACTCTTTCGAGTTGGGAAATAAACATAAACTTCTTCACCCTTCTCGAAATTCTGCCACGAAAGTTTCAGATCATGGTATTTCTTTTGGCGACACATTGCCTTTTCAGTATTCTGCCTCACAACTGAATGAGCCTTCTCCATGCGTTCCTTCATTTCCCATACCCACTTATTGTTTGGCACATCCTTCACTGCCAAAGGCATCTCGTACATTATGTCTAAAGGAGTTGCCACTTCTCTGCCCAACATTAAGTAATTGGGATTATATCCTGTAGTTTCATGTTGGGAACTGCGATAGGCCATCGTGACGTAGGGGAATGATTCGTCCCAGTCATCTTGATTGTCACCTACATAGCCACTGAACATTTTCGTCAGCGTCCTGTTGAACCTTTCAACCATCCCATCCGATTGGGGGTGGTAAGGAGTAGTTCTGGTCTTCTTTATATCTAGGACTTTACACATTTCCTGGAACAAATTGCTCTCGTATTGACGGCCTTGATCTAAATGAATATACATTGAGACGCCAAATCTCGCACCAACCTCTCTAACTATTATCTTGGCTACAGTTTCTGCCTCAATATTAGGCATACCAAAACTATCAGTCTATTTGGAGAAATAATCGAACACAACAAGAATGTACTTGTTACCATTTCTTGTTTCGGGAAGCTCTCCAAGAATATCTGTAGCTATCCTTTCCATAGGGAAACTACTTTGCACAATACCCATTGGGGCTCTTTTGGTAGGAATTGATCGTTTCTTCTTTGCGCAAAACTCACATCCCGAAACATATATCCTTACATCAGATTGTAATCCAGGCCAGTAATATTACTGGCGTATCTTTTCCAGAGTCTTCTTTACTCCTAAATGAGCAGATGTTTTGTCATCATGACTTTGCTGAAGCACCTTTCTTCTTTCACTCATCGGCAGAACGGTTTGCAACCTTTCTTGATTTTCGGTTTCCCCAACATAACGTCGGTAAAGAAGGTCATCTCTAATTCCAAGGCTTTCCCACTGAGACCATAAACTTCTAATAACATAACCCTTTTCTGATATCTCGTTAAATAATGGTCGCGTGCCACTTCTCATACACTCCTTTGTATACAAGATATCTTTATCACTGTCTTGCAAGTGCTTTAATGTAGGTTGGTCACCTTCACAAACCTGTATTGTATTTGTCAAGGTGTTAATTGTTGCCACGGCCTTTGGTTCGTGATTTTTCCAATCTGTAACATAACCACACTGCTTGCAACGCATGCGACTGAGTGCATCAGCATTCTGATGCCGCACACCCGGACGATGTATTATTTTCATGTCGAATTCACTCAGTACCTCTAACGATCGAGCCAATTGACCTTCAGGGTCAGCCAGCGCAAAGACCCGTGATCCGTTCGTACTGTAAATCGTCTACTATAGAGGTAGTGTTTGTAATGTTTCACGAAATTCACAACTGCAAGTACATTTGTAATTCTTTCCTCGTTACACAATAACGGCGTTCGGCCTTTCTTAAAGCTCGGCTGGCATATCCTATTACAACTTCAGCATCGTTGTCATTTATCTGGGATAACACAGCCCCAATTGATTCATTGCTTGCGTCCGTATCAAGAATAAAATCCTTCGTGAAATCAGGATGTGCGAGAATGGGTGCACTTATAAGATACTTCTTTAAACGATCAAAGGACTCCTGACACTTTTCATTCCAGATAAAAGGCTTGCCTTTCTCTGTTAAACTGTGCAGACACTTTGCAATTGTTGCAAAGTTCTTTATAAACCGACGGTAGTAACTGCACAGTGGTTTGTTGTTTGCGTATTGTTGTGGGGTCTGACATTGTTGGCATTTAATTGTTGTTACCTTTTTTGTATTAATTAATTAAAAACAATAAATGCATTATACAACAACAATCTACAGTTAAAGTATCAACATTCCAAACTGATTTCAGACAATACCTTTGTCTTGAAAGATACTTTTAACTTCTCCATGGTTCATAACCCATTCTTTGCAACCCGGCCATTTATGAATATGACCCATTTTTCTGTATTTGACACTAAAGGAACACTTTGTTGACGCAACTCCTCTGAGACCGGTGATCAGATTTCGTTCAAATTTTGTAGGACACATTTACATGATCCATGGGGATGGACATGGATTTTACCCCCAAGTCAATTTTGGACAAACATCAAATTCTTTTTTTCATTGCAAGTTGAAAACAATTTCTTTTTATACGACCGCAAAATTTTTGCGGTCGTATATTGGTATGACGTTGGCGTCGTCGTCGTCGTCGTCGTCGTCGTCCGTCGTCCGTCGTAGTCTGTAGACATTTGGTTTTCGCACTATAAATGTAGTATAAGTTAATAGAAATCTACGAAATTTAAACACAAGGTTTATGACCACAAAAGGAAGGTTGGGATTGTTTTTGGGAGTTTTGGTCCCAAAAGTTTAAGAATTAGGGGCCAAAAAAGGGTCCAATAAGCATTTTTCTTGGTTTTCGCACAATAAGTCTAGTATAAGTAAATAGAAATCTATGAAATTTTAACACAAGGTTTATGATCATTTTTTGGAGTTTTGATCCCAACAGTTTAGGAATTAGGGGCTAAAAAAGGGCCCAAATAAGCATTTTTCTTGGTTTTTGCACAATAACTGTAGTATAAATAAATAGAAATCTATGATATTAGCTTGGTGGGCTAAGGAAGGTAATCCAAACACATTCCAAACACATTTAAAGTAAAATATTGTGTATGATTCAATTATGTATAAAGAAATGTTGATTGTTTTTGGGGTGATTTATAGCTGTCAATTTATTTTTAGAACTTACTATGAATTAATATTATTTTAGCCATATGTCATTTTTTATTTTAAGACTTCAATGATGTATTTAAATGTTTAATTATGTTTGCAAACTTCATGATAATTTTGAATAGGGATTATGACATTATCTTGAGGGAAAGATTTTTTTTTTTGAAAAAGGGAAAGTGGGGGGGGGGGGGGGGGGGTGTCAAAATTTATGGGGTAAATATTAAATTGGCGGGGGGTGGGGAAAATTTTTTTCTCATTTCAGATTTGTACTTAGTTTTGTTATTATGGGCCCAGTTTTCAAGTTGGTTCAAATTGGGGTCCAAAATTAAAGATAAAAAAGGGGTAAATTTTTTTTTTTTTTGGGGGGGGGGGGGGGGTGGGGCATTTATCCACAGCATATTGTATTGCACAAGAAGAAAAAAGTTGAATATAAATTCAAATCATATGACCAATTCTAAGTTTTTTGATTTCACTTATTCTGTGTCATAAACCTATTATGTATCAAATATTTCAATAAATTTTCAATTGCACAGTATTGTGTAATAGCAAGAAATTGATATGTGCAGAAAGAGAGATAACTCTTTCATTTTAATATCACAAATTTAATATTTTTATCTGTCCAGTTTTATTATGGGCGATATTTTTCAGTTGGTCCAAATCTATAAAAAAGGGGTAATTTTTTTTTTTTTTGGGGGGTGGGGGAATTCTAAACAGCATATTGTATTGCACAAGAAACAACAACTTCAATATAAATTAAAATCATATGACCAATTATAAATTCTTTCAATTCAATTATTCTGTGTCAGAAACATATTATGTGTCAAATTCTTCAATTGCACATTATTAGTTTAATGAACTTCATTGGAAATTTGCCAATATAAAATGTGCTGATGAAAGTTTTTTGTTTATCTCATCTATAATGCCATTTTCAATTGGTTATTTGGGATTTATATATAAAATCAAATAATACTGATATGGTTTGAATAGGTAAATTAAAAAATTTTAAGTTCTTACAACACATTAATTCTGTGTCAGAAACATATGCTGTGTCAAATATTTATTCACAATCCAAATTCAATGTTGTATCAAGCTTGAATGATGTGTCCATACTTGCCCCAACTGTTCAGGGTTCGACCTCTGCGGTCGTATCAAGCTGCGCCCAGCGGAGCATTTTATTTTAACATATTGTAAAAACAATTATTTTTATTTTTTTTGTTACCGTCACTGATCTTTCATATAACAGCATGGCTTTTTAGCTCAAATTGCTAGGTGAGCTATTGTCATCACTTGGCGTCCGTCGTCGTCGTAAACCTTTCTTTAAAGATCTTCTCCTCTGAAAACAATGGGCCGATTGGAACAAAACTTGACAGCAATGGTCCTTAAGTGGTCTTCTTTCAGAACTATATCCAATGACCCGGTCCGTCATCCAAGATGCTCACCGGGTCGAACATAGTTTAACATAGGACCATATCCAGCTATTTCGGTCATCACGTGACTTCTGGTAGTACATTGGGTGTCCAATAATGGCTGCTGATTTATCTATTCAAATCAATGGGACTTGTTAATTAAATGCCCATAACTTATTTGTTATCGTGGTTTGACACCACCCAACGCAACATTGTATAGCTTATCACATGGTCGTTTTCGATATGTAGTTTAAATCAGTCCAGGGCATAACATTTTTGCTTCCAATTTCATTTGAATTTTTCGTGTTTAACGCCTAATGAATACATATAACATACGTGATTTTTGCATAAGGACTCATTTTCAAAAAAAAAAAAAATTCGATGATTTCATCTTGTTTTTTAATACCATCCAACCCTACAAAATAAAGTTAATATATGATAGAATATCATCATTAAGACCAATTCATTTCGGGTCCAATTTTTCTTGAAATGTGTTACTTTTTACGATTGTTGTGAAATCATTCAAGATGGCGCTCATCCCAATCAGCTTCTACTTTGTGGTAACAAAGTAAATATTGTTCATACGAGTAAATAGAATCAATTATATAATATGATAATTGTTTACAATATATAAATACCCAAAAATATAAATTATTAATTTAAAATAAATTAAAATGTTACTTATCAGACATTTGAAATTATATTTCATCTCCGCATTCTGACGCTGTTTTTTGTCAGCAAACGGTTTACCTGTATATATCCAATGTATCTGTGTACCTTAAGATAACAAGAAAAATAAATGGAAATGGTGAGCTGTCAAAAGGGGCGTAAGACGACTAAAATGTATGAAATACACAAGTCGAACAAAACCAAATACAAAATCGCAAAAAACGATGTCTTGCTCTGGGTTTCAACACCTATTATTATGTCGATCAGACATTGGCTATCCAAGGTTCACCCTTACAAGGGTTTCTATTTACCGTATAAGAGTTACATCCCCTGTTACAGTTATGATTGTTATCACTACTCCTCAGAAACCGTAAGAGATATCGACATGAAACCTTTTGCAATGTCTTCGGTTCATCTGTGCGCACATTAATCACATCTGCCGAAAAGGATCTGACGACCTCTTGTGGGAGTTACTCCCCTTTACATGACTTCATTTTTGGGTTTTTATGCAAATGGCAAGTTAGAGTTGAGATATAAGCATGAAACTTCATAAAGAGGATTTATGTCAGGTAACAAGTAAAATTAGGTCAAGGTCAAAGGTCAAGGTCACTTTCTAATTTTTAAAATCTGCTTGTTATCACTACTCCTCCGAAACGGTAATAGATAGCTGAGGAAATGTAATGGACAAAATGTCGGGGACATTGAGAGGAAGCTCAGTTACATTTGGGTCAAAGTCATATGACGTCATTTTATATGAGTAATTGGCCTTAGGACGTTTAAATTTATGGTTTTTGGCTAATAACTTGATAATGGTACAAGATAGAGGGATGGGGTCTCTTGTTTTGACACCAGGGTCAAATGACCTTCAAAATGGTGTCAAGGTCAAAGGTCAAGGTCATGTTCTAGAAAATGACAGAGATGGTAAGATTTCAAAAATATCCATATATGCTTGATTGAAGCATTTTTCTAGTTTGACAAAGTTGGGGGGGGGGGGGGGGGGGGGAAGGGGGAATGTGGTAAAAATTTCTTTAAAATGATCTAATTCAACATAAGTTCACTCTTTATCAAATCTATCTAGCACAAATTACCTTTTAATGTGTAAATACAGCCCCTCCCCCCTTTTTTTCGATTTGACTGAATTTACATCGGTTTTACTGAATTTACCTGTAAATGCATATAAAGTACATGTTAGACAGCTAGGGGATATCCAGGGCTTTGTTAATGAGAAAAAATTATGACGCTAACTCCAACCAATTTCCTGAAAATAGCGTTCGCGCAGTGCTAAATAAAAAGCTATTTTCCGCCATAAAACACAAGATTCGTCCAAATTTTACCAATTTATTGCATCCGAATGTCAAAATTTCGCGTCAAATTAACACTACTTTATTCACGGAGATGTCGTCTGGTCAAAATGGCACCGGAAATCTAAATAAATAAATCGTGACATCAAATTTCTACATGAATCTTCATTCTGACATAAGTAAATGTGGACACGTACACTCCGTTTTCTATTTATGACAAACAGCAAAATGCATTATCCTGTGCCATGTTCACCCGACGACGTCCCCTCTCGAAAAGAAATAAATAAACTATATATTTTAACTATATAAACAGACATATATAAATGGACGTCACGTGACTTACACAACGTCATCAATAGAAGTAAACATTATAGTAGAAATGTACTTTTACTGTCACTTGTGTATCTAGAGAAATAAAAATACAATGCCCCCCCCCCCCCCCCCCCCCCTACTTGTATTCAGCAATCCATGGAAAACTTGCTACTTACAAATAAATAAAATAATTAATAAACAAATAAACAAACAAACAAATAAATAAAAAAAAACAAAAAAGGCCCTTCCCGCCTTCAGAAAAAGAGATATTGCTACTTCATTGTTTCTTTTCTTTTTTCCTTTTTTTTTTTTTTTTTTTTTGGACAATTACTTTTTGTAACAATACATTAAAAATTTAAGAGATTTCAAGAGAAAAAAGAAGTAGCAATATCTCTTTACTGAAGACGGGACGGGCCTTTTTTTTTTATTTGTGTGTCTATTTTATGTATTTCGCAAGAGTTACGTCCCTTGCCAACAATAGAGGGGCTGGGCCTCTTTATTGCAAAACTGGAAACGTTAAAAGGAAAGACCTTATCATTTGTGCTTGGCACAAATGACCTTTTAATTTTTATTTTTATTTTTTACACAATCGTGATCATGACCATATTGGTCGAAACGTTGAGTATTTTTTACTTTTTACTTTTTAGTTTGTTGTTGTTTTTTCCGATTTTGTATTTGCTCACAATTTCTATTTATTTTTCTTGTTATCTATTATCGCATGAGCTGTTTCGCAACATACAGGGTTTTTTGTACCTTAATTAAGGGTTGGAACAATAAACATCCGGATAGTCAATGTACAATATACAAGTCAAATCGTTAATTAGTTATAATTACCTGAAACACACAACATGTTAATTGCGGAGAACAAATTTCTTCACATGTAAATTTACTTCAGATAAAACTCAAATAAATTTTACCCCAAAAAAGATCGTTTTTTCAGTGGCTTAAAAAACTAAAAAAAAACAACCTTGCACCGTAACCGTTTATCAGGTGTAATTATGTGCTTTTGCCAGTTTGTATAAATTGGTGATCAGTTTCATATTATAAATTACTGTCACAATTTCATATATTTGAATCCATGTGAAATGTTACTACATATTTCAAATAAAACGTTTTTAAAGTGAAGAAGAGGAGTACATGCTATAATCAATACAGAGTTGGTATGAACGGGACCAGTACACAATAATTGGGTAACCAGCTGTCATGATAAGTCTAAACAGAGTTACTTAACTTAATTATAACCGAAATAGTTGCATATACCTAAGGGAAATTTACTTGAAGATCTTCTCTGAAACCACTTGGCCAATTGGAACACAACTTGGCACCAATGGTCCTTAGTTGGTCCTCTTTCAGAATTATATCCGATGACCCCGTCCACCATTTAAGATGGCCGCCAGATCCGAACATAGTTTAACATAGGACCGTAGGGGGAATTTCCTTTTAAAAAGATCTTCTTGTTTGAAATCACTTTGCAAATTGGAACAAAACCTGGGAGCAATGGTCCTTACTTTTTCCTCTTTTAGAATTATATCCAATGACCATGTCTGCCATTGAAGATGCTGCCAGAAAGGAACTTAGGCTAACATAGGACATAATGGGAAAGTTCAGTGATAGATCTTCTTGTCTGAAACCAATGAGCCAATTGGAACTTGACAGCAGTGTTCCATGCTGTCAGTAAAGATGGTCATAGTCCAGGTGAGCTATACAGGCTCCTGTGAGCCTCTAGTTTGGTATGATGAGGGTTGGATTTGCTGATTCCTCAACCCACTTACTTATATTAAAAGGGCTGCATTTATTTAATAATAGCAGCAGAGGTCGAAGTTTGCATAGAAACCCTATGGGAAACAACATTTTCATTTTCTAGAGAATCACTGAACAGAGTTTAACAAACTTGGCAGTGGTGCTCACTATCAGGTCCTACATAAATGCTGTTACGTTCGAGTTGATTCGTAAAAAAAAACATGGCCGCCAGGGGAAGTTGAAAATGATATAAATTGTTCGATTTTCAAGAATCTTCTTCTCATGAACCGCTAAAGGTATTGAATTGAAACTTGGTCTACTTGTTCCTATCAATGTCCCTATCAAGTGTTGTTACTTTTTATGACGATTGGACATCCAAATGGCCACCAGCAAAGGCCAAAGTTTGCATTGAAACCATATGAGAAACAATATTTCATCTTCTTCTTGAGAAACACCGAACCGAGTCTTGGCAGAGGCAGTCTTAAGTGTTGTTACGTTGGTGCCGATTCATAAAAAACCTGGCCGCCAGGGGACTTTGAACATTTTGGTTGATTTTCAAGAATCTTCTTCTCAAGAACTGCTGAAAGGATTTAATTGAAAGTCGGTATGCTCCTATTAAGGTCATTAACAAGTGTTGTTACTTTTTGTGAGGATATGATGTTCAAAATGGCCGCCCGCGGCGGGGGGTAGGGGGAGGCAAACTTTGCATTAAAACATCTATCTGAAACATAATTTTCGTCTTATTTTTAAATCCAATGTGAACCAAAACCAGTTGAGCGATTGAGGCTCCTTGGTTTCTCTGCTTTCTTTTCTTTTCTGTTTTCTGGTTTTTTAAGAAAACAAACTATTTTTTTTTTCACTTGATGTTAAAATATTTTATTTTTTTCTAACATTGTTGCAAACTATTTTTAAATCCATGAACCCCCCTCCCCCCAAGATTTTCAAATGGTTGTCCCCTAGTGGGACTTTGGAAAAAAAATGGGTTTTGTATTTTTCAACAATAAGTATTTCCACATATATGCCAGATGGGCTACACAAGGCTCGTGTGTTTTAATAAAATTATGAAAATTTAAAACATTATAGCCCTCATAGTGAAATGACTGAAATGCAATAATTTCTTATCTCTTTTTAGGTGCTGTAAACTGTTCATTTTTTATACTACATTGATACATGTGGCCTTTGTTAATTATGCAGGTACGTACAACATCTGGTGTTGTCTTAAGTATAGTTTAACCAGTGTCTACTTGTGTGGTATATGGGAATTCTTGTTCTTGAAAAAGAATAGTTGTCCAAACACAAAGGATGTCTCGCGAGAAAATAAAACTTTCTGTGATAACAGATTAACCCTCTTAATGCCACGACGACATACATATGTCGTCTAGTAGTATAATGCCGTCGCGACATATATGTCGTGTCTACAACTCGTACAATGTAAACATATTTTATTATTAATTCATTATGTTAACATACAATATGATGATAACAATACATTACATACGCATGAATTACTAATAGGATTATATAAAAAAAAAAAAACATTTTTGATAATTACATTTATTATCGGCAGTTTTATTCCACTTCGCCAGTATTTTCGTCCACATTATACAGTTACGGTCCTCTGATGAGGGAGATACCCAAAATGGTCAACCGTGTTGAAGGGTTATTTCTCCGAGGGTCCCATTCCCCGGGCAATGTGTAAAATCATTTATTGCGCCTCCTTATAGGCAATCAGAAATAAATGTGGTTACGGAGTATGGATTTAAATGGTTTATGAGATTTGAACATTGCTTATTAAAACGTGTTAAAGGGATAGACATTTTTTACGGATTTTGAATTAATTAAAAAATTATTGATTTGAGGGGCGAAGATGACCCCCCCCCCCCCTTCCCCCAATTTGGTGGGGGTGTTAGGTTTGTATCATTCTGTTTGTCTTGTCACGGGGAAAAAGAAAAGATATGATTTAGGGGCAGAGATTTCAATGCTTTACGAGATATTTAAAGACTAATGATTCGAGGAGATGGGGATGAACCCTTGGGTAAATCGGGAATATATCAGTTCATGCGTCTTGTCATGAGGAATAAAAAAATATACGGTTTAGGCGTCGGGTTCCTAACAGATTCTTAATTTTATATAATTCGACATTATTGGTTCAAGGGGCGAGAATGATGTCCGTTGAGTAATGACGTATGTATCATTTAACGGGGAACCACGGTATTGTTTATACGCATTGCAGTAGTAGTATGTATGCGGTTCTAAATTATGATTTGAGGTGGAGGAGCCGGAAGTGACGTCAACCGGAAATGACATCACCGGAAGTGACGTGATCGGAACCGGAAGTCACGTGGCCGGAACCGGAAGTGGTTTTTCCGGAAGTAGTGGATTTTCCCGCCCTTTGTTTACGGAAGTGACGTAAGTCACTTGCTAGGACCCGGATGTTTCGTCTGCGCATCTGTTACCGGAACCGGAAGTACCCGAAAATGCTTTGCGCGCATGCGCAACAGGAAGTGATGGGTTTTCTCCATGATTTGTTTACGGAAGTGACGCAAGTCACGTGCTAGGACCCGGATGTGTGGTCTGCGCATGTGTAGGAGGAACCGGAAGTACCGGAAGTGGTTTTTGCGCGCATCTGCAACCGGAAGTGATGGATTTTCGGCGCCATTTCCCCATAATTTGTTTACGGAAGTGACGCAAGTCACGGACCCGGATGTGCCATGCTTGACCAGAACTCAGATTGAATTATCTCCCTTTTCCCGCACTTCTCTGTCGTATCTGGATCTTTTATCGGTCTCTAGGGTCTGATACCCTCACTGTTATGTCGAAATCCGAGAGTATGCGAATTACACTATTGGATTATCTCCCTTTATCCCGCTCTTTTCATCTGCGGGTGATGTTTTCCGTGAGGACCAAAGGTAGGATTGGATTATGTCCCCTTACCTCAAAGTGATGCTGTCACCAATAGATCAATGGAGGGGTATCCTTATCAACCGCCTTAGCAACGGCGATCCATTTCATTTCGTTTCTCTTCTCTTACTCCATCCCGCTCTTCGCTGCTCTTTGCTGCTCATCGCTACTCAGGACCTTACTCGCGTGCTCATTTCACTCCTGCTGTTTGTTGCTGTTCGTCATCGCTGCTCTTCTCTTGCTCTTTGCTGCTCATCGCTACTCAGGACCTTACTCGCGTGCTCATTTCGCTCCTGTTGCTTGTTGCTGTTCGTCATCACTTATCTTCTCTTGCTCATTGCTGCTCATCGCTACTCAGGACCTTACTCGCGTGCTCATTTCGATCCTGCTTCTTGTTGCTGTTCGTCATCGCTTATCTTCTCTTGCTCTTTCCTGCTCATCTCTATTCAGGACCTTACTCGCGTGCTGATTTCGCTTCTGCTGTTTGTTGCTGTTCGTCATCGCTGCTCTTCTCTTGCTCTTTGCTGCTCATCGCTACTCAGGACCTTACTCGCGTGCTCATTTCGCTCCTGTTGCTTGTTGCTGTTCGTCATCGCTTATCTTCTCTTGCTCATTGCTGCTCATCGCTACGCAGGACCTTACTCGCGTGCTCATTTCGCTCCTACTTCTTGTTGCTGTTCGTCATCGCTGCTCTTCTCTTGCTCTTTGCTGCTCATCGCTACTCAGGACCTTACTCGCGTGCTCATTTCGCTCCTGCTGCTGGTTGCTGTTCGTCATCGCTGCTCTTCTCTTGCTCATTGCTGCTCATCGCTACTCATGACCTTACTCGCGTGCTCATTTCGCTCCTGTTGCTTGTCATCGCTGCTGTTCTCTTGCTCTTTGCTGCTCATCGCTACTCAGGACCTTACTCGCCTGCTCATTTCAGTTTTGGGGCTACTGTTGCTAGTGGTGGTCGATTGTCGTTATTCAAAGATTGGATCTGTGCGAGAACACCCTTACATTCAGGTCATTTGAAAGGCCACTCTGCGTTTATCCAGGCTTGTGACTGGCTATCATAAGATAGGCTGCATTAATCCTCAATTTTTTAAGGCCACTCTGCATTTGTCCAGGCTTGTGACTGGCTATATATATGTATAAACATATATAGGCTGCATTACCCTCCTTCCCTTTTTTATATATTTTTTTATATTTTTTAATTTTTTTTATATATTTTTCTCTGTTTTTTTTCTTCCCTGGTAATATGTTCCAATTCCTCCGTCACATAGAGTCATTGCTGTCTTCAGCTTGTGGTGGGTCGTAGTCGTTCAATACACGGTTAAGCAGATATTTTCGTTTTTCTACGGCATATTCCCATGATTCTTTTGATTCGTAGTCTTCCTCTTCTCTAAGGCGTTTAGCCGTTTTCTTGATCTTTCTATGTACGGGGTCTTTATTCATGTCTTGATGCTAGGACATCAGTCCGAGGTAATGCTTTCGCATTTCGTCTCTGTATGTGTCAAACATGTCTTTATATGCTGCCAAGCGTGCCTCGTCTTCTTCCATTCCGGCTTCGACTAGTTCGTTTACTTTCTGTGAGTATTCCGATTGATGTACTTGAAATGTTCTATTCAAAATGACTTCCCATGGAGACTGTTCGTCATCGGCTTCTGTGGTGGTATCTGAGACTGAATCACTATAGTCTGTTGAATCCTCTTCCATACCGTGTGCATTCTTTTTGTGTCGCTTGGACTGGTATCCAAATATGTCACAGGTATACGTTTAAGACGTCTTTCCTTCCTGGGATTCAATAGTAGAATGAGCTCCGGTCGTCCTGCAAGTGCTTATATAAGCTACAGGTTCCTCAAAAACTTGTTGATTCATACACCAACGTTTGGCAAAGTATTCGTTTCGAGATTGTTGCAGTTCAGATTTCACTTTTCTGATGAGGTCTCTATTAAGTCTTGTCCACTCGTTGTTAATCCTTCTACACCCCTTGCAGACATTCATGTTTTTGTAGAATTCCGCAAAGCTCTTGTTTATTTGACACTTTGTACATTTCTTGTTTGGATCCACTTTGCTGGGTCCTCCACTTGTGTTGTCCAGCCGTTTGGTTCTCTCCACTTTGGTTGGAAGTATTTTCCTTTTCCTTTCTGGTTTTGCTTTGGTCTTTGAAAGATCCACAGGTATTAAGTATTTAGCAGGAACCAATAAACTGAGAGGCGTTTTCGACCCCATTGATACATGTGTGTTGTTTGACGGTCTTCAAACAACTGACAAAATTAAACAAAACCTCTGATTATATTTTCGTTAAAAGCTTTCCATTAGTGTCATGGTGACGAAGATTGCTTTTTTCTATTCATTCAGACCTCACAGTTCGCTGTTCGTTGTTCGTTGCTGTTGCTGGTGTGCCGGGGAGAAGGTGGGATTCTCACTGTTTCGTTATAAAGCACCTCTTGGTCTCGTTGTGTATGAATCAACAAGCTGTTGAGGAACCTGTAGCTAATATAAGCACTTGCAGGACGACGGAGCTCATTCTACTATTGAATCCCAGGAAAGAAAGACGTCTTAAATGTATACCTGTGACATATGTGGATACTAGTCCAAGCGAAAAAGAATGCACAGGATTCAACATACTATAGTGATTCAGTCTCAGATACCACCACAGAAGCCGATGACGAGGAATCGGAACAAAGTAGTGAACATGAGTCCAACGAAGACTCCGAAGAGCAATGCGAACAGTCTCCATGGGAAGTCATTTTGAATAGAACATTTCAAGTACATCAATCGGAATACTCACAGAAAGTAAACGAACTAGTCGAAGCCGGAATGGAAGAAGACGAGGCACGCTTGGCAGCATATAAAGACATGTTTGACACATACAGAGACGAAATGCGAAAGCATTACCTCGGACTGATGTCCTGGCATCAAGACATGAATAAAGACCCCGTACATAGAAAGATCAAGAAAACGGCTAAACGCCTTAGAGAAGAGGAAGACTACGAATCAAAAGAATCATGGGAATATGCCGTAGAAAAACGAAAATATCTGCTTAACCGTGTATTGAACGACTACGACCCACCACAAGCTGAAGACAGCAATGACTCTATGTGACGGAGGAATTGGAACATATTACAAAGGAAGAAAAAAAACAGAGAAAAATATATAAACAAAAATAAAAAATATAAAAAAAATATGAAAAAAGGGAAGGAGGGTAATGCAGCCTATATATGTTTATACATATATATAGCCAGTCACAAGCCTGGATAAATGCAGAGTGGCCTTAAAAAAATTGAGGAGGATTAATGCAGTCTATCTTATGATAGCCAGTCACAAGCCTGGATAAATGCAGAGTGGCCTTTCAAATGACCTGAATGTAAGGGTGTTCTCGCACAGATCCAATCTTTGAATAACGACAATCAACCACCACTAGCAACAGTAGCCCCAAAACTGAAATGAGCACGCGAGTAAGGTCCTGAGTAGCGATGAGCAGCAAAGGGCAAGAGAAGAGCAGCGATGACGAACAGCAACAAACAGCAGGAGCGAAATGAGCACGCGAGTAAGGTCCTGAGTAGAGATGAGCAGGAAAGAGCAAGAGAAGATAAGCGATGACGAACAGCAACAAGAAGCAGGAGCAAAATGAGCACGCGAGTAAGGTCCTGAGTAGCGATGAGCAGCAATGAGCAAGAGTAGATAAGTGATGACGAACAGCAACAAGCAACAGGAGCGAAATGAGCACGCGAGTAAGGTCCTGAGTAGCGATGAGCAGCAAAGAGCAAGAGAAGAGCAGCGATGACGAACAGCAACAAACAGCAGGAGCGAAATGAGCCCGCGAGTAAGGTTCTGAGTAGAGATGAGCAGCAAAGAGCAAGAGAAGATAAGCGATGACGAACAGCAACAAGCAACAGGAGCGAAATGAGCACGCGAGTAAGGTCCTGAGTAGCGATGAGCAGCAAAGAGCAGCGAAGAGCGGGATGGAGCAAGAGAAGAGAAACGAAGTCATAGAGCAATGAAATGGACCGCCGTTGCTAAGGCGGTTGATAAGGATACCCCTCCATTGATCTATTGGTGACAGCATCACTTTGAGGTAAGGGGACATAATCCAATCCTACCTTTGGTCCTCACGGAAAACATCACCCGCAGATGAAAAGAGCGGGATAACGGGAGATAATCCAATAGCGTAATTCGTATACTCTCGGACTTCGACATAACAGTGAGAGTATCAGACCCTAGAGACCGATGAAAGATCCAGGAACGACAGAGAAGTGCGGGAAAAGGGAGATAATTCAATCTGAGTTCTGTTAGTGATATAGGTGTATATGAGAGTGGATCATTGTCCTTACCTGCTTTATAGCTGGGTTTTATTACAGAATGTTTTCACTCTTTGGGTAGTTCCTGTAGGAACCAGATTCTGTTTATAAATAATAATATTATACTAATTGTTTTGTCAGACAAATGTCTGAAGATATTATATCCAAGGTTATCTTTGCCAGGATACCTATCGTTAGTGTCTGCTATAAATTTCGTTTTTTTTAAATTTGGAATTTCTTTTTTATTGGGACACTTTTTTAACACATGTCCATACTTCTGATAATGTTGTGTTATTATTTAAACTGTCACAATAGGTTTCCCAGTTCTCTTGTTGTGTATTGCGCACGAGTTTCCTACAATATTTTTCTTTTTCTTTGTATATTATAAAATCTTCCCCTTGACCCATATGTCGAGCTCTATTTCTAGTTTTATTTCTTATTTTAATAGCTATGGTACACTGTTCGTTCCACCACGCACTGAAGGTCTACTATTTTTACTATGTGTTCGCTTTACTGGGATGGATTCACCAGCAGCAGTTACAAGTATATCAGTCAGTCGTGAGCTGGTCTTTTGTATATCATGACTTAGTCTATCATCACATGCTCTGGCAAACCATCGCAGTCAGCTTTTTTGTAATTCCAACTGAAAACTTTACTTTGTTCAGTACTTGGGGTGTTATTGTTTGTGTCCCAATTACATTTTGTACTTATAGTAGGGCAAGCTAAAGCTAAATCTGGATTGAGTCTAGTACCTCTACCATTATTTAATAAAATTATATTATTATCGAGTATAGTTTCCACAAATTATAACATCATTATTTATTTGCGATAAAATGTTTCCATAGTCTGATTCTTTGGTATTAGAATTTCTATCATGCATGTTAATTAATGTAATTGGTTTGTTATTTAGTTTAAAACTTATAGAACTAAATTCAAGCTCAGATTTAATACAAACTGCAGAGTATTTAATATTCTTCTTACAGTAAATAGCTGTACCTCACTCTTTTGTTTGTCTAACCGAGTAGTTTGCAAGGGCATATCCATACAGTTTTCGAATGTATTGTTCACTACTATACCAAGTTTCTTTTAAACATATTATATCAGGGAGACTGTTTGAGTTGCTCATAGACCACATATATTCTGGTCCATAAGCATTGAACCCCTGACAGTTCCAGTATAAAATAGTGAAAACAGCAGCAATTATGTGGCTAAGCAGTAATATCATTATTATAATTAAACACAGAGTATATTTATAATCCATATTTACACTTCCAACATATCTACATGCATTCATAGATTAGCTTGAAGTTGTTATTAATACATGTTCTAACTCAACGCTGACTTTGATGTGTTAAAATTCATCAGGTTGGTATATCAACTAAGCAGATGCCATTATAATTAGCTTTGGAATAACTTTTCACCACAAACTAAATTAATTGTCAAGTTGTTTTGACGTTATAAGTCACCAGCTTGGGATTTGATAATTAGCAGACATTATAATTAACTTACATGCAGACTAGATCGTTGTTGCCTAGTCTTTTCTTAAACTCTTTGTTTAACCGAAGATTTGCTATGAGTGTAATGGCAGGCATAATGAGAACTTGCAGAGTACTTATACATCTACATAGGTACGTTTGTATCCACGAATTTATTAACTTTGAGTTGTCAGTAATACATGATCTAACTGAAAGCCAACTGTGGTTTTTTGTGTGAGTTCACATTGGTAGTGCTTTAGTTCCTGTGATGTCTTGTTCTAGTTCAGTTCAATTTATTATACAAATTTTTAATTAATTTAGTTATACGTGTATCCTTGTCGCGTTAATTTGTTGTGTTCCATTCTCCTGACTTTCTCTTTTCTTTGGACTTCGAAATTATGACTTTTCTCACTGTTTTATTTTCTCTATTCGGTATTATTGATAAATGAAATAATTCAAAGATGACTTTGATGCGTTAAAATTCATCAGCTCGGGATATTCAACTAAACAGATGCCAGTATAATTAGCTTTGATATAACTATGCATCTCTTGAAACTAAATTAATTTTCAAGATGTTTTGAAGTTATAATTCATCAGCTTGAGATATGCAAATTAGCCGACGAAATTATAATTAACTTAAATGCAGACGATATTGTTGTTGCCAGTCTATTCTTAACAAACTCTTGTTTACCTGAACCTTTGTTATTAGTGTAAAGGTTATGATGATAACTTGCAGTGGGATGAGTACTTGATGTACTTTTAGGACATCTTGTGCTTATACTTACCATACTTTCATTCAAAGGTATCAAAGAATTTATTAATTTGGTTTTGTCAGCTTGGGATATCCAAGTAAGTAGATTCCATTATAATTAGCTTTGGTTCAACTGTTCACAACTTGCAACTAAATTAATTTTCAAGTTTTATTGAAGTTATGATTTATTTATGGTCCACATGTCTATAATTAATGTACGTTTATATTTGTAATGAAATGATTTAATGAATAATTCCCGTGCAGACAGGCATGAATAATTCTAAAAATTACAGGTTTGTGTTATTCAGGTAAACATGTTTTGCTAGAAGTATGAGTCTATTTTTCTGCTATAGTAACCTTAATCAACGTTCATGAAACTTGAATCTTTTACTATCAAGCTTTCATCTGCCAACGTTTGCTTGCAATGCTATTTCCAAGTTCACGTACATGTAGGGTTATAAATGTACATTTGTGGTCATTGAGATGCCCTCCGAGAATATGCAGCATTCTTCGAACTTTCATCGCGTTTTTACGAGTTTATTCTTGGGCTTGAACGCGATAACTTCGAGGGAAAAAACTCCGAAAAAAGATTGTGAAACTCCGGGAAAAGTCCGCTAAATTGCTTCGATCCTACCCAACCACCCACCCTTTTAATGTTGCAGACAAAATTAATTCCCCTTTGTGTCACATCCCACTCCTATTTGGATTGTTTTTGATAAATTTGTTCAGTTCAATTGGTTTTCGTTCTGAGGAAGCATGAAATATTTACCACTGGACGTTTAGAAAACACAAATCAATCAAACAATGAATTACAAATTATTATTTCAAAAGTCTACAGAAGGTTTTCAAAAAACATGTTAACTCCATTAAAAAAATATTTTCAAAATATAAAAAATAATGAAATAAACAGAACAAAATATGAATAAGTAAAAAGTAAAACAAATTTAGTAAATCTGCAACTATTTGAAATTAATGAAAGACCATGAAATTTATTTACACTCTTGTAAACTGCATTATGAAAAAAAAGCATTTTAGATCCTACTCGTGATGCGATTTAAAAAAAGTGAGTGTAGACCTACTGAAACAATATAACGATAAGTGAAGTATTTTGTGATATATTATACTTTTGAAAACAAACCCATTTTGACCATTTAAATCAAAACTGCACGCCAAAAGTTCAATTTCTCCTTTGGTATGTGCTTCCAGTTACAGCTAATGTCATTGACATTTGTAGCATTAAACTGATGTTAATACACTTTTATGTGATTAAGATTCAACATACATTCAAACTTATACCTACATCTTATTATGATCGATATATTCTGTGATGTGACAATATCATTTTCAATCGTATTCATTCCAGTGCAATATACATTTTTTCCCTCGTCTTTGTTGTTACCGATGTACTCCAGAATGCTTGATGATATAACTTTACCATCTTTGCAATCCGTACTGCAGGTGTCGGGTTGAACAGTCGCTTTAGAAGTAAGATTGGTGTCAGAAAGATACCATTGTATTCGGGAGGATGGTCGTCCGACATCTGTTGTACAAATGAATTGCTGGGATGAGCCATTATTAATCTCTACTAACTTACTATCTGTTGGAACAGCGGAAATCTGGATGGAAGATATTGGTACTGAAATTTGAAATATAAGTAAAAGGAATTAAAATTGCACGTGTACTAATAACTAACTTCGGAAAAAAGGATGAATAAATTTGTCTAATTTACCGTTTACTATGTATTGTAATTATACAACAATGATGCATAAGTGAGACGCATATGGTGGGTCGCACGTTCATTTAAACAGGCACGGTTTTCATCATGTACACAATTGGTTTACTGGTTATTTACGCATTGTCGTACAATTTGCAGAAACGCCTTTGACGTTTTTGTGGTTTTATCAGAATACACCCTGGGGTTGGATTTAGCCTAATTGAATTCACTGTGAATAAAGTATGTTTTTAACCTAACGTCGACAAGGTCTTTTTATTATTAGTGTAACGACATCGGCATTGAATCTGACTAGTACTTCTCTTAACAAGATTGATTCACGTAGACGATTCTAGAACCGTCCTCTCTGACAGAATATTTGAGAGGTTAGAACTTATCTCAAGTGTAGTAGCTTTTGCATAGAAAAACGATGTTATTAGGGGCCTTCTCTGCAGGAACAACAACATATTTGTCATGAATGGCGGACAATGTCTTGGCAGGGTTACTGAAGACTGGTGTTCCTTTTTTACTCATAGACCTTATCAATTCGGACTTGAATCAACGATCTCGCAGCTTTAACCCACTCTGACAGCGAATCTAGTGGCTCTTGTTCACGTTTGGTCCATTTTCTGGCATAGTCCTCCATCAATAGTTTGAAATTATATTTCCAATTTATGGATCGTGGTTCGCGATACTTAAAACCTTTTGCTAGGACATCACGAAGAGACTAACTGAGGCGGACTGTGAGACTTACAACGATGGACCACTGCCATGGAGGCCAATCACGTATGGTAAGTTATGTTTCAACTTCTAAATCAGCCTTTGTCCATGAATCTTTCTGACTTTGATAAGGTGCTTGACTTCGGTCGAGAAATTTTATATGTAAACACTCATATCTCTTTCTTTCTTATCATAATGAATACCAATGTCCTCTGTCCACGTTTTTTCATAGACCTGATGATAGTTTCTGTCACGATTCCCATAATACGGCCCATATATGAAATTATGAATATTATATTAGTAAATTCTCCCACGGTTGCCGTTTCAATTTCCATTCGGAACCTCTCCAGCCTGTAATCTACGTAACAATAAAAGGAAAAGAGACATTTCGTTGTTTCCGGTTTCATGTTGGGAGAATTTATACAAATTTGCAAGAAATTATTAGTTCCAGACGAATAAGAATTAAAAGAGCAATATGACTACCATTAATTGAAAAATATTTAATTTTAAAGTCAGTTATATTACATTGCCACGATTTGATTTCTTATTTTTGAATTGTTGATTATTTGAAAGAACAATTTACGTAACAGTATATCTACATTGATATATGGACACACTCAGAAGTCGAATCTTTCTTTATATACCTATATGGAGTTACTTTCTTTAAGAACGACAGGTCTTTCTTTTGAAGAATCAACCCGGACGATACCGAGTTGCAATGAAATTTGCTTCAAGGCATAAAATAATGACCTGTGTAATTCGTTTGATAGTTATCGTGTGTTGTTGCCAATTGGGGTTTTACTTTTTAATTTTCCATCTTTGTTAGGTTTAAGGCAGAAACAATCCTTTCCTCCGTTTATTAGACTGAAAAACCAACAATCGTCATTGATGCATATTTTAATTTTCGGAACAAATAATGTGAAGTATGTTAATTTATCGCTACAATAAAGGGACATTATTTGAGATGAATTTAATAATGCAAAACTTTTCATAACACTTTAAAAACAAACCAGATTTAACACATTCGTGTGTAGGATTTTGAAAATCTTATTGATTCAACTGTATTGAAAATCATACTTTGACCTATGGATATTCGTTTTTCGTGAAAAAATGTACATGTATCACGATTTCGTGCCTCTTCGTGTCAGTTCTTAACTTTTTACATCTATATATACCGTTTATTTTATCAAATGATCAAATGACCAAATATTCTTATTTTCTATAGAATAACAGCCACATATATATAATAAGGTGGAGGGGAGTATAATACATTGTATTTCATCATGATTCTCAGTTTTAAAAAAACATTGTATTGCCATTCAAAAGAAGGAAAACAATTATTCTGAACAGTTCGTTTAAAATTGTTGGAAAAATAATCTGCTTTTCTGCGATAAAAATGTCATGAAAAAAAAACATAGCATCCCCTTTCATAAACTAAGTTGATACAATAAATTACTTACAAAATGACTTGTTTATATTGGAAGTATGTAACTTTTGATAAACAAGTCATTTTGTAAGTAATTTATTGTATCAACTTATTCATTTGTGTCTTGCTTCATGCAGTTACAGTAATATTTTTATTGTAACTGGATATTAATGATTTCTAAAGTTTATATCTAGATTAATTAGTGATTTTTATTTCACATTATAAATGAGCCGTAAGGCGTATTAAAACCCGAACGCATCAGAAAAGAATATCCCACTTTAGTGTGGTCGGTAAAATAGGATGCAAATCCTGCAAATCTTTGCAGAAAATAATATTTTTTGACGGTATATAAGTCAGATAATGCATATTTTAAGGTTTTTTTTGTCGCATAACACACCGAGGGATGTCAGGATTGATCAAATGAAAGACCGACCGTTGGCTACTGAGCGATGCATTATACGAGTTATTTTCGTGATAAGGTTTGTTCGACATAATGACCAATTCAGAAGATTCCTTATCGAAATTTTGCACAAATGTATCAGAAATTCGCTGACTTCAGAGTTTACGTCCTCTTGGCAGATAAGGGACTTTCTTTACAATCTTCTGTATCGGCATCATATGCAAAATATGATTGCAGGTTTTCAGTCAAAGGTTTGACAACATTATCCAAATGTCGCATATCAGTAATAGGATGACACCCTACCAGTATATTATTTATATTTTAAAACACGTTTCTTAGTACTACTGCATGAATCAGACTCCCTAACGTTTTGGAAATTGCACTGGTTTTCCTTCAACATGTATATCGCCGACTTTTTAAAGCACACATGGAAAGAACGGGTCTTTTTGGTCAGGACTATCGACACTATTTCCACAATTATTAGACTGATATCTTAGCGACAATGCATCTGCAACCTGCATTTCCCTTGAGGGTTTCTAACGGAGCTCAAAATTAAACTGTTGCAATATTGCAACCCACCTCTCGTAAATGGCTCCGTGAATTGCTTTTTAAATATAGACTTCAATGCCTGATGGTCACATTCAACAATGAATTTTTGACCCCGCAAATACATCGCCAAATCTAAAATAGCGGTCACCATATCTAACAATTCTAGTGTCGTTGATCTTTGAGACTTGCTTAATGACTTTGAACAGAGACGAACTACACGCGGTTCCTTAGTGCCGTCCTCTTTCTGGTCATATTGGTACAACATGTATCATATACCTTAAGAGCTTGTATCTTCAGCAAGGTAAACATCAGTATGGAAATTGGGGAATGCTAACATTGGAGAATTGGTTAATAAGCTTTCAAGCTTATTGAATGCATTTTCTTCTTCACATGTCCACTTAAATTTCATGTTTTTACGGAGACGCTTGGTAAGTGGCTCAACCTCAGCGCTGAAATTTGAAATGTACTTTTTGAACCAATTCATCAACCCAAATGCACGTAGTAATACTCGAAAAGTTTTAGGTGAAGTGTACTCTTGAGTGGCGGAAATGAGGTCAGGCTGAATACAATCTTTCGAAATAAGATGGCACAAAAATTAAGCAGGACTTTTGCGCAAAGGCGCATTTTTGGAAACAGCTTTAATCGAGCTAATTTTATGTAGATCACCAGTTTTTGATGCTATTAAATCAACCTCTAAATAGCAACGACAAGCCTGAAAAGTTAATCCGTGGAGCACTTTGTCCAATTAAAGTTGACACGATCCTGGTGACAAACTCAAACACAAGAAGAAATTTGAATGTGCCGTAGCAAGAATTAAAAGCAGTAGAACGCTGACTGTCGGGTGAAATGGGCCACTGGAAAAACCCAGAGCTTAAATTAATTGACGTCATACAATTTGGAGTTCTGTTTGAGAAGGATTACAATAAATCTTAAAGTTCAAGGATTGCGTATCGAACATCCTGAGTTTCAGAATTAAAGTAGCGAAAATCGCAACAGAACCTGAATTGAGAGAGACTATCTGTTTATGTATTTCCGCCATTTTTTTGTGTTTTTGATCCGCCTAGAATCTAGCACTATTGGGCTTGTAATGGATATATCGTCCGTTTCACCGACAGGGTAATAATTCTGGTTTCAGTAATGCATCCAATTGACAAATAAGAATTTGTGTAAGACGATAAGAACGTTGATACTTTGGTTTAAAATCGGACAAGTGATATCTGGTGTTGAAATAGATCTGTGTTACCTAAATTTGGATTTTTGTCAGCAACGAATATATCTTTATGGGATGTTAGAAATTTCTCCAATTTATTTTGCTCACACTTGGTACGATTATCAGGTATATCGAAATACGACAGAAATTTGTTGTCACTTTCAGCATCGGTGTTAATGCTTTCGTGCGAGGCTTGAATGTTATTCACCTGTGGCGTGTCTCTTCCGACTGATATTATAACAAAATTATTATCCATAATGTGAAATTGTGCCAAAATGTTTCCTCTCGGGATAACTATGGTTTCGTTTGTGGAATTATAAAGCTTCACGAGCACAAGCTTTTCTTTTTTCACTAAAATAAAAGATTCTGCAGTTAAAATTCGCAATTTTAGTAAATGATTATAGTTGGTACAAATACCCTGTACTCCAAGTAAAATGTTGCCATAAACGTTTCCCCATACTATTATTTCGGTATTTGTCGAAATTGTTACACCCTTTTGGATTTTCACTTTACAAAATTGTGACGAAACTGACATCTGAGAGAAATCCAATATTTTTTCTTAGAATACAAATAGGCTGTTCCAAGTAATAATGGGTGGGCTTTAGCGAACATATGTGTACTAAAATCCAATGTCTACCTTGTGGTATTTATATTTCCACCCCCGAAACGCCTATCTTTTTGGCTAAAACAACTTTTCAGTGACTGTATTTACCGATTACTTATGTGTATGAGGAATTCAATCATACAACTGTTTCGAAATAACATTCACAGAACTTCCCGTATCTATTAAGGCAGCCATTTTTACATTTTCAATGTGGACGGGTAAATACATAAATTTGGTCGTATTTTCTTTAGGAAGCAGAACAAATATCATTATCGGAAGTTTGACCAGTTTCGAAATTTACGCGGTTAGTGTATTTAATTGATAAATGTCGCGAAGGGTAACGACTTCGATGTCTGACACCTAACACAAGCCTCCCGGAAGGCCGCATCTTGTGTCCTCCGGAAACTAGCTGTTTTACGAATACTTCTTACTGTTAAACGCTGTGTCCTCTCTGTTCACACAATTGACATGTGACACCCTGCTCATTCCACTTATAATAGCACCTAATATGATTCGGCGTATTACAGTTAAAGCATAGGTTAGCTGTTAACTGGAGTGTCCGGCGTCTGTTGTCGGTTATTTTTAAAGCGATTCTCCCATCTATTGGGTCGGATATGATCTGCATTTTTATTTACAGTTAAATCCTTTGTACAGCTGTTGAAATGCGTCGTATACAGCATAGTATAAATTTAATGTATCTGATATTAGTATCTTTGGATTGTTATTTTGAAACTCCTGGGATGATGCCTCTGCTGGTGGACCCAAGGTCCCCGAGGGTATTCGCCAACCCAGTCGTCAGACTTGTCTGACATGATTATTCATTGATTTGTTACAGAAATTACCAGTATTTAGCAAAATTCAAAAATAATAGAAATACTAAGGGTTCATTCCTTGTATTGCACATGGTAGATCTCCTTAGCTGAAATTTGGCTTCCTATTTCGGTATTTTGGGTTGAGTACTTCTTGTTTAATATAAGTTTGGTTTTTGGTCTTCCAAATGTTTCGGTTTTAATGCTGCTGATGAGAGGTAACTCCTTGAAATGCGTCGTATACAGCATAGTATAAATTTACTGTATCTGATATTAGTATCTTTGGGTTGTTATTTTTAATTTGAGTCTGCAAAACAGAAAAATGCAAAGGTCTCTTTTCGGCGGGTTTTGTTTGTTTGCTGGTCGCAGCTACATGTAATTCCGCCTGCCTATAGCCAAAACCTCGCCAATTTTAGCGGCTGTTAACGCGGACGGACTGCCACTATAGTTTCCCGCTTTGACAAAAACACTAGCTTTTGGGGCAAACCTTTAATAAATGTGGTCAAAATTTCATGGTCTGGTTTCACTGTTCAACATGTAAGGTTTTGCCAATCTAAATGTAAAGTGTAAATGCAGTGCTAAAATTTTGCGATGGTCGTCCAAAGAGGAAATGTTATGAAGAGTTGCATAAGATTCAAATTCAGATAAAAATATGGCGGGATTTTCGTAAGGCTAACGCGCAAATTCCCTGCAGTTTCTCCATAGGAACAGAATTATCAATAGTTAACCTTACGGAATTGTGGGGACGGATGTAACAAATAACAAATATCTTCGGAACTTTTACTTTTACTTTTTGTAAAGACAAAAAATCGCCAGAAAAAACTGAACTTGGTCGGTCGATGTTGGAGTTTCAGGAGTATTAATTAGTTCTAATCCAAATTCAGGTTCTGTTGACGGATCGTTATTGCTCTCATCATCAAAAAATAGTATTAAAGGACTTTTTGTGATGTCATTTAGAGGATGCATTTACATGTAGCGAGCTAAGTCTCGCATATAAATTTGCGTTGTACTATGTGTTAAAAATAGAAGAGAAATATCTTTAACAGCTATGTATAGCGAGCTAATTCTCACATAAAATGCAGGTCTCTGTTTCATAAATAATGATAAAGCAAGATCGAAATTGTATTAAATGTGCAGAAAAATGATTTTCACATACAACCAAACTAGCATAAATCCGTTATATTGACTTTACTTGTATACATAATTTACAAAAAAGGCAGATATATTGAATGTGTAGCGAGTTAATTCTCACCTACAACAAACCAGTCTAATTTTCATTTCTTATCTATGTTGCTAGGCTGAATAGTGACTTATGGATGTCTCAAGATAAATTATCACATACAAGTATCATAAAGGCTAATTGTCCGTGACATATTAAAATAACAATTTTTGCAAAATGCAAACACAGCCGCATCAACCACAGTTTTGCTAAAACAGGCGATTGGTAAACGCCATCAGATACAAAGCGAAGTAAGTGCTATATCTTGTCTTCTGGTCATAATGGCCTTTTCGGGATGCTAAAATGTCCGAATTTAAATCTGGTGAATTGTGTCCAACATGTAAATACTCTTTCAGAGATTTCAGATGCTGTTGCCTTCATTTAATTGTTCGTGCAGGATTTTTTCTTGCTTTAAAAACTGATCTTGTTCAGGATGATTATGAGAGTTCCACCAGTATACTAATAAATCGGTATCTGTAAGAAACTTATTCTGATCGTTGGGAATTTCTGCATGTACTTTAAAATGTCCTGATATGCTTGACACAAATCTTTAACAACTTTAAAGTTGATCGACGGTAAAGAAATAAATTTGCCCTCCTTCAAAGTTAAGTCACACGTGCCCAGCCAAAGGTACAAACTTACATGGGGCAATAAAAAAAACGTAATCCATTGGACAGACAAACCCGGGAAGACAAATGACCTACAAAAGCACTACAAATAAACACAGAAACGACCATAAAATTTCCTAAGTGATGACATCAACTTATCCTTGATAAAACCCTGGTTAAGAAGCTTTTGTGACAGCATTAATCTTCTTTGTCGAAAGTCAGGGTAACTCACGCATGCCCTTGGAAATCGGATAAGCTGAGAAACGTAGACGCCATGTGCAGGCGATGCTGGTAGATTGCTACTCAAGAAGGGAAAATTAACAATAGGAAAGCTGAAGTCATCACGTTTGTCATAAAGTTTTGTCTTCAAATGTCCCTCATTGTCTATTTCAAGAAACAAATCCAAACATGAAGAGGACTTTGGTGTATCTGTAGTACCATTAGTTTCAACTGGGGTAGATTGGATGTAGAAAGTCTTGGAATTTGTCGTTATTTATCAACACGTCATCTATATAACGAAAAGTAAAATTAAAGGATTGTGCTAGTTTCTTTTTGTTTTCACGAAGTAACCCTTGAATGAAGTCCGCTTCATATGAGTACAGAAACAGAAGCGACGAGAGGAGCACAGTTGGTTCCCATTGGATTACCGATGGTTTGTTGAAAAATTAGACCACCAAATTCAACAAATATGTTGTCTATGAGAAAATCTAACATGGTTGAAATTTCATCTTCAAAATACTTTTTGTCAGAATCAGAGTGGTTCTTCACGATATAAGCCTTTTCTCTACCTAGAACTAGAAATTTATACCTGCTTGTGCCATTTTTCTTGAAAAAAACATTGATGAACTAGTTGCTTTAATCGATCTTTTAATTGAGAATGTCGTTTGGTAGTGTAGAGAGTAGAAAAGTCGAATGTTGCATGTAGCCAAAGATTTTGATTTTAGATATTGAAGTAATTTTTTGGAGTTTTTCTGATTGACGCCACTGATGGAATATGATGTTTCACAGTAATTCTGAAGGCCCTCTTTAATATATGTCAATATGAATATTAAAATCTTTGAAGGGATTTTTGTAGAGCAATTAGCTGACCCAGCAATGTACCTTTGTTTAAACGGATTCTTAAATATGTAGTTTAGAATCCAATAAAAAACAGAAAGGTCCATTTCTTCAACCTTTGTAGTAATGCCAAAGGAATGAAGAACGGTCTTGTGGTTATTGAGGACTTCCTGCTTAGTGAGTATGGTCAATCTATATTAAGTTGGGTTATCCGCAGTGTTATCTATTCCCAACTCGTTTCTAAGACACTCAAAATAATAGTTCTTTCAGACAAAAACCATGTCATTGGGGGCTTTGTCAGCTGAGACAACTACATATTTGTCATGGAGTCGAGTCAGATTTTCAACAACCTTAAGGTCTTCAAAATATGGATTTAGCTTAAAAGTAAGAATGGGTAAAATAAGATTCAGAGTATAATTGTTAAACATTTAGTTGATGATTTAGTTTTGGAATCTTTTGTACAGCCGTCTGATTTTGAATTAACAAAATTAGAAATTGAATTTTGATTAAAAAAAGAAACGAAAACGTAAAGAGAAAACAAATGAACTGAGAAAAAGAGAAAGATAAAGGGAAAAAGAAATGAAACACAAAAAGAAATGAGAGAATTAGAAATTGAAGAAAATAAAGGAGTTTTTGAAAGGCTTTAAATTAGTTCTTGCGGGATATCGTCAAAATTTTAGAAATTTTTAAAAAGACAGTGCTGGAATATGCCAGATCAAACGAACACTTATTTGATCAATCGTGATAAAAAAAATGAAGATTATGACAACTTGAGACGAGTTGTTTTGGTTGAAAAATTTAACAGATGCATCAGTCCAGAAATTAAGACATTGATGAACAAAAGGCTGAAAAGGTAGAGGACGCATCCCAATAAGCCGATGCCTACTGGTTTACTCATAAAGTAAATTTTATACAAACACCGGAGAACATCAGATGAAAGTAAAATATACTTTTAAAACTTTACTTTTATGTTATCCCCTCATCCCTGTAACAATTGTTTTTAATTATTATTTTTGTAGCATTGACTGGGTAAAATTCGAACTTTAGACACTTCATCGAGCCCTAGATTTAATTTTTAGCATTTCTTAAACAGAAAATATCCTGAGCTTTACATTTTTATACATGAATAGTTTTTTGTTGCTAATGTCGGTGTTTTAGGTGAAATCTTTAAATACATTTAAAAAAAGGCGGGTTATAATTACATCGAAGGGTGTTTTCTATTTTGTTTAAATCAAGCTATAAAGAATGTATGTTAGGCACACCCTTTCAATACACTGTCATCAATCAATTGATCTCCTTAAAGAAAAAGAAACGGCATGTTAAATACATGGATGTTACAAAGTCATAAAAAATAAGTCACAACAACTTACCATAATTAAAATAATTAATGTGTGCATGTTCTTAAAGATCAAGATGTATTAAAAACGTCTTAAGATGTCTTTAATACCAAAACTTCAGACCAACAACAAAAAAAGCCAAAAAAAAAAAAAATTAAAAATTAAAAAAATTAAAAACCTAACAAGTTTTAACAATTAACCTTTTTTTCAATACATGTAAATATTTGTTCTATATATTTTGTGTGTTGTTGGAGTAGAATTTATTTACTTCTTTATTACGTTTAAAAAGTAATAGAGAAGTTCTTGAGAAAGTGTAATGGGGTTTTAAACTTCTTAAATCATGTTAATGTGAAATTGAAAATTATCCAATATGTGGTATACATTAAATATGTGTGAATATTTGTTGTTGAAGTGATAGCCGGTTAAGTATATTAGAAGCATCATGTTTACGCATGTACACATTTTAAGTGCACCATAGAACAAAAATATAACTAGAAATACAATTGTTCAGAGAACAATGCAAGGTCTTTCCTGTGTCAAATTGACCTTTTATTTCAAGTTCATATTTATATATATGGTTTCTAGGGTGTTGTTTGCATTGTTGCTAAGGATATTAACCACGACATTGACTCTTAACCTTCTATTTTGCTTATATACTTGAACTGAACATAAAGATATATGGTTGCTAGGTACTTTTCAGTCCGTTGCTAAGGACTTGTTCGATGACCTGAGTTTTGACCTTCTATTTTGACCTCAACAGCTTTAAAATAGGTTCCTGAACAAAAATATATATTATGTTGCTTATGTACTTTTTCATTGGTTGCTGAGGGCTTTTTCAATGAGTTTAAGCTCTGACCTTTGAAATTGGTACCAAAATGTAAATCTTTCGAAAGTGATAATTTTTGTCTCGCCTGCGACTAAATGTCGCGGAGGCGAGATACAGGCATTACTTTCCGGCGGCAGCATGTAATACCTACAATTAAGATTTATGGTCCAAAAGGTAGCCTATCGTATAAGATTTGCCGCAGTATACTTGTCTTGTGACCCTGTCTTCATTTTCATGGTTCACTGACTTCATAAACATGAATTTAAAACTGCGTCAAGGTTTCGTGGTTAAATCAATTTGTCAGCAACTGTAATACCTAGGTCAATCATATTTGGTCTATAGACACTTCTTACACTAGTAACACCAGTTTGATCTTAAACGCCACTTCAGTCTTGTTTAATATTGACCGTCTTGATTTTTAGTACATCTGAGATTTAAGACAAAATAATGACAAAAAGACCAGAACAAGATAAAATGCCTTGCAGTCAATCAAGACTGGTTAAAACCAGTTTATAAAAGTGATTCAATGTTTAACAATACCTGTGCTGAGCCGATCTTGATTTGATCTTTTTATCTTTCCCTTGTTGAAAAATATAGACATGCAGAAAAGCAAGACTAATAAGAATAAACAAGACCAGAATCGTCATTTTAGATCAAAATTGAGTTACTAGTGTTAGTGGGTACATGTCAGTCTGACACCTGCCTCTTGACCTTGACCTCAATTTCATGCTTGAGTGACTTATTCCCTTTTTGTTGTTAAGTTCATTTCTCAAAAACTATTTTACCTAGACCCACTGTATTTGGTCTATTGATAGTTCTTCGTGGGTACATGCCAGTCTGCCACTTGTCTCTGGACCTTAATCTCAATTTCATGGTTAAGTGACGTTCATGCAAATTTCTTTAAGTTCTTTTTTTACCAACTTTAATACCTAGACCCACCCGTGTTTGCTCTATAGATGGTTCTTAGTAAGTACATGCAAGTCTGACACCTGTCTCTGCATTTTGAACCCAATTGCATGCTTGAGTGACTTTGTCACATTTTCGAGATTAGGTTCATTTCTCATTTGGTTTCCCTCTATCTTTTACGGTTTATGTGATAGAGCGGTAACAAGGTTTACGGAGTTCGGGCAGATAACTCTGTATCGATAAAGTGTTTGGCTTTGCAAGATCAGTCTAGAATCTGAAAGAGGACCATTGCTGCTGAGTTTGGTCCAATTGGCCAAGTGGTTTCAGACAAGAAAATCTTTAATTAAATTCCCCATAGGGTACTATGTATAACATGTTCGGCTCTGGTGGCAATGTTGGATGGTGGACAGGATCATCAGAAACAATTTTGAAAGAGAGCCATTGCTGTCAGGTTTTGTTCCAATTGGCTAAGCGGTTTCAGACTAGAAATATTTCAATTAAATCACCATAGTGTCCTATGTTAAACTAGGTTCGAATCTGGTGGCCGCCATGGATGGTGGACGGGGTCATCTGAGAGAGGACCATTTCTGCTTAGTTTGGTCAAATTGGCCAAGTAGTTTCAGACAAGAAGATCTTTAATTAAATTCCCCATGAGGTCCTATGTAAAACAATGTTCGGCTCTGGCCGCCATTTTGGATGACAGGCTGAAAAAATAACCACCTGAAACCTGATTGCTGCCAAGTGTTGTTTCAACTGGCCAAGTGGTTTCCGACAAGAATATTTAGGTCTTTCCACTTTCCGTGGAAAGACCCTTTGCTTTTGTTCTGATTATTTTTTTTCTTCTGCCGTCTGAGATTTTTTTTTTGATACTTGACATATCGAAAGGATTTTTGGCCCATAATATCGTACAGTAATTACGATTTCACCATTGACCCTGTGTAACGGAACACTTTTTTTTATAGGAGTTATCTCCCCGCCTCCTCCTTTTCTTGTTATCTTTATTTCTCTGTAACCGTAAAAGATATCGACCTAAAATTTTTTGCAATGTCTTCAGTTTATCTGTGCGCTACTTTGTTTCATTTGATTGGAAAGGATCTGACGACATTTCATAGGAGTTATTTCCCTTCAAACGACTTTCACTTTTGGTGTATCATACAAATTGTTATTTAGAGTTGAGATATCAACATGAAACTTGGTATTGAGGGTCCACGACGCCTAACAAGTAAAATGAGGTCAATGTCAAAGGTCAAGGTCACGTTCTAAATTTTGAATTTTGCGTGTTATCGCTTCTCCTCTGAAACGGTAAAAGATAGCTGATAAAATGTAATGGAGAAAATGTTAAGGACGTTGAGATCTAGCTTTGTTACATTTCCATAAAAGTTGTATGACGTCATATTATAGGCGTAATTGCCGTTAGGACGTCTAAATTTTCGGTTTTTCGTTTATTTCTCAACAATGGTACATGATAAAGGCATGGTGTCTTTTGTTTTGACATCAAGGATTGGTAACCTTCAAATTGGCATCAAGGTCAAAGGTCAACGTCAAGTTCTAAATTTTGACTTCTGCTTTTTATCGCTTCTCCTCTGAAACGGTAAAAGATAGCTGATAAAATGTCATAAAGAAAATGTTAAGGACGTTGAGACCTAGCTTTGTTACATTTGCATAAAAGTTGTAAGACGTCATTTTATAGGCGTAATTGCCCTAGAACGTTTAAGTTTTCGTTTTTCGTTTATTTCTCAACAATGGTACATGATAAAGGCATGCGGTCTTTTGTTTTAACACCAGGGATTGATAACCTTCAAATTGGCATCAAGGTCAAAGGTCAAGGTCAAGTTCTAGTATTTGACATTTGCTTGTTATCGCTACTCCTCTGAAATTGTAGATAGCCAAGGAAATGTAATGATGGAAATGTTTAGGACATTGATGCGCAACTTTGTTACATTTGAGTTAAAGTTGTATGACGTCATCTTTTGAGAGTAATTGCGCCTAGAACGTTCAAACTTAAGGTTTTTCGTTTATAACTTGACAATTGTACATAATAATGGCATGGGGTGGAAAGACCTTCAGTTGTTCTCTGAACAATTGGTTAATTTAAATAAAATCCCCTATAGGGTACAATGTTATACTAGCAGCCATCTTGGATGATTGGCGGGATCATCGGATATACTTCTAAAAGAGAACCACCTAAGGATCATTGCTGCCAACTTTTGTTCCAATTGATCGAGTGGTTTCAGATGAAATAGGACCACTTAAGGATCATTGCTGCCAAATTTCGTTCCAACTGGCCTAGTGGTTTCAGACAAGAAGATCTTTAGTTAAATTCCCCATAGGGTCCAATGTTAAACTGTGTTCCGCTCTGGCAGCCATCTTGGATGATGGGCGGGGTCATCGGATATAATTCTGAAAGAGGACCACCTAGGACAATTGCTGCTAACCTTTGTTCCAATTGGCTAAGTGGTTTAAGACAAGAACATCTTTAATTACATTCCCCATAGAGTCCTTTGTCACACTTTGTTCGGCTTTGGCGGCCATCTTTGATGATGTGCGGGGTCATTGGATATAATTCTAAGAGTACCACCTAAGGTTCATTGCTGCCAAGTTTGTTCCAACTGGCAAAGTGGTCTCAGACAAGAAGATCATTAAGTAAATTTTCAATAGGGTCCAATGTTAAACTATATTCGGGTCTGAAAGCCATCGTGGATGACAGGCGGAGTCATCGGGTATAGTTCTGAAAGATAACCACCTGTTAAATTTTGTTCCATGTGGTTTCAGACAAAACTATCTTTAATTAAACTCCCCATTGGGTCTATTGTTGAACTATGTTCTGCTCTGGATGGGCGGGGTCATCGGATATAATTATGAAAGAGAACCATCTAAGGACCAATGCTGCCTACTTTGTTTCAATTTTCCGAGTGGTCTCAGACAAGAAGATCTTTAAGTAAATTCTCCATAGGGTCCTATGTTAAACTATGTTCGGCTCTGGTTGCCAACATGGATAAATGGCAGGGTCATGGAATATAATTCTTAAAGAGGACCAACTAAGGACAATTGCTGCTAAGTTTTGTTCCAATTGGCCAAATGGTTTCAGACAAGAAGATCCTTAAGTACATTTCATATAAGGTCCTAATTTAAACTATATTCGGCTCTATTGGCCATCTTGGATGGTGGACAGGGTAATCTGAAAAAGGAACCATTACTGCGTAGTTTGGTCCAATTGGGCCATGTGGTTTTAAACAAGAAGAGCTTTAATTAAATTTCCCATAAGGTCCTATGTTAAAGCATGTTCGGTTCTGGCAGTCATCTTGGATCGTGGACGGGGTCATCTGAAAGAGGACCATTGTTTGGTTCCAATTGGCCAAGTGGTTTCAGACAAAATATCTTTAATTAGATTCCCCATTGGGTCCTATGTTAAACTATGTTCGGCTTTTGAGGCCATCTTGGATGACAGGCGTGATAGTAGTATATATGCGGTTTTCAGTTAGTATTTGAGGTTGGAAGAGGTGGAGGTGCTGTGGAGGTGCCGGATGTGACGTCACCGGAACCGGAAATGACGTCAAGGAAGTGACGTAACCGGAACCGGAAGTCACGTGATCGGAATCGGAAATCCCCGGAAGTGGTTTGCGCGCATGCGCAACCGGAAGTGATGGTTTTTCACGCCATTTGTTGCCGGAAGTGACGTAAATCACGTGCTAGGACCCGGACGTGTGGTCTGCGCATGTGTAGGAGGAACCGGGAGTACCCGGATGTTGTTTGCGCGCATGCGCAACCAGAAGTGATGGGTTTTCCCGCCATTTCTTTACGGAAGTGAAGAAGTGAAGCAAGTCACGTGTTAGGAGCCGGATATGTCGTCTGCACATGCGATACCGGAACCGGAAGTACCCGGAAGTGATTTGCGCGCAAGCGCAACCGGAAGTGATGGATTTTCCCCATGATTTGTTTACGGAAGTGACGTCAGTCACGGACCCGGAAGTGCCATGCTTGACCAGAACTCAGATTGAATTATCTACCTTTTCCCGCACTTCTCGGTCGTCTCTGGATCTTTCATCGGTCTGATACCCTCACTGTTATGTCGAAGTCCGAGAGTATACGAAGTACACTATTGGATTATTTCCCCTTATCCCGCACTTTTCATCTGCGGGTGATGTTTTCTGTGAGGACCAAAGGTCGGATTGGATTATTTCCCCTTACCTGCAAGTAATGCTGTCACCAATGGAGGGGTGTCCTTAGCAACCGCCTTAGGAACGGCGGTCCGATTCTATGATGCACTTCGTTTCTCTTTTCTTGCTCCATCCCGCTCCTCGCTTGATGTTTTCTGTGAGGACCAAAGGTAGGATTGGATTATTTCCCCTTACCTGCAAGTAATGCTGTCACCAATGTTGGGGTGTCCTTAGCAACCGCTTTAGCAACAGCGGTCCATTTCTATGATGCACTTCGTTTCTCTTCTCTTGCTCCATCCCGCTCTTCGCTGCTCATCACTGCTCATTGCTGCTCATCTCTTGCTCATCGCTGCTCATTGCTGCTCATCTCTTGCTCATCGCTGCTCTTCTCTTGCTCATCGCTGCTCATTGCTGCTCTTTTCTTGCTCATCGCTGCTCATTGCTGCTCATCTCTTGCTCCGTGCTGCTCATCGCTACTCAGGACCTTACTCGCGTGCTCATTTCGCTCCTGCTGCTTGTCACTGTTTGTCATCGCTGTTCATTTCTTGATCCACCCTTTTCCCGCACTTCTCGGTCGTCTCTGGATCTTTCATCGGTCTCTAGGGTCTGATACTCTCACTGTTATGTCGAAGTCCGAGAGTATACGAAGTACACTATTGGATTATCTCCCCTTATCCCGCTCTTT